>JAJOZX010001291.1:240000-957866 GCA_023014485.1 Bathynomus jamesi
CTGGATAATATTGATGTGCTGATTTCAAAAATCACATTAGATTTTGTCCATCACATCAGGTTTTCGTGCAATGCAATATGCCTATTTTGGGTGATCCATGAAGGGCGCTTATCAAAACTGATGATTTTTGAGACCTGTTAACAGCTATTTTGCTGTTAAAATTTTATCTGTGGAATACGCAAATCTGTGCATTAAATCTAAAGGTCATGTACAACATATTAAAATCTTGGGTATCTGTGATTTCCCCAGGTGTGAGCGTGACGTCATGATCTGAGAGACTTCCCATTGGCGGAGTGAGAGCAGCCGGTTCCGCTAGTGACGTTACTTGTAAACTTTCAGCAGTTGGGTTGCAACATGAGCATTAAAGTTCACTATCTCAACAGTCATCTGGATAAATTTCCAGAAAATCTTGGTGATGTTAGTGAAGAGCAAGGTGAAAGGTTCCACCAAGATATCAGTGATGGAAGAACGATACCAAGGAAGATGGGATACCCATATGATGGCTGACTACTGCTGGAGCCTGCAAAGAGATTGTCTTGACATCTCTCATTCTAGGAAGTCCTATAAGAGAAAATTTATCAGCACTGAAAAGTAAGAAAACAAGAAAAAGACAATGTTAAGAAAACTGGTCCCGTGCTTGCTTTAATATGGATTCATTTTTTGCTTATTTAAACACATTTAATCACTTTGTGTCAATATTACCATTGTATATTAAAGTTCACTCCCTGCACAATTGTTTACTTTTCCATGCTGATTCTGAGTATGTAAAAACTTATTTTTTGAAAAGAAAAAAAATTGGGCATAACCCTGCCAAAATGCGATATCTCCAAAATATCCGTATTTGATTGCTCGAAAACCTGACGTGATAGGCAAAAACTAAGGTGATTTTTTTAAATCAGCACACCAAAGTTACCTAAAAACAGGTGTTAGAATTAAATCAGCAAAATTGGTGTGGGCAGTGTAATTAATATTATGGTGAAGTCCTGTTTTGATATTTCTATTCATCAAATATCGTTGTTTTTTTAACTTATAACAATCAAGACTCCTTTGCAAGTTTTAAATGATTTTATAAAATTCCATAATAAATTCATTTGAAATGTGAAGTTATTCGGCATTTTCTCTTAAAGGGTCACAAAATTCTCTGAGCGCTTCGAAGATATTTCATACTTCACATTGTAACTCTCTTCCTATATATATATATATATATATATATATATATATATAATATATATATATATATATATATATGTTACGCCCGAACATCGAAATCGCTGAGTGAGCGAAAAAAACAGCCACAACGCGTTGTGGATGCACCTAAGTGACTACACACCGATGTTAGATATTTTCTCGCTTCATGGCCGTTCTCAAACAACCACAACGCGTTGTGGACGATTCGGATATGATCACAACGCGTAGTGGACGATTTGAAACGACCACACACCGATGTCTTTCATCAAACTCTATTTAAATACGACATGTATTGAAATGATATAAACACGACGTATATTTATTGAATAAAAAAGCAAAGCAGATATGCTAGAAAAAAGATAAAGTCCTTTAAAAATGATAAAGATCAAAATGACAAAATCAAAAAACAGTAATGTCTAAACATTGGTGCAGAACGCAAAAAAATAAAAAGCACATTCATTTGTTCTTGCAGGCACTGTTACTATGACATTTGGAATTGCATAACACTGCGTGGGACTGGCACTTGCACTTTTTGGTGTTACAATAACGTTTGCAGTGGCACATGACAAATCCTTGTTGAGATCCAGATGAGAGGGCTGAAACTTTCCGCAAAGTCAGTGAACAACTTGGAACATCAGTTTCATAGATAATATTGGATTCAGGGAATGTGAACTCATTGCGGCTATAAAGTCTTTCCAGTGTCCCTTCTTTGGTTCCCAATTTGTACAGACCAGTTTCATTTATACTTAAAACCACGGCCAACACATTTCTGTGAGTTAGTCTTCCTCTATCAACCTCCGGAACTTTGACTACGACATTTTGTCCTACCTTGGCGGAAGGAAGATTTTCGCCTGACAAAGCTAACATTTTTGCAGCTTGCTCTTCCAAACCGGTTTTGGCATTTTCACGTTGGTCTCTAATTGAGTCAGTTCTGTTGCAATGGCTACATACGACTTGATTTTTAGTTTCGATTCTGCATTTTGCGTGCGCCTTCAGACTGCATTTTCTACACATCTGGAGAGCTCCGTACTCTTCACATATTGCGCATGAAACCGTATTGGTTACAACATCCTCCTCCTCATTTTCTAATTCTATTGCGTTCATGCTACTCAAGATGTTTCCTAAATCCTCTTCTGTTTTCAGCGACTCATAGGTTTCCTTTTCCAAAGAAGAATCTGCCAATCTGATTCTTTGTTTGCATCCAAACATGGCTTCGTAAGGACTTTTTTTAATTCATTCATGTAGCGAGCGATTCTTTTTGCTTTGGATGAACCTCAATCCCTCCGACCACTTCTTAGTGCCTTCATCCATCATCCAAACTACGAACATATCTCTAACATCCTGGTTTGATCGTTCTACCGACCCTTGGCTCTGAGAATTCTGTTGGAAAGTTCTCTCTCGTTATCACTCTAGAGAATGAAGGGTGCTCCAAATATACAGAAAATATCAATTAAATGATAGATGACTTCCTCAGCGGTTTTAGTTTTAAGTGGCTTCAGTATTGTAAATTTTGTGAGATGGTCTTGATACAGTAGTTGAGAATAAAGCGGTAGTCTCCATCTGGTTCCGTCTGCATATCGATCAAATCCACTTGACATCACGAATTCACGTGGTTTGTCAGAATGGGAGCGACAACTTAATCCCTTCTTCTTAATTTTCTCCCTTTACCTGGCACTGTTCACACAGCGACAAATAAAGCTGGATAGCTGTTCTGGTAAAGTTGCAGTATTTCTTATTTAACTCGGCCTCCATAACTAGAACAAATAAACGAAGATGGCTTAAGGGGGAACATCACCTTTACAGCTAACGAAAGAATTTTTTTTTCACTATATTTAAATCTCTATAGATTTAATAGTACTAAATGTATACGAAAGGGTTTTTAGGCTTATTATTCATTCATTTTTCAGTCTTTTTCCCTTATAGTCTAGCTACGCCATCGTAGGAGGCTGGGCTAGAAATGTTATAATAACGTCTTCTTAATATGTTAGCCATTTTCGTATTTCAGAGGCACGTGGATAGGGTTGACCGTTGTTGTTGTTTGGCCTCTTCTTTCTCCTCTTCAGAGGTACTACCCCTGGGGGTGATGGCGTTCTCAGTTGTGGCACATGCGAGGCATTTTCCAAGTCTTTTAACCTGTTCAGATTTCCTATCATTGTTTTGGGGACATTTATTTGGTGTAGTCTTGCTTTAATATGCTTCCATCCTGATGGTGAGGGTATATCCCACTTTCTCACTAGATCATGGACGATGTCTACAATATTCGATCCCTGTACCATTGCTCCTTCCACAGTGATCTCACCTGTATTGTTCCACTGTATGTTGGGATCCTCATTCAATAGATTATAAAGACTTAAAACTTTATTCCTCACTGGTGGTTTTCGATGAAATTTTTAAACAAAAGATTGCTTTTCAAAACACTTATAATTTACTGGCAGCTGCTAAAATATTTGGATGGAGCACTGCGACATGTGAATCCACTTTTTCAGTTTTAACCAGGATAAATCGTTCCCAAAGACTGGCAGTGTGCCACCAACGAATGGCAAATTTAGTTCTACTGACTTTTGAGAAAGAACGCACGAAAGCAATCAATATGGATATTCTTTAAAGAAAATTGAATGATCAGAAAAACAGAAAGTTGAAACTGTTTTGAAGTAATTTTAATTTTTTTATTAGTGTACGGAAGTACTGTATTTTGTTTTTAAATTTGGAAGCAATGTTTCTGGTGTTGTTTATTTTTCAATAACTATTAGATTTGAATAAAAGAAAAATTACCGCAATGCATTATACTATTTTATAATTATTACCAATTTGTATTTTGTATTGTATCTAAGTCATGTTTCGTTTGTTTAAATTTTCTACATTCTAACAATTATAATTCAATTTTGTAATTGTCTAATTGACCTGGTCCAATAAATGCATATATATATATATATATATATATATAAAACTTTAACTTTAACATGTGTTTCATTTTTACAAAGAATTCCCTATATTACCGGTACTATTAGCCTCCCCTGGAGATTACCATTTGCTACGGCCCTGTCACCCCGACTTAGTTGCTGTCTCTGTACAGGAATCTTCGCCCCTGTTTCGAGTACGCTTCTCACGTGACGGTTGGCTCAACCCACACAGCTGTACTTGACTGGATGGAATTAAAGGCTTTCATCTCATCAATTGCCAGTCTCTCACTAACTGTTTTCACTCTCTCTCCCTTCGCCGTAATGTTACCTCACTCTCTCTTTACTGTTGCTGTTATAACAGACACTGCTCTTTTGAACTCACTAACTACATACCTCCTCCTTTAAAGTAGGGGGGGCTTGTTATTTTGAAATTTTTGGAATTCCTAAGTGAGGACCCCCTCAAAATATGGACCACCAATAGTGAAACTCGGGTCAAAAATTATTTTTTATTTTTGACCCCTCTGACCCCGATGTACATACCACCTGAAAGTATACATATGTGTATTATTGTATTTTTCTGCTATATAATCCATATTTATTGTCAGATTTGCTTTGTAATATGTCCTTTATAAGGTTTAAGTGGTCGGAGAACACGAATCTGTATCCAGAATTTTGAAAATCTAATATGGCGGCCAAAAATCTCCATTTTTCATCAAATTGTCATGGATGACAGCATCACTAATGTTATGATATATACTAAAGAATGTATTAACGCACACATACAACACCGACACGATCACCTTTCATACCACACTGTCCAGTTGTCAGCCTGATTAGCATCAGCACATAAGTGACACCTAGTGAACCAACATCCAAACACCACATCTTATGCTGGTTTCAGGGACCGAAAATATTATTATGCTTCACAGTGCTTTCATTACATTGTTGTATGTGCCTTTATTTATTCCCTAAGACTAGGCTGACCATACGTACCGTTTTGAACGGGACAGTACCGTTTTGTATGGGTTTTTGTATGGGTTCTGTCACTGAAGAATAATTGTAAGCTCAATATGTTTATGTACTTACTTTTTCATGAATACAGAATATTACATAACCCCCGTCCCTTTTTTGCCATCCCAATGTCCCGTTTTTGTCTCAAGGAAATATGGTCAGCCTACCTAAGACTCCCATTTCATGCCGCAAGGTTTTCCAGTCTGATGCAACTTGGTTTTTTTCTATATTCAGACTTCACACCTGAGTGAACAATGAGCTACGCTCGGACGCCAAGTACACGCTCGTCTGCCCAGAAGACCTTGGGTTCAACAACCTTCATAGAAACTGCTGACTTTTCAAATGGCTTGCTTCCAACGAAAAGGGACATTTTGGAAAACATTTTGTACTTACTTCGACCGGATAGAGAAGGTAAAACTGAGCGGTCAAAGGAAATTGCAGCCGGAATTCTTGCGGACGTCCTTCAAGAACACTGGACTTTTTGGAATATATATACAGTGACCACTAAACGCATCAAACTGAAAATTTTGGAGCTGTATGAAAGATTCATCAAATTAGTTCAGACCAGAAAAAACCGCCGAAACGACAACTATTATTAAAAAGTCGAAGATTTCAACGAAAAAGCGAAAGAATTTTTCGATATCTTCTGCGCGGACGATGAAGTAAGGAAATGCTTAGAAAATTCTTATGGTATGAAAATGACTCGAGAAGAATGGGACTTTCTGGAAGACCAAAGACATGATAGAAAAACGTTTTGCGAGAGTTTTTTCGACAGAAAATGGAATAAGACCATGGAATGCAGGAAGAGAGATCTGCAGAGTTTGGAGCGAATGAGAGAGGAAGCAGAGATGGAAAGAGCGATGAATAAAGAAATGGCTTCAGCTGAAGGCTTCATTGAACTATCTGAGGATGATCCGAATCATAGTGACTTCCAAATTAGCACATCAGAATCAGATGAGCCTTCCATGTCTACGGGTCGGAAGCGTCGTAAACTGTCCACTAGACAAAAAAAATTGAAAAGGATGAGTTGTCGCCAAAGTACCAGCACATAAGAGAAAGTGTCAGAATAGTAAGGCCCGAGGTTTACAAAGCAATGGACCAGCTCAAAAGTTCTCATCACATGTCAGACAGTCAAGCTGCGGGAGCCGTAGTGATTGGTGGCAATAAACTATTTGGTCGGAAATGGAAATTTCATGACGAATCGCCAGACTTAGTAGACCTAGACACTACCACATTTTAGCAATATTCGACAAGCCGGAAAGAGCATTGAAGCGCTAGCATTGCATGAAATTGCGAAAGAGATCATGCAATCAGATCAAAAGTCGGTAGTTACCTATTCTGTTCATGGTTCGAAAAAACAAGGAGCTGGTTCTTTCTCGGTGCAGGGAATGACGGTAAATGGAAAATACAGACCTCTCCCGACATTTCCGATTGCTACGGAAAGTAGAGAGAACTTGGCGGATTTGAAAGTTGCCATGTTGAACATACTGGAAGCAGCGAGCGGAGTTAGTTCGAAGGAAATGTTTGAAAAGATAGACTTTTTGATCACTGATCAGGCATCCCATAATCTCTCTGTCGAACAAATGGTGGCCGAGAAGCTAAAATCAGAACATACCCCGGATCATTTGTTTTGCAATGTCCACCCAAGTCTCATGTTCAATCGAGTGATCACTAAACAATGGACCGAAATAGAAAATGCCATAAGGCGAGATAAAATATATTCCAGCTTTCTCGTCAATGCCACAACTTCATCCTCGAGTGTGACCGAACAAGCGCTGGACCGTATAACCAGGTTGATAAATCATGACTTTGACCACAAACCGTGAAACAAAGCCAACGATTTCGACGCTAACTTCGCCCCGAAGCGAAACAAATCTGTCACTCTAAAAGATGAACGTTTAAACAGATTGACGTTGAGATGTACCATAACCTTATATCACATTGACGATGTGGGAACATTTCTCTGAAAATTTGAGCATGTGACGAACCAATTGGCCTGCATCGTACGATGCTTCCTGGATCTGGACTTCTTGAGAGTTATGTACACGGCTGAAGCTCTCATTGGACTTCATTTAGTGGAGCCGTTCCTTTCACTGACGATATCGACCAGTACAAATTATTCAAAGCTAATTCCAGCATTCCAACAGTTATACCAAGACCTCGTTTCTACTGATCCGGCTAAACTGTTGGAAGTGGATACGCCGGCATTTGAGTTTGTGTCTGTTGAAAGATTCCAAAACACGAAAACGATATGACTATGATATTTGCAATGCTATCAAAGCTACAGCTTTCCAAATGAGTACTGAAGTCACAAAGGTTTTGGGTATGGTATTGCCAAAGCTTGCTAAAGGATTTCAAAACAAAAGGGGGATATCTTGGATTCGGAGAATTTGACGAATCAGCGGAATATGCTCTCTCAAAAATGGACTGTGAAAAACTGGACAAGGCGCCAATTCACAACTTGGACTCTGAGCAGTGTAGGGTTTATTAACTATGAACTCGGCAGAAGAGGCGCCAAGCAACTCGCGTGCGCGTCGGTAGCGCAGGCCAAAGCTAAATCTCTTGCGTTGATTCAAAAACAACCAACAGGTCTTTCAAAGACTGTAGGAAAATTGGAACTGCAAAATTCTGGAAATAATGAGAGAGTGGAGCGTACGACAAGAACAATTACAGAAGCAAGGATTACAGACTAAAGAGATTGCAAATGTCGCTGTAGACCGCAAGAGAAATAGAGACCTGGAAGAATTAAAAGACTAGGAGGGCCATTCACGGCTAGTGAGCAAGTGGATAATTATCTCGAAGAATCAAATGGACGATTCGCAGAAGCTGAACCGTCTTTATCTCGAAGTCAGATACGCACGAGATACCGCTCTTTCTGTACCAAAGACTAGTGATATATTTCGTCTAATGAAGGACTACAGAAAATTGCCCCTCTCAACGTATGCCATAATTTGAAGCTTTATCTCAGCATTGTCATCTGTAAAGCTCAGGTCACAATCAGTGAGTTTAACCATGCAGTAGACACATTGCTGAAATGAACAATATGCGTGTATGGTAATATACTATGATCTTTATACAAATATAGAATGCGTGAAAATCATCTTGAAAACGGTCTTTGTGCACTTAGCACTCTCCTTATTGTCCTTGGTGGTCTCAAATGGGTTGAAAGTTCATGATTTAACTGTATTAGTTCTCACAAATACCTTGTCAACTGCATAATTCTGTTCAGTGTTGTCGCAAATCCCCAATTAAATAGAGTATAATGGATGTTTGTAGTATTTCCATCCTCATTTCACTTTCAAATGCCCAAAAATTTGTGATTTTTACCGCCACCTTGGATTTCCGCCATAATGATTTTTCAAAGTTCCATTACGAATGCGTATTCGTGTTCTGCGACCATGAAAACCCTATAAAGGACATATTACAAAGTACATCTGGCAATAAATATCGATTATATAGTAGAAAAACGGAAAATACTCATATGTATACCTTCATGGGCGGGTGTACAGTGGGGGTAATAGGTTTCGGAAAAAAATTAAATATAAAATCGTGCTTAGAAATGGTGTCTCCAAATTTTACGCTTGTCCCGAGCAAAATTTAGGATTAACAACTCCCGCTATATAAGGAGAACACGCAGCACTAGACTTTCGACACATTATCATTCCTCTTCTGTTCAACTATCAAACGCAAGGATTAATCAGTATTTTGAATCTTTGATCTCCTAAACCGGTGAACTGTATGTAAAAGTTAATATAAAAGGCAAAAGTAATGTATATTCTGTTCATGCAATATATAGACCACCTAATACTATCAATAACTTTTTAATTCACTTAGATAACATGTTACGCAACCTCCATAAATCGAATGCCATAGTTGCGATTGACGTCAACATCAATTTGCAATCTGAAGTAATCTCTCATAAATTTTTAAACTTAATGAATTCTTTCTATCTTAGTCATATCAAACCCACTCGAGTCTGCAACTACGGTAATCGAATAACAGAATCTACGATTGATAATATATTTGTAAATAGCAATGCTCTCGTAAATTCTGCAATTATAACCACAAACATTAGAGATCATTTTTCTACTTACGCAATATACAATAACACTTCAGGTTGCAGATAAAACAACTATTGTTTACAGAATATTCTCAGAGGTTAACAAAAGAAAATTTATTGGGGCTGCAGAAAATACTCGATTTGACTGTGACGAACCTATGAATGACCCAGATTATATGTTTCAGTTCTTCTATGACACCTTATTCCATACTTGCTTTCCTTTAAGGAGGAAAACAGTTTCCAAAAGTGTCGCAAATCCATGGACCACTCCAGGAATTATCACTTCAATAAAGAACAGAGATAAATTATTCAAATTTCAATTTCAAGGCAAAATTCCCACAGTACAATATACTCGTACTTAATACAGAAACAACTTGACTAAAATAATCAAAATTGCAGAATATAACTATTATAACAATCAATTTTCCAAACATAAAGGTATCATGAAAAACAATTGGACAACCATAAACAGTCTTCTCGGAATCCAAATTAAGAAAAATTCAATACAGAAATTAAATGTTGATAATAAAGAAATTACTGATGATACTGGTATTGCAGACCATTTAAATATACATTTTACTTCAATAGCGGATAAGCTTCGCTCACAGTTACTAATTAATGATCACTCACCTCTAGAATATATGTCACCCAGCCCACTAACTTCATTTTCTTTTGTTCCTGCTACCTCTACTGAGGTCCGGAATATTATTGGTAAATAAAAAAATACAAAAAATAACATTCATAACATTCCTGTACCTATATTGAAACTTGTTAAAGATATGATATCTGTAACTTTGGCTAAAATTATCAATCAAAGTATTTCCAAAGGAATATTCCCATCAAGGTTAAAAACTGGTTGCACAACACCCCTTTTTAAAGGTGGTGATCCTGCACTATCAACTAATTACAGGCTTGTGTGTTCATTATATAATTATCTGTGTTCAGCAAAGCTTTTGAAAAAAAATTGTAAAAAGTAGAATGCAGCGATATTTAGAATCCTACAATTTATTATCTCCAAATCAATATGGCTTCCGTAATAATGAAACAACGGAAATGGCTATTTTAAATCTCATGGAAAATGCAAATATAGTTAAAGAGAACAAAGAAATAATGATATCAATATTTATGGATTTGAGTAAGGCGTTTGATGTAACAGACTATAATATCGTACTTAATAAATTATATTGTTACAGCTTTCGAGAAGCAATCAGCGATTGGTTTAAAAGTTATTGGTCCAATAGATATCATTTTGTATCAGTAAATAAGGTTTGCTCATCTAAAACGCTTGTCAAACATGGTGTGCCACAGGGTTCAGTTCTGGGTCCACTGCTATTTTTATTATAAATAAATGACCTTCCACGTTCATCTGATATACTGAACTTCATAATGTTTGCAGATGATACAACTGTCTCTTTTTCTTGCAAAGATGTTAATTCAGCGAAGAATATGAGTATATTTAAATCAGAATTTATCAATATAATGAAATTTCATGATTTTTGTAATAAAAGAAATGTGTATCTTGATGAACTTAATGTTGATGAAATCGCTGTAAAGGCGTGTACTGTAACAAAATTTCTTGGTGTAATGCTAGATAAGAATTTGCAATGGAGTGATCATGTAAATTATATCGCAAAAAATATTTCAAGGAGCGTTGCTATAATGTTTAAACTTAGAAATGTAGTCCCTCAACAGATTTTATTAACTCTGTACCATACTCTTGTTCTTCATTGTACAGTATAACGTAGTGCGCTCTTGTTTGGGGAAACTCCGTTGACAACGCTTTAAATGGTATCTTTGTCATCCAAAAGAGAGCAATAAGGTTATTATCTGATGCTGATTTCCCTGATCACTCTAGTGCATTATTTAAAGAGCTGAAACTACTAAAGCTTGATGATGTAATCAAACTGGCACATTTTATTTTTTATTTACGAGTGTGAGAACAAAATCATTAATTTGCAATGAGTAAATAGATATTTTGTAACTCCTCAAGAAATCCACTCGTATCAGACGAGAAGTACACCAAAGCATGTTATACCTCAATTTAAATTGCCCTCATCTCAAAAATTACCCATTTTCATTGGATTGGAACTATGGAATGATTTAAATGCTGATATAAAAAATATTGTGAATGTAAATTCGTTTTGAACCAAGTTGAAATCCAGATTAATAATGACATACTTATAAAAATCTAGACTTAATGTACAGTGCTTACAAGAAGTCTCACGCCTCTGTCTCGTCCCAAGCTCGTCTGTTAGGTATAAAATGGGCAATCCTTATGGCAGCGGAGGTGTGTTCGGATTGGTGCACATAACTGCTCTAACCCAATCAATGACGTCCATTATTACGTCACTTCTGCTACATTTTAGTGTTTAAAATACAAATGATTAAGAAGCAGAATGACCAAGTTTAGGGATGTCATCATAATATTAGCTGGGCATTACATTATACCGTCTCAATATATACTGTAGACTATAGAGAACGACTAATTCGGCAAATATCCCAAATCATGGGATGATACCTAAATTAGTTTGACGCAGGTCTAAATTATTTGCTCAAATGCAATGATTGATATTAAGTAATTGTTGGGAATTGTTGTCAATATTGTTGTTTGTGATACATATCCTACGTGAAGAATCTAATGACCAAATTCCTCAGTGAACCTCTCACGCGCTCGCATTTCGAGGAAGTCACGGTCGTCTCACTAATAGATAGTTTATCCATTGTTTTAAGTGGTAACCTATTCCATCTTATGAAAATCATTAGTCTAAAGCAAGACTGGTGGGCCGTGAATCAGAGAAATTTGCATTTGATTTGTTCATCGTAATTATTACGTAATATAGTATACTGTATATAGTAGTATATAAGAGTTTATTGGTAGCATATCATATGACAATTCCCATAAACATGTGATGGCCTCGATGTTGCCAGTTTTTATTTTTTTCCTGAAACTATTACCTTCTCATAGTTTGTTTCAACAATGCATATATTATCATCTCCACGAGCGTAGACATTGCAAGAAAAGATTCTAACTAAGGATAAGTAAAGTTTTTCATGGTCACAATATACTGTATACTTTTATAGATGTCAAACATAAAAATATAATAAAATTCTATATTAACATAAATATATATTCGATACACATTTACGTCATGGCTTTAACATCAGTATTTCGTAAAGCTTCCTCCGGCATCAATAATTTCTTGCAATCGTTGCGGCATAGAAGAGGCCAGATTGTAGGGAATGTTTGGTGTTCGGCGTAAGCTCTCCCAACTATTCCTCGTGTGAGCTAAACGTGCTTCAAATGTTCTTTCATTGCGTTGCTCCCATTCGTTAATCATTATTACCCAAAGGTTTTCAATCGGATTCATATCAGGAGAACGTGGTGGCAGAATTAGATTAATAATCTCTGGGTGATCTTCGTACCACGCTCTCACAACGTTACTCCTATGAATGGGACTGTTATCTTCCATTAAGTAAAATGGTTCCGGCGCTGGAACAGATACGCACGAACACTGGGTAGCAGCACCTCTTCCAGTATCTGGCAATATTGGTGTCCAGTAAAGCGTCTATCTACTTCAATGCCAGCGTTCTTAAACCTAGCACATAAATTATTTAATATGGAATCTAACACCTTAGATCTCTACACATTCATGTTACTTGAAGACGCCTGTGTCTTAGGGGAATCTAAGTGTTGAGAGTGGGCTTGAGGGGTAGTCTATAGATTATTACAGATGACCTTGAACGCTCCAACTATTTAAAAATGATTATTTATTACGCACATCATATGGCATAATACACACATGAATTTAAGTATCTCCTACATTATAGGAATGGAATTGAATCCTACCAGAGTTAAAAAGTCTCAAAATATGATAGATTAGTTTGTATTAAGAGGTTACCAAGAGAAAAGGATTTGGGATAGAGCGGAAGGCAGAGAGTATATTTTCCCCGAGTTTCGGTTATTATTAACGTTATATGGATACATTGCCGATGTCCCTGCTGAAGTCCTTTGATGGGATGCGGTGTGATCAGAGAGAGAGAGAGAGAGAGAGAGAGAGAGAGAGAGAGAGAGAGAGAGAGAGAGAGAGCTTTTAAATCACACCTTTTAAATGGTTTATGGGTAAGGGCTTCACGTATGTTATTTTAGTCCAGGGTAGTTTATGTGGAGGTTTATGTGGGGGTTAGAGCAATTATGTGCACCAATCCGAACACACCTCCGCTGCCATAAGGACCGCCCATTTTATACCTAACAGACTAGCTTGGGACGAGACAGAGGCGTGAGACTTCTTGTAAGCACTGTACAATACTATTGTTTATTCACTTCTCGTGTGTAAGCTAGGATTAAAGACACATTATTCGTGATTGTTCAGTTCTTATCTCTCATGTACAATATAATATTGATTTATTTGTATATTATTGGTATAATACCTTCAATAATGACCTTGCATTCGTTATATCGATAATAATAACACTGGACAACATTAAATTTGCCACTGAAACAAACTCAGGTGATTTAGGGTAATTTGATGGCACCCATTTAAAAAATGTAGTCAGAATTTTTCCATCACCTTTAGATTTTAAGTTACTGACGTATATCAATTATTTGACAGCACTGTGTGCAATATTATGTAATCAGCTCAGTGTAATGAAATGTATCAGCCTTGCTTCTTCCTCTCACTCACTAAATTAGCACAGAAATAACAAATCCCTCATATGCTCAATTTGCTAGCACATTCGAGTAGTCTCTTGTCTGAATATGAAGAGGGTGGAGTCATATGAAGGAGACAGAGTCACACATCTCTCTCTCTCTCTCTCGCCTCTCTCTCTCTCCCAATGCTCTCTGTAGCCTCTCAGTCATTTAGTTCGACACTTCACGTAGCTTTGTGCACAATTAAAATTCTATATTTCGCAGAACTGTGTTTGTTGCACTTTTAATTTCTAGTTTTGTGAACATAAATTCTTTTCTATTCTTCACAGATTATTAGAAATGGCGGCTGCCTCAACTTTAAGTAAAATCCGGAAATGCAAAAATCACCCAAACAGATTTTGCTACATTTGTGGAAAATACATTACAGTTTTACAAAGGAAGAACATCACACACAAAATGAAGGTGGCTTACTACCACTACTTTGGCTGTAAGATTGGTGACCAAGAAAAATACTGGGCTCCACATGTGTGTTGTACAGTTTGCACATCTGGCTTAACACAGTGGCTGAATAACAAGAGAGCAAGTATGCCATTTACAGTTCCGATGATATGGCGTGAGCCTAAAGATCATCTAACTGACTGTTATTTTTGCATGACAAATGTTTTTGGGCATTCAAGAAAGACTAAGCAATATATTAGTTATCCAGATATTGCCTCTGCAATGAAACCCGTACCCCATAGGAATGGTCTTCCAGTGCCACATCCACCGGAAAATTCAGAAGCAGATGGGTCATCCTGCGATGAAGATAATAACTCATCGTCATCCTCTTCATCTAGTTCTTCTATGGCACCTCAGAATAAACCGCCTCATCTGATCACACAAGAAGAACTAAGTGATCTGATTCGTGACTTGTCTCTATCAAAGAACTTCTTGGTTCTCGCTTGCAGGAATGGAATTTATTAGCTCCAGGCACAAAAGTTTCAATTTATCGAAGTCGCCATCAAGTTCTTGCTCTTCATTACAGCACGCAAGATAGTTTGTGTTCCTGTGCCAATGTTGATGCACAATGGAAGAACTGGGTACTGAGCATCATCCTCAAGAATGGAGACTTTTTATAGATTCTTCTATGGTTAGTCTGAAAGATATACTTTTGCACAATGGGAACACTAAGCCATCGATTCCTCTTGCTCATACTGTGAACATGACAGAAATCTATGAAAGCATGCAGACTATCCTTAAAGCCATCAAATATGATCAACATAGATGGAACATCTGTGGTGATCTAAAAGTGATTGCACTACTTCTAGGATTGCTGAGTGGGTATACCAAACACTGCTGCTTTTTATATCTCTGGAACAATCGAGATGATAAAAATCATTTTATAAAGAAGATATGGCCACTGAGAGAGAGAGAGAGAGAGAGAGAGAGAGAGAGAGAGAGAGAGAGAGAGAGAGAGAGAGAGAGAGAGAGAGAGAGAGAGAGAGAGAGAGAGAGAGAGAGAGAGTTACATCCCAGGAAAATAGAACATAAAAAGTGAACCTTTAGTGAATCCTCAAAATGTGTTTCTACCCCCTCTTCATATTAAACTGGGACTCATGAAGAATTTTGTAAAAGAAATGAACAAAGATGACAATGGCTTCAGATATCTTTCTAACAAGTTCCCAAAAATCAGTAAAGCTAAATTGAAAGCAGTTATATTTGTATGGCCACAGATTCGGGAAGTGCTGATGGATATTGATTTTAAGAAAATGCTCAGTCAGAAAGAACTTGCTGTCTGGATTTCATTCAAACTGGTTGTCCATAATTTCTTAGGAAATCACAGAGATGAAAACTATGTTGGGATGATAAATGAAATGCTCGAGAACTACCTAAATATTGGGTGAGGATGTCATTAAAGATGCACTTCTTACATTCCTATCTAGACTTCTTCCCAAATGATTTAGGTGCAGTGAGCGATGAACATGGTGAACGATTTCACCAAGATATCTCTACAATGGAACAGCGCTATCAAGGACGATGGATTCAGCGATGATGGGAGATTACAGTTGGTTCTTACAGCGTGAAACTGAGAACATGAACAAAAGGCGCAATAAGTCAAGCAAATATTTTGCAAAAAAAATAACTAAGAAATAGTACTACATGTTTTGACAGTACTTAAATGTATTTTCAGTAAATATTGCAATCTTAATGTACTCAATCCTTTATTCCATTAATATCTATATTATGTATGTAATGTTACTCGTTAGTAGTACATATGTATTAGTAGGTCATTGAGTTGACTAGTATATGAAATAAATGGTAATCAGGAGCTTGGTATGACCAGGTGGGAAACGGGTGGGTCCTGGCTGAGCCATTTATTTCTTTCATATGCTATTTGAATAGTTATAGTGTGTCGTCTTTTATCGTTTTAAAACATTCTTCAATGCAATTTTTAAAGCACAAGTAAAGTTTTTATAGGAAAAGTTATTTTTTTTATTATGTATAAAAATATTTTGAATGACCTTACCATAACTCAAAAGCTAGGGGTGATCAGTAATTCTAAACTAGATTTTTGGAATTACCACTGTCAAATTACCCCGAATAAGGTGCGTTTCTCCAGTAGCAGAAGAATTTTTTTTTTGCCCAGTGTAATTTAAGATTAATACATATCTTAATTAATAACACTTATTCATGGTTTATTTATTATTAATTGATAATAACTGTTTTATTTTTAATAAGAGCCCAGTAAAGCCTAAAGCTTAAGGGCCAAATTAAATAAAATAAATAGTCCAACTTCACAATTATTGATGTAATTGTAAATTGTAAAACCAATGTATTTATTTTATTATTAATTAATAAAGGTTATTCAATTCAATTCAATTAAAATCTCGGGAACAATCTTCCTCAATCCATCCATCTTTCCCCTGTCTATGACAGTCCAGGTATCTCGAAAACCCTCGACCTTGATTTTGGCTCTCTTCTTCATCAATGGGAGGTGCATTTTTGCGGGCCCCTCCTTCTTGCATAAAAAAGTATAAGCAGATAAATATATATATATATATATATATATATATATATATATATATATATATAAAACCTGGGTAGAGCAGTTGTGATGTTTCCATACTTTTGATGTGAGTGACGAAAAGGAAAATAAAAATAAAATCCCACTTTCACCTTAATTCTTATCATCTTTTATTTTAGTCCATTTTACTTCTGGAATAATTTATTACAAATGATTCATTTCTGTTGAATTCGAAACTTGAATTAAATGTTCAATAAATCAGTAATAAATTCATCTTCAATTTATTTGTATTTGAGCGGTTTGTGTTTGTCTTCCATCTTATCTTGTTCACTCCCGTTTCATTCGCTTCCTTCTTCTCATACACACACACACACGGTTTTCTTTCGTACGAAGATGAACTAATTTAATTGACTGTACTGTACGTGGGTGGGAAGTGAAGTTATTAACGTGTTACTAATTTGCTTCTGAGAAAAGGAAAATTATCAAACAAAAGTAACGCGCATCGCCAAGTTCCGCTCTATTGAAGCCCATATTCCATTTCATAGAGCAATTCTTTAACAACTTTAACTACGTAATTATTTCCTTTCATTACGATTACGGCTATTAATCAATTTTTACCGAATGCGGACACCGACGCGAGCGAGCAATTCGCGCGAGTTTAAACGTAAAAATTAGTGAGCGATGATTTAAATGGCGTAGTATATGGCCTTTGTTTTAATTAATTAAAATAGTTTCGCAATTTATTTTAATAATTTAATGTTTTTATTCGTAGACTTCGTATTAAAATGTGCAAAAAGGAAACTTTAATATAGAAAAAAAACCCGTTCACAAAAGCGAATTATTTCTTAATGGAACAAAGTTAGTAAATGAAATTTCAGTAGTGAATACCGTAGATATTTTAAGCCTTTTCAATCTCGGACATCCTATAAAAAACCAGTTGCCAGACTTCTTTATTCACGATTTCTTGGGATATATCTAACACTATATACAGGGTGTTTCAGGAGGAAAGGTCAATACTTCGGGAGGTGATAGTATCGGTCATTGTGAGAAAAAAAGTTCATATGAACAATATTGAACATGTGTCTAATTCTGAATGGTTACGGAGATAGAGCTGTTTGAATCTACAAATACAAAAGCATTGTTAATGGTAATCAAGAAAGAGAAACCAATTACTGTTTCTAACATTTAATGTTTAAACATTGGCATTTTGAATGGTATCAGATACAGAAATGACAAATTTGTTTCAGTTTAAAATACTTTTTCGAAAATCCCACCGTCAACCTCAATGCACTTTACAACTCGTGTGCGAAGATCGCGTGTTGTTCGTTTGAGTTGATCTTGACGTTCCTTTATGCGGGCAGCAGCATCCAAAATGCGCGCGAGCAATTCGTCTCATATATCCACCTCTCTTTTGTAAAATTGACTTTTCATCCACCCCCACAAACAATAATCTAACGGAGAGTGGTCTGGAGATTGGTGGCCATTGAATGGGACCACCGCGGTCGACCCATCGACCAGGGAAAGTTTGATTTAGGTATTGCATCATCAGACGGGTAGAATGTGGAGGAGCTCCGTCATGCTGAAAGTACATACCAGCGCGTGTAGCCAAAGGAACATCCTCCAATAGTCCTGGCAATTCATTTTGCAGAAATTCTAGGTAACTTTGTCCTGTAAGACGATTCTCTAAAGTAACAGGGCCAATCAGCTGATCATCGATGATACCGCACCACACATTTACAGAGAAACGATGTTGAAAATTTTTTTCCACAGTGGCATTTGGATTTTCGTCTAGCCACTGATGAGAGTTACGAGTGTTGTTGATACCGTCACGGGTGAAAGTAGCTTCATCGGTGAACAGTATTAATCGAAGCAATCTGCGATTAGCATTTACCCAATGACAAAATTCTAGTCGCATGGCAGCGTCTCCTGGTTGAAGGTGTTGCACACGCTGTACATGATATGGATGCAAGCTTTCCTCACATAATGTTCGCGCCATACTCTTGTGTGTGGTACACCGAGACGTGTAGAAATTCTTCGTGAGCTAGTAGTAGGACTACACTCTACCAACTGAAGAATGTTTTCCACTTCATCCACATCTTGTTGACCTTCACGTTCAAATGAAACATGAGCGCTGGGAAGTGTACCAATCTCACGCAATGTGTTGAAAACCGTGATAAACACTCTTTGATCCGGAATTCTGCGGTTCGGAAACCGTCGACGGTATTCTTCAACAGCAGCTGTTGCAGTTCTATCGCAAAAACCGTAGACATACACCATATCTGCATATTCGGCATGTGTGAAGGTGTGTGGCATTCTTAACACTGCTTCAAACACCAAAGAATGTCACTCACAACAGTCAGCTATCGATTGGCTTATGTTACATGCTTACATTACAGCTTACATGGTTCAAGGTTATAAGGGAGGGAAGGGGGAGGAGCTGCGCGCGCATCAGATTCAAACAGCTCTATCTCCGTAACTATTCAGAATTAGACACATGTTCATATGAACTTTTTTTCTCACAATGACCGATACTATCACCTCCCGAAGTATTGACCTTTCCTCCTGAAACACCCTGTATATATATATACACACACCTCGGTGGTGTAGTGGTTAACGTCGCTGACTACGAATCCATCGGCCCCGGGATGGAGACCCGCTGACGGCAGCCGGCGCGCAGCAAAACCCAGCTGTTCATCCTTCCACATAATAAAGAAAGTGGTTGGTAGATAAATGGGTACCCAGGGTGGCTTAGTGGTTAAGACGCTGGGCTGCTGGTGGGGCGTGGTTCAGATTCCACGTTAAACTGTAGCTCTAAGGTGGAGTGGAAAGCTTGGCCTTCGTCAGAATGAACAATTCGGGCGGAAACTAACCAAAGGTTATATATATATATTATTTATTATTTTGTTTGTAGTATAAAGTTTGCGAAGGTATTATTAATATTATTATTAATTTTATTATTACTCGTTTTATTACCTGTATTATTATTTCTTTTTTATTCTTTATCTTTAATTTTAAATTTATTGGTTAATTAATTATTTGTATCGTTTTTACCTTGAGGATTATCGTTCTTTTTTATGGCCTTTCTCTTCATATTATTTAAACTGAAAAAGACCCTTCCTCAAAACGCACTCTTTACCCGATATTATTCCTTTATCCATTCACATTTATTACATTGCATTACAACATGGAGTACCTGAAACAAATATATAAAACATCCTTTGGAAGTAATTCATAAAAAATGTCTGTGAAATCTCTCGAATAATGACAACAAACAAAGTCACACTTCTCACTCACACACTCAGCCGACGCTGCAGGCAGGCCTATTAAGTCCCTTGGCTGCTACAACAATCCTTCGCCACACAGCCCGATCTGCTGCCAACTCCTGGGGGTCTTCAGGGTTCTTCCCAGATATTTCAAATCTTCCGAGATTTTATCCTTCCATCTAGTTCGTGGACATCCTCGGGGCCTTCGATTTTGTGGACTCCATTCCCATGCCTTTCTTATATTTCTATCTTCTCCTGCTCTAACCACATGTTCTGCCCATCGTAGGCGTGCTGCTCTTATGATGTCCGTTACCAGAGGTTGCATGGTTAGAGCTCTCCTTTCTCTTGCATATCTCTTTCTTCACTGATTTAGCTCTTCATCATAGACTGGTCCACATCTGCTTTTGAGGATGATGTTCTCAAAGCTTTCTAGTTTTCTCTCATGTATGGGTAATAGTCCAAGTTTCGGCACCATATGTAATTATAGGCAAAATTACACTATTATAGATGCATAACTTTGTCCTTCATGATAAGACTCTTGATCTTAGTAGAGCTCTTAAAGCAACTAGCCCACGACTTCCAGATCTTGGCCGTGTTTTTATATCAATGTCTACTTCATTGTTTGGCGTTATCACTTACCCCAGGTAGCAAAAATTTTGAACTTTTTCCATCTACAAGTCAGTTATGACTTCAGTGCCTTCTTCTAAACGGTAGTACTCCGGTCTACTTGCATGCAACACTTTAGTCTTATTTACATTTATTGCTAGTCCCAGTCTTTCAGCATTTTCAGTCAGTGCTCTCACCTTTCCTTCCATATCAATTTCATCTTCCACCATGATGTCTACATCATCTGCGTAGGCCAATCTGTCCACAATTTCATTTTCAATCCTTACCCCTCCCTGCTCGTCACCCAACTTTCACAAAACCCATTCGAGACTCAGGTTGAATAATAAGGGTGAAAGGAGGCATCCTTGTCTTACATCTGTATTCACCTCAAAAGCATCACCTATCTGGCCATCAATTTTCACTGCTCTCCTACTGTTCTTATACATACATTTATTATTCTAATAATTTTCTCTGGTATGCCAAATTCCTGTAGTACATTCTACAATCCCTCTCTATGTAGGCTATCATAAGCTTGTTTAAAATCCACAAAGATATGGTGCACTTCTTTGTTGTATTCCCATATTTTCTGACTGATCTGTCATAGGGTAAAAATATGGTCTATTGTACTTCTGCCACTCCTAAAACTATTCACCAAGATATTCACCAAGGATGTCTTCTGCCATGGGTAGCATTTTCCAATATACAATTTTTTCCACAATCTTGTGTATAACAGGTAGAAGTGAAATCCACGATGGTTACAACACTCTGTTTTGCTACCTTTCTAATGGATCACAACCATGTGATTCCAAATCAGATGTAGAAGACTTTGCACTTTATACTCTAGTCTTTCCCCACCTGCTTTGAATAGTTCAGCTGGTAGCTGGTCTTCTCCTGGAGCTTTGTTAGTTTTTAGTTCTTTTATTGCTTTTATCACCTCCGCTAGTGTAGGAGGAGACAGATCGCCAACCCTTTCCCACAATACTGGCACTTCATCTACAGGGTTTACTGGGATGTACTTGTTCAACAGATCTTGAAAGTACTCTTGCCATCTCTTAACTATCGTCTCAGAATCAACTACGAGGTCATCATTGGCTGCTCTTATGCCAGAGGTTCCTGCCACAAAACCCCTATTCTTTCTCTTTACCTCTCTGAAGAAAGCTCTTATTTTGTTCATTCCGTAGTCCTGTTCCATCTGTTCAATTCTTCTATTAAGATATTGTCTTAGCCCTTCTCGTTGTTCTGCGCGCATATATATATATATATATAATATATATATATATATATATATATATATATATATACAGTACTGGGATTAGCGCCGCAAACCTTTTTTAGCGATACTGTTAGCGCCGCTAATTTTCAAAATTGTTAGCGAAACAGGTAACGGCACTAAGGTTTTAGAGAACGTCAATCGCTAATTTTTTAAAACCACTTGTACAAAAATTTGGTTCGGCGACTGCAATTTCCATTATAAAAGACTGAGGCTGCACTAACTGCAATTTGATCATGACTTCAGCATGAAGAGGTTGTAAGATGCAACTTGTTGGGCAGACTTTGTATATTCACTGCTCTGCTTGCAGCAAAATATGTTGTTGCCTGTTACGGACGGAAGGCAGAACATACTGTATATGAATTGGGGTGGTTTCAGAAAAAATTAGCAACCAAATTAGCGTCAGCGTTGCGGCGCTAAATTTTATGGTGGTTAGCGTCAGCGGCGCTAACTTTAGGAGTTTGCAGGCACAACACTGTGTGGTGTGTGTATATTATATATATATATATATATTATATATATATATATATATATATATATTACAGGTCAAAGTGCGTTGGCACCCGCCGCTCTTTCTCTAAAATTTGAATGTGCCCTTCATCACATTAACGTTGGGACCCCTGTCCTGTACACTTGATCTGTAATTTTGATGCAGGCTCTGTGATTATATGTATTAGATTATAGTATAAATACCATCTTGACTATGCCACACCAAATCCCTCTGTACACACACACACACACACACACACACACACACACACACACACACACATATATATATATATATATATATATATATATATATATACACTTTTCAACCTTTTAAATGTTCCTTGCGATGATTCCTCATTTCATGAAGGTCAAGCTTGTCGCCCCTCCTCTCGAATTGGCCTGGTGAAGTAAAGAATTGGTTTCTTGTACGCTCCACTTCACATAGCCAGGTACGCCCGGCTCATCTGGGATTGTTCTGAGCCAGGCTTCTAATCTTCTTTTGAAGATGTCCACCGCAACACCACCCGTGTTCCTTAGTTCTTTGTGCAGCTGGTTGAACAGTCTTGGTCCTCTCGCAGTAAAACTATTTTCCTTCAAGGTTGAGGATGTTCCCCCTCTAGCCTTTAATTTGGGAACACGACACAGTTTTCTTTTTCTACTGTCCACTGTTGCTTGGGGGATTATTGTAAGGGGGTTTCAGAGTAAGAATAGGGGCCAGTTTCTCCATTATTTTCCAAGTGTAAATAATGGTGTCTCTCTCTCTCTTCTTCTTTCTAGTGAATATAAGTTTCATTCACATAACCTTTCTCAGTAATTTCGTTCTTTGCATTCATTGTTCTTGGCTGTGAAGCTTCTCTGGATCCCTTCCAGCTGTCTAATGCCTTCTTTTTTATATGGGGATGTTAGGACCGCAGTATTCGAATTTGGGTATTATCAGGGTTTTCGGTAGAGGAATCATTACATTCCTATCCCTTCGTTTAAAGGTTCTCAATATCTGTCCCGTTATTCTCTTTGCTCTATTTACTGCTATCTTATTTTGTGTTTCAAATTT
This sequence comes from Bathynomus jamesi, assembly GCA_023014485.1. Taxonomy (NCBI): domain Eukaryota; kingdom Metazoa; phylum Arthropoda; class Malacostraca; order Isopoda; family Cirolanidae; genus Bathynomus; species Bathynomus jamesi. The sequence continues at coordinate 263,494 of JAJOZX010001291.1, forward strand.
CGCATCATCTGTCATTACAACCCCTAAATCTTTTGCTTTGGAATTTCTCTGAATTTCCTGTCCATTTGGGGTATAATATTGCATGGATTTCTGGTCTTCCCTTTTTCCGTTAAACTTCATATTGTTGTCTTCCGTCCACTTGTAGATTCTGTTTACGTCGGTTGGTAGAGATCTTATGTCTTCTGGGTTTCTTGTTTTTCTACTGATCTTTGTATCATCCGCAAAGGATGTTACTTTGCTGTCTCTGGTAACGTCCTCATCTAGTATGTCAGTTAGCATGATTATGAAGAGTAGTGGAGCTAATACTGTTCCTTGTGGTACTGAGCTGAGGACCTCTGATTCTGATGAAGATGCTCCTTGAACTGTAACGACTTGCCGCCGCTCACTAAGGAAATTATATATTAATTTCCCTACTTTTCCTGTTATTCCCATATATTTCAGTTTATGTATTATGATTCCGTGGTCACACTTGTCGAACGCTTTAGCAAAGTCTGTGTATAGTACATCATAGTTTTCATTACTTTCAAGTGCATCAATAATGTTGTTGTAATGTTCCTTTAGTTGTGATAGGCATGATCTGCCTGACCGAAACCCATGTTGGTTATCATTGAATTTTTTCTTAGTTTCCAAAAAGTCATAGATTCACACACACACACACATATATGTATACTGTATATATGTATATATATATATATATATATATATATATATATATATATATATACTGAGATGAAACATTTTTCTCAGACAACAACTTTTTCAACTGAAATGCTGGTCCGCCGATCATTCAGGCTGTCTTTTCTCTGTGCACACTGACATACAGACACTTTCTTTAGAGGGACACAGTCAGAGAATACAGCCAGTCACCTTAGATATACACACACACACACACACACACACACACACACACACATATATATATATATATACACACACTTAACCGTAATACTACAACAAAGCGGAAGTGAGCCCTACTCGTCGTATTAAAATACGTTTATGTGGTCAGGGTTGTAATGTATTGTTGTACTATCCGTTCTTTCAAACAAAAACTGGAACATAGTAAACAAAATTTATAGCAAAAGAAATTTTTCTCTTAATATACAAATATCTTTAAATTATATTATAAAATATATTAATTTAATTTTTAAATAAAATAGATTTTAGTTTTTGGGCTACATATTTATTTTTTATCAAAAATCATTTTACCACGCAGTAAAGAATCTATTATCCCCCCAATATTAACTTACTTTTCTCTCTCTCTCTCTCTCTCTCTCTCTCTCTCTCTCTCTCTCTCTCTCTCTCGGTTCAGTAAAACTTAAGGACTGCCCACTAAAATTCGTTCAGCGACCGCCAACTAAAAGCCCGTTCAGCCAATATGTGTTTTGCTTTCTGAAAGTGCGGGGAAGGGGGAAGTCTTTTCTTCAGCATGCCCCATTCTAAGGGGGTCTTCTCTTCTTCAGCATGCCCCATTCTAAGGGGGCTTCTCTTTGCCTTATAAAAACAGTAGCAGTGACATATGTGAATCATTTTACCGTTGGAGAAGCATTTCAGTTGTTGCATACAAGCCTACAACCAGGATGCTGTTTGACGAACACCCCGATATCAAGTTGTAAGTAATTTTACTTCGTATATATTGTGTTCTAAATATACAGTAGTCTTTTTCACTAGTGCTCTGAGTGAAATCTATAGAAATTAATTATCCTGTATCAACTTTCATGTAGAAGTGCTTTCTGTGAAGTTTTCGTGATTATGTGGTTTATTGTGATTGTGTCCAATTTTATCCGATTATTAGTTTATCTGAAAGGACCGAGTCATCCATACACAAGTGCCATTCAGAATATGCTTCGCCACCTGTATACCTCTGCTGTGATACAGTGTGAGTACTATTATTTTATTCTAATATTTCTGCTGTGTGTGTGTATATATATATATATATATATATATATATATATAAGCTATTTTGAAATGAATGGCGCATTAGTTTTTATTTTTTCGACTTTTATTTTAAAGCCCTGATCAGATTTTACTTCGGTGTAAGTTGCAATATGAGGAAAGGATGGAGCAGCAAGCCCAAATCAGCTACCTTGCGGGGTGATAAACCGATTTTATTTCATAACATTCGCCATACAATTATCTCTCTCTCCTCTCTCTCTCTCTCTCTCTCTCTCTCTCTCTCCCTCTCTCTCTCCTGTGAAAATAATAATAATAACAATAATAATAATAAAGCGCGGTTTACGGTAATATTTTTTCTTTTTTCTTTTAGGGGCTTAGAGAGCGGCTACATAGACCTTTGTACAGTCAACACAGTATGGGAGAGAGTTGACTGTTTTATACAAAGATGTTCCGCGAAACAAGAAATGTATGATAACACCAGTACACATTTGAAAACTTGTCGATCGATTTTTACAAACTAGTTGGTGATTCTATATAATTTGAGTGCGCTGATCTCAAAAATATAGTTAGTTTTTCCCTATCACGTATGGTTTTCTTACTACAGGGTGTGTCATAAATCCCCCATTTATCCCCAAATGTGAACCATCTTATCGAGACCGACATTGGATTGCACATGCTAAACCATAAATTTTGTTGTAATAGACTACAGTAACACTTACATAATAATGTAGGGTAAATATATATAACAACCAGTCCCGTTCCCAGCAAAATACTCTCTCCCCTCGATCAATGGGTGGTTAACATTTGGGGACAGATGAGGTATTACAACACCCCTTGTAGCACGAAATCTTTAGGTGATAGAGTAAAACCTAATTAAAGCAGAATTAAATAGCTCCTAGCTCTTGGACAAGCATATTGCTTGTTTATGAAAGAATAAAAAAATAACTGAAAGAAACAAAATATATTTACCTTCTTTACCAAGCGAAGTATGTGTCGGATGCCAATAAATTGTTCTCGGGCAATCTAGACTCAAAAAAGTTCTGCAGAGTCCTAAGGCAGATTCAAATCCCTGTCTAAGTCATTTAGTTCGGCTTGGGTTAATGGTTTAGGATCTCGGTCAGCTGTTGGCTGTTCATAAACATCATCATTGTCTGGATTTGGAGCTGAATCAGAATCTGAATTGTATTGATCCAGACTCTCGGGTGGGCGGGGAATAGGAACTTCTGGACCATGGGGTACCGGCCTTATTGCAGATGGAAGACTTGGGTATTGAAGGGTCTCTTTATTCTTTGCATTATAACCTTTAACATTGCAAGAAGAGAAGTAGCAGTCATCGGTATGGTTTCTAGGCTCGCGCCATACCATAGGGATCCCAAATGGCAAACTTTTCTTTTTACCTTTGCTCCAATTCCTTAGTGCCGCAACACACGTAAGACAAACCTTGTGTAGAGCCCAACTTTTGTCTTGATCTAATTTAATTCCAAAATAAGCATGATAAGCTTTCTTAATGAAGGTCGTTACATTTGTCCTTTGTTTTACAACAACATACCGACCACAAATATAACAAAATATGTCTGGACTATGGGTACATCCTCTAGAAGCCATTATTAAAATTTTAAAGACGTAATGTTAGAATTATCTATCTGAAAAATATGAAAAAACGAAATTAATTAAAGATAAAAAAGGTAAAAAATTACAAAACGCCCCAAAATTGTTTTACTAATAACTTTAAAACTGTGGGTGATAGAAAAACAATGGTAGCATTTTTTAATTCAGCGCAGCGAACTGCTTCAGAATCACAACTCAATTTTAGACAATTTCTAGAAAATAATACAACTCTGAGAAAGTATGTCCGATATATTAAGGTATTTTTTTTTTCAAGAAATGGTATCTCATATATTCTACTGCATGTGTAAGTAATGTAGCTTTTATTTAATAAGAAAGGACACATTAATAAAAATGGTCCTTTTTGGTCTTGTTACGTTTTTTTGTTTGCAGTGTAATAACACCGATTTTAACCCAGGTATTGGTGAGAGACCATAGCCAAATGTTATTAATCCTCAAAATAGATATTCATACAGTAATTTTAACAACTGGTCTATTATAACTGATAAAACCAATTAGTCAATGACATTGTAGCAATTTGATTAAAAAATAATTAATCATTTTCTCTATTCTCTTTACAAAAATTAACGTTTCAAAAGGGTTCGTCCAAAGAACTACTATAAGTAGATATAAAGAATCTGGATCGTACTCTTCAAAGACAAGATCTGGCAGATTTAAAAAGACTAATGATTCCGACGATAATTACATCAAGGCTACATCACTGCGTGACAGAAAAGCCACAGCTACAGAGATTCAGACACAGTTGAATGAACAACTGGACTCTCCAATAAGTACAAGTACTATAAAAAGAAGACTCATTAAAGCTGGTCTCCATGGCAGAGTTGTTGTGTCCAAACCGCTACTGAGGAAACAAAATAAAGCTAAAAGAATGGAGTGGGCAAGAGAATACCGAAATTTTACTGGAGACGACTGGAAAAAAGTTATTTTTACTGACGAATCGAAGTGGAACTTTTTGGGTCTCATAGAAGAATTTATGTTAGACGTAGAACCAACGAAAAACTGATAGATCCCTGCATAAAACATTCAGTAAAACATGATGGAGGCAACATTCAATTTTGGGGTTGTTTCATTTATTCTGGAGTTGGAGATCTTCACAGAATCATTGCAAAAAACTTCACTTTTTTCTACGTGAAGGTCAAAATATGATGATAAAAACCCACTCTAATAGACAGAGTTTATTTCCACAACAGTTTCGATGCCCACTGGCATCCTTTTCGGGTGGATACAGAAAAACGAATGAACCAAAAACAAGCGGGAAAACAGTCCAGGGACCATTAAGAAATTCGCACCTAGGTTAGATCCCGTTGTCCCGACACTGGAAGGGCATTTTTATTAAAGGGACCCGCTTATAAGTACATTCGCACAAATTTAAAACTATCTTCTTGTTCTATACCTACAGATTCTATTATTTTTTACATAATTATTACATTTATTATTAAATTTATTACATTTAATATTGCATTATTATTACATAAATTATAAATTTATTATTACATTGATTATTACATTGTTGTTTATTATACAGAAATTATAAACCGAAAAACGAATGAAAAAGGCGAGAAGGAAACAATCCAGAGACCATTAAGAAATTCGCACCTAGGTTAGATCCCGTTCTTCCGACACCGGAAGGGCATTTTATTACAGGGTCTCGCTTATAAGTACATTCGCACAAATTAAAACTATCTTCTTGTTCTATACATACAGATTCTATTATTTTGACATAATTACTGCATTTATTATTGCATTTACATTTTTAACATTTATTATTATTACCTTTACACTAACTATTACATTTATTTTTTTACCTTTATTATTACATTTATTGCATTTATATTTATTTCCACATTTATTACTTCCATTATTACGTTTACATTTACGTTTATTATTACATTTACATTTACGTTTATTATTCCACTTACATTTTACAGAGAAAAAAAAACAATGAACCAAAAGCGAGTAAGGAAACAATCCAGAGACCTTTAAGAAATTCACATTTAAGTTAGAACCCGTTCACCCGACTCCGTAAGAGATTTTTTGACCAAGAATCTCATTAAAGGGTCCAACTAATAAGTACCTTCGCACAAATTAAAATTATCCTCTTGTCAGTGGTGGGCACCGTTAACCAAAAAGTTAACTTCGATAACGATAATCCGTTAACCCCAATTTTTAACTCCGATAACAAAAACCAGATAATTTTACTACAAAGTTAACGGAAGTTAACGATAATCCGATAACGATAACTATTTCTTTACTAACATTTAAAAAAATCAAGGAAAAAAGCTTTAAAACCCATAGAAAATGTTTATTTATGCAAAATCCAACAATAAATAGGTATTTAACTGTATTTTTATCAAGTTTTGCAACTTTTTTGCTTAATAACTTTTTTTTATTTTTAATAAAAAATGTACTGATTACATGTTTTGAAACCCTTGTAACCACTAACCATTAACTAAATTTTAATTTACCAGAGAATTATTATGGCGGGAACTGAAAGGTAAAATTAAATTTTAGGCACATTTATTAAAGACTATGACACAATGTGCTGGTTGCCCTTCAGAAAGACCAACTTCTCAAAGTTAGACCCAACTGCCAGTCTTGACCTCTTGGGCCTCAGGATGTCCTTGCCGAGAGAGAAGAGCCGTTCCACTGCGGCAGAGGACGGAATTGGCAGACTGAAGTTATGGCGGCTTGAATTCATTCGCGGAGCGGTGATCTTCCGTGAATGACTCCTCGCAGTTAACGTGTTAACGGACTTTAACAGACTAAATACCGAGTTATCGGGAAGTTAACTGGTCCGATAACGCTAAATGGAAATTAACTTCCGTTAATAGTCCGTTAAAAAAGTTAACTTCGTTAATTAACTGTTATCGGATTAACGCTTTAGTGCCCAACACTGCTTCTTGTTCTATACATACAGATTCTATTATTTTTCTTTTGACATAATTATTACATTTATAAAGTACCTTACTTGATTCCCAATCTATAGCATGATTATTTTGGCTGGCCTGATGAAAAATGGCATAATTAGTATTACAACTTCTGAAGGCATATTTGTGTTCTTTAATATGGGTTTCAATATTTCTTCCAGTTTCTCCTACGTATACTAAATCACAACTTTTACAGGGAATGCTCTAGACACAGGCTTGTTCCTGTTTTGCAACGTTATTCCTAACCAATTTACTTTTCACGGTAGATGAATATTTGAACGCCAAAGCAAACTTAAAAACTTTCGTCAACCGTTTTACTCTTTCGAAGCCGGCAATGTAAGGCAAACTCACATATTGTTTTTGGTTAACTGAAGGTTTCCGAGGGGCATAAAAAGATTTTCTGGCTTTAAAATACGCCTTTCTGATAAACCACTCAGGATATTTTAAATCCTTAAAAATTTTCCAAATCTTTGAATTTTCCGGGTCCAGCAAATGTGGGTTACAAATCCTGAGTGCTCTTAGAAGCATGGAAGAAATAATTGAGCTTTTAACCCCTTCATCATGATATGAAAAATAATGAATGTACGAATTACAATGAGTAGGTTTTCTCTAGACCGTGAAATTGGGCTTTCCGCTTTCGTTGGTGACCAGAACATCTAGAAAAGGTAATTGTTTGTCGTTCTCCCATTCATATTTAAATTTAATAGAGGGAACAAGATTATTTAATGACTGAAAGAAAGTGTCAAATTTGTTCCAGTGGTCAGGCCAAAATGAGAAAATATCATCTACATAACGAAACCAAATTAGATTCCTGGGACATATTGTTTGCAACAATTCCGACTCATAATATTCCATGTATAATGTACTCAGTATTGGGGATAAAGGGGACCCCATTCCCATACCAAAACGTTGCAAATAAAATTCTTCACCGATGGAGAAGGCATTATTGGTGACATAGAGTTTTATCAGTTCTAAAAATACAGATGTGGGCATGCCTAGTTCTACGTTACATGTTGGCAATTTTCTATCTAAAAAACGAAGTACATCATCAATGGGAACTTTCGTAAACAAGGACTCAACGTCAAAACTGATCATTCTTCCCCGTTTTAAATCTAAGGGCATAACTTTTTTAATAAAATCACAGGAATTAGTGATGTGCGAGCCTGAAAATTTACCAACTAATGGGGCCAACTTATCTGCAAGAAATTTAAATAACCTGTAACTAAAGGAACCCCTGTGTGAAATAATGGGACGGAGTGGTATATTAATCTTATGGGTTTTGAGTAAGCCGTAAATGTGGGGGAGTTTGTGGTTAATCTGTAGAAATCTTTTAGGGTCAATCGCCGGGACATCTTTTAATAAGTTTCTGATAGTTGAATTCAGCAGAAAGACGCTTGAGCGGGAACGATCTCACTTTGGTGTAGGTGAATTCTTCACTAAGTAACGCTTCCATTTTTTGTTTATAATCACACTTGTCCAAAATAACCACAGTGTTACTTTTGTCCGCTTGAGTGACAAATATTGCTTCATTCTTCCTGAGCTTGTCTAAAGCTAACCGGAATCTTTTGGGAATCGAGTCCATTGAGTTGAAATGTTCCAGAAAGTTGCTCAGAATCAAACCATTTAAACACGGAATATCCACCCTGGAATTAACTACGGAAGACACAAAATCTAAAACAATGTTTTTATCGGGTTTAATGGCAAACGACAGCCCTAAATTAAGAACTTCCTTTTCGGATTTGGATAAGACATATGTCGATAAATTTAAAACGGAACCTTCCACTGCACACTTTGACCAAGCACTTTCATCACATAAATTGGATAGCTTTCTGTTAAGTCGTTGTTCAGTGCGTCTGGTCTCCACGTCGCATTTATAATCTGCAGTTTCAAACAGCGCCACAAGTAGTTCACACGACACATGCGATTTAAGGACTAGACAATTTCTTAGTTTGAAATACGTATGGTTAATCTCTCTTTTAACACACGGAATATGTTCCTTCAAAATTTCCCTAGCAAAATTCGGAAACGGTGTATGGTCCTTCCTGAAGGCAAACGGTATCAAGGACTTCGGGCACACTTGATCCACTAAACAATCTTGCAGGAACTTGAGTTGCAGCTTCTTGGTCTTCACAGTCACTAGGGCTTTTTCATATAGACGATGGGAAGATACAAGTTGGGGAAAGGTAACTTAGAAGAAGGAGAATAGATGGCGTCTGATCGTGGGATCCATAATAAATGCAAAAAACTTCACTTTTTTCTACGTGAAGGTCAAAATATTATAATAAAAACCGACTCTAATAGACAGAGTTTATTTCCACAACAGTTTCGATGCCCACTGGCATCCTTTTCGGTTGGATACAGAAAAACGAATGAACCAAAAACAAGCGGGAAAACAGTCCAGGGACCATTAAGAAATTCGCACTTAGGTTAGATCCCGTTGTCCCGACACTAGAAGGGCATTTTTATTAAAGGGACCCTCTTATAAGTACATTCGCACAAATTTAAAACTATCTTCTTGTTCTATACCTACAGATTCTATTATTTTTTACATAATTATTACATGTATTATTAAATTTATTATATTTAATATTGCATTATTATTACAGAAATTAAAAGTTTATTATCACATTGATTATTACATTGTTGTTTATTATACAGAAACTGTAAACCGAAAAACGAATGAAAAAGGTGAGAAGGAAACAATCCAGAGACCATTAAGAAATTCGCAGCTAGGTTAGATCCCGTTCTCCCGACAACGGAAGGGCATGCGACGTGGAGACTGGACGCACTGAACAACGACTTAACCGAAAGCTTTCCAATTTATGTGATGAAAGTGCTTGTTGAAAGTGTGCGGTGGAAGGTTCCGTTTTAAATTTATCGACATATGTCTTATCCAAATCCGAAAAGGAAGTTCTTAATTTAGGGCTGTCCTTTGCCACTAAACCCGATAAAAACATTGTTTTAGATTTTGTGTCTTCCGTAGTTAATTCCAGGGTGGATATTCCGTGTTTAAATGGTTTGATTCTGAGCAACTTTCTGGAACACTTCAACTCAATGGACTCGATTCCCAAAAGATTTCGGTTAGCTTTAGACAAGCTCAGGAAGAATGACGCAATATTTGTCACTAAAGCGGACAAAAGTAACACTGTGGTTATTTTGGACAAGTGTGATTATAAACAAAAAATGGAAGCGTTACTTAGTGAAGAATTCACCTACACCAAAGTGAGATCGTTCCCCCTAAAGCGTCTTTCTGCTGAATTCAACTATCAGAAACTTATTAAAAGATGTCCCGGCGATTGACCCTAAAAGATTTCTACAGATTAACCCCAAACTCCCCCACATTTACGGCTTACCCAAAACCCATAAGATTAATATACCACTCCGTCCCATTATTTCACAAAGGGGTTCCTTTAGTTACAGGTTATCTAAATTTCTTGCAGATAAGTTGGCCCCATTAGTTGGTAAATTTTCAGCTCGCACATCACTAATTCCTGTGATTTTATTAACAAAGTTATGTCCTTAGATTTAAAACGGGGAGGAATGATCAGTTTTGACGTTGAGTCCTTGTTTACGAAAGTTCCATTGATGATGTACTTAGTTTTTTAGATTGAAAATTGCCAACATGTAACGTAGAACTAGGCATGCACACATTTGTAATTTTAGAACTGATAAAACTCTGTGTCACCAATAATGCCTTCTCCTTCGGTGAAGAATTTTATTTGCAACGTTTTGGTATGGGAATGGGGTCCCCTTTATCCCCAATACTGAGTACATTATACATGGAATATTATGAGTCGGAATTGTTGCAAACAATATGTCCCAGGAATCTAATTTGGTTTCGTTATGTAGATGATATTTTCTCATTTTGGCCCGACCACTGGAACAACTTTGACACTTTCTTTCAGTCATTAAATAATCTTGTTCCCTCTATTAAATTTAAATATGAATGGGAGAACGACAAACAATTACCTTTTCTAGATGTTCTGGTCATTAACGAAAGCAGAAAGCCCAATTTCACGGTTTATAGAAAACCTACTCATTGTAATTCATACATTCATTATTTTTCATATCATGATGAAGGGGTTAAAAGCTCAATTATTTCTTCCATGTTTCTAAGAGCACTCAGGATTTGTAACCCACATTTGCTGGACCCGGAAAATTCAAAGACTTGGAACATTTTTAAGGATTTAAAATATCCTGAGTGGTTTATCAGAAAGGCATATTTTAAAGCTAGAAAATCTTTTTATGCCCCTCGGAAACCTTCAGTTAACCAAAAACAATATGTGAGTTTGCCTTACATTGCCGGCTTAGAAAGAATAAAACCATTGACGAAAGATTTTAAGTTTGCTTTGGCGCTCAAATATTCATCTACCGTGAAAAGTAAATTGGTTAGGAATAACGTTGCTAAACAGGAACAAGCCTGTGTCTAGAGCATTCCCTGTAAAAGTTGTGATTTAGTGTACGTAGGAGAAACTGGAAGAAATAATGAAACCCGTATTAAAGAACACAAATATGCCTTCAGAAGTTGTAATACTAATAATGCCATTTTTCATCACGCCAGCCAAAATAATCATGCTATAGATTGGGAATCAAGTAAGGTACTTTATAAATGTAATAATTATGTCAAAAGAAAAATAATAGAATCTGTATGTATAGAACAAGAAGATAATTTTAATTTGTGCGAAGGTACTTATTAGTTGGACCCTTTAATGAGATTCTTGGTTAAAAAATCTCTTACGGAGTCGGGTGAACGGGTTCTAACCTAAGTGTGAATTTCTTAAAGGTCTCTGGATTGTTTCCTTACTCGCTTTTGGTTCATTGTTTTTCCTCTTTAAAATGTAAAGGAATAATAAACGTAAATGTAAATGTAATAATGGAAGTAATAAATGTGGAAATAAATATAAATGCATTAAAGGTAATAAAATAAATGTAATAATTAGTATAAAGGTAATAATAATAAATGTTAAAAATGTAAATGCAATAATAAATGCAGTAATTATGTCAAAATAATAGAATCTGTATGTATAGAACAAGAATATAGTTTTAATTTGTTCTCCCGCTGTCGGGAGAACAGGATCTAACCTAGGTGCGAATTTCTTAATGGTCTCTGGATTGTTTCCTTCTCGCCTTTTTCATTCGTTTTTCGGTTTATAATTTCTGTATAATAAACAACAATGTAATGATCAATGTAATAAATTTATAATTTCTGTATTAATAATGCAATATTAAATGAAATAAATTTAATAATAAATGTAATAATTATGTTAAAAATAATAGAATCTGTAGGTATAGAACAAGAAGATAGTTTTAAATTTGTGCGAATGTACTTATACTCGGGTCCCTTTAATAAAAATGCCCTTCCAGTGTCGGGACAACGGGATCTAACCTAGGTGAAAATTTCTTAATGGTCCCTGGACTGTTTTCCCTCTTGTTTTTGGTTCATTCTTTTTTCTGTATGCACCCGAAGAGGATGCCAATGGGTATCGAAACTGTTGTGGAAATAAACTCTGCCTATTAGAGTGGGTTTTTATTATTATATTTACGGAATCACTTACACTCTCACAAAAGAAAATACTACTACTGTACATACTAATGAGACATGCAATACCTTCAGGATTGAGGCTTTGTGGTCAAGGATTCATTTTCCAGCAGGATAACGACCCAACGTACACTTCTAACCTTTGCATGAACTATCTCAACAAGAAAAAAGATGAAGGTGTTCTACAAATTATGAAGTTTCCTCCACGAAGTTCTGATCTCAATCTAATAGAGCATATTTGGGATAATTTGAAGAGTCTGAAAGCTAAAAATAATATAACTTCTCTTGATTTTCTCTGGAGGAAGGTAGAAGAATGCTGGAACAGCATAGCACAAGATGTTATCCAGAAACTTGTCAAATCTATGCCTCATAGAGTGGAAGCTGTCATTAAAGCAAAAGGAGGTCATATCGATTATTAATAAGATTATGCCATTAAATTATTAATTTCTTTACTATGATAATTTATAATAATTACATTTAAAAGCAAATAATGTAACAATAAAAAATCAAATTTTGTTGTAATTATCATATATTTTTGTACAATTTACAATAAATTGGGTGATTAAAGGTGGACGCAGACTTTTGAACGTCACTCTATATATATATATAGTTTTAACAGATTTAAAATTAGGAACACGATTTTTTATTACACTGATAAAAAATAACTAGTACAATTTTAACTATTAACAAACACAGTTTTCGCTTACTGAGGCGGTACATGGTGTATATATATATATATATATATATAAATTTTTTTTTCCCTTATGCATATATATATATATATATATTCTGTATATATTGCGTTTATATTTCGTATATATACCGTATATATGTTGTATATATATTTTATTGTTCTTTATATATCATCTAGGCATCATTTTGTTTTCCAATTTATATTTACTTGTACTTTTTTATTCGTTTGTGACTATAATATGCATATGTGGTAATTTTTCCCTTATAAATTGGTGTGCCTCTCTTAAAATTTATCTTTCAATTTATTATTATTATTTTTTATTATTTTTTTAATAATTAATTTGTTTTTTTGGTTTATTTCTTATTTTTTGTGACATATATATCAATTTGGCAGCATCTATTAAATTGATTGTAAAACTTCCCTTTTGAGCTTGAATTGGTAGACTCCACTTACAATATTTATATTTATTTTTATTTCTTTATTCTTTTGTGACCTGTTCCATAAACAAGCCATTTGAATTTATATTGAAGGTCGGCCAAAGTGCTAAAAGTGTCTTTTTATATATATATATATATATATATATATATATTTTTTTTTTTTTTTTTTTTTTTTTTTTTTTTTTTTTTTTTTTTTTTTAGGCTGTGACATATATATCATTAAGGCACTATTTGTAATTAATTTTTTCTCAATTTATATTTATATTTATTTTATTTCTTTATTCTTTTGTGACCATAAATGTTGGCTCCTCCCACAATTTTTTCTATGCTTACTATATATATGTATATATTATATATATATATATATGTATGTGAATATGTATGTATGTATGTTTATTTTTGTAACCTATATATTGCCTTGATCTGTCCTTTCACTCCAGTGTTCCTGAGGATGTCATTAGACGAAAGCGCTTGAGCACCCCTTTGTGTTTCTTTTTTCCTTCGTGGTTTTATTCATCATATATATATATATGTGTGTGTGTGTGTGTGTGTGTGTGTGTGTGTGTGTGTGTATACAGTTCTCATTTTATACAATACGCCTGTTTGCCTTATTTACAAGGGCAAATCTGTTGACTACCTCGCTAAACACGAGGTTATCATTAAATTCATAATCGCACAAATTCAGCTTTTTTAAGAAAGCTGAATAGCTGTTCCCACGAGTCAGAAATGAAATAAAGCAGAGGCAATGATGTTCACACACATTTGAGAATAAGCTTTGATAACATTGTGGGTTCCACACGATTCGTGGTATACGTAGCTGTTTTATAAAGCTCATAATTACGGGGTCGAGCCATAATTGTAATGCTAAAGAGTCATAAAAATAGACACATTCTCTATTTCCAACAAATATCCTGAACCAATGGGTACCATGGCTACCAAGTGAATCGGTGTTTACGAGGGTTGGGTCGATTAACTTCCAAAATTAACTATTTAAGTTAATTTGAGATTCTTACCAGTGAAGTTAATGCAAGTTTAAAAAATTAACTAGTTAAGATAATTTTGAAAGTTAGTCAATTAAGTTAATCAACTAACTTTTTCTTTCTTGAAAGTAGTGTGTAGAATCATCATTATATAGAACTAATCAAGGTAATGATAAATCTGTAGTTATGCGAGATCATCTTGTATGTGTGTGTGTCAGTGTCTGATAAATTATATGTAATTTTTTGCATATTATCCAGGGCAAGACAAGGATAATTTTTATTAATTTTCTGTTCACTTAATTGAAAATTAATTGAAGTTAATCAATTAATTTGGAAATATTTCAATTAAGTAAAGTTAAACTTTTTTAAAAATTTAACTAGTTAAGTTAAATTAATTAACTTAATCGGTTAATCGGCAAAAAAGTTAAGTTAATTAACTGAATTGACCCAACCCGGGTGTTTACTATAAATGCAGCATTTCTTTTTGTAATCGGGTGTTTCAATTTTTCAATTTTGAATAAATCCCAACGAATATGTTTCGCGCGAAATAATCCTGCATCATTACCTTGCGTATCGTCATTTCATCCATTATTTTTTTAAAAATCACCAGATACACTTCTGAAACGCTCAATCTCGACCATGCACTGACTTTCCAAGTAAAACAGAACACCTATCAGGGTGGATAATGCTTCACCAAATTCAAATCTTACCCCAAGGCTGGCCTGTAACTGGGGGTTCAGATGTGTGCTTACGCTACCACATTGATCAGGCGAAAGATCAAGCGTACAAAGCATGTCCATTTATAAACTCGTTTGTAGTCACACCCGCGCCAAATACATCACAGCCATTAATATCGCGGGCCAGATTGTGGTATGTGCGTAAACATAAAGAAAGCTCGGTGCCTGTAGAGTAATTCACTTCTAAAGCTCCATCAACAGATGCGCCATTAATATGCAAATTTACGCTTTTCAAACCCAAATTTTGGAATTTGAAAGCCGAATTCTTATACTCGCCAACCATAGCTTTATGGTCGAGCGTGCCGATAAGGACGCGCTGTGGGAGAATACCCAAGGCCACATTTTCTATCTGCCTTCTAGTTACACCGGCCGTGACTGTATGCATTTTTAAATTCACGCGTCTCGTTGGATATTTAACTGTATCTTTCAACAAACGTTTCTCAATTTCCATCTGTTTGGTGGCGGATAGCTTCACGCGTCGAACTCTAAGATACCTGTCTAAAATGTGTATAGCAATAGGCTTAATAGATTGCTCGCTACGCTCATCCAGATTTAAGCATATCTCGTGAGCTGTGCGTGTAAATTTGATTCTCATCTCAACACCGTTCAAAAGCAGTTTTTCTTGTGACAAAAAATCAGAGTGTAATCTTCCGTAACAATCCTAGATCTTTTTTTTTTTTTAGGATTTTTAAATTTCTTTTTTACACTGTCCGGCAATTGGGTCGTGTAATATCCCTGTCCCGCTAAATGTGTATCTTTTACATCTCTCGTAAAGTTTAAAACAGTTTCTAAATAGGCTTTATAATGATGATAGCTAGCGCCTGGCGAAACGTTAGTTTAGTTTAGGTACACGTCACACTGACTTATTAGCGTATGTAGGGAGTTGTTACCTTATATTAGTTTTTAAAAAATAAGCCCACGAACGGTTTCATACGCTTAAAACATTTTTTAAGCCCTTTTCCGCTTTACACCATGAGATGACTGTTTATTTATCCTTTTTTTTCTTTTTTCACGCCGTACAGTACTTTTTCTTCCTCTTATAGTATCCTCTTGTTTTTCTTTCTTCTTCTAAAACCCCCACCGCGCTTTTTTCTCTTCGCATCTTCGACGATTTCATCCCGTGTACACCGTAAATGTTTTCTGAAAGCTTCTTTAGGCTTTTAATACCTGACATTATATCTCTAAATGTGTTAAGCCCTGATTGTTGGGCTTTCTTTCCAAGATATCTAGCCCAACTTTTCAATAAGGTTACAGCAATACGCAGTATAGCCGAAAAAATTTACCCGATGCGCTTCCACGTTAATACCTCACCCCTCGATAGACGGAAAATGGCCTCTGTGTCATTCTGTCGCAACACTCCGGAAGTGGAGCTTAATGGTTAAGCTCCCGTTATCGAATGGAAACTTTTTCCCCTCAATCGTTCTTATATACAGTATATTGAGATACTGTTTAGTAGATTAGGTGCAGCTTTGGCATAATAAGGTTTATCATATGTAACGCTCAAACTCTTTCCTTTTTGATTGGGAATGTGCACAATGCGTAACAGTCGAGCCTGGGTATCTTCAAGAAACTGATATTCCACAATGTCACTGTAAACATAAAACATAGGGGAGGAAAGTTCGCTATTGTTCAAATTCTCCAATTTTAGTTGGTAAATTAAATTGAACAAGTCATGCTGTGACCCTCCTATTCAACACCACCCACCAATAATACAACAACCACAGTGGTATCTCGGGCCGCAACCCCAATACTCCCAATTGCAGCGGCCCAGCCAATAACACCAAACAGGAACCGACATCGACCAGGAAACGACCATCATTTAGGAAAATCAAACACAAAGATTAGAAACCCGGTAAATGTATTATACACAAATATACAAGGCCTCTATACGGACCATGCAGACTGCAAATTACAATACTTGCAAAATTTAGCTACGGAAACCAGCATAGATATCATATGCCTAACGGAAACACACTTACATAAGTGCGAAAAAGGCTGTGAAAACTGCATCGAGAATACTGAAATAGCATTGCTGGACTACATCATATACAGAGCAGAGAGAGTGGCTAGAAGAGGGGGAGGGTGCTGTAT
Source organism: Bathynomus jamesi (assembly GCA_023014485.1). Taxonomy (NCBI): domain Eukaryota; kingdom Metazoa; phylum Arthropoda; class Malacostraca; order Isopoda; family Cirolanidae; genus Bathynomus; species Bathynomus jamesi. The sequence goes on from JAJOZX010001291.1 coordinate 280,418, forward strand.
CTACGTGAAAAACACATACACATGTGAAGTGAGGGTAAAGAAATCAAACAGCACAGTTGAAGTTATTATATTAGAAGTAAAAGAACTAAACCTAACAATTATGAACATCTACAGACCACCAAACACCACAAAAAGTGAATTCCAATTTGCTACAAATGTAATAGAAAACATATTAAAATTACTTGAAACTCCAGCAACAAATATTCTAATTTTTGGAGATTTTAATTTCCCATTCATATCATGGAAGAAAAATGACGAAGTTATATATGTTGAGAAGTTTCATGGCATGGCAACATTACTAAAGATGATATAACCCAAGCAACAATGCTATTAGATATTATGGAACATTACGGCCTTACCCAGGAAATCGGTGAAGCCACGAGAAAGGAGAACATTTTGGATTTAATCTGGACAAATAACAACGAGATAATAATAAATAAAAAAATAACGCACACAAAGTTCTCCGACCATAACCTCATCGATATAAAATTGAAGTTAGCACCCAGAGGTCCGAAAACGCATCCCAGAGAGGCAGATGGAATATTTGAAGGCTTAAACATAAATTCAAAGAAAGTAAATTGGGAAAACGTAAATAAAGATTTAAAGGAGGTAAATTGGGAATTGCTACTTCACGAGAAGACTCCACAAGGAACACTATGTATAATAGAGACTGAAACGAAACCTATAATACTGAAACATATTCCAGAGAGACAGGAAAAAAAACGTAGCAAGCTCGAGAGGAAAATCAGGACTCTATTCAGGCAACGAAGACAAACCGTAAAACATTTCCACAGATGCAGAACTGATGCAAAGAGACTCAAACTAGAGAGGAAACTTGGCGAAATAGAAATGGACCTAAAGCAAACATTCATACATAAGACAAACGAGGAGGAAAACAAGGTAGCAGAAAACATAAAAAAATGACCTAAAATACTTCTACACGTTTGCGAAAAGGAAAATGCAGTGTAAAGAGAGTATTGAACTCTTGATAGACGGGGAGGCCGAATACACAAATGACCCGAAAGAAATAAGTGAACTGCTTAGGGAACAATTTAAATCTGTGTTTAGCACCCCTAAGTCCGAGATGGAAGTGGAAAACCCAGACGAATTTTTCGACATAGATACAGATCAACGAAGAACAAATTCCGGCACAAACCTATTAATGGACTTCGATTTCACGGAAGGAGATGTAATTACGGCCTTATGACAGATGCGAGACAATTCAGCGCCAGGGCTAGACACATAGAGTGCCACATTTCTGAAGAAATGCAAAGAGAGTATTGCAAAACCGCTATACTTACTATGGAGGAAATCACTCGACACAGGACACATTCCACTCCCCTTAAAGAACGCGAACATTGCTCCCCTATTTAAAGGTGGTAACAGAGCAATGCCCAAAAATTATCGGCCAGTGGCTCTCACCTCACACCTTATAAAGTGTTTTGAACGCATAATTAGAGGCAAAACTACCTACTACCTAAAAGAAAAAAACTTATACAACCCAAATCAACATGACTTCAGGACGGGAAGATCATGCCTGTCACAGCTACTAGACCACCAGGAGAAAATATTAGAAACATTGTGTCGAGGACAAAACATTGATGTAATATATACGGACTTTGCTAAAGCCTTCGATAAATGTGACCATGGAATCATAGCACACAAACTTAAGAATACAGGAATACCTTAGAAATGAAATAGAAATAAACTGGAATGAGAGAAGAGGCAGATTTTGTACGGTCCCAGCTGCGGTGGGACAAGGGGCCATGAAAACGAGGATGGAAAATACCCTCAGAATACGGGGCCCAAAGCTTTTCAATGTCCTTCCAAAAGTGAGGAATCTCCAGCACACCGACCTGAATAACTTCAAGAACCAGCTGGAGAGATTCTTGTGCAAAGTCGCTGACCAGCCATGCGTGGCTGGCTGCGAGGGCAGGAGGAGATCAAACAACAATTCTCTCCCTCACCAAATCCCTCAAATGAGGCGGGATGCTGCAGAGGGGTCGAACGCAAGTCGATCCTGAACCGTCGTTCAAACTCAACAAAAGTAACAAAAGTAAGTAAGTAAGTAAGGCTAGGCCATATCTGCCCTCGGGTATGATTTTGATCAGTTCATTGTTCTCAATATTTCTACTAGCTGTTGATGTTAGCAACAAAGTATGGGCCGGTGTGTCTTTCTTTACGACTTCAAAAAGTAAATCAGGCGTGAGGCTTGACCTCTTTAGTCTCCCATTTAAGGCTCTCACAATATCCTCGGCTGTCATAATGCCCCAGGCCTTAGTGTTACTTCTGTGCAGCAGCACTGCACCTCGCCGCTCCAGGTTGAACGCATGGTATCATCTAAAGTTATGCCTAATTTTTCACACTCATCGACTCTTCTAAGAATCAGAAAAACGGCCTCTTTCTTCTCAATACTTAAAAACTTGGTGGTTAATTGAAATTCACACGAACCGACCTCGTATGATTCACGCCCCAAATCGATAGGTCTATGCAGTTTTGTTGTAAAGCTGGACAGGGTATTGTCAGGATGCATGCCCAAAGAGGCTTTTATATACTAGTTGAAGCTTTCAGGTTACCCTGGCCACTTCACTAGATACATCTTTCTCGTCCCTGTACCTTTACTTCCTAAAATTTTCTCAATTTTAAACGCTTTTTTACGTAAATTAAATGCCACTTTCTGCACCTCCTCGCCATAAAGGCCGCCCCCAACTTCTTCACCTTTCAAATCTTCAACGTAATACATTATCACATCATCTTTAGGCCTCATAGACCTAACTTTAAAAATCTCCTGAGTCTACCCTTACTCAAGGCCTTTCGCGAATTTTTTCCCCGCTCGTGACAGTCTTACATAATCATTGATTTTCAAACGCTCAGAGCGTGGTGGTGCTCTACGGTTATCTTTTCTCGCCTCAGGCTCTATATCCGGCTGTAAGATGAAGCCAGAGGCCCCATAATGTCTATATATCTGTATGTGTTTTTATGTGTGAAATAACGATGCATACGTTCCTTTATGGTACGCTGAACTCTTTCGGCTGAAGATGCCTTATGTGTAGAATTGGATGTGAAATAACTGATATTAAACTCCGTCAACATGTTCTATAAATCTGTACAAAAATCTGTACAAAAATAGCCAGGAATCCTGTTTTCTTTCAACATCAGCGCTTTGGTGGCTTTAGCAACTGATTCACGCGATTTATTTTTCAGTGGGCTTAACCACAAGTATGTAGAGAACACGTCTATTATAAACAAAATATACCTATCCCCGATATTATACACTGAATACCTCTGCATGTCTGTTAAATCTGCTTGCCAAATGGAATCAACCGAGGCTGCTAATGTCTTAGCAGTTGTAAACCTTCTTCTCACCGGTTTATGTAGTGTATAAGCATCCTACTCACGCAAAAACCTCTCGACATTTATTTTTCTACTCCCTCATTATAAATGCCTCTGTACAATCTATTAACACCTACGTAGGAGATTGGATTACAAATATCATAGTAACTTTTTCTTAATATGTTACCCATTTGCGCATTTTAGAGGCGCGTCGGTAGGGTTGTGCGTTGGTGGTTGGCCTCTTCTTCTCTTCAGAGATGTTCCCGCCTGGGGCGAAAGTGTGTTCAGCTGTGGTACATGCGTTGCTTCCCCCAAGTCTTTTAACCTGTTCTGGTTACTTATCAATGTTTTTGGGATGTTTATTTGCTGTAGTCTAGCTTTAATATGTCCCCAGCCTGTTGGTGAAGGTCTAGCCTACTTTCTCACCAAATCATGCACGATATCCATGATGTTCGAGCCCTGTACCTTTGATCCTTCAATCAACTATCGGACTATTGTATAATGGGATTCTCACTCAATAGATTGTAAAGACTTAACCCTTTATTCTTCAATGTATGAGGTAGACAACGTTTTAATACATGCTCGAGGTGTTGCTGGCTCGCTCCCTTGTTCTTTTACTATTCGTCTCTAGCCTCAGTCCCAGGTCCTATGCCGCCACGCTCAACATCATCAGTGCTATGTCTGATAACTATAGTACCTCGGCCGGTTTCTTATAATCTTCGAGCTCTTGAATAAATTCCTGTAGAGCTTCTTGACATACAATTCTTTTCTCGTCTGGGCGCTTTTCGCTGTTTAATAGATTCACCAATTCATTCTCCATTCTTTTAAGCCTATTTTTACCAGAATCTAGTACTGATTCCTAGTTCTTTGTATTTTGTAACGAAGCATACACCTCGTGTGGAATCACGATCACTTTCTTCATTATATTATACTAGCCAATAAAGGCCCCAAAACTGAAAACAAGATGGGTAGGAACGAACCACCTCTTTGCACAATAATTCGCTTTTTTTTCCTCACGCTTTGTTTTTTACGAGCGAGTGCGCGTATTATGCTATGCTCTTGTAATGACGTAAGCGTGACTTCTGAGTGGCCTTCATTGGTACATTACATTTTATAACGTTAAGGCAGATTTCGCAGATACATTTTAAAAAGTCTGGGTCAATATTTTTAACAAACAGGCGTTGGAGAGTGCGCGGCAATCGTTGGTAGATTTTTATTAATTCACGGTATTTCTTTAACCTCTTTGTCATTCTGGGATGTACATCGTTTCATCCTCGTTTGGAAATATATTCGTTTTTAGAAGCACCCTAAGCGTGTTTCGCGGGTGAAGGTCACAAACCAAATATCTGTAACGTTGACTTGTAACTTCTTTATAAACTTCCAAAAACCCCTTACGCTAATTCGGGAACATTTGACTGGTTAATACCCCAATTTGTGCTACATCTCTACGTTGTACGGATAAGACTAGATATTGTGTACGGGGCTCCAATAAACCTTAGCCCCCCCGCCCATTGCCTAAACCATTAGCGGTACAGTAAAACTAAACATACCTTACAAAAGAGAATTTAGTCCTGCATTTAATGAGAAACAATTAAAACTTGGTGTTCCCGCCATTGGCTTCCAAGACAGCCTGAATTCGCTTTGGGTAGCTTGCCAAAAGTGACGTGAATAGATCTTAATCGTTACGCAAATTTTCTAAAACAATTTCAATGTGTTGCGTCATTGTATCCTTCGAAAATCGATTTGCTGCACGTTCTTGAAACAAGAGACATTCAACCTTGTCCTTTATAACTGATCCAATGTGTTCACAGACGTTCAGGTCAGGAGAATTTCCTGGCCATTCTTCATTTCCAAAGAAATCGATCTCATGGTTCCGCAACAACTGTTAAGTGGCTAATGCCTTAAAGCAGGGGGCCTTATCGTGCAGAAGTGTGACCTGATCGACATCCATAACATTGTTTGGGTTTCTTAGAAAAGGAATGACATGCTGAGATAGAATAATATCACGAAAATACTGTCCATCCCAACTCTGACCATTTGGCTTCAGCACCCACATGAGCTTCTTTGCAGTGAACAAAACACACCAACACAGTCTGGACTTTTTAATAATTCGCGATAATGTTCATTGTCATCGATTTCATCTGGTGTTGTGGCCCACACTCGATCATTTTGATAGTTAGGCCGACGTGTTACGTAAACAAAAAATTCATCGGAGACAGCTAAATGCATGAAATCATCCACATCCCAATCTTCAAGATAATGGGCAAACCACATTCTGTCATCGATGTTAAGTTGAGTTTTTCTTGGCTTTGGAAGTTCATGCCAAGGCTTTAAACCTTGCCTATGACGGTACAGTCGAATGATCTCACCACTATCGATCTTTCCTCTCAACACTTCGATCTCTCTAGAAAGCTTAGCACAGCTGTTTTTCCGCTGTTTTCAATGATGTCTTTGTTTCCTGAGAGAGTTGCAAATTTGGGCGCCCAGATTTGGTTGTATCCATTTCACATTCATCCAAAGATTTATTCCAATTTCTTTTGACGAAATCCTCACTTCTTCGCAACTTTTTGGCAACCCATCAACGTGTTATAAAGGTGGCTCCAGCATCACGAGCTTTCCGAAATGTTATTGCTCGTATGCGATCTATCACACGTTGCCTCTCCGAATCACCAATTAATTGAGAAGCCATTATATTATCGCTTTAACAGCTACAGTAATTTTAATACCTGCAATAAATAAAGAATTTTATATATTTTTATAATCACTAAAAACTATTTCGATATAAGTAAACATGTAAGCTGCAAATGGGGGTGCTAAGGTTTTTGGGAACCCCTTATTTAGCGATACATCACGCATGTATCTATATAACTGTATATAGTTATATACTTGCTTTGTGTTATGTGTACATGTACAGTAACATATCTTATTACCCTATCTTAGATGTTGAAATTTTTCTTCGGGTTTCTTCGTCTAAGGCTATTTCTGCTCCTCCCTGTAGTGTGTTTTCTTCGGTGTCCTGAATCTCATTTTCGTGTGTGTCGGCGTTTTCTGATGTTTCCTGGTTTTCTGTCGGTGAACCTTTTGCAATTGATTCATCTGTTTCAGCATTCTCCATTCCCGTTTGTATTACTTTCCTATTGTTTTCCATACACCCGACGCACACGAAGCCATAAAAGCCTATGATTTTGTTGTTCATTTTATTCATCATTCGTCCATGCATTCGTAATGTTTGAATTTACTGCATAGAATGCATTTTAAGCCCGTGATCCGGTCTACTTCATTTCTGCAATCGCAGAGCTGGAAATTGGCGCATTCCATTAAACACAGTCCAACTCTATTCAACTTTCTGAATTTACAGCAATTCACACATTTTTTCGTATTCTTTGCCATTTTTTCTTTCCTTTATTTCGTCTATTTCGTCTATACGCGCCTCGGTGGTGTAGTGGTTAGCGTCGCTGACTACGAATCCATCGGCCACGGGTTCGAGACCCGACGGCAGCCGGCGCGCAGCAAAACCCAGCTGTTCATCCTTCCACACAATAAAGAAAGTGGTTGGTAGATAAATGGGTACCCTAGGTGGCCTAGTCATTAAGACGCTAAGACGCTGGGCTGCTGATGGGGCGTGGTTCGGATTCCACGTTAAACTGTAGGTCTAAGGTGGAGTGAAAAGCTTGACCTTCGTCAGAATGAACAATTCGGGCGGAAGCTAACAAAAGGTTACCAAAGGTATTTCCTTTCTGCTTCTCCAATTTCGTCCGCGAAACCTCGACTTTCTCGTTTATGGTCCTCTTCCTCCTGTGTAGGCCTCTTGGAAAAATCTCACGAAAGCCGTTATTCCGTTCGAATTGTTTTCAATTTATGTTTCAATTTATGTTGTTTTTCTTTGTTTACGCTGTATGCCACGGTCTTTCAATTAATAAATTATTTCCGCGAATTCATTGATACTTAATACACACACTGCTATAAAATAGAATTTAACGCTGAACTTATAAACACTAGTTATTTCAATATTACACAGAGCGGAAACAAAACGTCCATATACCATGAGGTTCCCTACTGTTTTTAAAAGGTTCTAAAAGCTAACTGCGTGTTCAGAATTGACAGAAAACTTTACATTAGAAAAAAATGGTTATCAGATTAAAAAAAATGGAAAACGCAAAACCTGTTCATTTCCTCTTGACAGGTAGAAGAGTGATTCCAGGAGAAAGATCCTCAACAACTTTAATTTGATATTTTACGAGTATCACAGGTTTTTATACTTTAACTTTGGATCAATAATACTTGCATGTTCGTTTACATCCGTCTACATTCTATTATTTTTTCTGGAAAAAAATACTAATTCCTAATTTTTTTATTTATATTTTTCCATAAGCACCCATATTAATAATTATTATAGGCGGACCAGCCACTTTTTCAGCAAAGACCCGCTTTTAGTTACAGACAGAACGCGTGTCGTGCTTTGAAAGCCTGCGTGCGGATCGTGAAACATACTTTGTACAACTGATCACCCGCTGTTTCGACATTAACCCGCTTGCACGTATAGACGATCAAATTGAAAGAGTCACAAGATAAGATAAAAGACTCGCGGGCTTTCAAATCACAGTTCATAAAATTCGAGCACAATTTCGCCTGGCAAATAAGTGAAAAGGGAATCGTCCAACAGTGCTGCCATCATTGCTTACAAAACAAATATAAAGAAACGGGTGACACTTCCAGCACAACGCTCGCAGACTTTGCGAATAATAATGTCAATTTTGTCACAATAAAAACATCAATTTGTGGTTCAACGACCCAAATTCCGCTTACAGTCCCCATTGTATAGCGAATAGTAACAGTCAGTCAAGGAGATGATACACGGACCAATGGCATTTGAACATCTGTTCCGTTCTCGAACGATTCAAAGTTTAATCACTTTACATCGAATGTAGTCACTAATCAAGATTCAATAGTTTCAAGAATCGTAGCCGTTTGCAGCCCCCAGCAGGTTCACCTCGGTAGGTTTAGTGTCAGCAGTTTGGGATGCTGGAAACGGATGACCCCGTATTCATCAATGACTGTCTTAAAAATCGATACAGGTATTCAGCAGGATTGAGACTGATTTCTTCTAATTTTTCTAATATTGCAAAATGTTTGTACCGCATTTCATGCTCCAATTCAGTGGAAGAGAAATAAAAGAGGGCCATTGCTTTTACTCAATACCTCTGTTTCACTTTGCCATTTGTTCTTAACCCCGTGAAGAAGGTATTCTAAAAGACTTTTTTCCCAGTTTTGTGTGTAGCTGCCCAAATAAATTCGGCGAAAAACATAATTTAAAAAACAGTATTATTATTATTATTATTATTATTATTATTATTATTATTATTATTATTATTATTTTCGACGAATAGAATAATAATAATAAAATGTGAAAAAGAATACCTCCAAAAATTTATGAATTAGTTACCGTTAAAGCTTTCTTAAAACTTTATTTTTCCAGCGAGCTACAGTAGTTTCTTTAGCTGCGCATACTGAGTGTATGGTACGTGCCATACAAGAGTACATCTTTTATTATGGCCGGGTCTGTACACTTCATACAGAAATTTGTTTCGAATTCCTCTTAACTCTATGAAAATAAAGAAATTTTCATATCCTGTAAATCGCGTAGGAAAACAAATCGATGTAGATGACCGCAGATTTTATGCCCCTAAATTAACTTCCCCAAAATTTGAATATTTCTGAAGCAAGTTTACCTCACTCTCAAATATTATTTTAATTAGTCATTATAAGCCTCAATTTTATTTCGGGACATTTCATTTCTATAGCTTTTAATTAAGGAGCTGTCAGAACTTTGCTTCGAAGCAATGCTTCCACATACACGTCACTGAATTTCCTGAGATAAAGGTCAAAATTTCCTGCGATTTCTTACTTTTTCCTTATTTTTACCAACAAATTTTAAATTGATCTGAACAGTTTTTTTTTAAATGACCAAATTTAGTACAACTGTATGGCATCGGCCAGAGTATTAACTGTAACACTGTATCGCATTTTTCAAAGGCCCTTGAATTTTGAATTTAGATTCATTTCTTGTCCTAAAAGCACCTAAAGTATACTAGAAGTTATAATGTACCCAGAATAGTATCATAGCATGTATTGTAGAATAATATTCATTATTCGTATACAGCATTGTTTAGACTTTAGAGGGTCAACTCCAAAAATATATTTAGTAAAGACAAAAATCATTTAGGCTCGTAGTGAAACACCGTGTGAAAAACAGTCTTGCCAGATTATTATTATTCATTATTATTATTATTATTATTATTATTATTATTATTATTATTATTATTATTATTATTATTATTATTATGTTACTCAATATTCCAGAGTTAATATTCCTTAGATTTCCTGATTTTTTCCATTTCCTGAGAAATTTCCTCAGAGCGTCTAAATTTCCCCAGAATCAGGAAAATTCCTTAGAAGTGGAAACACTGCTTGGAAGAAAAGAAATTATGTTAAATTTACTTTATAAATGAATTTATCTTTCGTAGCTATTGCCATGGCAACGGACTGTATACATATCAAACGAAAAGAAATTTTACTATATATATAGGGTGAACCAAATGTAGGTGGACAGTAAATGATAACGTTTATTTTGAGAATACATATTTAATTTTTTTGTATACTATAATACAAAATAAAATTTAAATAAATTTAGTTATAATATTTAAAATAATAAAACACAAACACCATAGTTATAATGAACACCATAGTTATAATATAATATAACACAAACTGTATTCAACCTACTGTCCACCTACTTTTGGTTCACCGTGTATATATATGAAAAGGAAAAATTTTATTGTCGGAACAATAATCCAAAGGAGAAATAGTGATAAAATAAAGTTAACCAAAACTAGACTAAATGTATGAATGTAAGTAATGAAAACTAGCATTCACGATATTAAGGAGATTGTAGACATCAATCGACCAGGGAAGTATTTCGGGGGTGGGGGGGGGGACGATAGGTACAAGACAGCGAGTGCTACAACTCCCGTTTCTCCTCTCACTCTCCTCCAAAGATGATCTATCTTTCTCATCTACCTTATGAGCAATCCAGCATGCTCTCAACCACACGCTTCTCCCTCCATTCCTCACTATATATATATATATATATCTATATATATATATATATATATATATATATATATATCCATCTTACTCACTACAGAATCTTTTCAAAATAAAAAAATAAAAAACAAAATTACATAGTTTTTAAGAGTCTCGCAGTCCCCTGGAGAGGGCTCCAAAAAAAATCTCACTTTTTTTTCTTCCCCGCTGTCGGTAATAGGAACGCAGACAGGTGGCGGGGCTGGGTTTGCTACAACCCATTCGAGATGTCCTGGACCTCTGTCCGATTCACTTTTCATAAACATCTGTAACATTCGTGGCCTTTCCTCAAATTTGCAATCTGTTGAACACAACCTCTCCTCCTCTAAACTTCACCTTCACCGTCTCCATGAAACTTGGGTGTCTGAGACGACTGACGGCAGCAACATTTCCGTACCTTCCTACTTTCTCTATACTCACTTTCATTCCAAAGGTGGATATTGCGTATACACTATACAGTATGTACGCAACAACCTAATTTCCAAAACATACCTTTTAATACAGTCAAATATAATTTGCAACTCTTTAAAATGGCACTTACAACTTTCCTTGATCACAGCAATCACAATAAAATCACAATAAATTAAAGATACTATTATGAATTGAATCCACAGGTTCATTTACAAGGTTGAGGAAATCCATTTTTTTTTTAACAAGAAAATCTCTTCTTTCGTATCGTTGAAGTTTTAGAGAACTTTGGGAGAAGCCAAAGGTGGGACGATTCGTTCGTCGTTTGATTTGTTTGCGACTCTTCGAGAGAGTCAGTCGCTGTCTCGATTCCAAATTGATAAATATTCGTACTTAAGATTTTGCAGCAGTCGTTCGCTTCTTTGATTTGATTATTGCTTTGATTTTTCATATTTAATTGTTATTTGCTTCATTACTTTAAAATTTGATTTGAATTGAAAATAGCTCTCAGATTTATTTCATATTCGATAATCTTTAATATTCATTTCGGCTCATATTTTATAATAGTGGACCGGCCAAAATTCAAAAATCGACTTTGAAAGGCGATTTTTGTTAAAAGCTAGCACCCATGCTAAATCAATGTACTTGTGGGTGAGGAATAAAATGCAGGTGGATGCCACTCTCGCTTTTGGCTTTGAAGGTCATTTTCGAGGTCAAACTGTGCAAAAAATAATATTTTCTAATTTTAATTTAAAAAAAAATATTCTGGGCCAATTGGTTTAACCAAATGTTTCATTTTGCCACATTTAGTGATAAAGAAGTATGATGACACGCTTATTCCATCCGATTTACCAACTCAAGGTCAAATTCAAGTTAATCACGACCGAAATTGTGCTAAACATTTGTGATTTTTTTATTTTAATTGGCGAAAAAAAACATTAAGCAAGTCTGCTTGTCAAAACAATTTATTTTAACATGATTAGTGCCTAATAAGTTTGATGGCATGAATTAAGTACTCACAGTAACAGAATTACACAACTAAATCACAAAGCAGTAAATATAGCCCCATAACTATACAGTTTACACACTAGTAACATCTACAGTTCACGTTTCTTGATGAACAGCGCCGAAATGCTGCACTGACAGTCACAATTGTGTGGATTGCAATCACTTAAGAACAGAGTTATTAGTTCCTTACAGCACATTCTAGCTTCTCTCGATTTCAGCCCGGAAGAGAGACATAGATCTACTGTCCAGCTGGGTTACAGCAACCGCTGTCATCACAACCACACGTTGTCGTACACTTCATCCTTTTCATGAAGCAGTTGCATCTAGCTGTCTTGCACTTTTTCTTGCAACCACAAGCAACAAGCTCCAGGCAGGCTTCAGGGATTGGAAGAAGTCCTGTCCACACTGGTAGGAAGCTCCCATCTTCCAACTTCCAGGCTGAAGTGTCCACCGGATCTTCAACATCTCCATGCTCTTTGTCAGCCTGGAGACATATTTTGGACTGATAGTTTGCCCGCTTGGCGTGGAGCTCCAGGGCATCCTTTGTCGGTGGGAGCATTTCCAGAGTCTTCTTGGTCTTCCCGAAAAGGTGAACTCTGGCGTCATCAACTGTCTTGTTCCGGGTTGCCATACAAATGACACACAAACTTCTCAACATCTGCGATATCCCCATCTCGACCAATGGCGTGCAGCAGGAGTGGGTGGTCACTGAACACATTCCAACACTTCTTTTTTCCATGACAACTGAAGGACGAGACTGTGTCACACCCGGTCAAAGCGTGGAAACTGACCAGGTTGTCCCTGACTGGGGGCGACAAACTCTTGAATACATCGTGCACGGGGTAGCATTTTCGGTTCTTGGCCGTTCCGCACAGCATCCACACTTCAGCGACCTTGGTGAAAAGGAAGTGAATCAGCAGCACCATTACATCAGTATCTCTGCACACTACCAGTATTCGTTCATAGCCCTGGGACGCTGCATCACATGAGTGAAGTATGAGCCTGGTGTCCGCCTCTTCATGGTTGCTATGCAGTGGAACGTCATGTCGCCTGATTGACCGTACTTCAGTGGCTTCAGAGGAGCCACCCCATGTCACCAGCTGACATCTTTCTTGAAGATCTCTGCCCTTCTCAGTGATGACGTTAGACAGAAACAAGGCTAGGTCAGCCTTGTTTGTATCCAGGGCCATGAAGTTTTTCCACACTTCAGGCAGTGCAACTTGTCGGCCATCAGTGACTTTCCGAATCGGTTTCTTCTTGCTTGCACGCTTTGTACTGGTAACTGCTTTGATCGATCCTTCCCCTGCGTACCGATCAATGATGACATCAATTCTTGTTGTGTGTGTGTTCATTGAAATAACTCGTCACGGCCATGAAGTACACTTCAGCATAGTCGCCGAATGTCCGACAGCCGCTAGGCTTGCCAAGAGCTTGGATGAGTGCATGGCCATCTATCATCACACAGGTCTTCAGATCAGAGGTTGGAACCTCTGAGCTTATGGTCTGCTGAGCCATCAGGATGTTCATCAGCGCAGACTTCGATGTCGAATTCATCTCTCCTCCTGCCTTCGCCAGACTAAATTGGACTGGGGACGGTTCACGATTCAAGATGTTGACCATCTCCACCATGCGACCTGCGGTCGCGGCATTCAGGAGCCGCTGTAGTAGCTTTCTGTCAGCTTTGATGGTCTTCTGCATGTTCTGCTTGGTGGAAACTGTAGCATTGTACACATCAGCGAAGGTTTTCGACCGATGTTTCTTCATTGTTTCATGGAAGCCTACTATCTGTTCAATCAGTCTCTCCTTCATGAAGCCGATTACATGCTGCTTTCCTCGATCCTGAGCTGTCAGCAGGTTCTCCACAACATCTGTGGGTGCAGTGTCTTTGGTTGCCAGTGAAACAAGTGGGATGTTAGTGGCGGCATCTGTATCTCCTGCTTCACTCACGTGAACTCTGAAGACGTCAAACTGCTTCAACTGCTGAACTAGCTTCATGACATCATGAGCGTCACGCCTAATGCGAGAAGGCAGACTGTCAACCCGAGTGAAGGTGGCTTCCCCATCATCATCTTGAAGATTGAAGAGGCATCTTGTGTCTTGAGAGATGCGTGACCGCTCTAACCATGTGATGCAGAACTTGTCTCTTGCTTGGTCATTCTTTGTGATGCCGATGTTACCATTGTATATTCAATAATATTCAATAATATACAAAACGTTGTAGTATAACCATTAATATATTAGTATAGGAAAAAAAAGAAAAAAATATATATAGAGATATTAAAAAATTAAATATATTGAAAATAATATACGAAACGTATAATCAATGGCATATTAGTACAGGATATATATACAGTATATATATATATATATATATATATATACACACAAATAAATAAATAAATATACATCAAAATACTTATGTTCTACGGCGCAAAACGCTAAACTCACACGTAATCGAGTCTACATTCACATCGTTATTACTTTGCACTACACGGTAAAACCGTCCAAGCAATACTTCACCGTTCAAGTTATATGGATGCCTATACTCGACATAAATGGCTTTCATATCGTTCAATACTATTTTTGTGCCCACTTTACATTCGGTTGGCAAGTTATCTTTAAACACAGCTAGAATACAATCAAAAGCACGCACAAAGAGGTCATCGTTAACCACATCATTATTAAATGCAAATTTATAAACACTCCTTTCCAATTGAGGGTTTCTTCTTAACGTCCCGAGCTTTTCAATCGTGAACTCTTCTTCACAACGCATAGCGGCAATTGAAATAATCTTCCAAGTCGTAACGACAGCTATTCATCATATAAAGGTACAGCTCTTCAGGGCGAACAGTGTAGGCAAGCTCTGCCCTGTACCGCTCAAGTGTTTTGTACCAAAGTTCAGGATATTTCGAAGAATCTAAACCTTTTAAATATGCATCCAGCTCTAGACCATTCTCGCCTTGTTCATTCCTACATTCGATAAATCCGTCCAGTAGAGCGGTGTATGCGTATTCAAGAACCGTGTCAAAATAAATCATATCCGTAACACGAGCGTCTAATATAGGCTTCAGCTTGCGGAATCCGCCGATTTCAAATATTCTGTCGAGGATGAAACGGTTTCGCGTAGGACAAGAACGTTATTATCAATGTATTCTTCCACGTCAGTCGTATATCAATGCATGGCTGATCGTTATTTATACACAACGTGCAAACCATGACAAATGAGGGGGCGTCACTAAACTGCTCTTTTCTTGTACCTACACCTGCAGGTATTTTATAACGGTCCTCTCCCCACTTCTCGACTATCACGAAGACTATTCTTCTCCTCAACACTTAAATAAATAACATTACGTTTACCAGAGTTTGCTTGCCTGCAAATCGTTTCAAGTACATAGTTAATGGTGCCGGTTTCACGCCTGAACACGTGCAATGACTTCGTCACGGAGACATCGTACGAGGCTTTGAAAATGCTTCTCAAAGGAAGTTCCATCGTATTCGCACGTCTACTCAGTTCAAACTCTGAGATGACTATGAGCCACAGGTGGACGGATCGGCTCGACGGGCGGAGTGAGTCACGCTGATGAAACGTATACGGGTTTGTTCGAACTCGTGTGTTTTGGAGTGGTGAGGTACACGGGTGGGCGGCTCGCTGGGGGGAGCGAGTGTCACCATAAACTGCTGAAGCGTGTACAGGCTTGTTCGAACACTTGTGCCCTTGGACAAACAGAATTTTCAGCTACATCAAGCAATACCGGTTTTAATGTTTTATCACTCACCAGACGTTCATTTCCACAAACTAAACATCTTCACAATCCGCTGCACTATTTGAGAGAAACATATGCCCATATTTATCATTTTTGTTTAACAAGCGATACTCGTCTCTAAAGTCTGTTAAAAACTCACACAGCCCATTAGCCACAACCTCACTACAAACCTCGTCATGATATATATTACTATAGTGGTAAAAATACTTAAGATTCTCTATGATGACAAGATTTACATTCTCAACCGTTGGGTAAGAATAGTCGGTATGATGTAACATGACATAATATCGCTTGTCACACCACTCATCAACAAGACTCACTATCCATAGCCGTTGCTTATCTTCTGAACGTGTTGCTTCTTCTACTTCGCGGTGTATGTGAGCTTTTATAAAGGTTAGGTCTACAACATACTTCAATACATCGTTTGTACTACGAAATCCTACAATGCACTCGCCAGAATACCCGTAGAGTATTTGAACATCTTGGCCCATCGCACGGCTCAATGTAGCCATAAAAATATTAAAGGAGTGGGGAATAGCGAGTTTTTCAGTATCCACCACATCTTGGTACTTTGCCGAATACCACTTCATAAATGTTGAACACGCAATATTAAAGGTAGCCATTACTATTTTTCGTCTACGCGGGAGAATACACGTCTGAGCTCAAGGGTATGCAGAGTTAAACTGAGCACGCAGGGATAGAGATATGCTCAGGTAGTGGCAGGAGTCACTTGACCGATCTTACAGTGGGTGGAGCTTAGCTTTTTACTGTACACATACACGCACGCACGCAAAGGAGAAAATGAAACCTTAATTGAAACAAATATACGTGATAAATAAACATATCGTTAAGAATACACATATATATATATATATATATATATATATATATATATATAAATACGATCAAGGATTATGGTAACCAAAGGGCACAGTATCATAGGTATTAGGCACCTGTTAACGCTTCCTACTGGTGTTACGGCATACCTTCGTGCCCCTAAGTTCCTTCACACACCCTCATCTTCGAAGCACACTAGATCCTTCAACGAGTCAAAGTTAACGACTCGACGGTTCGCATGGTTAAGCGTGATACCCTTAGCCTTCAAGATATACGTCATATCATCCACTACCCTCACCCGCACCCCATAGGTTTTTGGCCCTGTTGACACAAACGAGTCTGCGTATGCACCATCACCATACTCGTCCTTGATCTCATCAGTTAGCTCTCCGAGGAATTCCCCAATAGCAGGCATGTATTCACCTTCCCTCGCTGTGAATATCACGCTATCTGTGTCAGCGTACAGCACCCTCCGTCCAAGAGAGTGCAGTAGACCCCAAAGTTTAATGCGGGCGTAGGCCGATGTGAAACTGGCTACGGGTATGTTTGTAACCCGTAAGGTATCTGTGGCCAGTTCGGTGATGTTGTACTTTATTATGTATTACCTACATTCACGATCTCCATAACCTCTTTATCGGGAGCGTTGGCATAATCCCAGACTTCACTTAACTTTGTGCCAAATGGACGTTCCCTTTGCCGGTATTCTGTGCAAATTTCCCCCAAGACTGTTTAGGCACAACTTTGCACTAAAGCGCTTGCCAGGATTCTTAACAATTTGGGATTGGTCAAGCTGTATACCTTCATGGGCACGGTAACGCTGAATATAAACCGTTTTTTCATCTTCGGTATCAACCCCTCGCGGATATCCTGATGCTTCTACTTTATCCTTCAAAAACGTTTATATATGGTGTGAAAAGGTTTGGTAGCTTCTGAAACCTCCACACCTCATGTATCTTCAATATTCTATACCCATGGCGAACGGCTGAGGCCAGCTTAGGGCTTGTATATACGTCTCTGATCTTACGCTGGTTGGTTTTATGGTCACAATCGCCGTTGTTCTCTTCACGCACAGGGTAAACATGCGCTTGTGATCTATAACGACGGGAAAGATCGGCATCCATAAATCGCGAGGGGGGAGTACGTCTACGAAAGAGAGTCCACAGTAGCGCTCATTCAAGTTAGCTGAAAACTCCTCGATGGTTGGTATGGTGGGAGCCACCATTTTTTCAGGGGCACGTACGGGGTATGGATTGTTCTTCATCACGTAGGGGTATAAAGAGCAGAAGTCGTAGTAGTGGAGTATCAGGCCACCCGTAGGCGGAAAGTATAGCTTGAATGGGTTTGTGCGCCCTCCAATCAAGCTGTCACCGCATTTGAGGGGGTCCAACACCATTGAACGTTTGATGGCCCTTATTTCTTCACGATACTGGGCATCTGTTTCCATCCGTGCATCATACTCACGCTCCCACAGAGTTTGTGAGTGAACTTGGAGCCTATAAGTTGATCACGGTTACGGGCCCATGCGAGGCTGTCGGCGAGAGATCTTCCATAAAGGTCCCCTGTGACGGCATATTCAGCGCGCAGGCATCCATGCCACCAGCAGCCGTTAAAGGAATACACAATCTTCTCACCAGTGGCTGGATCCTCACTTAGGCCGTCAACCCTAAAAACACGATCATTGACCTTAACGGGTACTTCACCCGTGTTGCGGGCATGTTTTATATATACCCCGGTCTGTTGCTGTAGGTGTATGAACCAGTAAATAGCTTTGTGCCCATAACTGCAGGGTTGTTTCTGTGAATGATTGCTAAGGTGTCTTTAGGCATGAAGTTATTCTTGAACACTGTAAAACATAATGAGGCGATCGTGGTCGCGACTTGCAGCGGATCGCATTTGAAACGGGTTATGTACATCCTTCTAAAGGCTTGAAAGCATACTCTAAGTACACGTACGTCATTCACGCAATAACGGTCACATTCATCGGCTATATTGTATGGACTAGCTTCATTAAAGCTGTTGTAGTAGTACCGGTCAAAATCTTCACACTCACTATCACTCATGTTGGTGTAGTTAAAGTAATGTTTGGGTGGAGGTAGTCCTACGTAATTCAAAGTTTCGTTAGTGAGGAATGTGTAAGGGAAATACCCTTTTGAAACTTCAGCGGCTACGCCCATGACCTTGGGCAGCTTTGCTAATTTACAAGGTGTGAACAGCAGGGTGTCTTTAAACTGTACATTACCTCTTATCTGCATCTGTATTAGTTTGTTGCCTCTTTTCAAGGGATCACCTGTAAATATCGCAGACGACTCGTGTTCAAGCAGCTCCTTATAAAGGAACTGTGTGTCAAATTTCGCCCCGTTATGGGCAAGAATATACACAGTCATTTTTTTTAACTTGTCCGCTAATTTGACAATATAGGATACAAAGAGTTTCACAGGGCTGCCGTGTGCATTCGTTTTAAAAACGTTTGTCCGTTTTCCACATTTGTGGCACTCATCACACTCGATCTCCATGCACTCATCACAGATAGTCTGACTTACGAGTAAATGTGGAATGACCTCTTTGGTTTCAGCGTTCGTGTAAGTTTCTATATCGTAGTACACGGTTATACAAGGGCTATTTTTAGGCTTAGCATCTTTCATATAACATACATGCTTCACTCCATCCGCCTTATATTTTTCATGACATGTAGAACAGTGAATTTCATCGCATTTATGTTTGAAATTCCCCCAATTATCCATCATGTGAAACATACCGCACTTACAAATCCTCATTTTCCTGCAAGTGCCATTTGATTTATGGAGTTCAAAGCATTTATTATTGAAAAATGTACGTCTACACATTACATTCCCTCTTCTCGGTTTCAACTACACGACTTTCACATTTGGGGCTTTTACACTGCTCACATACCATGTAGCAATCCTTACAATGTTTCACCATATCATCAGCAAACTCGAGACAACCCTTACACAAATCATGATGCCTTCCATATTTTCGACTTTTATCATAACTGGCGTAGAGAGCCCTTACGTTACGGATGGGGAGATACGATGTTCCTGACAATCCTAAAATAAGTAGAGGTCTTGTACGATCTCTCCCACTGCTTTTAAAAACAGAGTCCTACGACGATTATCCATTCCAAATACGACTATACGTGCATTCATTTCCTGCTCGGCCATTCTCAGTTCTTCAGGACCCATTTTACACCCAAACTCAAGCTTACAATCTGACGCCTGTTTACGGCCACGCTGCATAACAGTGGGCAGCCAAATTTTTTGCGTCCAAGTATTTAGCACAGTGAACATATGAGCTAAGATTATTGCTATAAAACCACAACCACGATCGACGTTTAAATGCTTTCTGTAAATAACTGGAGAATTGAAATTAAGAGTATAAGGTGTGGCACTATGACCCGCAACCCGGAATACTCTGTCAGTATCTACCATGAAGTTGTTCATATTGAAGGATGTACCACTTTCAGAGGCTTGCATTATACGGCCCAAGATATATTCTATTTCTATAGCCGCCAAACGTCTGAACATTATTACTACCCAAAAATTGTCCCCCTCATCTGACCCGAACCTGAAGGATAACCTCGTCCGGACTTCACGTTCGTCGCGGTTCTGAAGGGCAAACTCCACAATACGTTCAACTACGCGCCGCAGTCCGTTGGTATACAGGGATCCAGGGTCAACCCTGACCACTTACCGATTTCTAGTCAGGGCAGGGGTGGGGCTAGCGGTGCGCACCAACTCGAATGTTATACCATCCTCCACAGTATGAGAAGCTGCTGTGGAGGAAGTACCCGGAACTGAACAATGGGGCATATTTGAGGAAGGTACTATTGTGGGGGTTGTGTCGTAAGACGTAGAGGGTTGGGGCTCTATTACTGGGGTCTAACAACCGGAGCAATCCTGGCACGCTTTATACCTGACGTGGAGGGCTCTTCATCATGCTTCCGCTTTGAACTGTCGCATGCTACAGGTGTCGCTGGTGAGGGTTCGTCAGCGGGGAAGGGTTCTGTAGCTGCACGGTCATCGGGTTCGTCTGTGATATCGATGATGGGGTGCTGTACATCGTCGTCATTCACGGTTCTGTGGAAGAAGAAAACAAAATATAAGGAGCAGCACTCAAAATTTGTAATATTTTGTAAATGACCCACTTAGGGTGTGACGTGTTAGAGATGGAATCTGTAGAAAAATTCAGGTTCACAAGCCCCTCCACATGTATTATATCTGGCCCTACAGGATGTGGAAAAACTGTATTTATGCTTAAAATCATTAAAGATAAGGGGGAGATGTTCTCAAAATTTGTGCATAAAGTAATATGGTGCTATTCGACGTATCAGTCAGTGTTCAACGAGTACCAAGATGAAATTTTGTTCCACAAGGTGTATATGACGTTAATTCGTTAAAAGGTAATGAGCATACAGTTATTGTAATTGACGATCTCATGTTGGAAATGGATAAAACGTTTGCCGAGACATTTACAGTGTTCTCCCACCATCTTAACATAAGCGTATTCTTCATCAACCAGAATCTATTTTTCAAAAATAGATACATGCGCGATGTGTCGCTAAATACACAATATCTAGTCTTATTCGCACAACGTAGAGATGTGTCACAAATTGGGGTATTAGCCAATCAAATGTTCCCGAATCAGTAAGGAGTTTTTGGAGGTTTATAAAGAAGCCACAAGCCAGCGTTATGGATATTTGCTTTGTGACCTTCACCCGCGAAACACGTTTAGGGTGCTTCTAAGAACGAATATATTCCCAAGCGAACCTGAAACGGTGTATATTCCAGAATGACAAATAGGCTGAAGAAATATCGTGAATTAATAAAAATCTATCAACGATTGCCCGGGCACTGCAACAGATGTTTGTTAAAAATATCGACTCCGACTTTTTAAAATGCATCTGTGAAATCTGTCTTAATGTTATAAAATGTAATGTGCCAATGAAACCCTCTCAGAAGGCTCGCTTACGTCGTTACAAGAACATAATACGAGCGCTCGCTCATAAAAGTCAAACTGTGGGTAAGAAAAAGCGAATTATTGTACAAAGAGGAGGATCATTCCTACCCATCTTATTTTCAGTTTTGGGTCCTTTACTGACTAGATTAATATAATGAAGAAGGTGGTTGTGATTCCGCACGAGGTGTATGCTTCATTGCAAAGTTCAAAGATTCCAGACACGGCTCTAGAACCCCGTAAAAGTAGGCTTAAAAGAATGGAAAGCGAGTTGCTAGCCCTATTAAACAGTGAAAAGTCACCTGATGAGAAAAGGATCTTGTACCAAGAGGCTTTGCAGAAATTTTTTCATGAGTACGAAGATTATAAGAATCCGACAGAGCTCCCGGTGGTTATTAGGCACAGCGCGAGTAGCGCTGAGCATGGCGACAGGACCAGGCCCCGACGTCAGAGATGACCAACCAAAGAACAACGGAACACAACACATCGAACATGTGCTAAAAAACAGTCTCCCACATACATTGAGGAATAAAGGCTTAAGTCTTTATAATCTATTGAGTGAGGACCCCATCATACAGTGGGCCGATACAGGCGAGGTCTTTGTTGAAGGAACAAGGGAAGGATCCAATATCGTTGATATTGTTCATGATCTGGTGAGAAAGTGGGAGAGACCCTCACCAACAGGATGGAAGCATATTAAAGCAAGACTACAACAAATAAATGTCCCCAAAACATTGATAGGTAATCTGAATAGGTTAAAAGACCTGGATCAAGTCTCGCATGTGTCACAACTGAGTACTAGGGCGGAGCGTTTTTAAACTTTTTTCGATTTTCGTTTTGTAATAGCGCGGAAAAGTGGCTCTTCCACGTCAAAAGTGAGTGTGTAAAATCTCAGAGATCTGCAATAATATCTTTTGCCTCCGCACGCGCGTTGAAAATCCAAAAAATGCGCCAAAATACGCATTTTTTCAGTATTTTCTTATAGTTTTAATTTTCATCCCACCTTCTTGTAATAGCGAAGAAAGCATCCAAAAGGTTTATTTGAGGCTAATTTTAAATATTTTTGTCCTGCGATAATTTCTTCTGCCTCCGCAAGCGTTCCAAAAATACGTGAAAATTTACATAAATAGTGTATTTTATAATGACGCTATTCTGGTCAACTTCGGCCCTCTCCACAGTTTATTCGTTAATTATGTTAATTATGTATTAAGTAATGCAATTAACAATTCATTACATCATATTTTAGTAATTTAAGAAGTTTATATATTTAAGCAATTAAATAATTTATGTCCACCGATGCAGTTTACTTTGCATATGCTTGATTTATTTTTGATGACTTATTATGTAATATGCACGCAGCTTCTCGCTTATTTCGTCAATATTGAATGTACTATATTGACAAAATAACCACGTAGAGGTGACTGCATTTCGAGTTCCTCTCTGCCCGACCCAACCACCCTACCATTATCGGACTTAGTCTAGTTACACACTGTAGTCACTTTTTGTTTCCATTCTTGGCATTTTCTTTCTGGATTCTAATCTTGCTCTGATAAATCCATCCCTTGCCTCTGAACCGCATACTGCAGCTGAAGCCTCTGTTACCAGCTTTATATGCCGTTCAACCGCTTGGGTGTAGCAAGGAAAGCGTGGGATTAAATCAGGTACATCTCCTGATGAGATATAGTTCAGGATGTCGGAGCGTGATAGAACTTTTGTCAGAGGAGGCTCTGACAGCTCACAAGTTTGCCAGTTAATCATGTTGTAGTACTCACTGCACTGAAAGTTCAACGTGGGCAATTTAAACACTCTCACTGCGGCTGACTTAGAATCTCTTGCTTCAAGGATTCTCCTCCATCCTAATTCTCTGATATGTTTTGCTTCATCGTGAATCATACTAAGGAGAACATTCTCAGGATGAGAAAAATAGGAATTTCTCTGAATAACACGGTCAACTATTTCTATACAGCGGGCACTCAACGACCTCGAGCGTTGTATCATTTGATAAAGATGTTTGGCTCCCTGTGTTGCTGAAGAATTTCTCTTGATTTGAAACCACATTGGAATATAAACTTTCATAATATAATCCACGATACACTTAAGGTTGTCTGAAGGTTCTTCAGTTGAAACGTAGAGACGAAGTATGCGGTTAGCAGTTGTTACCCATCTGGAGTGTGCCATTTTGCCTGGTTTCCTTTGAGCTAGAGAGAGAGTACATTCACCTTTAGACACAGCATCATAGATTTCTGCCAAATATTTCTGATTTGTGCTCAGGTCATCTCTGTCAACTACAGTTTCTTCCGCTTCAACTGCTTCAAACTCAACAACAGGTCTCTTTCCACAATCAATTAACTATTTTCCCATAGGCCCCGTAAAACTCTGAGGACCTGTTGTTTTACCATCAATTTCAGTCACTATGTGCCGCAAGGGAAGTTTATTAGTGTGAAGCAAGCAAATCAGCCACTGAAGTGCTCTCTGAAAGTGCTCTTCAATACTTCTTATCACTCCTCCTTTTGGTTCGGTATTAACTGCTGTCCCGTCACATCCAATGGCTTTAACTTCTGAAGTATCAATCTCATTTGAGCGAAAAAAATCCAAAATTGCAGAAGATATACTCTGTGCTGAGCCAGAAGCGGGAGTTACATGCCCACTATAATGCGAGTTTGGTTCTTGAAGCAAAGTGACATTTTCTTCTGTTATATTTTTTTGATAACCTTTACTGCCAACTTTTTCTTGCACTGCAGTTCTGTCCTTTCTTCCATCGAAATAGATACTCTCCATAGTTTCTTCTTCGTAATCTCTCTTTTGAATGATAGATCTCACTCTTTTTCTAGCTCTCCTTACTTTGCATCTGTCTATTACTGAACTTAAATCTTTTTCGTTTATAATTCCCACGTCTTCAAGAACAACCGAAGCAGTTATAGCATCAGACCTGTCTGACACACCAGTTCTGTCACAAGCTATAGCCAATGATGAGATTGTTCCATGATGAGATTGTTCCATCGATTTGATTCTCTGTGTCGTTCATAATCAGAATCCGCTCCTTCTGTTTCATTTGATGTTGATGACAGTGTTTCAGTTGCTTGTCCTTTACTGGTAGATGGTTTTTGTTCATACTGTTTCATTCTCTGTTGTCTTCTAGCAATAGTTGCTAGATCTTTACGAGTTTGTGAAACATCAAGAGAGCCTATTGCCAATTTTCTTGTTGTTCTCTGATCTTTAAGGAAGTCTTGTTCAATTGCTGAAACCTTGAGATGGTTTTCACATGAACACCTATCAAAATTTTCACATTTGCAAGCACTGATGTCAAATAATTTGTTTTCTGCCTCATTTTGAAATGTTTGTAATTTAATTTTGAATGAGTCACTATCTTGTTTCCTTTTTATTGACTTTAGAAGGTTTTGACATTTTTCATGGTAATTTTTAATCATTTGAACGACACGGTTATGAGAAACAGTAGGAATAGAGGCTGTTTTCCACAAATCTTCGAGAGTTTTTGAGAGAACACCCGAAATTTCTGCAACTGTGGGCTCTTTCTTCGATGTCTTCAGATTCAACCTTATTTGATGAAAATATTTCATGACGTCCTTATAGGTTGGAAGGCACCTCTTGTCTAGATCAGCTGGAGCCCCAAATATAGGACAACTTGAAGAAGTTCTTGTTGCTTGAGCTGGTACTGACATTGTGGAAAATACAGTAATTAATATAAAAATTAAGAAATTACTCGTAAAACGTAAAATATTCTTGCATTCTGCAGAAGTTTTGAATATTACACCAACGTATTATTATGCACTAAAATATGCAGTATATGTCCACATATGCGTGTTGTCGTGTTCCAAAGATGTATTAACAGCAAGAGCAACACAATCCACATCTTACCCGAAACGTAGCCAGCACAACACTGCGGGGAAGTGAGAGCAAGAAGGCCTGGTAGAGTGTTGTGAGTCATGACTCATCAGTCATCACTCACTGACTCATTGCCGTATATGGCAATGACGAGCAACACACCATACCAGGCTGTGGGGAAGCTTTTAGAACGATGTGGGAGTACTACATGACGTACACTGAATTTATTAGCGTATAGGCTGAATATGCAAAATACGTGATTTATGCAGATTTTTCCATATTTTGGAACGTTTGCGGTGGCAGAAGATATTATCGCAGGATAAAAATATTTAAAAGTAGTCTAAAATAAACCTTTAGGATGCTTTTTCTCGCTATTACATGAAGGTAGGATGAAAATTAAAACTATAAGAAAATATTGAAAAAATGCGTATTTTGGCGCATTTTTTGGATTTTCAACGCGCGTGCGGAGGCAGAAGATATTATTGCAGATCTCTGAGATTGTACACACTCACTTTCGTCGTGGAAGAGCCACTTTTCCGCGCTATTACAAAACGAAAATCGGAAAAAGTGTAAAAACGCTCCGCCCTATTCCTCAATGTTTGGGAGGGTGCTTTTAAATACATGCTCAATATGTTGTGAGGCCGACCCGTTATTCTTTGGTTGGTCAGCTCTATCGTCGGACACAGGTCCTATGTCGCCATTGGTTCATCGTAGTCCGTGCTGTGCCTAATAACCACGGGGATCTCTGTCGGATTCTTATAATTTTCGTACTGGAGAAGAAATTTCTGCAGAGCTTCTTGGTATAAGATTCTTTTCTCGTCAGGTGTTTTTCACTGTTTAATAGGGCTATCAATTCGATTTCCTTTCTTTTAAGCCTGCTTTTATGGGGTTTTAGAACTGTGTCTGGACTCTTTGAACTTTGCAGTGAAGCATACACCTGTGTGGAATCACTACCACTTTCTTCATTATATTTATCTAGTCAGTAAAAGCTCCAAAACTGAAAATAAGATGGGAAGGAATGACCCTCCTCTCTGTACAATAATTCGTTTTTTCTTCCCCACAGTCTGCCTTTTACGAGCGAGTGTACATATTATGTTCTAGTAACGGCGAAGGCGAGCCTTCTGAGGGGGTTTCATTGATGCATTGCAATTTATAAAGTTAAGAGAGATTTCACAGATGCATTTTAAAAAGTCAGAGTCGATATTTATAGCAAACATCTGTTGCATTGCCAGGGGCAATCGATGATAGATTTTTATTAATTCATGGTATTTCTTTAGCCTATTTGTCATTCTGGAATATACACCGTTTCGGGCTCGTTTGGAAATATATTCGTTCTTAGAAGCACACTAAACGTGTTTCGTGAATGAAGGTCACAAATCAAATATCCGTAACGTTGACTTGTAGCTTCTTTATAAACTTCCAAAAACTCCTTACGCTGATTCGGGAACATTTGATTGGCTAATACCCCAATTTGAGACACATCTCTACGTTGTTCGAATAAGACTAGATATTGTGTATTTAGCGACACATCGCGCATGTATCTATTTTTGAAAAATAGATTTTGATTGAAGAAGAACACTCTTTTGTTAAGATGGTGGGAGAACACTGTAAATATCTCGGCAAACGTTTTATCGATTTTCAACATGAGATCGTTAATTACAATGACTGTATGTTCATTTCCCCTTAACGAATTAACGTCATATGCACGTTTGTGGAACAAAATATCATCTTGGTACTCTTTCAACACTGATTGATACGTCGAATAGCACCATATAACTTTATGCACAAATTTTGAGAACATCTTCCCCTTAGCTTTAATGATTTTAAGCATAAACACAGTTTTACCACATCCTGTAGGGCCAAATGTAATACATGTGGATGGGCTCCTGAACCTGAATTTTTCTACAGAATCCATCTCTAACACGTCACACTCGTAAATGGGTCATTTACAAAATATAATAAAAATTTAAGTGGTGTTCCTTATATTCTAGTCTTGTTTTCTCCTCTTCTTCGACAGAGCCGTGAATGACGATGAGGTACAACATCATGTCCCCGTCATCGATATTACAGACGA
The DNA here is from genome assembly GCA_023014485.1 of Bathynomus jamesi. NCBI lineage: Eukaryota > Metazoa > Arthropoda > Malacostraca > Isopoda > Cirolanidae > Bathynomus > Bathynomus jamesi. The sequence continues at coordinate 307,799 of JAJOZX010001291.1, forward strand.
CCCCGATGACAGTGTAGTTGTTGTCACAGACTCCATCCTGCCAACGAGCCCACACCAGCGACACCTGTAACACCACAACGCACCAGTTCAAAGCGGAGGCATGATGAAGAGCCTTCCACGTCAGGTATAAAGTGTGCCCGGAATGCGCCGGTTGTTAGACCCCAGTATTTTAGGGCTATCAGTAATAACGTATTTTCCCATCCGTAATATAAGGAGCCTTTACGCGAGTTATGATAAAAGTCGAAAAGATGGCAGTCATCATGATTTGTGTAGGGGTTGTCTCGAGTTTGCGGATGATATAGTGAAATATAAGGATTGCCACATGGTATGTAAGCAGTGTAAAAGCTCCAAATGTGAAAGCCTTGTGGTTGAAGCTGAGAAGAGGGACTGGGATGTATGCAGACGCACATTTTTCAATAATAACTGTTTTGAGCTCCATAAATCAATTGGCACGTGTAGGAAAATGAGAATCTGTGAATGTGGTATGTTTCATATGATGGATAATTGGGGGAATTTGATGCATAAATGTGATGAAATTCACTGTTCTACATGCCATGAGAAATATAAGGCGCTTGGAGTAAAGCATGTAAGTTATATGAAAGCTGCTAAGCTTAAAAATAGACCTTGTATAACTGTGTACTATGATATAGAAACATATACGATTGCTGAAACCAAAGAGGTTATCCCACATCTACTTGTAAGCCAGACCATCTGTGATAAATGCATGGAGGTCGAGTGTGATGAGTGTCACAAATGTGGTAAACGGACAAACGTTTTTAAAACGATTGCACATGACATTCCCGTGAAACTCTTTGTGTCTTATATTGTCAAGTTAGTTGACAAGTTCAAAGAAATTACTGTGTATATTCTTGCCCATAACGGTCCAAAATTTGACACACAGTTCCTTTATGAGGAACTGTTTGAACACGAGTCATAGGAGATATTTACAGGCGACCTCTTGTAAAGGGGAAACAAACTTATACAAATGCAAATAGGAGGTAATATTCAGTGTAAAGATACTTTATTATTCACACCTTGTAAACTAGCCAAGCTACCCAAGGTGATGGGTGTAGCTGTCGAAGTTTTAAAAGGATATTTCCCTTACACACTCCTCACTAGCGACACTTTAAATTACGTAGGACTACCTCCACCCAATCATTACTTTAACTATGAATGTATGAGGACGTGAAGATTTTGACCGCTACTGCAACAGTTTCAATGAATCTAATCCAAACAATATAGCTGATGAATGTGAGCGTTATTGCGTGAATGATGTGCGCGTGCTTAGAGTATGTTTCCAGGCCTTTAGAATGATGTACATAAACCGTTTCAAATGCGATCCGTTGCAAGTCGCAGCCACCATCGCCTGATTGTGCTATACGGTGTTCAAGAACAATTTCATGCCTAAATACGCCTTAGCCATCATTCACAGAAACAATCCCAGCAGTTATGGGTAGAAGGCTATTTACTGGCTCATACACATACGGCAGCAGACAGGTGTATACATAAAGCATGCCCGCAACTCGGGTGAAGTACCCATTAAGGTTAATGGTCGTGCTTTTAGGGTCGATGGTCTAAGCAAAAACCGTGCCACTGGTGAGAAGACTATGTACTCCTTTAACTGTTGCTGGTGGCACGGATGGCCCCGTCCTGAGTGTTGATTCGTAGGAGATATCCACGGTAGATCTCCTGCCGACAGTCTTGCATGGACCTGCACCCGCGATCAGCTTATAGGCGTCCAGCTCACTCACAAGGTCTTGGGGGAGCATGAGTATGATGCACGGATGGAAATAGATGGACAGTACCGTGAAGAAATAAACACGATAGCTATATTTTCTGCCTACGGAAGGCGTGAAACTACATTACTACGACTTCTGTTCTTTATACCCCTAAGTGATGAAAAACAATCCGTACCCCGTAGGTGCACCTGAAAAACTGGTGGGACCTGACCTGCGTACCATCGAGGTGTTCTCAACAAATTTGAACAAGTACTCTTTCGGTCTTTCTTTCATAGATGTGCTTCCCCCTCGCGATATATGGATGCCGATCTTACCCGTCGTTATAAACCACAAGCTCATGTTCCCCTGTGCATGAGGTGCGCAGGGGAGAACAATGGGGCTTGTAATCAAATAACCAACCAGCATAATATCAGAGGCGTATATACAAGCCCTGAGCTGTCCCTAGCCGTTCACCATGGCTACAGAATATTGAAGATATATGAGGTGTGGAGGTTTCAGAAGCTACCCAACCTTTTCTGCCATATATAAACACCTTTTTGACGGATAAGGTAGAGGCATCAGGGTATCCGCGAAGAGTTGATACCGAAGATGAAAAATGTGTGTATATTCAACGTTACCGTGACCGTGAAGGGATACAGCTTGACCGTCCCAAATTGTAAAGAACCCAGGCAAGCGCTTTAGTGCAAAGTTGTGTCTAAACAGTCTTTGGGGAAAATTTGTACAGAATACAGGCGAGGGGAACGTTCATTTGGCTCAAAGTTATTGTGAAGTCTGGGATTATGCCAACGCTCCCGATAAAGAGGTGCTGGAGATCGTGAATGTAGGTAATACGTACATAATAAAGTACAACATTACCGAATTGGCCAGAGACACATCGTGTGTTACAAACATACCTGTAGCCAGCTTCACAACGACCTACGCACTCATCAAACTTTGGGGTCTATTGCATTCTCTTGGGCGGAGGGTTCTGTACGCCGATAGAGATAGTGTGATATTCACAGCGAGGGAGGGTGAATACATGCCGCCTATTGGTGAATTCATCTGAGAGTTGGCTGATGAGATCAAAGATGAGTATGGAGACATCGCATACCTGACTCCTTTTTATGAACAGGGCCAAAAACGTATGGGCTACGGGTAAGGGTGGCGGAGGATATGAAATATATATTGAAGTAGGCTGACCGTTTTGTAGGACAGTACCGTTTTGTATGGGTTTTTGTATGGGTTCTGTCACTGAAGAATAATTGTAAGCTCAATATGTTTATGTACTTACTTTTTCATGAATACAGAATATTACATAACCCCCGTCCCTTTTTTGCCATCACAATGTCCCGTTTTTGTCTCAAGGAAATATGGTCAGCCTATCTTGAAGGCTAAGGGTATCACGCTCAACCAAGCGAATCGGCGGGTCGTTAACTTTGAATCGTTGAACGATCTAGTGTGGTTGGAAGATGAGGGTGACCAGACGCCCCAGCTGAATGTGGGGACCCACAATTTTCGGGCGCAAAAGTTGGGTGGCGTGAAGGAACTAAGGGTACGAAAGTATGCGGTAACACCTACAGGAAACGTTACCAGGTGCCTGGTACCTATGATACCGTACCCTTTGGATACCATAATCCTTGATTGTTATATATATACAGTATATATATATATATATATATAAATTTCTCAAAACACCTACCCAGTGTAATGGGATACAATTATTCACATGAATCTTTCACGTTGGACAACGCCGTACACGATTCATCAGCTTATGGTGTGACACTCCTCCACACCTCCCGTCGAGCCGATCCGCCCACCTGTGGCTCATATTCATGTCAGAGCTTGAACCGACTAGACGTGCACTCCTCACAACAGAATATATTGGAGTTTCCTTTGAGCAGCATTCTCAATGCCGTGTACGATACGTCCGTGACGAAGTCATTGCGCGTGTTCAGGCGTAAAACCGGTGCCATTAACTATGTACTGGAAACGACTTGTAGACAAACAAACTCTGGTAAAAGAAATGTTGTTTATTTAAGTGTTGAGGAGATGAACAGTCTTTGTGGTAGTTGAGAAGTGGAGTGAGTGAGGAACGTTATGAAATACCTGCAGGTGTAGGTACAAGAAGAGAGCAGATTAGTGATACCCCCTCATATGATATTGTTTGTACGTTGTTTAGAAATAACGATCAGACATGCATTGATATACGATTGATGTGGGAAAATGATTCTGATAATGTTCTGATATATATATATATATATATATATATATATATATATATATATATATATATATATATATATATATATATATATATATATATATATATATACTTACTTGTTAACGATATGATTGTTTTATTTACTACCTGTATTTGTAAATATATACCTTGAATAATTTGATGATATGTTTATTAAATAAACCGTGTTTCAATAAGCGTTTCACTTTCTCCTTTGTGTGTGTTTGTGTGCGTGTGTGTGTGTGTGTGTGTGTGTGTACACAGGAGAAAGTTCTAAGCTCCGCTTCCTGTATGATCGATGCGCATATCTCTACCCCTGCGTGCTTAGATGACCGCTACAAGCTCTAGAACTCAGACGTGCATCTGAAGAAATCCCACGTAGATGAAAAATAGTAATATTGCGTGTTCGACGTTTATGAAGTAGTATAAGTGTGAAGATGTGGTGGATACTCAAAGACTCCCTATCCCTCCTTCCTCTGATACTTTTAAGGCTACTGTACATTGAACAGTGCGAAGCTTGAGGAACAGGAGGCACAAATACTCTACGGTTATTCTGGCGGAAGTATTGCAGGATTTCGTGGTACTAGAGCTGTATTGAACTATGTTGTAGGACCAAACCTTATAAAAGCTTACATATGCCGTGAAGTCGAAGAAACAACACGTGCAGAAGAGAAGCAACAGTTATGGTTAGTGAATCTTGTTGATGAGTGGTATGACAAGCGGTGTTATTTCATGTTGCATCATACTGAGTACTCGTATCCTGTGGCTGAGAATGTAAATCTCGTCATAATGGAGAATCTGAATTATTTTTACAACTACATTAATATATATTATGACAAGGTTTGTAGTGAGGTTGTGGCTAAAGCCTGCGTGAGTTTTTAATAGAATTTAGAGACGAGTATTGTCTGCTAAGCAAAAAGGAAAAATATGGGCATATCTTTCTCTCAAATAGTGCGCTGGAGTGTGAATAAAATATGTTTAGTTCGTCAAAATCCCCCTGAACAAAAATGTCTGGTGCGCATTCTGGGGAGTTGGAGAGATAAAACATTAAAACCGGTATTGTTTCATGGAAAATTTCTCAAAACACCTACCCAGTATAATGGGATACAATTATTCACATGAATCTTTCACGTTGGACAACGCCGTACACGATTCATCAGCTTATGGTGTGACACTCCTCCACACCTCCCGTCGAGCCGATCCACCCACCTGTGGCTCATATTCATGTCAGAGCTTGAACCGACTAGACGTGCACTCCTCACAACAGAATATATTGGAGTTTCCTTTGAGCAGCATTCTCAATGCCGTGTACGATACGTCCGTGACGAAGTCATTGCGCGTGTTCAGGCGTAAAACCGGTGCCATTAACTATGTACTGGAAACGACTTGTAGACAAACAAACTCTGGTAAAAGAAATGTTGTTTATTTAAGTGTTGAGGAGATGAACAGTCTTTGTGGTAGTTGAGAAGTGGAGTGAGTGAGGAACGTTATGAAATACCTGCAGGTGTAGGTACAAGAAGAGAGCAGATTAGTGATACCCCCTCATATGATATTGTTTGTACGTTGTTTAGAAATAACGATCAGACATGCATTGATATACGATTGATGTGGGAAAATGAATCTGATAATGTTCTTGTCACCAGGGGAAACCGTTTCATCCTCGACAGAATGTTTGAAATCGTCGTTTTCTGTAAGCTGAAGCCTATATTAGACGCGCGTGTTACGGATATATCAGGTCATCCCATAAGTAATGTCGTTTATTACGATAGATTAAGTTTAAACTAGTCCTACTTGGTTTAAGCATAAATGTTTCGAAGGTTATATCTAAGAGGAGATCTATCGTGTTTCTCTACATACTTTACAGACCTTGACCAGTGAAGACGTGTGTTTTGCTTTATGTGAACCCCTCATAAACATGGCGGTATCAGAAGAGCATATCAGGCATATAATGCTTTACGAGTTCAAAAAAGGGAATAGTGCTACTGAAGCAAAGCGAAACATTCAGGACGTTTATGGCAACGATATTCTGCATGTGAGGAAATGTCAAAGATGGTCTCAAAAGTTTAGGAATGGTGGCTGCTGTTTGACAGATGCAGCACGCTCTGGACGCCCTGCTGAGTTTGATGATGACCTGCTATTAGCCGTACTTGAAGAAGACTGCTCAACAACTGTCGAAGAATTGGCCCAGAAACTCAATTCATCCCCGTCCACCATCCATCGACATTTGCAACAACTCGGGAAAGTGCCTAAGTTAGGAAAATGGGTGCCACATGAATTTTCGGTCGACAATCTGAGAGTGCGGGTAAACATTAGCACAGCTCTCATTCCCGTGAACTCCAAGATCCGTTTTTGCACCGTTTAGTGACTGGTGATGAAAAGTGGATACTGTACCAGAATGTTAACCACCGTCGACAGTGGGTTTGTGCCGGAGAACCAGCGACACCACAGCCAAAACCAAATCTTCACCCTCGGAAGGTGTTGCTTAGTGTTTGGTGGGATAAAGGTGGTGTAATACACTTTGAAACCTTACCACACAACCAAACAATCACCGCTCAAGTCTACTCTCAACAACTCGATCGATTGAACACTGCACTAAAAGAAAGGAGACCTTCTTTGGTTAATCGGAAAGGAATCTTGTTCCACCACGACAACGCACGTCCTCATACCGCTCGGATCACTTCTGCAAAAATTGAGGAGCTTGGGTGGGAAAAACTTCCACATCCTCCATATTCTCCAGACCTTGCGCCTTCAGATTATCATCTCTTCAGGAGTCTGCAAAACTATCTTGACGAGAAACAGTATACTTCTTTAGATGACCTGCACACCAGTCTTTGTACGTTTTTTGCCTCAAAACCGCCTGAATTTTATAAACATGGCATTGAAAAGCTTGTAGGACGTTGGCAGAGTGTCATTGATTCCGATGGAAAATATATACTACATTAAAAAGTTTCAGTTGAGTTTTTTTTGTCCTTCAAATTCCGATCTAAAAAACGACATTACTTATGGGATGACCTGAAACTTTATTTTGATATGGCTCTTCACTACGCATACACCGCTCTGCTCGACTGGTTTACCGAGTTTACTGAACAAGGTGAGAGTGGTCTAGAACTGGATGCTTATTTAAAAGTTTAGACTCTTCGAAATATCCTGAACTTTGGTACAAAGGACTTGAGCGGTACAGGGCTGAACTCACCAACACTGTTCACCCTGAAGAATTGTATCTTTATATAATGAGCAGCTGTCGCTAAGACTTAGAAGATTATTTCAACTGTCGCTATGAATTGTGAAGATGAGTTCACGATTGAAAAGCGCGTATCGGTAAGAATAAACCCTCGATTGGAATGGAGTGTATATAAACTTGTATTTAATAATGATGTTGTGGCTAACAATGACCTCTTTGTACGTGTTTTTGAATGTATTCTGTCCGTGTTTAAAGATAACTTGCCAACCAAATGTAAAGTGGGTAAAAAAATAGTATTGAACGAAATGAAGGCCCTTTACATCGAGTATAGGCATTCCTATAACTTGAGCGGTGAAATAATGTTAAGTCGTATTTACTGCGTAGTGCAAAGCAACAATGATGTAAATGTAGACTCGATCACGTGCGAGTTTAGTGTTTCAGTTAAGCGCAGTAGAATATAAAGTCTATGTATTTTGAGGATTTTGCAGTATATTTATTTTCTATACATTTAATTATTTAATATAAATGTGTATATATAGATTTCTCCTGTACTGTTATCTTGAAGTTTATATCCCATCGTTTAAAACTGTGTATTTCTTATATTATTATTTTTTTTTATTATATATAGGGTGGGGCACGGGAACCAAGTGTTTTTGGAATAATCAGGAAAATGATATTTATTTTTGTAAAGAAAATATATTGGTAGAACAACATTCGTAAGAACATAGCATTTCATGTCATAATAATCATGTACCGAAAATTATATCTGGCATATGATGTCCTTGGCCGTCGACGCATTGTTGAAGGCGTTTACGAAAATTGGCCTCCACTCTTCCCAGCAGGTCTCTGTTGATTTGGATGATTTGTTGACGGATCGCTTCCTTCAATGCATCTAATGTACGGGGCTTGTCCTCGTAGACACGTGACTTGAGGTACCCCCATAGAAAGAAGTCACATGTGGACAAGTCAGGGGACCGAGGGGGCCATGCAATGTCACCAAATCTCGAAATGAGATGGTTGGGAAACAGGGGGCGAAGAACAGCCATTGACGCTCTGGCGGTGTGTGGCGTGGCCCCATCTTGCTGAAACCACAAATGTCGACGAGCAATACGCCTTCTTCGTAACTCAGGGATGAAAAAGGTGTTCACCATCTCAATGTAACGCCCAGATGTTATGGTAACGGTAACCCCATTTTGTTCGAAGAAATAGGGACCGATGACGCCAAACTTTCCCACCGCGCACCAAACTGTAACCTTAGGGCTATGCAGCGGTTTTTCATGGAGTTGTCGCGGAATTTCAGCAGCCCAATACCGACAGTTTTGATTGTTGACGGCCCCATTAAGGTGGAAATGGGCTTCATCACTCATTACCACCATCATGTTTTCATTCTGCTCATAAAGTGCAAGCATTTCCTGTGCAAATTTCAGTCGTTGGGGCAATCGTTTACATTCAATTCCTGCACCATCGCTAACTTGTATGGGTGAAAATGTAATTCTTCATGCAAAATCCGTCTAACAGTACGATTGCTGATTCCGAGTGCAGCTGAATGTCTCCGAGCAGAGCGGCCTGGGCTTTGCAACATCGCTTGTCTGACCCTTTCAACGTTCTCTGGAGTACGCACAGTGCGTTGCGGCCCCTTCGGTTTTGTTTTCATTATTGAGCCTCCTGTTCGAAGATTGTTAACCCAACGTAAGATTGTGTCACGAGCGGGAACAGAGTCATTTCGATGAATGTTGAATCTGCGGCGAAACGCACGCTGAACTGCTGTCACTGACTCGCCACTCCTAACAAAATGATCATACGCGAACATGCGGTGTTCTAACGTCCACTGCTCCATGATGGCACCTGAAAGATAAAGGTGAGTGTTAGTTAAAGTTAAATGCTATGAACCCAGGAATGGAATGCTACCTACCGCACGCCCCTCCCATTCCTAATGGCCGATTACTAGCTATTCAAAAAACACTTGATTCCCGTGCCCCACCCTGTATATATTCTTCGTTGAACTTGTGTATTTTTTAAACTATTATTATTTTTTGATTGTATATATATTCTTTATTGAACTTGTGTATTTCTTATACTATTATTATTTTTTATTGCATATATTCCTCGTTTAAACTGTGTATAGAATGAACTAATTTAACTGTGTATTTATTTTCTATATATTTCATGAAATTATTTCCAATAATTCGTCTAAATAAACAGAATGATGTAATGGCGTTTTATTTAGTTCTTTTGGTTGTATATATATAAACGATATTATTTAATTAAATAAATATATACAGTATATGCACACCAAATGACAGGTTACGCGTTCTAAGCCGACTGGCTGCTCAAGACTTCTAAGCCAACTGTCAAGAATATATGCTTTAATTAAATAAACTGCAATCTGGTAACTCAAAATAATAATGTGCGCCTAAATAACCCATTTACGCCTTCTAAGCCAGATTAAGCCTTTTAAGCCAACTAGCTGATTAGGATCTTCTACGCCAAGTGCAAACACCAAGAGCTTTATTATGCGTCTGGTGGATCCAGACGCAGTTGGTAGCTGCGACACGTTTGGGACTGTCCGGCCCTGGGGAGACCTTTGGTCGGTGCGGCAGCAGCGAGAGGTGTAGTCTTCTGGAAGGGATGAACGTCACTTCCAAATAGGTGGATGCGTCTACGCGCGGGAAGAATTCACCACCACCCTCCTTTTTTATATACTGGTCAGAACGTTTTTGATAGTTTTCATTGCTAGAACGCTTTATCTTATTCAGAGTATTCAGAATTCGAAAAAAGAAAAAAAAAAGTTACAATGACTGGACCGCAGAAATTGAAGGCTGAATGTGCGAAGTGTGAAGTGAACCAGTGGGTGACGAACTTCAAAGAAGCTTGCTTCGAGAAGATCAACCACTCCAGCATGTGCCGCTTTTGTGAACACATGCAGTTTTACTTGAAGCTGGAGGAGAGGGTCCGGCGGCTCGAGTCGTCAAGATCGGGCTGTTGGAGGTGCGGCGGTCACGGACGAGGCTGCGCCGCCCTCCAACCCGGAGCTCATTCAGGATAAGATAGCTGCCGTGGAAAGGGGGTCCAGCGATGGAATGGACAGAGCCCGGGACCACGGAGAAAGGGTAGAGGTGAAACCGGGGGCCAGGGTTCTAAATCAGTGTCAAGAATCGCCAGCGACCCACGTGGAATGCATGGAACCGCGGCGTAAGGTGGAGGGCGTAAAGAAGGGGCCGATAGAGAAGGGTGGGAAGGGGCAGATAAAGAAAAAGGGTGGGAAGGGGCCTACTGATGACCCAAAGAAGCGGAAGGATGTAGCTGCCGGTCGGGGTGGGTCGGGTGGTGTAAGTGGTGTAAGTGCGGCCGAGTTTATGGGTGGCGACGGGTTTCGAAAGGTCTCGGGCAAGAAGGCTGCGAAGCCGAAGCCCGAGACCTCAGTTGCCCCTGTCAGGACCTCCAACCGCTTTAGTCTCCTGTGCGCGAAGGAGGAAGACACCGTTTTAATTGGGGACTCGCAGGTTAGGGGCCAGGAGAAGTACTTTGCTTCAACAAACCGAGACAGGAGGAAGGTAAGGTGCTTACCTGGTCGGGGAACGGCGCACATAAGGAAGAAATTAGATAAGGTGCGCGTGGCTAGTCGGAGGACTGCGATCGTTGTCCATGCTGGTGGCAACGACTTGTTCTTCAAAGGAGGTAGGGTAGGTTCAACGGAAGGGATCATCACCGAGATCATGTCTCTTGCGGATGATCTGAAACTTAAGACAGACAGGGGAATGTTGATGGGTATTTTACCGCAGATGAATTCCAGTGACCACGAGCTCAGTAAGGTCATTGGCATCAACGAGAGGGTGCAAGACTTGTGCGTCCCACTGGGCGTGAGGTTTGTTGACCCATTCGACGCGTTTTCGGGTAGGTGGGACCTGTATCAGAGGGATGGTGTCCACCTCAATGTCAGGGGTAAAGGTGTGCTAGGCACGCTGCTTGACCGGCACCTATACCGTATGGTGAGGTCGAGTCCGGGGAGAGATGATGGGCCCCCACCGGGGAGGGATGATGATGAGACGGTGGCGGACGTACTTTCAACTGAAGGGTGCGTCCAGGTACAGGTGGGTGACTCTCCTTCCACTTTGGAGGGGGCTCAGGCTCCTACGGAGATTGTCCCCTCGTTAGTGAGGGGCTCTTCAACTCCCGACAGCCCTGGCTGTTCGGGAAACAGGTAGTGCTAGGGGGCGGTCAGAATAGGGGAGGCTCCCATCGTGCAATGCTTTTTAATGCTAGGTCGAACAGGAACAAGTTTGGAGAGCTACGGGTGCTCTTAGCATCAGAATACCAGGATATCGTTGCTATCACCGAGTCCTGGATTCATACTGATCGTAGGGACAACGTTGGGGAGTTCGAAATTCCCGGGTATAGAATGTTTCACAAAGACCGCACCCGCGGGGAGGGGGGTGGGGTACTAATATACGTCAGAGACACGTTGAGTCCGGTTGACTGCCAGTTCCGGTCGGAAAGGGAGTTGCTTGGCGTCGATCTGAACGTGGGAGGGACGAACTATAGGTTAATCTTGGTGTACAGACCTCCGCATCTCCTCCTCGAGGAGGATATTGCCCTGTACATCGAACTCAGTAGCCTGCTAGGGGATAGGGTGTGTGTAGTTTTAGCAGACTTCAACTGTCGCGGCATAAAGTGGGAAAACAGGACTGCCGATGCTGAAGGGAGGAGGCTAGTTGACTTTGCTGATGAGAACTTCCTCACTCAGTGGGTCAACGAGCCTACACGAGGCGAAAGCTTTCTAGACTTAGCATTCACGACCGAAGACAACCTCGTCACTGGCCTCACCGTTGACGAATCATTGGGCGGGAGTGATCACGGTCTTATTAGGTTCCGTGTGTGCGTCCCTCGGGTGAAGCGTAGTAACTCGAGAGGCAGTAAGCTCTATCTCCGCCGGGCGAACTTTGTTAGCCTCAGGGATAGCGTAGGAGAGATGGGGTTAGAGGTTGGCGGCGATATTGAGGGAGTGTGGAGTGCATTCCGGGACGAGTTTATGGTGCTGCAGTCTGCTGCCATACCCTCAAAACCGGTCACCCCTGCTTCAACGCAGCCTAATTGGTTCAATCGTGACATCGCTTCGGCTATCCGAAATAGGAAAGTAGTGTATAGGAGGGCGAAGGCCAATCGTTCCCACGAGAACACTGAAGCGTATGTCCGCATGTGTAGGGAATTGAAGGCGAAGGTTAGGCTAGCGAAACGTAACGAAGAACTACTGGTGGCAAGCCTCTGTAAGGGGAACCCTAAAGAGTTCTTCAGTTATGTTAATAGTAGAAAGCCCATTAGAAGCATGATAGGTCCGTTAGAGGACGGAAGCGGCGTTCTGCGGACCTCCGACGCGGACATCGCTAATGTGCTTAATGAGTACTTTGCGGGAATGTTCACCAGGGAGGATACCCGCTTCATCTCCGAGCCAGGCGTGAGGCACGAAGGTGCTGGTCTGGATAGTGTTAGATGTACCGCGACAGTCGTTGCCGATAGAATAGACAAACTGAGCGCGTTTAAGGCTCCTGGGCCAGAACAGTTTCTCCCCAGAGTGTTGCGAGAAGTGCGCGACCAGGTGGCTCCCCACCTGGCTACAGTCTTCAACAAATCGTTGGAGATGGGCCAGGTGCCTGGTGACTGGAGGAAAGCCAACGTGACCCCTATCTTTAAGAAAGAGGATCACGAAAGTCCAGGGAACTATCGTCCCATTAGTCTCACTTCAGTTGTAGGTAAATTATTAGAAGGGATAATAGCTGATAGGATCGTTGACCATTTGGATTCCTACAAGCTGCTTGGGGACTCCCAACATGGGTTTAGACGGCATAGGTCGTGTCTTACCAATTTGCTCGAGTTTTTCCACGTCATGTTGAGTGAGTATGATAAGAGTAGGGCGATTGATATACTTTATCTCGACTTTCAGAAAGCCTTTGATAAGGTACCTTACCGCCGGCTAATGGCGAAAGTGCGCGCGCTGGGTATCGGTGGGGAAATAGGTAGGTGGATTGAAAACTGGCTGAGGAATAGGCGGCAGAGGGTTGTAATTAAAGGGGCTAGTTCGGGTTGGGCTTCGGTCACTGATGGGGTTCCTCAGCGTTCCGTTTTGGGGCCACTGTTGTTTATCATTTACATAAATGATATCGACGGTGGCATCGTCAGTCGGATCGCCAAATTCGCTGATGACACCAAGTTTGGGGCCAATGTTGGGACGACCGAAGCGTTCGAGGAACTGCGTGCGGACCTAGGTAGGATAGGAGAGTGGTCAGAAAAATGGTAAATACCGTTTAACTTGGGTAAATGCAAAGTGATGCATATTGGCTACGCCAATCCCAAGTCGGACTACTCGATGTTGGGTAGTAATATCGAGGTGACTGATTTAGAAAAGGACTTGGGTGTGCTAATTAGCAGCGACCTTAAGTTTACGAAACAGTGGGTAGTGGTGGAAAAGAAAAAACAGAAACTATTGGGTTATATCAGGAGGCAATTTCAGTTTCGGAACAAGGAGATTGTGCTCTCACTGTACAATTCCCGTGTTCGGCCGCACCTGGAGTATGCTGTGCAGTTCTGGTCGCCCACCCTCAGGAAAGATATTGAGAGGCTGGAGCGAGTGCAGGCGAGGGCCACAAAGTTAATCCCTTCCGTTAGGCATATGGGCTACAATCGACCGTTACGCGCCCTGAACTTGGTTTCGCTTGAAACTCGGAGGCTGCGCGGTCAACTGATCGAGGTTTTCAAGCTCTTACGCGGGTTCAACGATGTCGATTTTAGAAGTATGTTTAGTTTAAATGATAACCCAACTCGCAACAATGGTTGGAAGTTGGATTTGAAATGGTTTAGGACTAGTATGTGTGGGAATGACTTTACGTATAAGATCTGTGACACATGGAACAGGTTACCTTCGGAAGTTGTGAACAGTTCCTCTGTGGATCAGTTCAAGAAAAGGTTAGACCAAATCTTGCACACTATTTGAGTGTGTAAAAAATTTTCCCTGGCACCCGTTGCCATTGGTACCTCCTCGGTATGGGCCGCAAGGCCTTTTGTGGTACTTCTTTTTCTTGTAACTCCTTGTAACTCTCTCTCTCTCTCTCTCTCTCTGTCTCTCTCTCTCTCTCTCTCTTTAGGAGACTTCAACTGTCGCGGCATAAAGTGGGAAAACAGGACTGCCGATGCTGAAGGGAGGAGGCTAGTTGACTTTGCTGATGAGAACTTCCTCACTCAGTGGGTCAACGAGCCTGCACGAGGCGAAAGCGTTCTAGAATTAGTATTCACGACCGAAGACAACCTCGTCACTGGCCTCACCGTTGACGAATCATTGGGCGGGAGTGATCACGGTCTTATTAGGTTCCGTGTGCGCCTCCCTCGGGTGAAGCGTAGTAACTCGAGAGGCAGTAAGCTCGATCTCCGGCGGGCGAACTTTGTTAGCCTCAGGGATAGCGTAGGAGAGATGGGGTTAGAGGTTGGCGGCGATGTTGAGGGAGTGTGGAGTGCATTCCGGGACGAGTTTATGGTGCTGCAGTCTGCTGCCATACCCTCAAAACCGGTCACCCCTGCTTCAACGCAGCCTAAGTGGTTCAATCGTGACATCGCTTCGGCTATCCGAAATAGGAAAGTAGCGTATAGGAGGGCGAAGGCCAATCGTTCCCACGAGAACATTGCAGCGTATGTCCGCCTGTGTAGGGAAGTGAAGGCGAAGGTTAGGCTAGCGAAACGTAACGAAGAACTACTGGTGGCAAGCCTCTATAATGGGAACCCTAAGAAGTTCTTCAGTAATGTTAATAGTAGAAAGCCCAATAGAAGCATGATAGGTCCGTTAGAGGACGGAAGCGGCGTTCTGCGGACCTCCGACGAGGACATCGCTAATGTGCTTAATGAGTACTTTGCGGGAATGTTCACCAGGGAGGATACCCGCTTCATCTCCGAGCCAGGCGTGAGGCACGAAGGTGCTGGTCTGGATAGTGTTAGATGTACCGCGACAGTCGTTGCCGATAGAATAGACAAACTGAGCGCATTTAAGGCTCCTGGGCCAGACCAGTTTCTCCCCAGAGTGTTGCGAGAAGTGCGCGACCAGGTAGCTCCCCACCTGGCTACAGTCTTCAACAAATCGTTGGAGATGGGCCAGGTGCCTGGTTACTGGAGGAAAGCCAACGTGACCCCTATCTTTAAGAAAGGGGATCACGAAAGTCTAGGGAACTATCGTCCCATTAGTCTCACTTCAGTTGTAGGTAAATTATTAGAAGGATAATAGCTGATAGGATCGTTGACCATTTGGATTCCTACAAGCTGCTTGGGGACTCCCAACATGGGTTTAGACAGCATAGGTCGTGTCTTACCAATTTGCTCGAGTTTTTCCACGTCATGTTGAGTGAGTATGATAAGAGTAGGGCGATTGATATACTTTATCTCGACTTTCAGAAAGCCTTTGATAAGGTACCTTACCGCCAGCTAATGGCGAAAGTGCGCGCGCTGGGTATCGGTGGGGAAATAGGTAGGTGGATTGAAAACTTGCTGAGGAATAGGCGGCAGAGGGTTGTAATTAAAGGGGCTAGTTCGGGTTGGGCCTCGGTCACTGATGGGGTTCCTCAGGGTTCCGTTTTGGGGCCACTGTTGTTTATCATTTACATAAATGATATCGACAGTGGCATCGTCAGTCGGATCGCCAAATTCGCTGATGACACCAAGTTTGGGGCCAATGTTGGGACGACCGAAGCGTTCGAGGAACTGCGTGCGGACCTAGGTAGGATAGGAGAGTGGTCCGAAAAATGGTAAATACCGTTTAACTTGGGTAAATGCAAAGTGATGCACATTGGCTACGCCAATCCCAAGTCGGACTACTCGATGTTGGGTAGTAATATCGAGGTGACTGATTTAGAAAAGGACTTGGGTGTGCTAATTAGCAGCGACCTTAAGTTTACGAAACAGTGGGTAGTGGTGGAAAAGAAAGAACAGAAACTATTGGGTTATATCAGGAGGCAATTTCAGTTTCGGAACAAGGAGATTGTGCTCTCACTGTTCAATTCCCTTGTTCGGCCGCACCTGGAGTATGCTGTGCAGTTCTGGTCGCCCACCCTCAGGAAAGATATTGAGAGGCTGGAGCGAGTGCAGGCGAGGGCCACAAAGTTAATCCCTTCCGTTAGGCATATGGGCTACAATCGACCGTTACGCGCCCTGAACTTGGTTTCGCTTGAAACTCGGAGGCTGCGCGGTCAACTGATCGAGGTTTTCAAGCTCTTACGCGGGTTCAACGATGTCGATTTTAGAAGTATGTTTAGTTTAAATGATAACCCAACTCGCAACAATGGTTGGAAGTTGGATTTGAAATGGTTTAGGACTAGTATGTGTGGGAATGACTTTACGTATAAGATCTGTGACACATGGAACAGGTTACCTTCGGAAGTTGTGAACAGTTCCTCTGTGGATCAGTTCAAGAAAAGGTTAGACCAAATCTTGCACACTATTTGAGTGTGTAAAAAATTTTCCCTGGCACCCGTTGCCATTGGTACCTCCTCGGTATGGGCCGCAAGGCCTTTTCAGGTACTTCTTTTTCTTGTAACTCCTTGTAACTCTCTCTCTCTCTCTCTCTCTCTCTCTCTCTCTCTCTCTCTCTCCTCTCTCTCTCTCTCTAGGAGACTTCAACTGTCGCGGCATAAAGTGGGAAAACAGGACTGCCGATGCTGAAGGGAGGAGGCTAGTTGACTTTGCTGATGAGAACTTCCTCACTCAGTGGGTCAACGAGCCTGCACGAGGCGAAAGCGTTCTAGAATTAGTATTCACGACCGAAGACAACCTCGTCACTGGCCTCACCGTTGACGAATCATTGGGCGGGAGTGATCACGGTCTTATTAGGTTCCGTGTGCGCCTCCCTCGGGTGAAGCGTAGTAACTCGAGAGGCAGTAAGCTCGATCTCCGGCGGGCGAACTTTGTTAGCCTCAGGGATAGCGTAGGAGAGATGGGGTTAGAGGTTGGCGGCGATGTTGAGGGAGTGTGGAGTGCATTCCGGGACGAGTTTATGGTGCTGCAGTCTGCTGCCATACCCTCAAAACCGGTCACCCCTGCTTCAACGCAGCCTAAGTGGTTCAATCGTGACATCGCTTCGGCTATCCGAAATAGGAAAGTAGCGTATAGGAGGGCGAAGGCCAATCGTTCCCACGAGAACATTGCAGCGTATGTCCGCCTGTGTAGGGAAGTGAAGGCGAAGGTTAGGCTAGCGAAACGTAACGAAGAACTACGGGTGGCAAGCCTCTGAAAGGGGAACCCGAAGGAGTTCTTCAGTTATGTTAATAGTAGAAAGCCCATTAGAATGGAAGCGGCGTTCTGCGGACTTCCCTCCGACGCGGACATCGCTAATGTGCTTAATGAGTACTTTGCGGGAGTGTTCACCAGGGAGGATACCCGCTTCATCCCCGAGCCAGGCGTGAGGCACGAAGGTGCTGTCCTGGATAGTGTTAGATGTACCGCGACAGTCGTTGCCGATAGAATAGACAAACTGAGCGCGTTTAAGGCTCCTGGGCCAGAGCAGTTTCTCCCCAGAGTGTTGCGAGAAGTGCGCGACCAGGTGGCTCCCCACCTGGCTACAGTCTTCAACAAATCGTTGGAGATGGGCCAGGTGCCTGGTGACTGGAGGAAAGCCAACGTGACCTCTATTTTTAAGAAAGGGGATCACGAAAGTCCAGGGAACTATCGTCCCATTAGTCTCACTTCAGTTGTAGGTAAATTATTATAAGGGATAATAGCTGATAGGATCGTTGACCATTTGGATTCCTACAAGCTGCTTGTGGACTCCCGACATGGGTTTAGACGGCATAGGTCGTGTCTCACCAACTTGCTCGAGTTTTTCCACGTCATGTTGAGTGAGTACGATAAGAGTAGGGCGATTGATATACTTTATCTCGACTTTCAGAAAGCCTTTGATAAGGTACCTCACCGCCGACTAATGGCGAAAGTGCGCGCGCTGGGTATCGGTGGGGAAATAGGTAGGTGGATTGAAAACTGGCTGAGAATAGGCGGCAGAGGGTGGTAATTAAAGGGGCTAGTTCGGGTTGGGCCTCGATCACTAGTGGGGTTCCTCAGGGTTCCGTTTTGTGGCCACTGTTGTTTATCATTTACATAAATGATATCGACGGTGGCATCGTCAGTCGGATCGCCAAATTCGCTGATGACACCAAGCTTGGGGCCAATGTTGGGACGACCGAAGCGATCGAGGAACTGCGTGCGGACCTAGGTAGGATAGGAGAGTGGTCCGAAAAATGGCAAATGCCGTTTAACTTGGGTAATTGCAAAGTGATGCACATTGGCTACGCCAATCCCAAGTCGGACTACTCGATGTTGGGTAGTAATATCAAGGTGACTGATTTAGAAAAGGACTTTGGTGTGCTAATTAGCAGCGACCTTAAGTTTACGAAACAGTGTGTAGAGGTGGAAAAGAAAGCCCAGAAACTATTGGGTTATATCAGGAGGCAATTTCAGTTTCGGAACAAGGAGATTGTGCTCTCACTGTACAATTCCCTTGTTCGGCCGCACCTGGAGTATGCTGTGCAGTTCTGGTCGCCCACCCATAGGAAAGATATTGAGAGGCTGGAGCGAGTGCAGGCGAGGGCCACAAAGTTAATCCCTTCCGTTAGGCGTATGGGCTACAATCGACGGTTACGCGCCCTGAACTTGTTTTCGCTTGAAACTGGGAGGCTGCGCGGTCAACTGATCGAGGTTTTCAAGCTCTTACTCGGGTTCAACGATGTCGATTTTAGAAGTATGTTTAGTTTAAATGATAACCCAACTCGCAACAATGGTTGGAAGTTGGATTTGAAATGGTTTAGGACTAGTGTGTGTGCGAATTACTTTACGTATAAGATCTGTGACACATGGAACAGGTTACCTTCGGAAGTTGTGAACAGTTCCTCTGTGGATCAGTTCAAGAAAAGGTTAGACCAAATCTTGCACACTATTTGAGTGTGTACAAAATTTTGCCTGGCACCCGTTGCCATTGGTACCTCCTCGGTATGAGCCGCAAGGCCTTTTGAGGTACTTCTTTTCCTTGTAACTTCTTTTCCTTGTAACTCCTTGTAACTCTCTCTCTCTCTCTCTCTCTCTCTCTCTCTCTCTCTCTCTCTCTGCAGGGGGTATAAAGGTTATGCACATTTCTTCTGGATGTAGTAAACTTTTTACTTCGGGTGTGACAGCCCTCCGGTCCCGAGTCGTGGGATTCTAGAGGAACTGGCTGCCAGTTACTTTAGGTTCTCTCTCTCTTTCGGGAGGGCGGGTGGTGTATTTTGCACAATCCCGTCCCGAGGGTTACTAGGACCCCATCCCATCCCTACTCTGTCCTTTTAGCTTACGTTAAGGTTATTCTCCTCTCACTGCAAAAAAAAAAAAAAAAAAAAACCTTTGCTTTTACTATTAAGTCTTTTTCTCTTCTTTTACTATTAGGACCCTACTGCTACCTCATGCGTGAGAAGAGAGGCTTTGGAACCTCTATAAATAACACCATTTAACGCTCGTAGGTTGTGAGAGACTGGGATGGAGGGATCCCAGGCGTAGGGGCGCGATGAATGGAGTGTGGCTAGTGCCCCGTTAAGCCCATTCCTAACGCGTAATGGATTGAACAGCCCCCTGCGACCGTTCTTTGGTGACCAATTGATGGTGCTTGGCTGTACTGCTCTGACGTGAGAGAGCTTTACTGCCCAGCTGGCTGCCAGGCGAGCGTAAAGTCTCGGGCGTAGCCTCTGGGTCTGGTGGGATATCCCTTGAACACTGGATTCTAAGAGTCTGGCCGCTTGTGAGTGACTAGTAAGACTTAGTAAGGTGCTGCATCTCGCTGTCGCTCCTGGCGGAAAATCCTAACGCCTGCGTCGCGAGTGTTTGTCAGTTGGTAGCTGCGACACGTTTGGGAGTGTCCGGCCCTGGGGAGACCTTTGGTCGGTGCGGCAGCAGCGAGAGGTGTAGTCTTCTGGAAGGGATGAACGTCACTTGCAAATAGGTGGATGCGTCTACGCGCTGGAAGAATTCACCCCCCCCCCTCCTTTTTTATATACTGGTCAGAACGTTTTTGATAGTTTTCATTGCTAGAACGCTTTATCTTATTCAGAGTATTCAGAATTCGAAAAAAGGAAAAAGAAAAGTTACAATGACTGGACCGCAGAAATTGAAGGCTGAATGTGCGAAGTGTGAAGTGAACCAGTGGGTGACGAACTTCAAAGAAGCTTGCTTCGAGAAGATGAACCACTCCAGCATGTGCCGCTTTTGTGAACACATGCAGTTTTACTTGAAGCTGGAGGAGAGGGTCCGGCTGCTCGAGTCGTCCAGATCGGCTGTTGGAGGTGCGGCGGTCACTGACGAGGCTGCGCCGCCCTCCACCCCGGAGCTCATTCAGGATAGGATAGCTGCCGTGGAAAGGGGGTCCAGCGATTGAATGGACAGGGCTCGGGACCACGGAGAAAGGGTAGAGGTGAAACCGGGTGCCAGGGTTCTAAATCAGTGTCAGGAATCGCCAGCGACCCACGTGGAATGCATGGAACCGCGGCGTAAGGTGGAGGGCGTAAAGAAGGGGGAGATAGAGAAGGGTGGGAAGGGGCAGATAAAGAAAAAGGGTGGGAAGGCGCCTACTGATGACCCAAAGAAGCGGAAATATGTAGCTGCCGGTCGGGGTGGGTCGGGTGGTGTAAGTGGTGTAAGTGCGGCCGAGTTTATGGGTGGCGACGGGTTTCGAAAGGTCTCGGGCAAGAAGGCTGCGAAGCCGAAGCCCGAGACCCCAGTTGCCCCTGTCAGGACCTCCAACCGCTTTAGTCTCCTGTGCACGAAGGAGGAAGACACCGTTTTAATTGGGGACTCGCAGATTAGGGGCCAGGAGAAGTACTTTGCTTCTGCAAACCGAGACAGGAGGAAGGTTAGGTGCTTACCTGGCCGGGGAACGGCGCACATAAGGAAGGAATTAGATAAGGTGCGCGTGGCTAGTCGGAGGACTACGATCGTTGTCCATGCTGGTGGCAACGACTTGTTCCTGAAAGGCGGTAGGGTAGGTTCAACGGAAGGGATCATCACCGAGATCATGTCTCTTGCGGATGATCTGAAACTTAAGACAGACAGGGGAATGTTGATGGGTATTTTACCGCGGATGAATGCCAGTGACCACGCGCTCAGTAAGGTCATTGGCTTCAACGAGAGGGTGCAAGACTAGTGCGTCCCACTGGGCGTGAGGTTTGTTGACCCATTCGACGCGTTTTCGGGAAGGTGGGACCTGTATCAGAGGTATCCACCTCAATGTCAGGGGTAAAGGTGTGCTAGGCACGCTGCTTGACCGGCACCTATACCGTATGGTGGGGTCGAGTCCGGGGAAAGATGATGGGCCCCCACCGGGGAGGGATGATGATGAGCCGGTGGCGGACGTACCTACAACTGAAGAGTGCATCCAGGTACAGGTGGGTGACTCTCCTTCCACGTTGGAGGGGGCTCAGGCTCCTGCGGCGATTGTCCCCTCGTTAGTGAGGGGCTCTTCAACTCCCGACAGCCCTGGCTGGTCGGGAAACGGGTCGTGCTAGGGGGCGTTCAGAATAGGGGAGGCTCCCTCCGTGCAATGCTTTTTAATGCTAGGTCGATCAGGAACAAGTTTGGCGAGCTACGGGCGCTCTTAGCATCAGAATACCAGGATATCGTTGCTATCACCGAGTCCTGGATTCATACCGATCGTTGGGACTACGTTGGGGAGTTCGAAATTCCCGGGAATAGAATGTTTCGCTAAGACCGCATCCGTGGGGAGGGGGGTGGGGTACTAATATACGTCAGAGACACGTTGAGTCCGGTTGACTGCCAGTTCCGGTCGGAACGGGAGCTGCTTGGCGTCGATCTGAACGTGGGAGGGACGAACTATAGGTTAATCTTGGTGGACAGACCTCCGCATCTCCTCCTCGAGGAGGATATTGCCCTGTACATCGAACACAGTAGCCTGCTATGGGATAGGGTGTGTGTAGTTTTAGGAGACTTCAACTGTCGCGGCATAAAGTGGGAAAACAGGACTGCCGATGCTGAAGGGAGGAGGCTAGTTGACTTTGCTGATGAGACCTTCCTCACTCAGTGGGTCAACGAGCCTACACGAGGCGAAAGCGTTCTAGACTTAGTATTCACGACCGAAGAAACCCTCGTCACTGGCCTCACTGTTGACGAATCATTGGGCGGGAGTGATCACGGTCTTATTAGGTTCCGTGTGTGCGTCCCTCGGGTGAAGCGTAGTAACTCGAGAGGCAGTAAGCTCGATCTCCGGCAGGCGAACTTTGTTAGCCTCAGGGATAGCGTAGGAGAGATGGGGTTAGAGGTTGGCGGCGATGTTGAGGGAGTGTGGAGTGCATTCCGGGACGAGATTATGGTGCTGCAGTCTGCTGCCATACCCTCAAAACCGGTCACCCCTGCTTCAACGCAGCCTAATTTGTTCAATCCGAAATAAGAAAGTAGCGTATAGGAGGGCGAAGGCCAATCGTTCCCACGAGAACACTGAAGCGTATGTCCGCTTGTGTAGGGAAGTGAAGGCGAAGGTTAGGCTAGCGAAACGTAACGAAGAACTACAGGTGGCAAGCCTCTGTAAGGGGAACCCTAAGGAGTTCTTCAGTTATGTTAATAGTAGAAAGCCCATTAGAAGCATGATAGGTCCGTTAGAGGACGGAAGCGGCGTTCTGCGGACCTCCGACGCGGACATCGCTAATGTGCTTAATGAGTACTTTGCTGGAGTGTTCACCAGGGAGGATACCCGCGTCATCCCCGAGCCAGGCGTGAGGCACGAAGGTGCTGGCCTGGATAGTGTTAGATGTACCGCGTCAGCGGTTGCCGATAGAATAGACAAACTGAGCGCGTTTAAGGCTCCTGGGCCAGACCAGTTTCTCCCCAGAGTGTTGCGAGAAGTGCGCGACCAGGTGGCTCCCCACCTGTCTACAGTCTTCAACAAATCGTTGGAGATGGGCCAGGTTCCTGGTGACTGGAGGGAAGCCAACGTGACCCCTATCTTTAAGAAAGGGGATCACGAAAGTCCAGGGAACTATCGTCCCATTAGTCTCACTTCAGTTGTAGGTAAATTATTAGAAGGGATAATAGCTGATAGGATCGTTGACCATTTGGATTCCTACAAGCTGCTTGGGGACTCCCAACATGCGTTTAGACGCCATAGGTCGTGTCTCACCAACTTGCTCGAGTTTTTCCACGTCATGTTCAGTGAGTACGATATGAGTAGGACGATTGATATACTTTATCTCGACTTTCAGAAAGCCTTTGATAAGGTACCTCACCGCCGGCTAATGACGAAAGTGCGCGCGCTGGGTATCGGTGGGGAAATAGGTAGGTGGATTGAAAACTGGCTGAGGAATAGGCGGCAGAGGGTGGTAATTAAAGGGGCTAGTTCGGGTTGGGCCTCGATCACTAGTGGGGTTCCTCAGGGTTCCGTTTTGGGGCCACTGTTGTTTATCATTTACATAAATGATA
Organism: Bathynomus jamesi; assembly: GCA_023014485.1. Taxonomy (NCBI): domain Eukaryota; kingdom Metazoa; phylum Arthropoda; class Malacostraca; order Isopoda; family Cirolanidae; genus Bathynomus; species Bathynomus jamesi. The sequence continues at coordinate 331,404 of JAJOZX010001291.1, forward strand.
TCGACGGTGGCATCGTCAGTCGGATCGCCAAATTCGCTGATGACACCAAGTTTGGGGCCAATGTTGGGACGACCGAAGCGATCGAGGAACTGCGTGCGGACCTAGGTAGGATAGGAGAGTAGTCCGAAAAATGGCAAATGCCGTTTAACTTGGGTAAATGCAAAGTGATGCACATTGGCTACGCCAATCCCAAGTCGGACTACTCGATGTTGGGTAGTAATATCGAGGTGACTGATTTAGAAAAGGACTTGGGTGTGCTAATTAGCAGCGACCTTAAGTTTACGAAACAGTGTGTAGAGTTGGAAAAGAAAGCCCAGAAACTATTGGGTTATATCAGGAGGCAATTTCAGTTTCGGAACAAGGAGATTGTGCTCTCACTGTTCAATTCCCTTGTTCGGCCGCACCTGGAGTATGCTGTGCAGTTCTGGTCGCCCACCCTCAGGAAAGATATTGAGAGGCTGGAGCGAGTGCAGGCGAGGGCCACAAAGTTAATCCCTTCCGTTAGGCATATGGGCTACAATCGACGGTTACGCGCCCTCAACTTGTTTTCGCTTGAAACTCGGAGGCTGCGCGGTCAACTGATCGAGGTTTTCAAGCTCTTACGCGGGTTCAACGATGTCGATTTTAGAAGTATGTTTAGTTTAAATGATAACCCAACTCGCAACAATGGTTGGAAGATGGATTTGAAACGGTTTAGGACTAGTGTTTGTGGGAATTACTTTACCTATAAGATCTGTGACACATGGAACAGGTTACCTTCGGAAGTTGTGAACAGTTCCTCTGTGGATCAGTTCAAGAAAAGGTTAGACCAAATCTTGCACACTATTTGAGTGTGTACAAAATTTTCCCTGGCACCCGTTGCCATTGGTACCTTCTCGGTATGGGCCGCAAGGCCTTTTGAGGTTCTTCTTTTCCTTGTAACTCCTTGTAACTCTCTCTCTCTCTCTCCGCAGGGGGTATAATGGTTATGCACGTTCCTTCTGGGTATTGTAAACTTTATACTTGGGGTGTGACAGCCCTCCGGTCCCGAGTCGTGGGATTCTAGAGAAATTGGCTGCCAATTCCATTAGGTTCTCTCTCTTTCGGGAGGGCGGGTGAAGTCTGTTGTACAAACCTGTCCCGTGGGTTACTAGGACCCCTTCCCATCCCTATTCTGTCCTTTTAGCTTAGGTTAATGATGTTCTCCTCTGACTAAAAAAAACCGTTTAGTATTAAGTCTTTTTCTCTACTCTTACGATTAGGACCCTACTGCTACCTCAGGCGTGGGAAGAGAGGCTCTGGAACCTCCGTAAATAACACCATTTCACTTCAGTTGTAGGTAAATAATTAATTAGAGGGGATAATAGCGGGTAGGATTGTTGACCATTTGGATTCCTACAAGCTACTTGGGGACTCCAACATGGGTTTAGACGGCATAGGTCGTGTCTCACCAACATGCTCGAGTTTTTCCACGTCATGTTGAATGAGTATGATAAGAGTAGGGCGATTGATTAGAAAGCCTTTGATAAGATACCTCACCGCCGGCTAATGGCCAAAGTGGGCGCGATGGGTATTGGTGGGGAAGTAGGAAGGTGGATTGAAAACCGGCTGAAGAATGCCACAAAGTTAATCCCTTCCGTTAGGCATATGGGCTACAATCGACGCTTACGTGACGCGGGTTCAAAGATGTCGATTTTAGAAGCATGTTTAGTTTAAATGATAACACAACTCGCAACAATGGTTGGAAGTTGGATTTGAAACGGTTTAGGACTAGTATGTGTGGGAATTACTTTATGTATAAGATCTGCGACATGTGGAACAGGTTACCTTCAGAAGTTGTGAACAGTTCCTCTGTGGATCAGTTCAAGAAAAGGTTAGACCAAATCTTGCACACTATTTGAGGGTGTAGAAATTTTTCCCTGGCACCCGTTGCCATTGGTACCTCCTCGGTATGGGCCGCAAGGCCTTTTGAGGTACTTCTTTTCCTTGTAACCCCTTGTAACTCTCTCTCTCTCTCTCTCTCTCTCTCTCTCTCTCTCTCTCTCTCTCTCTCTCTACAGAATTACTTTACGTATAAGATCTGTGACACATGGAACAGGTTACCTTCGGAAGTTGTGAACAGTTCCTCTGTGGATCAGTTCAAGAAAAGGTTAGACCAAATCTTGCACACTATTTGAGGGTGTAGAAAATTTTCCCTGGCACCCGTTGCCATTGGTACCTCCTCGGTATGGGCCGCAAGGCCTTTTGAGGTACTTCTTTTCCTTGTAACTCCTCTTTGTAACTCTCTCTCTCTCTCTCTCTCTCTCTCTCTCTCTCTCAACGCAAGGGGTATAAAGGTTATGACATTTCTTCTGGATGTTGTAAACTTTATACTTGGGGTGTGACAGACCTCCGGTTCCGAGTCGTGGGATTCTAGAGAAATTGGCTGCCAGTTCCTTTAGGTTCTCTCTCTCTTTCGGGAGGGCGGGTAAAGTATGTTGTACAATCCTGTCCCGTGGGTTACTAGGACCCCATCCCATCCCTACTCTGTCCTTTTAGCTTACATTAAGGATGTTCTCTTCTGACTGGAAAAAAAAAAAAAAAAACCTTTCCTTTTAGTATTAAGTCTTTTTCTCTTCTTTTACTATTAGGACCCTACTGCTACCTCATGCGTGGGAAGAGAGGCTTTGGAACCTCTATAAATAACACCATTTAACGCTCGTAGGTTGTGAGAGACTGGGATGGAGGGGTCCCAGGCGTAGGGGCGCGATGAATGGAGTGTGGCTAGTGCCCCATTAAGCCCATTCCTAACGCGTAATGGCCTGACCAGCCCCCTGCGACCGTTCTTTGGTGACCAATTGATGGTGCTTGGCTGTACTGCTCTGAGGTGAGAGAGCTTTACTGCCCTGCTGGCTGCCAGGCCAGCGTAAAGTCTCGGGCGTAGCCTCTGGGCCTGATGGGATATCCCTTGAACACTGGATTCTAAGAGTCTGGCCGCTTGTGAGTGACTAGTAAGACTTAGTAAGGGGCTGCATCTCGCTGTCGCTCCTGAAGGGAAATCCGTGATGCCTGCTTCGCGAGTGTTTGTCAGTTGGTAGCTGCGACACGTTTGGGAGTGTCCGGCCCTGGGGAGACCTTTGGTCGGTGCGGCAGCAGCGAGAGGTGTAGTCTTCTGGAAGGGATGAACGTCACTTGCAAGTAGGTGGATGCGTCTACGCGCGGGATGAATTCACCCCCCGCCCTTTTTTATATACTGGTCAGAACGTTTTTGATAGTTTTCATTGCTAGAACGCTTTATCTTATTCAGAGTATTCAGAAAAAAAAGAGAGAAAATATGGCAGGGCCAGCTAAATTGAAAGCAGAATGCTTTAAATGTAAAGTTAATCATTGGTGCGTTGACTTCCCTGAAGGTAGTATCAGCGATATCACATCCCTTAGTGTATGTTTGTTTTGTAAACTTAGAGACAACCACGGAAAGGAAGTTAAAGAGCTAAAGGAATTAGTAAAAAAGCTTGAAGGTAGGGTCGTCGCACTGGAAATCCAACCCAGTGGACAAGATCAAACTAAAAACACACCAGCAGATTTAAACTGTAAGATTAAGCATCTAGAACAAAGCGTGGCATGCTTGGAAAACACGGTGACTATTCCGGAAAATAGAAAGGAGGAACAAGAATTCAAATTGGTCAAAAATAAAAGACCCTCCAAACCAAAACCAAAACATAAGGATTTGGAACCCATTACCATCAAAAATAAGTTTCACTTACTTGCTGATGAGGAGGATGAATCCTTTTTAATTGGGGATTCTATGGTAAGGAATCAAGGGGACTTTTTCGGAGCAAGACGGGCGACCAAGAGAAAACTCCGATGTTTTCCGGGTGCCACAAGCCAGATAATTAATAGGGAATTAGGCAAAATTAATATCAAGAATAAGAGTTGCCCTATCATTGTCCATGTTGGTGGCAATGACGTTTTTCTGGGAGGGACAGGAGGGCAGACAGAGCCCATTATAAAAGAATTCAAGAACCTAACTGACAAGGTTAGGGATAGGACAGACATGGGTATGGTCGTAGGAATTCTCCCTCGAATGCGTGCTAATGACTATACTCTAAGTAAAGCCATTAGCATAAATAAAAGAGTTAAACGCATGTGTGATGAAAAAGGCCTAAAGTTTGTCGATTTTTGGCCTACATTCTACGGAAATGGGGAATACTTTGGTTCGGACTAGATACATTTTAACCAGAAGGGGAAAAAGAAGTATGGTGATTTACTGAACATTAATTTGTATAATCTTTTTAAATTAGGACCCCCCAAACTAGCAAATGATCCTGCTCCCCAAACAGTTAAACCTACTCCCCCAGCAGTTTGTCCCCCTCCCCCAGCAGTTAGTCCCCCTCCCCCAGCAGTTAGTCCCCCTCCAACAGCAGTTAGACCCCTCCAACAGCAGTTAGTCCCCCTCCAACAGCAGTTAGTCCCCCTCCAACAGCAGTTAGTCCCCATCCCCCAGTAGTTAGTCCCCCTCCAACAGCAGTTAGTCCCCCTCCAATAGCAGTTAGTCCCCCTCCCCCAGTAGTTAGTCCCCCTCCACCAGTAGTTAGTTCAACTGCGTCGGGAAACGACTCAGGCCAGTTAGGAAAAACCACAACTTAAAATCACTCAAAACTGTGCTCTTCAATGCTAGGTCAATTAAAAACAAACTAATGGAATTTATAGCGCTTGTCAAAACTGAAAACTTTGATATCATCGGAATAACGGAATCCTGGATTCATTCTGAATCAAGGGATTTTGTAGGAGAATTTGAAATGGTAGGTTACAAAATGTTTCACAAAGATAGGAACGGAAGGGAAGGCGCCGGTGTACTTTTGTATGCTCGGGACTCCCTGCACCCGGTAAACAGTAATATCGTATCTGCTCATGAAATGTTGGGAATTGATCTAAACCTAAATAATAAAGTGGTGCAGCTACTTCTAGTATATAGACCACCTCACTACCCCGTTGATAAGGATATAAACTTGTATAACAAATTAAGCAGAATAGTGAATAATAAGATCAGTGTGATTTTTGGTGATTTTAATTGTGGTAATGTAAATTGGGAAAACAAAACAGCTGATGCTGAGGGCTCAAGACTGTTGGAATTTGCCGATGATAACTTATTAAGTCAATGGGTTGACGGGCCTACTAGGGGTAATAAAAAACTAGACCTCATATTCACGAACGAAGATGACCTAGTCTCTAACCTGACTATTGGTGAAAATTTAAGTAACAGCGAACATAATTTGATTAGGTTTGACCTCAGGGTTCGAGTTAATACACGTGAAAAGACTCGTGAAAGACTGGATTTCTCGAGAGCAAATTTCGAAAGCTTCCGAAGTAGTTTAGACACACTAGAAGTTCTAATAAGTGAGGATGTCAATGTCACCTGGAGCTCATATAGGGATCAATTTAGAATATTACGGAACACTTTTATACCAACTAAAATGGTTTCCTTGTCAACAAAGTCACCGAAATGGTTTAAGAACGAAATTAGGAGGGCTATTACGGGAAGAAATAGAGCCTACAAACTACTTAAGTCGCATTTCAACCACACTAATAGAGAAAACTATATAAATCTACGTAGGAGGGTTAAGTCCTTGATTAGATCAGCCAAACGTGATGAAGAAGCTAGAGTTGCCTCACTCTGTAAAGTTAACCCTAAAGAATTTTTTGCCCATGTTCATAGCAGAAAGCCAATAAAAAATTCTGTAGGCCCCTTCTAAGATAGAAATAGCGTACTGAAATTCGGTGGTAAAGATATAGCTACTACGTTAATTAAACGAGTTCTTCGTTACAGTCTTCACGGAGGAAGACACAATAGAAGTGCCAAGTCCTCGGATTACATATGACGGTGACCATCCCGTAGAGACCATAAGTTTTACGAGAAATGAGGTACAGCAATTAATTGATAAGATGAACAAATACAAATCACCTGGCCCCGACTTATTTCTTCCAAGGGTATTAAAACGAATTTTTTACGTCAGTTTTTACTATAGAAGATGTAACGAATATCCCTACGGTCATAGACATAATACCTTTTGATAATGGTAATATTTTGGATAATATTGTCGTTAGTGAAGGGGAAGTAATGCGCTATATTGATAAAATGAAAACGCGTAAATCACCGGGTCCGGATTCCATATATCCCATACAACTAAAAGAATTAAAAGATAGCATTGTTGTGCCGCTAACAAAGATTTTTAATGCGTCTATTTCTGAGGGGTGCGTACCAGATAATTTCAAGTTAGCGAACGTAACACCTATCTTTAAGAAAGGCGATAAAGGTGCGGCGGGAAATTATAGGCCAATCAGTTTAACGTCTGTTGTAGGTAAGCTACTGGAATCAATAATTAGGGATCGTATAGTCGAACACTTAGAAGTGCATAATCTGGTCAGAAATACGCAGCACGGTTTTAGGCGAAACAAATCTTGCTTAACTAATCTTTTAGAATTTTTCCAAAGCGTGGTTAACGTTTACGATAGACATCGGGCGGTTGATGTAGTGTATTTAGATTTTCAAAAAGCGTTTGACACCGTGCCGCACAAAAGACTGATTGAAAAAACTAAGGCTCATGGAATCAGGGGTGTAGTAATAAATTGGCTAGAAGAATGGTTGCGAGGCAGGAAACAGAGGGTGGTCGTTGATGGAGCGGAGTCGTGTTGGGCTAATGTAGCGAGTGGCGTTCCTCAGGGTTCTGTATTGGGCCCCTTGCTTTTTCTTATATATATTAACGATTTAGATGTCGGCCTAGTCAGTACAGTTTCAAAGTTTGCGGATGACACGAAGCTGGGTGGTAGGGCGATTAATGACGAAGATAGAGGTAAAATTCAGGAAGATCTGAATAAAATCGTTGTTTGGTCAGTCACATGGCAAATGAGATTTAACGTGGATAAGTGCAAAATTATGCATATAGGTTCGCGTAACGGTAATTTTGCGTATAGTATGTCAGGGAAAGATTTAACAAGCGTAGAGCAGGAAAAAGATTTAGGAGTTATAGTCACTGGTGATTTAAAAGTAGCGAAACAAAGTACAGCGGCGGTCAATAAGGCGAACAAAGTGTTAGGTTTTATAGCTCGAAATTTTGAGTACAAATCGCGCGATATTATAGTTCCTCTTTATAAATCATTAGTTAGACCCCATTTGGAGTACGCGGTCCAATTTTGGAATCCGCATATGCGCAAAGATATAGACAAAATCGAAAGAGTTCAAAGACGAGCAACTAAGATGATTCCGTCTCTTAGGTCAAAGTCGTACGAGGATAGGCTTAAAGAGTTAAAATTGACTACACTCGAGACTAGGAGGTTAAGGGGTGATCTAATCCAGGTTTTCAAAATTATGAATGGGTTTGATAACGTAGATAGAGATAGCTTTTTCGAAATATCTCAATATAATAGGACTAGAAATAACGGGTGTAAGTTGACAAGTAGAAGGTTCGAGACAGCAGTTGCGAAAAACTTTTTTACGCATAGAATAGTAAATAGCTGGAATAGTTTGCCGGTAGAAGTAATTAGTAGCACGTCTATAAACATGTTTAAGAATCGATTGGACGCGCATGTTGATAGAAAGGATATAGTTTAAGGTAGTAAAATTAAGGCTTTGTGGGGATAGATCCCACAGCTCAACACAAGTGTTGTGGGATATAGGGAGGCAGCGTCTTGGGTTAGGGGATACTCTCTGTCCTTACACACCCCATTTAAAGAGATTCCTCTGCCGAGCGGTGCCCCCCATAGTACTGTGAGGTATTGAAAAACTCATGATCTTCACTTGCCCCACAAACACCTTTAAATGGGAGACCCATAATGGGTGCACACACATTTCTACATTACTGTACAGTCTTTACAGCCACACCTACACTTTTCCTCGTATGTGTATACACAATACACGATTACGAACACAGTTAGGTAGACCAGCCATGAGTGGATCCTAGGGTCTTTGTTGGTTTGAAACATTATAACATTATAACATTATAAAAGAGGTTAGCCACAATGTTGTTGACGACTTAGTAACCATATTCAAACAATCAATCGAGTTAGGGAAAGTTCCAACCGACTGGAAGTTAGCAATTGTAACACCAATCTTTAAAAAGGGTGATAGGGAAAATCCTTGTAATTATCGCCCGATCAGTTTAACATCAGTTGTCGGCAAACTGTTGGAATGCATCATTACAAAACGTATTGTGTATCACCTTGAATCTAACAATCTAATTTTTTATTCTCAACATGGATTTAGGCGACATAGATCCTGTCTGACAAACCTGTTAGAGTTTTTCCATAATATGCATACACTGTACGATGCAAGTAGGGCAATAGATATAGTGTATCTCGACTTTCAAAAAGCCTTTGACAAAGTCCCTCACGCTAGATTGATAGCTAAAGTCAAAGGACTAGGAATCACCGGGCTCGTTTCCAACTGGATTGAGGATTGGTTAAAAGATAGAAAGCAGAGAGTTGTAATAAATGGAGTGGCTTCGGAGTGGACGTCAGTCACCAGTGGTGTCCCACAGGGTTCAGTTCTGGGTCCTTTACTTTTTATCATCTATATTAACGAGATAGACGTCGGGCTTCTAAGTGCAATCTCCAAATTTGCTGACGATACGAAATTAGGAAGCAGTGTAGGTACTGAGGAGGGCGTAAGAACGCTTCAGAACGATTTTGACAGGTTGGGCGAATGGTCTGCCACTTGGCAGATGCCATTCAACTTGGACAAATGTAAGGTAATGCACATAGGTTATAAAAACCCGAAGACCGATTACTCTCTCTTGGGAAGGAATTTGATTGAGACCGATCTAGAGAAAGACTTAAGAGTCTATATTAGCAACGATCTGAAACCGTCGAAGCACTGTGCAGAAGTCGAAAAGAGGGCCTTAAAATTATTAGGTTATATTAAAAGACAGTTCCAGTTTCGGAACAAGGAGACTGTAATGTGTCTTTATAATTCTCTAGTCAGACCTCAACTGGAATACTGTGCGCAGTTTTGGTCTCCATCCCTCAGGAAGCACATAGAAAGGTTAGAATGAGTACAAGCAAGGGCTACAAAATTGATCCCTTCAATGAGAGTGCAAAGCTACCAACGGAGATTGGAGCGCCTAAATCTGTTTAGCTTAGAGACGAGGAGGTTGCGGGGTCAGCTTATTCAAGTCTTCAAGATGCTCAAAGGAATAGACAGGGTACATTACAGAAACTTATTCTCACTTAATGCCAATCAGACAAGAAATAATGGGTTTAAAGTGGAACCAAAGACATTTAGGACCTCTGCCTGCGGAAATTTCTTTTCCTATAAAATAGTTAATATCTGGAACCAACTTCCCTCAGAGGTTGTTTCCAGTCAAAGTGTAAATGTATTTAAAAATAGGCTAGACAAAGTACTGAATACTCTCATAGTTTAAGATTAAAACATAAGAAAACTCAGCAGGAGTTTTCTTGCACTGTGTCTCTGTGAGCAAGCTAAATATAGAGCTATTTATATATTCTCCACTTTCCTGTAAAATTTCCTTGGCTACTTTTCCAGGGTCAAGGTATTTTCTTCAACCTTTTTCCATACCTGCCTTTGGCAGGGAGGGAGCGGAGGGTGGGGAGAGAGCGTTCTACTTTTCTATCCAGTTTTCTACTACTGTTAGGATAGTTGAAAGAAAAATAAACTTTTAATAACAGGAACCTCCCAGAGTTGACCGAAAGGTCTTTGAGGCTTCCTCTTGTCCTTGTAAAACTCTTTCTCTCTCTCTCTCTCTCTCTCTCCGCGCAGGGGGTATAAAGGTTATGACATTTCTTCTGGATGTTGTAAACTTTATACTTCGGGTGTGACAGCCCTCCGGTCCCGAGTCGTGGGATTCTAGAGAAATTGGCTGCCAGTTACTTTAGGTTCTCTCTCTCTTTCGGGAGGGCGGGTAAAGTATGTTGTACAATCCTGTCCCGTGGGTTACTAGGACCCCATCTCATCCCTACTCTTTCCTTTTAGCTTACATTAAGGATGTTCTCCTCTGACTGCAAAAAAAAAAAAAAAACCTTTTCTTTTAGTATTAAGTATTTTTCTCTTCTTTTACTATTAGGACCCTACTCAGTGGCGGATTTAAGGTACGCGGGGCACTAGGCCGGTTGGAGTGCGGGGCCCCAAACTACGCAAAGCTAGCTTAATTAACTGAAATGAAGATTTACACCCCCATCCCCCAGTGGTGACCTTACGGGGCCCTCAAATCAATGGGCGAGCGAAGCGTTAAAATAAATTTACTTTTTAAACAATATTCAATTTATTGATAATTAATTAGCCAAATGACCATTTCATAGTTGAACATTACACATTTGTTTTTTTGAAGCTTAACAATAAAAAATAACTCTAATAATACACCATTAACAAAAAATAACTATAATAATACACCATTAACTAAAGAGAATACCACTTGACTGACATGCAAATGATGCAATGAGTGGGTTTTGTTTATTGCAGGCAATTTGTACGGTACACTTAACTATTTCTCAGTCAAAAAAGATTTTTTTCTAGCCTTCTTACTTGCAAACTGTTTGATGACATCAGTAAAATCAAGCACCCTTAATTTCTCATGCTCAATGCTCAACAGGGTGAGTGAAGACAAACGGTCCTGCCCCATGGTGTTTCTTAGATAATTCTTGACTAGTTTCATCTTGGAGAATGATCGCTCCCCAGTGCAGTTTGTGACAAACATGCAGAGATAGAGTCGTAATACAATTTCAACATTAGCAAATGTTTCTACCATGTCATGTCTGTGAATTATCTCATACATTTCTAGTTCAGGACTTTTTGCAGCCATTGCACCACCTGATGAAGGAGCACTTTCAGGTGAATCTCTTGGAATGGATTTCATAAGGTGTGCAAACTGCAAAAGCTCCGACTCCAATCCAGCCTCCAAGTCCTTAGGATATGAAGACACAAGCTTTTCAGCAGATGCTTTAAGCTCAGTGTTCGTTTTGTTTGAGATTTCTGATAAAAACCCAAATTTCTCTCGAAGGTCGCTGTAAGCAGCAATGCGTTGTTGTAGGGCAGCACAGAGCTTGTCAATGATGGGCAAGAATGCAGTCACTCTAAACTTGTCTCTCCCTGTCAGCATAACATCCTCCGCGGAGTCTAGTTCATCGTGGTGACGCTTGCGCTTCCTAATACGCTGCGTGTCGGCGTAGTATGCATCATTACTCGTCACATCACAGGGATCACACTTAGCCATAGCTTTTGCTTCAAAGTCATCGAACTGGGATGTCAGGTCTTTAGCAAATTGTAAAAGAGACTCTAGCAGTGTGACAGCTGTGTTGAGGGAGAGCCCAGATTTTTGCAGCTGGATACTGCTACGCTGAAACCTTTCCAATACTGTATCCCAAACTTCAAGAAGAATCACTGTTTCAAGTTTTTTCAAACCTTTGAGAAGACCACTTGCTTCAGCTCTTGTTTCAGCTGGCTGATTCTGATCTGAGAATAACTGTTCCAGAACAATGATGTTTTCTTTGTGTGCTCTACTGAGAGCAGCTACAGCATCTGCTCGTGCTGACCAACGAGTGTCTGAAAGTATTTTATCAACTTTCAACTTCTTATCTTTATTAGTCTCTAGTACCTCACGGTGTCTCCTCCAACGATAAGTAGATGCAACAAGAAAGGAGTACATATTTTGTACCAGAGCAAACAATGACACTGCAGCAGGACAGCTTTCTGCAGCACACTTAGCCACCAAGTTTAAGGAATGAGCCATACATGGTATGTACTCAGCTTCACTACACTCATTCTTGATTATCTGTTGGGTCCCCAGATATTTACCAGACATGTTGCTGGCATTGTCATAGGACTGTCCTCGGCAGTCGATAACTGGAATGTTCTTCTCTTTAAGAAAATCAAGAACAGTTGTAGCAATATCTCTGCCAGTGTGGCTTAGCATGGGAATAAACTGCAAAAACCTTTCAACTGGACCTGTAGTAGGCAGTACATAGCGGATTGTAAAAGTAAGTTGATCCATGTGTGAAATATCAGGTGTGGAGTCAACAGAAATTGAGAAGTACTTTGCTGTTTTTACTTCATCTGTTATTGAGGACATAACCTTATCTGCCATTATTCCAATGACTTCCTCAGAAATGACATGGGACAAGTAGGAAGTATGACCACTACCTTTGTTTGCGTGTTTCTTGATATGTGCTGCCAAGAAACTGTCGTATGTGCTCAGCAGCTCTAGAATCCCAAGATAGTTTCCATTGTGTACTGATCCAATTACTTCATCTTTACCTCGAATGGCTAGCCCGCGTTCGCAAAGTAGCTTTAAAACATCTACACACCTCCTCAATACTGCTTGCCAGTAATCGCATTCACTTTCATATTGTTGTACTAAATTAGAGTCAATACGGGCACCCGCAGTCTTTCGATATATCATTTCGACTATACTTTTCCTGTGCTGATCTGACCTACTGTGAGATTCTATGACATACCTAGCGTTCTTCCAACCATTGAAGCCAGTTGTGAATGAGCTTTCCACCTTTGACAAGCTTGCAAGCAAAACAATACACTTTACCAGTTGTTTTAGAGTAACAGAGCCATTTAAGATTAATTCTTGGCCAGATAATGAATGAGTTCGAGTGAATAATGTCTTTGTACAATGACGGGTTCTGTTTAGCTCTTTCACAGCTGACTCTTTGAAGTCACCATCACAGTGTCGACATTCTGCGCTTCCCTTTTTCAACCAATAGTCACACACATTTTCAGTAATTATTTTAGGCCATAATCCAAGATCCGTTTCAAATCCTTGTTCAGTACCGGTATTCATAACTTTCACTTCCTCTTGTGTCTCCTCACTGTCACTGTGTTCAGGTTCAATTGCGCTAACTACACTAGGTCAGTACTAGTTGTGGCTTCTCCAGTTGTTTCAGGCGTAATTGGTGTCTCTACTGATTCAGATTCATTTTGACCGGATTCAGTTTGAGTTTGTGATTTTGCAGATTCAGATACTGTTGGATATGTCAACCATTGAGTTATTTTTGGTAGTTCTTTTACTCTTTGGTTTACGTCTGCCTTTTCTTGTCGTTTAACAGAGCCAGCTTTATACTTCCTCCCTTGATCACGATCACGACTTGTTGATTTCTCCATTGTGCCTCAGTGCAGCCTCACTGCCTTATCCTGAAACATAAAAACATAAAAAACAAACTATTTACACTTGACCCTCGGTTTAGTATTAATTAATACAGTTTAATTAATTAATTAAATACAGACACTAAACAGTTGTTCGGGTGAAAAAGTCGCTTTATGGGAAAGTCGCCAGCCCCCACCAGTGGCGACTTTTTCCTTAAATATGTATAAAATGTATTTATTATGAAATCTAAGCTAAACTGACCTAACCTAGCCTAAGTACGTTTCATATAAAAAAATTAATTACATTAATTTAACATTTTTCAACTTATTTATGTTATTATAAAGCTGACTAAAACTCCCCCATCCCCATTAATTGACTGGCGACTTTTTCGAGATACGACTTTTACCATTACTTACCACTAAACACACTCACATGTGCACTCCACAGCGGCCTGAATAGAACTAAACTCCCGCCAGCAAAGAGAGTGATACCATAATTATCACTAATCATTAATCAATTGTATTATTTATAGTGGAATCCAACATTATAATTATATGTGAGGGCGCGGGGCCCTCACAGGCGCGGGGCCGTAGGCCATGGCCTACTCGGCCCCCCCCTAAATCCACCACTGACCCTACTGCTACCTCATGCGTGGGAAGAGAGGCTTTGGAACCTCTATAAATAACACCATTTAACGCTCGTAGGTTGTGAGAGACTGGGATGGAGGGGTCCCAGGCGTAGGGGCGCGATGAATGGAGTGTGGCTAGTGCCCCGTTAAGCCCATTCCTAACGCGTAATGGCCTGACCAGCCCCTTGCGACCGTTCTTTGGTGACCAATTGATGGTGCTTGGCTGTACTGCTCTGAGGTGAGAGAGCTTTACTGCCCAGCTGGCTGCCAGGCCAGCGTAAAGTCTCGGTCGTAGACTCTAGGTCTGGTGGGATATCCCTTGAACACTGGATTCTAAGAGTCTGGCCGCTTGTGAGTGACTAGTAAGACTTAGTAAGGGGCTGCATCTCGCTGTCGCTCCTGAAGGGAAATCCGTGATGCCTGCGTCGCGATTGTTTGTCAGTTGGTAGCTGCGACACGTTTGGGAGTGTCCGGCCCTGGGGAGACCTTTGGTCGGTGCGGCAGCAGCGAGAGGTGTAGTCTTCTGGAAGGGATGAACGTCACTTGCAAGTAGGTGGATGAGTCTACGCACGGGATGAATTCACCCCCCGCCCTTTTTTATATACTGGTCAGAACGTTTTTGATAGTTTTCATTGCTAGAACGCTTTATCTTATTCAGAGTATTCAGAAAAAAAAAAGAGAAAATATGGCAGGGCCAGCTAAATTGAAAGCAGAATGCTTTAAATGTAAAGTTAATCATTGGTGCGTTGACTTCCCTGAATATAGTATCAGCGATATCACATCCCTTAGTGTATGTTTGTTTTGTAAACTTAGAGACAACCACGAAAAGGAAGTTAAAGAGCTAAAGGAATTAGTAATAAAGCTTGAAGCTAGGGTCGTCGCACTGGAAATCCAACCCAGTGGACAAGATCAAACTAAAAACACACCAGCAGATTTTTACTGTAAGATTAAGCATCTAGAACAAAGCGTGGCATGCTTGGAAAACACGGTGACTATTCCGGAAAATAGAAAGGAGGAACAAGAATTCAAATTGGTCAAAAATAAAAGACCCTCCAAACCAAAACCAAAACATAAGGATTTGGAACCCATTACCATCAAAAATAAGTTTCACTTACTTGCTGATGAAGAGATGAATCCTTTTTAATTGGGGATTCTATGGTAAGGAATCAAGGGGACGTTTTCGGAGCAAGACGGGCGACCAAGAGAAAACTCCGATGTTTTCCGGGTGCCACAAGCCAGATAATTAATAGGGAATTAGGCAAAATTAATATCAAGAATAAGAGTTGCCCTATCTTTGTCCATGTTACAAGGAGTTACAAGGAAAAGAAGTACCTCAAAAGGCCTTGCGGCCCATACCGAGGAGGTACCAATGGCAACGGGTGCCAGGGAAAATTTTGTCTTTCAACTATGCTAGCAGTAGTAGAAAACTGGATAGAAAAGTAGAAGGCTCTCTCCCCACCCTCCGCTCCCTCCCTGCCAGAGGCAGGTACGGAAAAAGGTTGAAGAAAATACCTTGACCCTGGAAAAGTAGCCAAGGAAATTTTACAGGAAAGTGGAGAATATATAAATAGCTCTATATTTAGCTTGCTCACAGAGACACCGAGCAAGCGAACTCCTGCAGAGTTTTCTGAGGTTTTAATCTTAAACTATGAGTGTGTTCTGTACTTTGTCTAGCCTATTTTAAACAGATTTACACTTTGACTGGAAACATCCTCTGAGGGAAGTTGGTTCCAGATATCAACTATTTTACAGGAAAAGAAATTTCCGCAGACTGAGGTCCTAAATGTCTTTACACACTCAAATAGTGTGCAAGATTTCGTCTAACCTTTTCTTGAACTGATCCACAGAGGAACTGTTCACAACTTCCGAAGGTAACCTGTTCCATGTGTCACAGATCTTATACGTAACGTAATTCCCACACACACTAGTCCTAAACCGTTTCAAATCCAACTTCCAACCATTGTTGCGAGTTGGGTTATCATTTAAACTAAAACATACTTCTAAAATCGACATCGTTGAACTCGTAAGAGCTTGAAAACCTCGATCAGTTGACCGCGCAGCCTCGAGTTTCAAGCGAAAACAAGTTCAGGGCGCGTAACCGTCGATTGTAGCCCATATGCCTAACAGAAGGGATTAACTTTGTGGCCCTCGCCTGCACTCGCTCCAGCCTCTCAATATCTTTCCTGAGGGTGGGCGACCAGAACTGCACAGCATACTCCAGGTACGGCCGAACAAGGGAATTGTACAGTGGCAATGACGTTTTTCTGGGAGGGACAGGAGGGCAGACAGAGCCCATTATAAAAGAATTCAAGAACTTAACTGACAAGGTTAGGGATAGGACAGACATGGGTACGGTCGTAGGAATTCTCCCTCGAATGCGTGCTAGTGACTATACTCTAAGTAAAGCCATTAGCATAAATAAAAGAGTTAAACGCATGTGTGATGAAAAAGGCCTAAAGTTTGTCGATTTTTGGCCTACATTCTACGGAAATGGGGAATACTTGGTTCGACGGGATACATTTTAACCAGAAGGGGAAAAGAAGTATGGTGATTTACTGAACATTAATTTGTATAATCTTTTTAAACTAGGGCCCCCCAAACCAGCAATTGATCCTGCTCCCCCAAACAGTTAAACCTACTCCCCTAGCAGTTAGTCCCCTCCCCCAGCAGTTAGTCCCCTCCCCCAGCAGTTAGTCCCCCTCCCCCAGTAGTTAGTCCCCTCCCCCAGTAGTTAGTCCCCTCCCCCAGTAGTTAGTCCCCCTCCCCCAGTGTGTTCTTATGTAGTTGGTGATTAGTAAGTATCGCTTGTGTTGTGTGAATATATTTACTCGTCATCATAGTTATAACCAAATAACGCACAATATAACGCGATATCTTCTCTCGAAAACCGATAGATATTATATATACCTTGTAGGGGTCTTTCAAAATATGACTTCTAGAGGGTCAATACACCAAATCATGAGTGAGGCAAGACGGTTTAATATTTTCACTCCACCCTAATATATATATGCCTGTATGCGCCTCGGTGGTGTCGGTGGTGTAGTGGCTACGTCGCTGACTACGAATCCATCGGCCCCGGGATCGAGACCGGTGAAGGCAGCCGGCGAGCAGCAAAACCCAGCTGTTCATCCTTCCACACAATGAAGAAAGTGGTTGGTAGATAAATGGGTATCCTGGGTGGGCTAACTGAGCTGTTAGTGGGGCGTGGTTCGGATTCCACGTTAAACTGTACGTCTAAGGTGGAGTGAAGAGCTTGACCTTCGTCAGAATGAACAATTCGGGCGGAAGCTAACCAAAGGTTTTATATATATATATATATATATATATATTATATAATATATATATATATATACAGTATGTATATATATATGTTATACATGTTATAATTTATAATCGAAGTAAAGCCGCGCCCTGATGGCTATTATGTTTATGAAATTTCATTAATTCAATATTTCCAAGATATGTATGACTCGTTTCCTTCCGACAGAACTCACGCGCAGTGACGCAGACGGTTTTTTTTATTTCACTTGGGAAAAACAATGCTCTCAGGTGACGTCAACGTCTTGCATGATGGCGTAGTCAGGTTCCGTTCCTTTGACTATATGAGAAAGGGATCAGCACCCTTAAGGCAGATCCCTGGAGGGGTCTCCGGGCTGAAATGGGTTTCGGTCTGTTAACGTGAATTGCTTTTGAGAATTGGAAGATTGGGTATCAATGAAAGTCCGACCGTTTAGAGAGAAAGATCGGTAACTTGCAATTGATTCATATAAGCTTGGGGACCCAGAACGGACGAGAGGGCGTCTTAGAGGGGTCTTTGACTTATTTCATATTTTACAATGAAGAAAAAAGTAACATATTATCATTATGAAACTTTTATTACTTTTATTATTATTATTAGTATTAGTATTATTAAATCTCAGGTCTGTACAAAAGAAACATTTGATTCATGCTAATCCATTATACAGGGTGTCCTATAAGTCCGGCATCATAGGAGAAATTCATATGTTTCTATTTCTACAAACCATAATTCATATTTTTCTCTTTCTACAGGCCATAATGTCTGTGAGCAAGGAAGAACGAATCCAGATAATTCTACTCGTAGGAAATCGGAGTCAAAGAGAGGCCGCTGCTGAATTTAACAGACTGCATCCAGACCGCGAGCCAATAACACAGAGTTATGTTCGCAGACTTGTTGCAAAGTTTAAGGAAACAGGATCCATAGAAGATAAACCACGCAGTGGACCTTCAAGGAGGTCCACTGATGATGATACAGCGACTGCTATTCTGGCTCATTTTAACAGAAGTCCCAATAAGTCTCTTCGACGACTGTCCGCCGAGACAGGAGTGTCGAAAAGTAGCATCCATCGTATTCTTCAGGCTCACAAATGGCATCCATATAAACTTCAGATCCTACAGAAATTAAGCGAAGATGATCCCGACCGGCGGATGGAATTTTGTGAATGGGCTACGGAACAATATGCTCGTGATGCCAATTTCGCGTCCACCATTCTGTTCAGTGATAAGGCTGTTTTTTATGGAAATGGTGAGGTAAATCGACAGAACACCCGCTACTGGTCTCAAAACAACCCTCACTGGTATACCTCTTCAAAGGAACAAGGTGCATCTCGGGTGATGGTATGGTATGGCATTTGGAAGGATCGCATCATAGGCCCCCTCTTTTTCGATGAACATGTCACTGGAGGCACCTACCTACGTATGCTCAAGGAAGAAGCATTTCCCGGTGTCTTGAACGAAGAAGGAAATTTCCCAACATGGTTCCAGCAAGACGGCGCTCCTGCACATTACAGCACCCAAGTAAGGGAGTACCTGTACCAACAATTCTCTGGTCATTGGATAGGCCGTCGAGGGCCTGTGGAATGGCCAGCTAGAAGCCCGGATCTCACGCCACTAGATTTTTATCTCTGGGGCCACTTGAAAGCGCTGGTATACGCAGAGAAAATTAGGAGTGTTGAACATTTGCGGCAGCGCATTATTGGGGCATGTAACACCATTACTCCTGACATCATTCACCGTGTGCTTGCTGACTGGGTATCACGTCTGAATTTGTGTATTGAAAACAATGGTGGACATATTGTGCACGTTCTGTAAATAAAAGCTTTTGTTTTGCCTTTTTTATTATTTTTCCTCTGATGCCGGACTTATGGGACACCCTGTATTTATCTCGCCTATACTCAAATTAAAAATCGTGTAAGTCGTTGTGTTTAATTTCTACTCTTTGGACTTTGATAACTGGGATGAAAGAAAAACACGAGCCAACACAGTACCTCTCTCTAGTAACATCCTGACGTTGCCCGAAGGAGAGCCGGTTATTACATATATATATATATATATATATATATATATATATATATATATATATATATTAGGGTGGCCCTTATTTTGTCGCTTTTTATTTTTTTCATTCTCACCACTTCATTAGATGCTTCCTATTCAGAAAGTGTTTCATGCAAAATTTTATAGCGTTTGGACAATATTTAGTGTTTGCTCAAGCTGTCCGAAATTTTAAATATCCTAACTCTGTATTTGCCTTTTATAATACATTACGGATTCATTCACACTCAAATCCAGTATTCATTTAATATAAAAAAGTTGTACAATTAGTATTTATTAATATATTTCTAACAACAAGCTTGGTTGCTATTAAAATTTTATTTAATTTTGTGAACTACTGTAGATATATATAGTGGATATGACCGCTACCCTGGAACATCATCCCAATGCAGTTCCGCGGCGATGGGACTCAAAATAATGTGATTTGAGCTGGGCACGACTTTGCAGATAATCAAATTTAGCTTATTAGATCCCCATATCTTTTGCAAAGCCCCATCACGCAAGAACTCGACTTCAAGCCCTAGAAGAGTGAACAAAACCTTCGTTCTAGCAGACACGAAGTCGCTGAGTTTCTTACCTTGGATGTCACTCTTATTCAGATGAATTCGTTTTGATGCGTCATGTTGTCCTTCCCGTTGTAGATTCTTAACCATAGTTCTTTTTTCTTGCAAATCCAAGTCTCTGTCAAAGAAGGCAAGGCCCACCAGATCTTCACTCAAGTACCATAAGTGAGCAAGGATTTTATTGAGAGCTCCTTTTGCTGCAGGTGTGTCGCTGACTGCGAGAGATTGTAGTAGTTGTAGATCATTGCTTGGTGCAGATGCTGGCAAGCGAGAGAGGAACCAGAACTTTACATAGAACTGCACACCGAAAATGCAGAAGTCTTGCATGCCTTTGATTTCTCGTTGCGACAGTTTAAATCTGGAATCGCGGAACATGAAGATGGAGGATATTCTTACGACCTCTTTTTGGATGAGGTGATAACACTACAACTCCTCCAACAGCTCCTTCATTCTTTGAATCCGTGGTGTTCTCACCTGTAGAAGATGAAGAAGATTCCAGGACGATTTTTCTGTTAAGTACGAGATTCTCTATTTCATGTCTTCTTAAATTCATCATTCCGAATTCGCTTCTTCGTAGCTGCTTCTTCCTTTTTAGCCAAAGTCATATCAATTCCAGCAATGGAGCCTCTTCTGCCCTTGGATGAGGTGATAACACTACAACTCCTCCAACAGCTCCTTCATTCTTTGAATCCGTGGTGTTCTCACCTGTGGAAGATGAAGAAGATTCCAGGACGATTTTTCTGTTAAGTACGAGATTCTCTATTTCATGTCTTCTTAAATTCATCATTCCGAATTCGCTTCTTCGTAGCTGCTTCTTCCTTTTTAGCCAAAGTCATATCAATTCCAGCAATGGAGCCTCTTCTGCCCTTCTCTCTTTGTGCCAAAAGGAACGCTTTATCCTCCTCATTCGTCATCAACACCATAGCATTTTGGTGAGCAACGTCGAAAAGGTCATCAAAGCAGGATTTCAGCTCTTCTTCTTTCTTCCTTTGTGTATCCGTCTTCCGGGACTGATTTTTTTTCAAAAGATCCCACTTCTTCATCAGACTCTCCAACTGTTTCACTGCATGTTGAACTGGCCGCAGTGGAATCCTCGCCTTCTTCCAAAAAGTCTCCACTTCCGCTATCGTCAACTGAGCAGCGTTGTGCTTATTCTTAATCGACTGAAGCAAATGTAGATAGTACCTCATAACGTCCCCATTACTTGGCAATTTTGCACCTGATAAACAATTTTGAGTATGTTCAAGCAAATAAACCGTATGTTTTTTTCGAGTTCCACAAGCCATCATAAAAAAATCTATATACCTAGATAAAAAGAAAATGTAATGTCGTTTAGCACATAAGAACATAAGATCATCACTAATATTTGTTTCAAATTAACCATATATAATATGGCAAGTTATATAATAAGCAAATTCTACCAATAACTCATCACGCCTATTTGATAATATATGAGAGTCGAGAGAGAAAGTTTGAAGTCCTTGAGCACACCCTATCTCTAATTATATCTCACTAAAATTTTGTGTGTGTTATTTTCTAGTGACATAGAATCCAACTGAAGGATGAGAGGAAAAAAAATCGTAACTTAAAATTTTAGCACCACTTAAGGGCCACCCTAATATATATATATACACAGTATATATAAACTTTGATTGCATTTACCGCAACAATATAAGATCACCCAAACCCGCAGGGAAAAACACTGTTTTAAACACTGTTTTATAATTTTTTCCTCTGCGGGTTTGGGTGAATATATATATATATATATACAGGCCCGGATTTAGCTATAGGCGAACTAGGCGATCGCCTAGGGCCTCGCGCCAAAGGTGGCCTCGCTCAAGCCGTTTTGCGCGTTCTGTTCAAGTGATATTAATGATTTACAACTCTATGAAGAACTTAAAGTACTTTGCAGGTTTATACCTGAGAAAACAGATCTCGGAAATGTCCTTGTTTATATAGTGCAAAAACAACTAAGTGAGATTTATCCTAATGTTTATGTTGCACTTCGAATAGTATTAACCATCCCAGTTACTGTTGCTTCGGCTGAAAGAAGTTTCTCGCGTCTCAAACTTATTAAAACATATTTGCGTTCCACCATGTCTCAAGCGAGATTGCAATTATTAGCTATGTTATCAATAGAAAACGATATAACAAATTCATTAGATTATTCTCAATTAATTGAAGAGTTTAGCTCGAAGAAAAGTAGAAAAGCATTGCTGTAATAGTGTAATATTCAAGGAGCATCTGAACCAAATATTAAAGCATTAATATTTAGCCTCATAAGTCGATCGCTCACTATTATAAAAAATGAAATGTCAACATCTCTTATACATCACATATGAAAAACGTTTGTATACTATGGAAAGTCATTACCTATAATATTATATAAATCTTAGAAATCATTGTCTTATATTTTCGATACAAATCTTGATTCATATTATAATTTATACTTATTTGTATGGTTTATTTATATTTCTTATACAATTTCCATGCGTGATTATTTTGGTTTGGTTTAATTTTTAAGTGCTGGCATAGTTCTGTCTATGCGGGATTCTAATATTGCTGGTATAGTACCGATAATTAAGTCCATATTTTCATATATATAGGCCTAGGGCCTCGTAATTTCTAGATCTGCCTAGGGCCTCGCAACTTCTAGATCCGGCCCTGTATATATATATATATATATATATATATATATATATATATATATATATATATATGTGAAAAATTGAACAATGAATAATTCCTACATAATCTTTATAATTCAAATATTCATTTTTACATAAGAACCAAAATCGCCATCGCGAGTTTGAATAAAATTTTAATTTTTGCTTTCTACTTTTGCAGTGCACAACCATGCTATCTACCATTTCTGTGGTTAAGTCGTATCCATGTTTGTGTCATTTGAGGTTCGTTGTGAGAAGTGAATGTCCCTTAATTTCATTCCCTCAAAGTACAAACAAGACACTCGACGATTTAGATCGTTTAACATTTCCATCGCAATATTACCCATATCCCCATTTTCCATTTGTTATAGACTTTATGATAATTAATTATTGTTGTCTTGCATCTAACCCTCATCCCTACACATTGCATGTGACATGATGTGAACCCTTGTTTGTACTTCTTCATTCATTTACTTAATTCTTCCTCAAATGTACCCAATTCCCTAATATTTACTGTATACTCGTATAAATATATATATATATATATATATATATATATATATATATTATATATAATTAATATTTTCACTCACTCTTTGTACAATGGCTATAAACCTTTCATTACTATATTGCTCTAATTCATCTCTTCTAAATTCTCCCAATAATGACTTGTACTGTAAGTACGAATTAAATAACTATGGCGTATTAACTATGAATTTGACGTATGGCATAATTTGAATAATTATGACGTCATGAAGTAACTTAATTCTCTTCACGTTTTCCATACCTTGAATACTGAATCACGTGTTTAGTATGTGGATATCTTTCGTATTCAATGTATGGTAAATTCTTTAACATAATAATAAAAACTTTACACTCTATACGTCATTATTTATATGTTGTTCATTCATACATCCATATCTTATCTTGACCGTTAACTTTTATTAATTTTATTAATTATTCATTCATCGACCTGCCTATTGTCTACCTATTGTGCGACTACCAATATGTGTACAATACTTTGTGCATTCGTACATGTCCTCTGATGATCATGATTACGTACGTAGTTACGTACATGTAAATACGTCCACATGTATTCTTTTTACTTTTTCTTTTAATTATTTCACTTCTCACAAAATATTCGTTCATGCTTACACAAGTGTTTGAATATATATATATATATAATATATATATATATATATATACATATATATATACTGTAAATATAAATTGACGATTGGTTAGGTTAAGTCGTAATATTTTCGTTAGTTTTAACATATTATTTGATGGATTCATTTAAAAAATGTCTCCTAAAGATCCTAGTGTAGTTTACATTCCCCAACTTTGACCCTGTGTCGTTTGTGTCCCTTTTTGCGTCAGTGGGACGTAAACTACACTTGCTCCTTAATTTCTGTTAATAGCAAGCTATTGAGAGCAGCTTTCCTTCAGTGGAATTTTAATTAACATTTTCTTTTTAACTCAGGTGATTCATGTGAGAAAGAAACGTCCTACGTGAAAGGTGAAGTCATCACGGTGTACAGGTGATATCTACCTAAGCGAAATGCAGGATAGGAAACAAACGTCCTACGTTACTGGTTGTTTTCTAAGCAAAATGCAAATTTTTATATTTTAGACAACCATCCGGAACCTCAAAATTTACCCCAGTTGGCTCAGAGTGGTGAGGTATGGGAGGTATGTAATTGTTTTACACTGTAGGGGGCTACGAGCGAGCCCTATAATTTCGTCATAAATTCTAAGACTGAACCTGGAAAATTTTAAATGTTTGTACAGGGTGTTCGAAAAGTCCCGTCACCCCCTACAAAATGTACATAATGTAATACGAATTTTATTTTTGTGTGATTAATTGTATTTATATGTGGTAGGTGTAATTTAAGAAACAAGTCACTAGCAACAATTACTTTAATTACAGTAAAGACAGTTACTAATCAAGAATATCTGTGTGTGCACCATCATTTTCGTAACAAAGGATTATGCGCCTCCATGTGCGGTGTGAGAATCGACGCAGCATTGCTGGAGCACCAAATGCATCTCGAACAGCGTGTTTCAATTCCTCTGTTGTGCGGTAATGCATCCGGGATAAGTTCTGCTTGACGAAACCCCATAACGCATTGTCACACGAAGAGAGATCTGGACTTCGGGGCGGCAGGTAAATGTTGCGCGCCACGGCCGATCCAGTTGTCTCTGAACACTTCGTTGAGGAATTCTCTCACATTAATGGCAAAATGAGCCGGAGTCCCGTCTTGTTGAAACCACACTCGACGAAGCAGCCCTAAACGTTTGCGCTCAGGCACAAACCAGTCCGGTAACATGTTGAGGTAGGCAGTTTGGTTGCCCTCAAAAAAATATGGACCGAACCAGTTCCTGGCAGACACTGCACTCCATATCATCACGTGCGGTGGATGGTGTTCCAGTTCTTCAAAGAAGTGTGGATTTTCCTTGTTCCAGAAGTAAACATTTCTCATTTTGGCGCTACGGTAAATTGCACACTCATCAGAAAAAATCACTGTTCCACGTGCAGGAATTGTTGGAAAAACGGTCAAAAACTGTTCACAGGCTTCATATCGTTTTTGCGTGTCTGTATTGCTTAATTCATTAACAAATGACGGGCGGTATGGTTTCATGCCAAGAGCTTTTGTCATGTGATCTCTCATTGTGGACATGGGGACTGCAAGTCCTTGTGATCGTTTCCGAAGTGGTTTTTCGGTGAACGAGCCACCGATGCAATCACTTCACATTGTTCTGCTCGCTTTGTTGGTCTTCCTGACCGTGGTCTGTCCTTGATGGAGCCGGTTTCAAACAGCTTTTTCTCCCAGTGTAATACCGTTTTGTTTGGTGGTGCAGCCTTATTGAATCTTGTGTTGAAATCATTCTGGATATCATGCATCGTTTTGCCAGTATGTCACCTTTCATGAGCCTATGTGCTCATCACTATCCTTTCCTCCAGTGTGTAAGTGGACTGGTCTGCCATTGTTCACACAACTCTGATACCTGGAAAAGAAAAACAATGTCAATGAATCACATATAAATTCAATTAATCAAACAAAAATAAAATTGGTATTACAATATGTACGTTTTGTAGGGGGTGACGGGACTTTTCGAACACCCTGTACTTGAACGAACCTACGATAAGGTTTCAGAAATTTCGTGTGAACGTTATTCTCAGATGTAATCATTTAAACGAAATTTGGGATGGAATAAGCGGTATAGACGTTTGTTGGGTAGTCTTGTCTAAATCTGTTGTTATTCTTAGATGTATGGCTTACTTAAACTGCAGAGCTTTCAGGAAAAAATCTCACAAATTGTTGCAGTAAACATAATTGTAGATTTTTTTTCTTGTTATTCATAACTTATTCAAACGTTATAGTGGACCGGCCAAAATTCAAAAATCGACTTTGAACGGCGTTCTTTGTTAATAGCTGGCACCCATGGTAAATCACTCTACCTGTAGGTGAGGAATAAAATGTAGGTGGATGCCACTCTCGCTTTTGGCTTTGAAGGTCATTTTCGAGGTCAAACTGTGTAAAAAATTATATTTTCTAATTTTAATTTAAAAAAAATATTCTGAGCCAATTGGTTTGACCAAATGTTTCATTTTGCCACACTTAGTGATAAAGAAGTATCATGACACGCTTATTCCATCCGAATTATCAACTCAAGGTCATATTCAAGTTAATCACGACCGAAATTATGCTAAAAATTTGTGATTTTTTGTTTTAATTGACGAAAAAAAACTTTGAGCAAGTTTGTCAAATCTATTTATTTTAACATGAATTGTGCCTAATACGTTTGATGGCATGAATTAAGTACTCACAGTAACAGAATTATCAAACTAAATCACAAAGCAGTAAATATAGCCCCATAACTATACAGTTAACACACTAGTAACATCTACAAGTTCACGTTTCTTGATGAACAGCACCGAAATGCTGCACTGACAGTCACAATTGTGTGGATTGTAATCACTTAAAGACAGAGTTATTAGTTCCTTACAGCACATTCCAGCTTATCTCGATTTCAGCCCGGAAAAGAGACATAGATCTACTGTCCAGCTAGGTTACAGCAACCGCTGTCGTCACAGCCACAAGCTGTCGTTCACTTCATCCTTTTCCTCAAGCAGTTGCATCTAGCTGTATTGCACTTTTTCTTGCAACCACAAGCAACAAGCTCCAGGCAGGCTTCAGAGATTGGAGGAAGTCTTGTCCACACTGGTAAGAGGCTCCCATCTTCCAACTTCCAGGCTGAAGTGTCAACCGGATCTTCAACATCTACATGCTCTTTGTCAGCCTGGAGCCATATTTTGGCCTGATAGTTTGCCCGCTTGGCGTGTAGCTCTAGGGCATCCTTTGTCGGTTGGAGCATTTCCAGAGTCTTCTTGGCCTTCCCAAAAAGGTGAACTCTGGCATCATCAACTGTGTGTTGTTCCGGGGTGCCATACAAATGACACAAACTTCTCAACATCCCCATCTCGACCAATGGCGTGCAGCAGGAGTGGGTGGTCACTGAACACCTTCCAACACTTCTTTTTTCAACGATCACTGAAGGACGAGACTATGTCACACCCGGTCAAAGCGTGGAAACTGACCAGGTTGTCCCTGACTGGGGGCGACAAACTCTTGAATACATCGTGCACGAGGTAGCAATTTCTGTTCTTGGCCGTTCAGCACAGCATCCACACTTCAGCGACCTTAGTTCGAATCGGTTTCTTCTTGCTTGCACGCTTTGTCCTGGTAACTGCTTTCATCGATCCTTCCACTACGTACCGATCAATGATGACATCAATTCTTTTTGTGTGTTCATTGAAATAACTCGTCACGGCCATGAAGAACACTTCAGCATTAGGGATTGTCGTTTTGAGTCATTTTGTTTATCCCGGGATTCCGGGATAAAATCTGTCTTCGTCCCGGGATCCCGGGATTTCCCGGGATTTTTATTTTATTTGTATTTAAATTTTTTATACTTTTAAAAAGGAATTAATATAAAAATTATAAAGATTTCATTATTTATTTATTTAAACATATTCCATTAGGTAACTATGAGTGTGAAATAACTAGCTTAAAAGACAGTTGAGTACAACAAGACAGCTATTTGTAAGAAAATCAACACTTGTAAAGAATAATATCCTTGTAAAGAATAAGCATGCTCGTAAAAACACAAAAACAACTACACATATGAGAATGCAAAACATAGCGCATTTAAAAGAACTAATTTGACTTATAATACGAACGTAGAAAACATAGACAATTCACACTCTTATCACTCAGCCGAGTTCTAAGTTTAGTTATAAACAGTCCTGCAGCTGAAAAAGCTCTTTCCGCTTCGACACTAGTTGGTGGTATAGACTCGAGAGCATTCATTATTTTGATTATGTTAACTGTTTTTTCACCAGTTGCGTCAAATATGTCGAACTCCTTCGAGAAGTTCTTTGCAATTGATTGAGCTTGTGATTGACCGCTGCTAGTGACAAATTCAGTTTGCTTTTTGATTGCACCCTCCAATTTCTGAGAGAGTGTCTGGTGACTCTGGCCGTCAGCTCCTTCTTCTTCCTCAGATTGTGATGAATCAGACGAAGAAAATCCATGCTTTGTATCAACAAGGCGTGTTATTATTCGTTTTGCTGTTACTAATAAGACAGACTTGTTTGGTAATGCTTGCAACTCGGTCTCTACGGTTGGTTTTTATACTATATATACAAATTATTATGTAAGTAATTAGCACCGGGATATCCCGGGATGAACGAAAAAATCCCGGGATATATCCCGCACATAAAATCAACCGGGATCCGGGATCTCGGGATCCCGGGAAACAATCCCTATTCAGCATAGTCGCCGAATGTCCGACAGCCGCTAGGTTTGCCAAGAGCTTGGATGAGTGCATGGCCATCTATCATCACACAGGCCTTCAGATCAGAGGTTGGAACCTCTGAACTTATGGTCTGCTGAGCCATCAGGATGTTCATTAGCTCAGACTTCGATGTCGAATCCATTTCTCTTTCTGCCTTCGCCAGACGAAATGGGACTGTGGACAGGTCATGCTTCAAGACGATGACCATCTCCACCATGCGACCTGCGGTGCTGACCAGGTTGTCCCTGAATGGGGGTGACAAACTCTTGAATACATCGTGCACGGGGTAGCATTTTCGGTTCTTGGCCGTTCCGCACAGCATCCACACTTCAGCAACATTAGTACAAACGAAGTGAGTCAACAGCACCAATACATCAGTATTTCTGCACACTACCAGTATTCGTTCATAGCCCTGGGACGCTGCATCACATGAGTGAAGGATGAGCCTGGTGTCCGCCTCTTCATGGTTACTATGCAGTGGAACGACATGTCGCCTGGTTGACCGTACTTCAGTGGCTTCAGAGAAGCCACCCCCTGTCACCAGCTGACATCTTTCTTGAAGATCTCTGCCCTTCTCAGTGATGACGTTAGAGAGAAACAAGGCTAGGTCAGCCTTGTTTGTATCCAGGGTCATAACGTTTCTCCACACTTCAGGCAGTGCAACTTGTGGGCCATCAATGACTTTCCGAATCGGTTTCTTCTTGCTTGCACGCTTTGTCCTGGTAACTGCTTTGATTGATCCTTCCCCTGCGTACCGATCAATGATGACATCAATTCTTGTTGTGTGTTCATTGAAATGACTCGTCACGGCCTTGAAGAACACTTCAGCATAGTCGCCGAATGTCCGACAGCCGCTAGGCTTGCCAAGAGCTTGGATGAGTGCATGGCCATCTATCATTACACAGGTCTTCAGATCAGAGGATGGAAGCTATGGACAGTTCATCCTTCAAGAGGTTGACCATCTCCACCATGCGACCTGCGGTCGCGGCATTCAGGAGTCGCTGCAGTAGCTTTCTGTCAGCTTTGATGGTCTTCTGCATGTTCTGTTTGGTGGAAACTGTAGCTATGTACACATCAGCGAAGGCTTTCGACCGATGTTTCTTCATCGTTTCATGGAAGCCTACTATCTGTTCAATCAGTCTCTCCTTCATGAAGCCGATTACATGCTGCTTTCCTCGATCCTGAGATGTCAGCAGGTTC
Source organism: Bathynomus jamesi (assembly GCA_023014485.1). Classification (NCBI taxonomy): domain Eukaryota; kingdom Metazoa; phylum Arthropoda; class Malacostraca; order Isopoda; family Cirolanidae; genus Bathynomus; species Bathynomus jamesi. Next base: position 360,733 of record JAJOZX010001291.1, read on the forward strand.
TCCACAACATCTGTGGGTGCAGTGTCTTTGGTTGCCAGTGAAACAAGTTGGATGTTAGTGGCGGCATCTGTATCTCCTGCTTCACTCACGTGGAATCTGAAGACGTCAAACTGCTTCACCTGCTGAACTAGCTTCATGACATCATGAGCGTCACGCCTAGTACGAGAAGGCGGACTGTCAACCCGAGTGAAGGTGGCTTACCCATCATCATCTTGAAGATTGAAGAGGCATCTTGTGTCTTGAGAGATGCGTGACCGCTCTGACCATGTGATGCAGAACCTGTTTCTTGCTTGGTCATTTCTTCGTGATGCCGATGATACCATTGTGCATCTTGCATGTACGATTTATCCATTCGGTTGCCTGATCATCTGGAACTTGGTTGAAGCCCTTCGCCTTCCTCTTGACGATAAAGTTCCCATTACACAACTCTGCATGAACTTCTGGTGCTGACTTCTCAAGACCTCTCATATCAGCCAAGTAGACCGGCCCCCAACGTGCATAGTTTGTGTGGTCATAGATAGTTAGCAAAGGCAGGATTGCAACAAAGGCTTCTATGTGGAGACTACACATTAGGGTGGAGCGAAAAATACGTTTTTTCTAGTATGAAGTTCTAATAGTGATTAAAAGTTGCATTTAGTGGACGAAATATGCCTGCCAAAATATGAGTTCATTTGTTTAAAATTTTCAGCTGCCACCAGGGGGCTAAAGTTAACACAATTTTGTGTAAAAAGGGAAAAAATGCTTCTATTTTAGGTTTGTCAAACTATTATAAAATTTTATCTTAGAATTATCTAATAGATTGATTAAGATTCTTAAATGATAGGAATTCGTTTTGTAAAAATGCCTTTTCATATGCTTAATATCTTCAGCTGCCACAAGAGAGCTGAAGTTAACACAATTTAGAGTAACTGAGTCATGTTGAGACTACACTGAATGTTGTGGGGGAGGGTTTGGGGAGGGTTGTGGGGGAGGGTTTTGGTGTGAAGGAATTTCTTTCTGTGAGTCATTAGAACAGTGTGTTAACACTTGTCTTCTTAGATAGTAGGCCTAGTCGCTCAGTTGATCGGAGAGTTTTTTAATATGATCGGAATATTATAAAACTTTATTTTAAAGTGATTTATATAGAGATAATATTGATTTATTATAAAATGCTTGTTATAATGTATTATATAATTTTAGTTTATTTATATAATATATATATACTTATAAAATATATTATATATATTAATTATATAATGTTTTGATGTTACAGGATATTTTGTGATTGTGAATTTTTCTTAAAAATATTATGGCATCAAATACTAAATATAAACATTTCACTAGAGAACATATGAAGTGTGCCATATTTGAAGTACCTTGTGAGATGAGTGATATGCAACTACCAACTTATAACTGCATTATGAAAGATTACCTGTTCACAAAACATTTAGTGAAGGAGCAGATGAATAACAAGGAGCCTTCATTTTCTGAAATAGCAGAGGCAGTTTCCAAAAAGGTAGAAAATATTTGGAAGAAGGCCTCTTTGCCAATAGTTTCACATACACGCGTTTTACAGATGATGCGAGTGTACCATGATAAATACAGGTCCTTATTAAAGCCATACAAGTCACGTAAGGATCAGCCTAAGTACAAAAATCAGCTTGAAGAATTTGAAAACTCTTCAAAATGCACTTCGTTTGACATCTGCACCTGCAAATGTAAGGAGTTTAGGAGATGCTCATGTGAAAAGAGTAAGAAAGTCCCTCCAAAAGAGCAGGATTTTTTAAATGACCAACGAACACGCAGAATAATGGTGATAGGAAGCATTGACATAGCACACACAAGACGATTACAAGCAAGAGAACATCGAAAGGAAATGGAAAAAGCACGTCTGGAATCCTCACAAACAACTAGTGCTGCTATAACCAATACGTCCAACTTACAAATCGAAACAGAGACAAGTGAACTTCAACAACTAGAAGAGATATCTGAAGATAATGAGGAAGATACAACCTCGACTCAATATGTAATATCAGAACAACAGATGCGTGAGCCACTGCCTTCATTAGCAATTACTTGTGATAGATTTAAAATGTCGGACAGAGCTGGGGCTGTTATTGCTTCTGCAGTATTGGCAGATCTTAAAATTGTTACTCCCGAAGACAAAGGGAATATTATAGACAGAAGTAAGCTAAGACGTGAAAGACAAAAACAGAGAAAGGAACTACAACAGATAGGAGAGCCAAAAACCATGCGGGGATTATACTTTGATGGCAGAAAGGATAAAACAATGATTCAAGTCCAGGAGAGTGATGGCTCTAACCACCAAAGAACCAAACGCGAAGAGCATATCAGCATAATATCTGAACCACACTCTCTGTATTTGCACATGTGACACCTTCCAGTGGCAAAGCTAAATACATTTGCACAGCGCTAGTGAATTGCTTGAAAGAAAGGAATGTTGATATAGGGAACATCGTTCAGTTGGCTGTGATTCGACAGTGGTTAACACTGGTAGTATTGGAGGCACAATAAGATTACTGGAAGAAGCCTTTAATAAGCCATTGCAGTGGCTGATATGCCTTTTACACCTTAATGAACTTCCATTGCGCCATCTGTTTCATCACTTGGATGGTACCACTACTGGACCAAGAGCATTTTCAGGAGAAATTGGCCGAGCACTTTCAGACTGTGAAAAGCTTCCCATAGTTAACTTCAAACCCATTGAAATTCAAGAGGACATGTGTGAAGTTGATGTAGATGACATAAGTACTGACCAGAAATACCTTCTTGAAATTCACAAGGCTATATCAAGTGGAACATTCTCAAAGAGTCTTAGTCATAAGAGTCCAGGCAATACTGTATATCACATTCAAGGTGGCTCACCACAGCAAACAGGACTCTGCGGTTATATGCAAGCACAGAGAATCCTTCAGGCAATTTACAAGAATTAGCTACTTTCATTGTTAGGGTATACGCACCAATGTGGTTTCAGATAAAGCGTAAACCATTATGCCAATATGGTGCTAAACATATGTGGCATATGATTGCAAGAAGCCGGTATCTCCGTAAAGAGCTTAGGAGAGTACATGACTCAGTCATTCAGCGAAATGCATATTACGCAAATCAAGAAAACATTCTCATTGCAATGATAGCTGATGAAAGGGAGCATGTGTGTCAGTTGGGATTTAGGCGTATCATAAAAGCAAGGGCATGCATTCAAGAAACAGATGTTATCAGGTATTTTAAGGTGCCAGAAATAAATTTTTATGCCAAAGACTATACAGATCTCATTATGTGGCAAGATTTTCAGATAGCAGAACCACCGATAACCAAAAGAGTTTCTCTTGATGATATTGAATCATGCATTAAACATGGTACTACTCTTCATTCAGAATTATTTCAGTTTCCATGTCATACACAAGCCGTAGAGAGATGCGTGAAGCTCGTTACAGACGCTGCTGGATCAGTCTGCGGACCTACAAACAGAGACGGTTGGATTCGTGCTACATTAGAATCAAGGAAAAAACAGCCAAAATTTGACACAAGAGCAAATTACTAAATAGTCTTCAGCAAGAACCCTTTCTAGAGGGAGGTTGGTTGGGGAAAGGGTGGTAACTCCGCTAAGGCACGAAATAACGTTTCTTAACTCTCTCAAGCCAGTATAAAGGAGGAGAGACATCCTAATTTATTACTGTTCCCTTTTTCAAGTAAATACAGAATCATACTTAATTGTCATTTTTAAGTTAACTTCAGCCCTCTTGTGGCAGCTGAAGATATTAAGCATATGAAAAGGCATTTTTACAAAACGAATTCTTATCATTTATGAATCTTAATCAAACTATTAGATAATTCTAAAATAAAATTTTATAATAGTTTGATAAACCTGAAATAGAAGCATTTTTTTCCTTTTTACGCAAAATTGTGTTAACTTTAGCCCCCTGGTGGCAGCTGAAAATATTAAACAAATGAACTCATATTTTGGCAGGTATATATCGTCCACTAAATGCAACTTTTAATTACTATTAGAACTTCATACTAGAAAAAAAGTATTTTTCGCTCCACCCTACTACACATGCCATCTCTCGGAGCTTTGATGAAGGCCAGTAGGATCTCTACCATTTCCATGTACTGTAGGATGACCACAGCATGAAGGTGGGATTTTCAGATTGCTGCTCAGTGAATTCCTCCATGAGACTGTGGAATTTCTCAGCTGCCCAAACGTCTGAGAAGTTGTCAACAGCATCGCGCATCTCATCTATGTCAGCTCTGTCTTTGAAAAGCGAAGCAACATTGAGGGCAAGCTGTTTGACGTTCTCATCTCCGTTGCCAGTTGCAGCCAGCCATGGCTCAAACATCTGCCACTTGATGCGCCACAGTGCCTCATACGTAAGCTGGTGACCTCTCACAGCTCGGTAGTAGGCCTTGCCGTCCATCATTATCTCAATGGAGTTAGCCGCGTACACAACTGCCTCTGTCCATATGTCATCAAGTCCCACACTTTCCATGCGTTGACCAATGGCTTTTAGAAAGTTGAAGCAGATATGGACCCCTCCCATGAGCAAGACCACGTTGGCAAATATCGAGTTTGCCCAGACTAGTTCCTTACCCCTGCTGTACAGAGGCTGCTCAGCAGTGATGATGGTTTACTTCTGGCTGACATACTCAGAAATGGCCATGAAGCGATTGATGACGGTGGTCATGGTGTCATTTTCATCTGCTGGTGCCTGCAGGATTGGCAACATCCCGGCGGTCGTTACTGGTGGATCCGCAGTGCTGACAGATTGATTGAATGCTCCCTAGCTTGGAACGGACATCGCTTCATCATGGATGCGTGACACCACCCATGCAAAGTCATTGGAACGTGTCCGATCCCTCTCAGGTTCATGTGACAAGTCATCTATGTCAGTGTCGTAGCCAGGAGATGGCCTCTTGCCAGATGGGAGGGTAGGCTGGTCCAGCCTTTTGAACTCCTGTAGGTCATCAGGTTTGATAGATTTCGATCTCTTGTGCTTGCCACCCTTTTAGCCATGACTCTGCTGTGGAGGGGGCCTCTCTGCCATACCATCAGCTGAGTGCTGTGGAAGGTGTTCTTCCCGCCTAAGGTTGACTCCAAGATATCTATGTTGTCACAAGAGCAGGGAATCATTCTCTCTTTGACGATGGTGTCAGGGATGTAGACACAGCCATTCTCAGCATACCTCTCCAGGATGTTCTGAGCGATGGTGGTGTCTATCCTTCTTACAGTGTCGATACCAATAGTGTGATTTGCCGCGTGGAACAGATCTAGGAGTGCTTCTCAGCGGTTGGCTTGATGCAGAGTAAGACCCAAGCCCACATGCTTTGGTGTCAACTTTCGTCCGTTGGAGACTGCACAGACTATGTCCTGGGCAATGCCACACACACTCTGCTTCACTTTCTGGTCCTCTTCACTTCCCTCATCCACAGCATCCATTCCCCCAAAGAGCAATCGTAGAAACAGGTACAGACTGTCGGGTATGACGCGATCAACATGTTCCTCATCAAGACCTTGCCATGTCTCGGAGTGTCCAGGAGTTTCAAGAAGATCTTGTCGAACCTTCAGAGCCACGTGTACCATATCTTGGAATATGCTGCTAGTGGCACACAAGCGGACATCAGCATCTTCATCTTCAGTAGACTCTGACTCTGAGGTGCACAGCTTTGCAAAGCTTCGTCATGCACTCATTTTCAGGCCCTTGCTGCTCCTCTGACACCGCTTGTTTTCTAGTACGTCTCTCAAATGTCACCAAACATGCCAGATGATAGCAGCCTTCAACTGCAATCACATCACTCACCGCTGACAACGGTATGCTCATGACAGGGTCGTGTTTAACACGCTGGATCAAGTCATCTGACTTCTCCATTGCCTCCACCCTGTGCAGTTTCATTGTGATCTTCTTTTGGCAAAACATGCAGAGGGCCCAGTCAATCACTGGTGTTGAACGTCTACGCTTTGGGGGAAAAGCCTGAGAGCCTGCACATTTTGTGGTCGCCGATGCACCCATGGTTTGCTGCTGACTTCGCAGCCTTTTGAGTTTGCCTTCAGAGGTAAATAAAGAGTAGCATGATTTATGCCACTTGAGTTCCAATGCATTGAAATCATCCTTGGAATGACTTTCCAGTCTTTGTAAAACATCAATATAGTAGGTATTTCCCAGGTGCTTTCTTTCATCGCCCACAGTCATAGTTCTTGCTTTTCCTTCTGCTGATGCTGTGCGCAGGTCACCAGCGCTGCTTTGGCAGAAGAAGCAATAATCCTCACTGACATCCTGACGTTTCCTCTTGCGATGATAACAGCAACAGGGTCCATTGCTGATGAGCTCCCTATCTGCAAAGACAAGTGGGAATGGCAGTATGTAGTAGCCACAGATATATTGAAACAATTCGAAACATACCTATCTTTTAGCATTATTATTTTTATTATTTTACCAACTGGCACTGTCTGCACTCTTTTTGCATATACCAAACCAATGTTTGGCCAGCCAGTGTATTGAAAATATTCAACATGTGAAAGTATGCTTTTACTTGTTCTATGGTACATAGTAGTAGGCACATGCGCACCTCACCCAGCATGCTAAATGTGTTTTATTGGAAATAAAGACATCCAGAGTCATAGTTACATTCAATTATTATCCATAAAATCACAAAAATATGCTTTATGTGCTAATGATACACCTTTAAACACGTTGTTACGTAGAGCCACCACTGAAATGCAAAAATTTGGAATTTTTCAGAATTTGACTTTTGTAACCTTCTATGGGACCTTCAAACCACAAATTGAGAGTGGCATCCAACCACATCTTGTTTGGCATCCTCAATACTACTTATCTTAGGTGGGTGCCTGCTATTAACAAAAAACGCCGTTAAGTTTTTTTCTAGAGGACTTTCCAATTTCAATGAAATAATTTTAGTTGTTCATAGGGTAGTAAAAAAACATGATGTAGTTAGGTTGAACCTATTTTATCTTTGGAGCATTTACCAATGTTTCCAAACAAGTGATGTAGAATTTAACTACGTTCCATGATTTTCTTTTTGTTTTGGATGTCGAGAGAAGGCGTCTGCGATTTCAGATTTACAAGCAGTGAAGCCGTCCTTCGTGCGGGTAAGAAAAAAATCCCCTTCAACGGGAGGAATATATTTGTTAGTTCCTGCGGAAGGCTGTTATTACCCTTCCAGTAATACATAGTTACTGTACAGTAAAAACTAATATACACTGTGTTTCAGGTCAACCCTTGAAATACGGAAATGAAACACTTCATATTAGGGCTCACCTGAAGATCATGGCTCTAGCCTTCATTAGTTAGCCTTATAAGGCTAACTAACGAAAATATCACGACTTACCCTAACCAATCATCAAGGGCATAGTGTTGACCTAACGATTGGTTAGGTTAAGTCGTGATATTTTCGTTAGTTAGCCTTATAAGGCTAACTAACGAAGGCTGGGGGGCCCTGATCTTCAGGTGATCCCATATTAGTTACGGAATTACTATGACAAACTTCAAATACCAAATACCAAATACAAACAAAAAATTGGCGGAATTTGTATGTATTTGGTATTTGAAGTTTGTTATAGTAATTCCGTAACTAATATGAAGTGTTTCTTTTCCATATTTCTAGGATCGACCTGAAACACCCTGTATTATAATAATATTTTTTTTATTTTTTTTTTATTAATGAAAATATCACGACTTAAGCCAACCAATCGTCAAGGTTAAATTTATAATTAGTTTTTTGGGAGCAAGTGTAGTTTACGTCCCCCTGACGCAAACGGGGACACAAACAACACTAGGATCATTAGGATGCATTTTTTAAATGAATCCATTAAATAAAACGTTAAAACTAACGAAAATATTACGACTTAACCTAACAAATCGTCAATCGAGTAAGTAGTATGGGCGAAAAATAGGAGAGGGCAATGCAATTGCAAATGTTGATCACTATTTCAAGGAAATGTTGCATAAGTTATGCAAAAATGGGGTGTTGCAAGTTGGTATGCAACAAAGGGGAGGAGGACTGTTGCACGTTGTTATGCAACAAGGGGATGTTGCAAGATGTATGCGACAAAGGGGAGAGGGGAATGTTGCAAGAGCAACAAGGGGTTATGCAACTTGGAGGCGAAGTTATCCCCCAAGATAAAGAGAGAGAAGGAGAGAGAGGAGGAGAGGTGTTCGCCTGGCAGGAGCCAAGCGCATATTAAGACTTCAGCCGAGCGGTCGTTGTCTTATAGGGCCCCTAATCAGCCAGCTGGCATAATCAGCCAGTTGGCTTATCTGGCTGATTTGCCAGATTGCGCTATTTATTTAATTAAAGCATATATTCTGGCTTAATCCGCCAGTTGGCTTATCTGGCTGAGTTGCCAGATTGTGTTTATTTATTTAATTAAAGCATATATTCTGGCTTAATCCGCCAGTTGGCTTAGAAGGCTTCTTAGAAGGCATAACTGGCCTGTATATATTAATAACCTTCGAACGAATTAAAAGCGCACACAGACGCACATACACTCATCGATTGTACGCCCATAATGCCCCTATTATCACACACACACACACATATATATATATATATATATATATATATAACGTAAAGAACGACGCTTGTATAGGAGAATATTCCGCGCAAGATGAGAGCGAGAGAACGAAACAAATGAAAAAATGAGGTAACCACCCGGGAATCGAACCCGAGATCTTCCGATTGCCGGTCAGATGTGATAACCATTACACCATGGGCCTCACTCAAACAAATGCCGTAATTCTTCTACATACGCGCAGAAACCAATGCCCCAAGGGGGCACCTCCCGCATGCCGTACATTATATACATTTAAACTGCAAACACGCAGTATAATTAACGTAAAGAACGACGCTTGTATAGGAGAATATTCCGCGCAAGATGAGAGAGAGAGAACGAAACAAATGTACGTCATGCGGGAGGTGCCCCCTTGGGGCATTGGTTTCTGCGAGTATGTAGAAGAATTACGGCATTTGGAAGAGTGAGGCCCATGGTGTAATGGTTATCATATCTGACCGGCAATCGGAAGATCCCGGGTTCGATTCCCGGGTGGTTACCTCATTTTTTCATTTGTTTCGTGCTCTCTCTCTCATCTTGCGCGGCATATTCTCCTATACAAGCGTCGTTCTTTACGTTAATTATACTGCGTGTTTGCAGTTTAAATGTATATATATATATATATATATATATATATATATGTATATATATAAACTGATTGAGGCATGCAAAGCCCCAATAGCAAAATATATACGAGCACAACCACCACACAAAAAAAGCACCACACAATCGTCTAAGTATAGACTTTTAGGAGCTCATCCCTTCAACAGCACATGGTGAGATGAGGGCTACGACTTTTAGGAGGTCATCCCATCAACACCACGTAACCGATATGAGGGCTACAACCAAGCGTCGAAACGTAGACGATTGGTGGTGAAGTACCAAATCCACCGCTTTACTTACAAGCTCCTCACAAAAAAAGCATGACATCACTAACAATCGTCTAAGTATAGACTTTTAGGAGCTCATCCCTTCAACAGCACATGGTGTGATGAGGGCTACGACTTTTAGGAGCTCATCCCATCAACATCACGATTGGTGATGAAACTATTACACAAAAACACACCAACCACCTCCACCAACACCTTACTTACCAACTCCTGGTAGACCGACAAGGTCTCTAAATACGACCCAATAGACAGAGCTATTAAACATAAACAAATACGTTTATGGGGCGAAGTCAAAAAAGGCAATGCCAATAGTTTTTCTATTGAGCTTCTCGTGGTTTAACGAGGCCTATTTGATATTTGGTATGGCGATCTTTTAAACAAAAAATCGAATAAGATAAACTAAGTTTAATACAAATACAAATTTTCATCATAATACGCAATTTTATCCTTAAACTATAACATGAAAAGCATTAATATGATTTTTAAAACAAAATAGAAATTAAATTAGGGGTAACTTATTAATTTTTCCTCTTTTAGCCAATTATTGTGTTTCAATCTAAATTTATCTTTAAGACACAATTTTATCCTTAAACTATAACATAAAAAGCATTAATATGATTTTAAAACAAAATAGAAATTAAATTAGGGGTAACTTATTCAATTTTCATCTTTTGGCAAATTATTTTGTTTCAATATAAGTGTCGGGGGGTGGAAAAATATGATGATGCTTCGTTGTTATGCTTCCTTACATCATCTTCCCCGATTTTATGTATTCTCAGTATGTCGCTTTCTCGCACCAACAAGGAAGTTTATACCGTTTAATAAGTCTGACTGACATCCACGGTTCTTCCTTTCAACTTTACTTTATCTGACTGCGAGTTACGAAGACAACAATTTATACCTTCGCTCAATGGCGTACCCTCTCTCTCTCGGTCCGTTGAGAGACGGGAATGCTTCTTCTTGGAAGGATATAAAATGACGAGTCTTCCTTTGCTCAGTCCTTTATTTTTACAAGGTCGAAATCACTTTTAAAATATTAGAATTTCTTAGTAATTAGAAAACAATGAAAACCTTTTCACTACACTTGTTTAGAGAGTTATTAACGAGCAAATGTTTACATCAAAAAGCTAAGGGGACGAGCCGAAACGGCCCGGCCCAAGGGCGGAACACTCACACCCACTCGAGGCCGAGGCGAGACTCTAACTCCCTGTCTCAAATCTGAGGCAGACTCTCTCAAGGCGTGTTCATTTCCTCCTTGAGAAACCCCGTGGTGCCACGTTTACCAAAGCTTTATTTACTTGTAAATTCCTACTCTAATAATGGTATTAACAAGAGAATTGGTATAAAATGATATTAGCAAAAGAATTTATACAATTGTAGTTTTATACTAATCGAAAAGAACATTTAGAATTTTAGGAATCTCTGTTAAGATTATAGATGTGACAACTGTGGAGAGCATCGTTAGGCTTATCGAAAGGGTGCCAAAGAATCTGGGCTTGAGGCAATTTATACAAATATTAAGAATTTTAACGGAGTCCTGTTTCAATTTATATGAACAAAATAATATATTGTAAAGGATTAATATTTTAATTTATACAAACAGAATATCTTTAAATTTTAACACAAATTTATTTTCTCGTAGAAACACTTTTCTACATAAATTTTTCTTTAAGACACCAATGTATCTTTAAGCCTTATTACAAAAAATATTAATATGATTTTCAAAACAAAATAGGTTCTATTTCGGGGTAACTTATTCATTTTTCCTCTTTTGGCCAATTATTTTGTTTCAATATAAATTTATCTTTAAGACACCAATATATCTTTAAGCCTCATTACAAAAAATATTAATATGTTTTTAAAAACAAAATAGATTCTGTCTCGGGTAACTTATTCATTTTTCCTCATTTAATTGCAGCCCTGCCACGACTCTGCTGCATTATTTTTTAATATAATTAAAACCAGTATTCACGATCATATTAAATCTTACTGTTGAAGATACCCTGAAAGTCAAAATTATTTTAAAAGGTACAGACTGTGCGAAGTATCTTAAACTTTGATGCCAAAAAAAAATAATATAACTAGATTTTAAGTTTTAGCTGGCTTACCCCACTAAATATCGTTTTCTAAACGTACTTATAAAAAATGGAATTTATGGAATAAATCATATAATTGCACCTTCTACAATTCAATAATTCGATTTAACATGATTTACTGCATTATATTTATTGTAATTTTAAACCAGCTTTTGGGTCATATTAAATAAAATTTTCTTCAGTTCAATTCACGAATTAAACATGGCCTTGAGGATTCGAATTCTAATACAGCGTATTGTTACAAAAACATTTGAAAACGTAGAAGATAAGATTGGATTCTATCCACACGCCCCAGGTTTCACGGGGCAGCCAATCACAGCCCTGTGGGCGGAGCCCAGGACCTCGGTTTGGCCACAATGCAGGCCTACGCGTCAAGCCACGCCCAAATTTCACTGATAGCCAATAGGAAGCTAGCGTTTGTGTGCTGTAGGTTGGTCACAATCCCTCTTTATAAACGGGAGCACATTCACCTCAGAGCCTCAGTTCATTGATTTTTCTTGTTTAGTGTTTTTGAAATACCAACCATGAGCCAGCTGTACGACTCCCCCGCTCTGTTTGAAGCTCAAGATTTTTATGCTCACGCAACGCGTCTAATTTTCAGCGCTGCAGATCGGGATGAACTTTTATCTACCCACATTGTTACGGAAAATTGTGACAAAATGCAAGAACCGTTCAATGAAGACGATATTAAAATGTAAATAACTATATTCTGCGGCTCATTCAGTGTTAACTTATAAGTGCCTAACGTAGCTTTATTCTGAGTTTTCCTGCAAAGAAAAATTAATCCCAGGACTCTTTTTCATTTATAATAATATAACCTAACCGGGACAGAATATATATCGGCCAGGACTCTTTCTCGTTTATAATAATATTAAAAACTATTAATTGCATGCGAGCTCGAGTCCCATTGCAGGCAGACGAAGTCTTAGCACTCGAAAACTGTCAGGATATCTGCTTATGGTTACAATTTGATGTTAGTCTAACCTAGCTTTATTCTGAATTTTTTCTACAACGTAAAAAATTAATCCCATTATATTTTTAATTATTGTCTGTCTGTGGAGCTTTAATAATTTTTTCTCGATAATTCAGCACTGCAGTAGGATTTTTAAATTACCAAAACTTTTAAGAATTATCTGTCTTTTTATTATAATTGTTTAAATTTGTGGCATTTTCTCTTTTTGTAGCTCTTTATTTTTACTTATCCTTATAGGACCGATTCGGAACTTGATCGTGTTATAGCTACGTTTGATGAAAGGGGCATAAATGATATGGATGCTTCTCCGCACAGCCAACCCAGTGACTTGAATACAGAAGTCGAGGTATTGGCTCACGTCTGGTCCAGTGAGTGCCAGGTCATCGAGGAACTAATATAAGTATTTCTGAGGTTAAGAACAAAACACATTGTATTTTCATTTATTAAATGGCAGAAAACATGTACAAAGCGGTGCCAGTGTTCGTTAAATAAGTCTTAATGGCTACATTTTACAGTTACAAATGTATATACAACTTTACACAATATAGATATACACCTTTACACATTACAGCGGGTGCTAACATATGGGAACCTTTTTTTATCTGTCTGCATACACTTTTATCATTCATCTCTGTGTCGCACAAATCGAATAATTGAAAAAAAATTATAAATCTCTTCCCACGTGACATGTGCAGGAGAAATGAAATGCAATACAAGCCGCACGTTTCGCTATAATATCCTTGAAAACGGTATGGGTTCCAAACAATCTCAGGTACATGTATCTGCTCGATTAATTTTACTATAACAAGATCATTCCAGGGCTGAGATCCAAGTGAACCAAAAGAGTACATTCTTTCCCTATTTTTAAAATAGATTGCAAACCAATGAATCCCCCCCCCCACAATGTCGGTGTTAACGATAATCCCGGACCAGTTTCTCGTACATGGCAACTTCAATATTTCATTCTTCGCAAACACACCAATAAATTTTGAGCGTGTGAAACGGTCACTTTTCATTACTCTCTGGAGTGTATTCGCGTCCATTTTAAAAGTCTGTGACCACGTTCCTGAAACGATCAACTTCTATTAGTGCCTGTAATTCGAGGTACACGAGTACGCTTATAGGCAGGCGCATCTACTGTATAGGCTTGGCAAATTCCAACCTGACTGAGATATTCCCACTCTGCTGTGGACTTAAATGCGTATTTGCGCAAGCAGACAAGTCAGGCGTAATATCAAAAGAATAAATGTTAAATTCTTCGACAAATTCTTTCTGCATTACACCAAACCAAAGTTCGTCACAGGCGCCTGTATTATGGGCCAGACTACTATATGCTCTCGCGCAGAGCGGGAACACAGCGCCTGATGAGTAGTCCATAATCATGGTCCCTCCCAAAGCGAAGCCATTTACCTATAGAGTAATATTTTTAAGCCCGAAATTCTCGAATTTAAAGGCACTCTTTTTATATTTTCCATTCGTCGACACGTGGTCCTGCATTCCAATTAATATCCTTTTAGGTAGGACTCCAAGGGCCACGTTTTCTAGTTGCTTCGAGGCCAACCCAGCGGGCACCGTGTATAGTTTGATCTGTACCCTGTTAATTAGGTATTTTGCTTTGGCGTGTATTAAGTCTTTCTCAATTTCTATTTGTTTTGGCGAACTTATTTTCACTCGGCGTATACGCAAATACGTCTCCATGATGTGAATCACAACGGGTTTCGCGCCCTCTTCTTGATCAGACCCCAGATTTATGCAGATCTCGGGAATCGTGCGGGTAAGCTTCAACTTCATATCCACCCCGTTCATAAGCAGTTTCTCCTGGAATGTGAAATCTGTATGAAGACGTCCAAAACATTCGTGTATATCATTTTTTTAGAATTTTTAAATTTATCCTTTATACCATTTTCATCTTTAGTATGGTAATATCCCTCGGCGGTTAAAAAGGTGTCCTTCGCTTCTTTTGAAAAGTTGAGGATATTTTCCAGATAGGCTCGTAGGTGGCAGTACCCCGTTCCTGCCGAGATGTTAACCTGGTTTAAATACACCTCACACAGGCTGAATATTGAGTGTAAAATGTTGGTTTCAGGGTAGGAAGAGTAACTATCCTCGCAGTCCGTTCCATCAGAATGGGCTGTACGCAGTTCAGCGTACATGCGCATGCAGCTCGGGTCAAAAAGTAAGGGCATAAGCCTGGTGTCACGAATTCTAAAGGGGCAGTCGGCGAACTAATTGTGTTTAATGGGTTAATTGTAATAAAGTCGCTATGCTCAATAGAGACCTGAGTGGGGGGCATATCAAAGAGGGACAGTTCCGATTTACAGCATTGTGAACTACACGGATAGATGAAACGCGCCATGACGAGTCAGAAATAGTGCCACCTCCCTCGACGAGTATTAGTGAGCCTATGATTCGAGAGAGTATGTCCTCAACTTATATCAGTTAAAAAAATGATCAGCCATAGGTTTCATACGCTTCGAGCACTTCTTTTTTATTTCCTTTTACGTTTAGCGCCACGTGATGGTAACACCCTTCTTCCTGGCAGATCTCTTCTTTCCGCCACCACGCATTTTTCTCTGCATCTTTGATGATTTCGTCTGTGTACTTTTTAAATGTTTTTTTAGAGATTCTTTAAGCGTTCCACCCATTATGTCTTCTGCCGCGTTAAAACCTGTTTGTAACGCCTTCCGCCCTAGGTACCTGGTACCCCTCTTCAACAGAAGGACAGCGGTGCGTAGTATGG
Organism: Bathynomus jamesi; assembly: GCA_023014485.1. Taxonomy (NCBI): domain Eukaryota; kingdom Metazoa; phylum Arthropoda; class Malacostraca; order Isopoda; family Cirolanidae; genus Bathynomus; species Bathynomus jamesi. The sequence goes on from JAJOZX010001291.1 coordinate 375,995, forward strand.
ATGAAAAAGTGGATCCAAGTCCACTCCTACGCTGGTATCTCACTCCTCGGTAGACTGTAAATGGCCTTCGAGTCATTATAAACGGCGAAAGTGTAGTTTCACTGTTAAGCTCCCATCACCGAATGCGAAATTTTTTCCCTCAATCGTTCTTATATATATCGAAATGTTGGTTAATAGATTAGTCGCAACATTCACATATTGGGGCTTGTCATATGTAATGCTCAAACTTTTCCCTCTATGGTTAGGGATGTGTGCAATGCGCAGCAGGCGCGCCTGGGTGTCCTCAACAAATTGATGCTCTACGATATTGCTGTAAATATAGCACATGTCTAGTGGCGGAGAGCTTTCACCCAATTTCTCCATCTTCAATTGATACATTAAGCTGGACAAGTCATGCTGTGCCTCATGAAAGGTATCTCTTTGGAGAGCTGCTCTATATCGGCCCTCAGCCACAATTGTGAACAGCTCTTTATTTTTAATATTTCTACTAAGCGTTGACGTTAACTTCAATGTGCATGCAGGCGTGTCTGTGTTTACGACTTCAAAAAGTAAATCGTTTGTCAGGTACGATTTTTCAAGACTCTTGTTTAACCCCTTCACAATGTCCATGGCTGTATCATAATGCCCGATTCCTAGCGATACATTTGTGCTATAGTACCATTTCTCACCGAACAGGACTGAACGCATAGTATTGTCTAAGGTTATGCCTAATTTTTCGCACTCATCGATTCTTCTAAGGATCAGAAATATGATTTGCTCATTTTCAAGAGTTAAAAATTTGGAGACTAACTGGAGTTCACATAAGCCCACCTCATACGAATCACGCTCCAATTCAATGGGTCCGTGGAGTTCTGTCACAAATTTGGCGAGGGTGTTGTTAGGATGTACAGAGAGAGAAGAGGACGGGAGTGTGACATAGAAGTGGCTAGGCGCCATGTTGCATACTAATTAAGCTTCATTATTGCAGCAGCTTTTATATAGGTGTTGAAGCTTTCTGGGTAACCCAGCCATTTCACCAGGTACATTTTTCTTTTTCTTTCCTGTACCTTTGCTGCAAATCCGCGCGGTAAAAGCCTCTAGCGATCTCTTCCCCATTCAAATCTTCAACGTAATACATCATTATCTCACCTTTAGGTCTCATAGCACGAGCTTTAAAAATTTCACGTGTGGTATCCTTGCTCAAATCCCTTCGCGAATTTATTTCTCGAACGTATAGCCTTACATAACACTGGTAAGCATATGAAATTTTTTTTTCTGCTGTGAGGGTTTTTTCAACTCATATTATATAATTCGACCATGCTGAATTCGAAAATGACATTGGTTTTCCTCAATCAGGTCAGGTTTTTTTCTCTATTGGCCATTTATTATAAGTCCAATTTTATCCCCAAATTTATTGATTTTTTTAGCTTAAACACTAGATACGAGTAATATTATAAGAACACTCGTGAAAAATGAAAACATTGTGTGAATAAATACTTTTATTCATACAATGAATATGGAAAAAAGTTTATTGAGGAATGAATGAAGTTTTTTTGGCTTTCCGTCTGTGTTTTTCTTCGGGCACGTCTCGCTTCAAACACCAGCAATAGTCCGCCAGCATATTGATATCCCAGTTTTCCTGGTACCTCTCTTCCATTATTTTGATATCTTGGTGAAATCGTCCACCCTTTTCCTCACTATAATCCCCGCAATTTTCAGGAAAATAGTCGAAGTGGGACCACAAAAAGTGCATTTTTATGGACATGCGCGACCCATGAGCTTTGAAAGCTTCCATCAAGTTTTCGACAACGAACTCGTATGCTGGACTTCTACGCTTGCCAAGAAAATCAGTGACAACTGATTTGAATGTCTGCCAGGCATTCTTCTCAGATGGAGTCATTGCGTTTTCGAACTGAGTATCCTTGATCAAAGTTCGAATTTGAGGACAATCAAAAACCCCAGCATTTAGTTTAGCATCAGATATATGAGGAAATTTAGTCTCGATATATCGGAATGCTGAACCCTCCTTATTCATTGATTTGATGAAATTTTTCATCAAGCCCAGTTTAATTTGAAGTGGTGGGAGCAAAATTTTTGTTGGTGGTACAAGGGGCACTGAAACGACATTATGCGACCCAGGTTCAAAATTCTCTCTGGATGCCCATTCACGCTGTGCATAATGCTTCTCATCCGCTTGGCTATCCCATTTCCAGAGGAAACATTGGTATTTCGTGTATCCCCCTTGCATTCCCAATACAAATGCACAATCTGAAAAAAAATGAAAATATTTAAAGAATTTAGAGAATTTGTTCTATCAGATAAAAAAATCTATGCATTGGACTGTATCACTTCTGTGGTGAAGTTAAGTGTTCTTATACGCTCTCAAATAACCTTTGGAAAAACAACATAGTCAATAGCAATAGGTTACTTATGATATTAGTATTACCTTCAAATCTCCACAGATCCTCCAGTTATGTTGGTCGTATACGAGAGCATCCAGTAAAATTTTCATGTTATCATAGCTCTCAGTAAGTTGTACGGAATGTGCTACAGGGACTGATGCAACCCTATTCCCAATGTTGAGAAGTACTGCTTTCAAACTTCGTTTAGACGAGTCTATAAATAGCCTCCATTCTGATGCGTTATATGGCAGGCCCAAGGATTCGATTAGCCCCTCAACATTGCAGCAGTACACTAAGGAAGAGGTATTTTCGTGCACTGCAAAAAACTTGCGGAATTCTTCCTCTCGTTTTCTATACCAGGAGAATGTTGTTCCCGGAGCCAGCAAGTTGTCCTCTCGAAGTCGTGAGCCCAAGATCTCGGCAGCTAATTTGGAAAGTCCTAAATCCCTGGTAAGATCATTAAGTTTCGCCTGGTTGAGAGTCCTCGGCTCATTTGAAGCGGTATTTTGAGGTATATACGACTGGGACTGGTCATTGGCATTGGTCATTGGTTCATCATCAGAATCATCGAAGTCCAGGACAAAAATTTCGCCCCGCATATGTGCTGCAAGACGTGCATTGAAAATTTGAGAAGATGGAGCAAAGGCAGAGCGAAATCTTTGCCTTTTGGAATTCCCATGATTTGGAGAGAAGGAAAGGATCACGTGACAGATTGCTATTTCTGCATGACAAACCTCCAAGGTGGGCTTATAAATTTATTTTTCTTAAATATTTTGAAATCCTCGTATGAAACTTGACATAATATTCACCATAATGTAATATTCACCATATATAGCATAATATTCACCACAATGGTAATCATACATTTACATATACATATTGTTATAGAAAATACATTTACGCATACATATTGTTATACAAGTTACATTTACATATACAATGATTGTATATTTTCTTTCTTTTTCATTCATATTGTCCCCGAAGGGCCAATATGAATGAAAAAGAAAGAAAATATACAGACTCCATCGACCTATTTCATATCTTACAGACCGCAGCCTTCCCTCACGAGCCGCCACTGTCTGAATGCTTCTTCTATTTCATATGCAAGTTTTATATCCATGTTTCTGTGTTTCTATTTTCAGGAGTTAACAAGAAGAATAAACACATTGTTGTATACCCTGGCATTCCTTCTGCTATGAGACCTGTACCCAATGGTCCTGGAATTCCAATACCCGACCCACCTCAAACCCTGGACTTCGATGATTCTGATGATGAACCAATGACCAATGCCAATGAACAGTCCCAGTCGTATATACCTCAAAATACCGCTTCAAATGAGCCGAGGACTCTCAACCAGGCGAAACTTAATGATCTTACCAGGGATTTAGGACTTTCCAAATTAGCTGCCGAGATCTTGGGATCACGACTTCGAGAGGACAACTTGCTGGCTCCGGGAACAACATTCTCCTGGTATAGGAAACGAGAGGAAGAATTCCGCAAGATTTTTGCAGTGCACGAAAATACCTCTTCCTTAGTGTACTCCTGCAATGTTGAGGGGCTAATCGAATCCTTGGGCCTGCCATATAACGCATCAGAATGGAGGCTATTGATAGACTCGTCTAAACGAAGTTTGAAAGCAGTACTTCTCAACATTGGGAATAGGGTTGCATCAGTCCCTGTAGCACATTCCGTACAACTTACTGAGAGCTACGATAACATGAAAATTTTACTGGATGCTCTCTTATACGACCAACATAACTGGAGGATCTGTGGAGATTTGAAGGTAATACTAATATCATAAGTAAACTATTGCTATTGACTATGTTGTTTTTCCAAAGGTTATTTGAGAGCGTATAAGAACACTTAACTTCCCTACAGAAGTGATACAGTCCAATGCATAGATTTTTTTATCTGATAGAACAAATTCTTTAAATTCTTTAAATATTTTCATTTTTTTTCAGATTGTGGCATTTGTATTGGGAATGCAAGGGGGATACACGAAATACCTATGTTTCCTCTGGAAATGGGATAGCCGAGCGGATGAGAAGCATTATGCACAGCGTGAATGGGCATCCAGAGAGAATTTTGAACCTGGGTCGCATAATGTCGTTTCAGTGCCCCTTGTACCACCAACAAAAATTTTGCTCCCACTACTTCATATTAAGCTGGGCTTGATGAAAAATTTCATCAAATCAATGAATAAGGAGGGTTCAGCATTCCGATATCTCGAGAGTAAATTTCCTCATATATCTGATGCTAAACTAAATGCTGGGGTTTTTGATGGTCCTCAAATTCGAACTTTGATCAAGGATACTCAGTTCGAAAACGCAATGACTCCAACTGACAAGAATGCCTGGCAGGCATTCAAATCAGTTGTCACTGATTTTCTTGGCAAGCGTAGAAGTCCAGAATACGAGTCCGTTGTCGAAAACTTGATGGAAGCTTTCAAAGCTCATGGGTCGCGCATGTCCATAAAAATGCACTTTTTGTGATCCCACTTGGACTATTTTCCTGAAAATTGCGGGGATTATAGTGAGGAACAGGGTGAACGATTTCACCAAGATATCAAAATAATGGAAGAGAGGTACCAGGGAAACTGGGATATCAATATGCTGGCGGACTATTGCTGGTGTTTGAAGCGAGACGTGCCCGAAGAAAAACACAGACGGAAAGCCAAAAAAACTTCATTCCTTCCCTAATAAACTTTTTTCCATATTCATTGTGCGAATAAAAGTATTTATTCACACAATGTTTTCATTTTTCACGAGTGTTCTTATAATATTACTCGTATCTACAGTGTTTAAGCTAAAAAAATCAATAAAACTTGTGGGTAAAATTGGACTTATAATAAATGGCCAATAGAGAAAAAACCTGACCTGATTGAGGAAAACCAATGTCATTTTCGAATTCAGCATTATCGAATTATATAATATGAGTTGAAAAAACCCTCACAGCAGACAAAAAAATTTCTTATGCATACCAGTGTTATGAATAGGATGTAGCGGTATCCGTCATTATACACTGAATATCTTTGCATGTCTGTTAAATCCGACTGCCAAATAGAGTCAATCGAATCCGCTGTTGTCTTGACTGATTTAAACCTTTTTCTCACCGGTTTATGAAGCGTATAAGCATCCTGTTCCCGCAAAAAACGCTCAACATCTTTTTTCCTTACACCATAAACACCTCTGTACGGTCTATTAACACCACCATAGGAGGCAGGGTTAGAAATGTCATAATAGCGTTTACTTAATATGTTAGCCATTTGCGTATTTTAGAGACACGTGGATAAGTTTGGCCGTTTGTTCTCTTCTTTCTCCTCTTCAGAGACGCTGCTGGTGGGGGCGATGGTGTACTCAGTTGTGACACATGCGAGACTTGATCCAGGTCTTTTAACCTATACAGATTACCTATCAATGTTTTGGGGACATTTATTTGTTGTAGTCTTGCTTTAATATGCTTCCATCCTGTTGGTGAGGGTCTGTCCCACTTTCTCACCAGATCTTGAACAATATCAACGATATTGGATCCTTGTACCCTTGTTCCTTCAACAATGACCTCGCCTGTATCGGCCCACTGTATGATGGGGTCCTCACTCAATAGATTATAAAGACAAGCCTTTATTCCTCAATGTATGTGGGAGGCTGTTTTTTAGCACATGTTCGATGTGTTGTGTTCCGTTGTTTTTTGGTTGGTCTTCTCTAACGTCGGGGCCAGGTCCTGTGTCGCTATGCTCAGCACTACTCGCGCTGTGCCTAATAACCACGGGGAGCTCTGTAGGATACTTATAATCTTCGTACTCATGAAGAAATTTCTGCAAAGCCTCTTGGTACAAGATTCTTTTCTCATCAGGTGACTTTTCACTGTTTAACCCATTAGTGCCTGGTGTCCGTTTAAACGGACGCTAAAAAATGTGTATCGAATATGTCTGTTACATTTTCTAAATAGCTTGTTCAAAAATCAGTGTTAGTTATAACGGACACTCGGCAGTAGAGTGCTGTTATGTTTCACCTTCAAGTGTCCATTTTCAATGAACTCTACAAGAAACGTTTTCTGTGTTAAATTTGGGGAAACTAAATTGATATTTTGTTTATTAGTTCATTACTATTTTGTTTATTATTTATTTATTAGTTATTTGTTAATTGTTTACCTTTTGTGACATTTGCATTTTTTCTTTCAGACTGACAACTGCTGAAGCTTTGGCTATTCTAGTTACATGGGACTTCCCAATACTGATGAATTGTCAGATGGTGACAGTGACCATTCAGATGAAGAAGCCACTGGCAGTTCAGTCCGTTTGAAGAAAGGAGTCTTGAAAGCCAATGCGGAAATTTTTCATACTCGATATTCAAATGATCAAGCTGTATTAGCTACATACGATGAAAGCACATCTGATTTAGTAAAAGAGAACCCTCAAAAAAAGATAATGGTTAGAAAATGGAGGAAAATTAAACCTGCAATATCCCTCACAACTGATTGTCAACCGAAAGAAATATCTGAAAAATCAAAAACTTGTTCTTCCCCCGTCGGATTTTTTTCAGCTTTTTTTTAACAAAGATTTGATCACATTACTAATTGAACAAAGCAATAGTTACGCTGCTCAAAATAATCGTAATCTAAATTTATCAGAGTCTGAATTATTTGTATTTATTGTAGGTTTATTGCTCTCTGCGCACTGCCCTCTCCCAAATAAAAGAAAATATTGGTCATCTGAGGACAATGTACGAAAGTACTGCCAAACATATGAGGAGGGATAGATTCGAAGCAATACTTAGAACATTCATTTGGCTGACAATACAAACCAAACTGATGATCGAGCCCATAAGCTCAGGCCATTGTTTGATCATTTGCAAGAAAAGTTTCTTCAGCACAGTGGTTTGGAAGAACATCTATCTGTAGAAGAGAGCATGATACCATATTACGGTAAACACTATGCAAAACAATTAACCAGAGGTAAGCCCATCAGTTTTGGCTTCAAAATGTGGGCCCTGTTCAAAGAACGGATACTTGCATTCTTTTGATATCTACATGGGAAAGAATTCAAATCAAACATCAACAACTGACAAAAAGTTGGCGTTGGTGGCAATGTTGTGTTGCAGCTTGTGTCTCAAGCTCGTGTGCCTAATGATGCTGGTTATAAAGTGTTCTTTGACAATTACTTTACTGGTCTTAGCCTCATTGATGAGCTATCTAAACAAGTATTTGTGCATCAGGAACTTGCAGAGAAAACAAACAGTGAAGTGTCCACTGAAATCAAAATCTGAAATGAAGAAGGCCGTACGAGGCTTCTCTGATTACAGAGTATCGGATAACTTGATTATTATAAAGTGGAAGGATAATAATGTCATTCTGGTGTCGAACTTTGAACTGAGAAAATAAGTTCAACAGAAAGATGGGATAGAATGAGAGAAATATGTTAGTGGCACAGCCTGAATCCGTTCAAAATTAGAATAGTACATGGGATTTGTTGATCAGATGGATCAAAATGTGGGCACATACCGATTTCGGATTAGACAGAGGAAGTGGTGGTGGCAGATATTCTCCTACATGATATCTGTTTCCGTAATAATGCATGCATTTGATGAACAAAGCCACACACAATCATATCTTTATTTATTGAAAATGTAACCCTTTCTCTAATGAAGACACACGTACTCAAAGCTTCAAGGTAAAAGACTCTCCTCACATTTGGAAATATAGGTCGCTATGATAACGTTGAACTGGATAGGGGATCGAAAATGAGGTTTTTAAACTTTTTCGAAATTCAAATATGGCTAGTGCGGAAAATATGTGGGTGCTATAGATAATGACTGTGCATAAATATTAGTCCTGCGAAATTATATCTTCAGGTGCCACATAGCCGTCGAAAAAAGTGAAATATAATGATTTTCTTATATTCTGCATTAGTACAATAACTGAAACTTACTTTTATTATTATATATTAAGTGTTCCAATTACCAAAATAGTTACTGAATTACGCAGCTCTTAGTTTATTTAGATCAATGTTCTTTTGATTAATGATCTAAATAATCCAGAACTCACCACGAGGAGGTGGCTGCGTGTCGAGCTCCACCCATGCCCTCCCAACCACCCATCCTTGCGCATGTTTTTTTCTATTAACGTTTTATTTAAACTTTATATTCAGCTTTACTTTCGAATGATGGCATTTTTTTACGTGACTGAATGTTGATCTTATGAAGCCATCTCGCGCGTTCAATCCAAATACTTTTGATGATGCTTCAGTCACTAATTTTACCATTCTTTCTACTACTTGTGTATGACAAGGGAATTTCTCAATGGAGGGGTACTCTTGTTTTCTATGAATTCTTCAATCTCATTTTCTGTCAGGTGTCTTGTCACAGGTGGTTCAGTGACAATGCATTTTTGCAATTAATTAAATCAGTATAATCAGTAGCTTCAAATTGAATAACAGGTACTGTGAAACGCCTCACAACTTTTTCTTGTTTGTTTGCCTTGCTTTCTTTATTCGCCTCCACGCTAATTCTCTTATTGCGCTGCGGTCATCATGAATCATTGATGCTAGAATATTTTCTGGATTTGCAAAAAATGCATTTCTTTGTATGACAGGGTTTACAATATCCTTTACTTCGTCATTCAGTGTTCTTGTTAGTTCAATAGTTTTGAAAAATGTTTTGAGCCATTGACAAAAGACGTACTTTGCTTAATAGAAAACCACATTGGGATGTAGACCTTCATTATAAAAGAAGCAATGTTCATGAGGTTCTCAGATGGACTTACAGTTCAAACGTATAGACGAAGCAAACGATTTGCTGTAGTCAGCCATCGTGAATGTGCCATTTTGCCTGGACTACGATGAGCAAGATCTGGAGAGCAATATCCCTTTGTTATGGCCTGATGAATATCAATTAGATATTTTTGGTCGGTGCTAAGATCTTCACAGTCTACAGTTGGTTCCTCAGCATCAATCCTTTCAAACTCGACAATAGGAAGACTCTCACAGTTCTCTAATTCCCTGCCAATAGGACCGGTGAATCCGCGGGGGCAGATGTTTTTCCATCCAGCTTTGCAACTAAATGGCGTAATGGCAATTCATTGGCATGGAGCTGGCACACTAAATGTTGAACTGGCTTCTTCAGCTTCAATTCTATAAGCCTTATAACGCCTCCCTTTTCTCCAGTGTTGACTGCTGCACCATCGCATCCAATGGCAACAAGGTTTTCCAGGTTCATGTCATTATTTCCAATATACTCAAACATTCCTTTACATATTTCTTCAGCTGATCCAGAATTCACAGAATAATGGCCCAAATAATCTGAACCAGGTTCTCTCACTAAAGTGATATGTTCTTCTGTTACCTTCTTCTGATATACTTTGGACTCTTTTTTTTCTTGGAAGAGTGTAGAATCTTTTCGACCATCAAAATACTGTAGATTCCTCTGATTGGGACCTGATTTTGATCTTTCATAATTTCTGATCTCTTCTTTTGTCTTTCTCTTCTGATTTTACTCCTATCCACTACTTCAGATGTATTGTCAATAGAAACTTCTCCAATATCTTGCAATACTGCACTAACAATGAATGCTGCAGCTCGATCTGAAACTGCAGTCCTGTCACAAGCAGTAGCCACTGAAGGTAGATTTGTAGTTTTCCTTTTCTTGAATAATTGTTCTTCAGGTTGTTCGAGCTTTCTCTTCGAGCTAACTGGCTCTGGAAATGTATCGTCTGATATTTCGCCAGATTCACTTTCACTATTTGATGTCGATGATGATAATTCAACATTTGTATCCTGCAATTTCTCCTGTGAAGATTCTTTGGTGAGCCTCACAGCTTCTTTTTGCTTTCTTAGCAACGTAGATGCTTTTTTCTTTGAGAGTGTAATATCTACTCTATCAATAAACAGTTTTCTTTCACTCCTTTGATCTAAGAGGAACGTCACTTCTTCCTTTGGAACCGTTTTTTTCTTTGGGACAAGAACATTGTGTTAGTACTTTGCATTGCACGCTGCAATGTCAAAAAGTTTCGTGTGTGCTTCTTTTTTGAACATATCAATCTTTGCTTTGTAAGCTTCAGAATTTTTTCTGCTTTGGTATGGCTTCATAATGACACGATACTTTTCGTGGTAGCTTCTGAACATTGTTTCAATTCGCCTGTCTGACAGAATTGGGACGGAAGCACTTTCCCAAATTGTTTTCAATTTATCAACAACTTGTTCTAATATTTGAGATATTGAAGATCTTTATTAGTATTCTGTTTCAAATCGTTTCTTACAAACAAGTAATATTTAAAAACTCCTTCGTATGTAGGAAGATTCCTGTGCCACAAATCTTCCCCCATACCAAACATGGGGCACTCAGTTGAGGCCCTGGTTGATTTTGCACAAACTGAGACATTTTGAAAGTATACAAATCTGAAAAAGAAAGAGCTAATATCAATTATACGTTAATTTCAGTTAATAGTACATGGCAAACTTAGGGCAACACAATACAGAAATGCAAAATATATAAGAAATATAGTTTAGACTATCTGAGTAACGCCAACAACAGAACACCCACCTGCTACGAGAGCGACAGCTACACTGAACCGAGGTACTCACGTGACAGCTGAGTGAGCTGACTATAGAAAACTGTTTTTAGAGAATAGAAACTTTTTTAAAGGTTGACTGAGCTATTTTTATACAAGTGTGAATAAATTCTTGTCCATTGTGCATCGTGGACTCTTCTGTAATTATTGGTTAAAATCTGCTTTTTTTAAATTTTTTTCAATATTGAAGGTCATTGTGGCATCTGAAGATATTAATGTTATGATTTTAAATTTATACCAGCTTATGTCCTCACTACTCCACACATTTTCCACACTAGCCAATTTGAAAATTCGAAAAATGAGTTTTTCACTCCGCCCTACTGGATAGTATACATCGAAAGAGAAACAAGATGCAAGCATTGCGCTGGAAAAAGTCACTTTCAGTGCGAAAAGTGCGACATAGGGCTTCACCCAAAATGCTTCAAAGCATATCATGTCCAGTAGCACAAAAATGATACTGATTACTAATTGAAGCTAATTTCAATATCATACTAATAAAAAGCCACTGCATTTTGTGTATGTTTGTACTATATATATTATATAAATATATTGCTGTGTGCATAAATATCAGCCACTGCATTTGGTGATTTCAGTGTAATCATTTTTATGAAAAGAGAATTGTAACGTCTTCTAATCATAAATTACCACTATTTAGTTCCTATCCGCTTAGTGCCTGGCGTCCGTTGAAACGGACACTTTATATCTTGGTAACTAATAAAGATTTGAAAATAAAACTTTGTGTAGTCATTTACATCCCTTTTATTAGCCTCCGTTTGAATTTTCAGCAAAATCAACCCAGTAGATCAACTTTCGGCACTAATGGGTTAATAGGGCTAGCAACTCGCTTTCCATTCTTTTAAGCCTACTTTTACGGGGTTCGAGAGCCGTGTCTGGAATCTTTGAACTTTGCAATGAAGCATACATTTCGTGCGGAATCACAAACACCTTCTTCATTATATTAATCTAGTCAAAAAAGGATCCAAAACTGAAAATAAGATGGGTAGGAATGATCCCCTTCTTTGTATGCTAATTCGCTTTTTCTTACCCAGTTTGACTTTTATGAGCGAGCGCTCGTATTATGTTCTTCTAACGACATAAGCGAGCCTTCTGAGAGGGTTTCATTGGCACATTACATTTTATAACATTAAGACAGATTTCACAGATGCATTTTAAAAAGTCAGAGTCGATATTTTTAACAAACATCTGTTGCAGTGCCCGGGGCAATCGTTGATAGATTTTTATTAATTCACGATATTTCTTCAGCCTATTTGTCATTCTGGAATATACACCGTTTCAGGTTCGCTTGGGAATATATTCGTTCTTAGAAGCACCATAAACGTGTTTCGTGGATGAAGGTCACAAATCAAATATCCGTAACGTTGACTTGTAGCTTCTTTATAAACTTCCAAAAACTTCTTACGCTGATTCGGGAACATTTGATCGGCTAATACCTCAATTTGTGACACATCTCTACTAGATATTGTGTATTTAGCGACACATCGCGCATGTATCTATTTTTGAAAACTAGATTCTGGTTGATGAAGAATACGCTTATGTTAAGATGGTGGGAGAACACTGTAAATGTCTCGGCAAACGTTTTATCCATTTCCAACATGAGATCGTCAATTACAATAATTGTATGCTCATTACCTTTCAACGCATTAACGTGATAGACCCGCTTGTGGAACAAAATTTCATCTTGGTACTCGTTGAACACTGAATGATACGTCGAATAGCACCATATTACTTTATGCACAAATTTTGAGAACATCTCCCCCTAATCTTTAATGATTTTAAGCATAAATACAGTTTTTCCACATTCTGTAGGGCCAGATATAATACATATGGAAGGGCTTGTGAACCTGAATTTTTCTATAGATTCCATCTCTAACACGTCACACCCCTAAGTGTGTCATTCACAAAATATTACAAATTTTGAGTGCTGTTCCTTATATTTTGTTTTCTTCCTCCACAGAACTGTGAATGACGACGATGTACAGCACCCCATCATCGATATCACAGACGAACCCGTTGACCGTGCAGCTACAGAACCCTTCCCCGCCGACCAGCCCTCACCAGCGACACCTGTAGCATGCGACAGTTTAAAGCGGAAGCATGATGAAGAACCCTCCACGTCAGGTATAAAGCGTGCCAGGATTGCTCCGGTTGTTAGATCCCCAGTAATAGATCCCCAATCCTCAACGTCTTAATACACAAACCCCACAATAGTACCTTCCTCAAATATGTCCCATTGTTCAGATCCGGGTACTTCCTCCACATCAGCTTCTCATACTGTGGAGGATGGTATAACATTCGAGTTGATGCGCACCGCTACACCCACCTCTACCCTGACTAGAAATCGGTGCGTGGTCAGGCTTGGCCCAGGGTTCCTGTATACCAACGGACTGCGGCGCGTAGTTGAACGTATTGTGGAGTTTGTCCTTCAGAACCACGACGAACGTGAAGTCCGGACGAGGTTGTCCTTCAGGTTCGGGTCAGACTTTTGGCTGCTGTAGATATAGACTATATCTTGGGGCGTACAATGCAAGCCTCTCAAAGTGGTACATCCTTCAAAATGGACAACTTCATGGTAGATATTGACAGAGTATTCCGGGTTGCGGGTCATAGTGCCACACCTTATACTCTTAATTTCAATTCTCCGGTTATTTACAGAGCATTTAAACGTAGATCGTGGTTACGGTTTTATAGCAATAATTTTAGCTCATATGTTCACTGTGCTAAATACTTGGACGCAAAAAATTTGGTTGCACGGTTGTGCATCCTGCCCGTAAACTGGCTTCAGATTGTAAGCTTGAGTTTGAGTGTAATATGGGTCCTGAAGAACTGAGAAGGGCCGAGCAGGAAATGAATGCACGTACAGTCGTATTTGGAATGGCTGATCGTCGTAGGTCTGTATGTTTTTAAAAGCAGCGTGAGAGTTCGTACAAGACCTCTACTTATTTTAGGATTGTCAGGAACATCGTATATTCCCATCCGTAACATAAGGGATCACTACGCCAGTTATGATAAAAGTCGAAAATATGGAAGGCACCATGATTTGTGTAAGGGTTGTCTCGAGTTTGCTGATGATATGGTGAAACATTGTAAGGATTGCTAAATGGTATGTGAGCAGTGTAAAAGCCCCAAATGTGAAAGTCAGGTAGTTAAAATCGAGAAGAGGCAATGTAATGTGTGTAGACGTACATTTTTCAATAATAAATGCTTTGAGCTCCATAAAGCAAATGGGACTTGCAGGAAAATGCGGATTTGTAAGTGCGGTATGTTTCACATGATGGATAATTGGGGGAATTTCAAACATAAATGAGATGAAATTCACTGTTCTACATGTCGTGAAAAATATAAGACGATGGAGTGAAGCATATATGTTATATGGAAGATGCTAAACCTAAAAATAGCCCTTGTATAACCGTGAACTACGTACGATATAGAAACTTACAGAAACGCTGAAACCAAAGAAGTTATTCCACATTTACTCGTAAGTCAGACTATCTGTGATGAGTGCATGGAACTCGAGTGTAATGAGTGTCATAAATGTGGAAAACGGACAAACGTATTTAAAACGAATGCATACGACAGCCCTGTGAAGCTCTTTATGTCCTTATTGTCAAATTAGCGGACAGGTTAAAAAAAATGACTGTGTATATTCTTGCTCATAACGGGGTGAAATTTGATACACAGTTCCTTTATAAGGAGCTGCTTGAACACGAGTCGCTTGCGATATTTACAAGTGATCCCTTGAAAAGAGGCAACAAACTAATACAGATGCAGATAAGAGGTAATGTACAGTTTAAAGACACCCTACTGTTCACACCTTGTAAATTAGCAAAGCTGCCCAAGTTCATGGGTTTAGCCGCTGAAGTTTCAAAAGGATATTTCCCTTACACATTCCTCATTAACGAGACTTTAAATTACTTAGGACTACATCCACCCAAACATTACTTTAACTATACCAACATGAGTGATAGTGAGCGTGAAGATTTTGACCATTACTACAACAGTTTTAATGAATCTAATCCATACAATATAGCCGATGAATATGAACATTATTGCGTGAATGACGTACGTGTACTTAGAGTAAGCTTTCAAGCCTTTAGAAGGATGTACATAACCCGTTTCAAATGCGATCCGCTGCAAGTCGCGACCACGATCGCCTCATTATGATTTATGGTGTTCAAGAATAGCTTCATGCTTAAAGACACCTTAGCCGTTATTCACAGAAACAATCCCCGCAGTTATGGGCACAAGGCTATTTACTGGCTCATATACCTACAGCAGCAGAACGGGGCATATATAAAGCATGCCCGCAACACGGGTGAAGTACACATTAAGGTTTTCAGGTTAATGGTCGTGTTTTTTGGGTTGACGGCCTAAGTGAGGATCCAGCCACTGGTGAGAAGACTGTGTATTCCTTTAACGGCTGCTGGTGGCATGGATGCCCGCGCGCTGAATATGCCGTCACAGGGGACCTTTATGGAAGATCCCCCGCCGAAAGTCTCGCATGAACCCGCACCCGCGATCAACTTATAGGCTGCCAGTTCACTCAGAAAGTCTTGTGGGAGCATGAGTATGATGCACGGATGGAAACAGATGAACAGTACCGTGAAGAAATAAGGACCATCAAACATTCAATGGTGTTGGACCCCCTCAAATGCGGTGACAGCTTGTTTGGAGGATGTACAAATCCCTTCAAGCTATACTTTCCGCATACGGAGGGCGTGAAACTCCACTACTACAACCTCTGCTCTTTATACCCCTACGTGATGAAGAACAATCCGTACCCCGTAGGTGCACCTGAAAAAATGGTGGGTCCCACCATACCAACCATCGCGGAGTTTTCAGCTAACTTCAATGAGCGCTACTTTGGACTCTCTTTCGTAGACGTGATCCCCTCTCGCGATTTATGGATACCGATCTAACCCGTCGTTATAGATCAGAAACTCATGTTTCCCCTGTGCGTGAAGTGCGCAGCATAGAAAAACGGTGATTGTGATCATACAACCCACCAGCGTAAGATCAGAGGTGTATATACAAGCCCTGAGCTGGACCTAGCCGTCCGCCATGGGTATAAAATATTGAAGATACATGAGGTGTGGAGTTTCAGAAGCTACCCAACCTTTTCACACCACATATAAACGCTTTTTTGAAGGATAAGGTTGAGGCGTCAGGATATCCAGGAGAGGTTGATACCGAAGATGAAAAAACGGCTTATATTCAGCGTTACCGTGCCCATGAAGGTACAGAGCTTGACCGATCCCAAATTGTTAAGAATCCTGGCAAGCGCTTTAGTGCAAAGTTGTGTCTAAACAGTCTTTGGGGAAAGTTTGCACAGAATACCGTACCGGCAAAAGGAAAATCCATTTGGCACAAAGTTGTAGTGAAGTCTGGGATTATGCCAACACTCCCGATAAAGAGGTTATGGAGATCGTGAATGTAGGTAATACCTACATAATAAAGTACAACATCACCGAGCTGGCCACAGATACCTCACGGGTTACAAACATACCTGTAGCCAGTTTCACAACGGCCTACGCCCGCATCAAACTTTGGGGCCTATTGGACAGAGGGTGTTGTACGCTGACACAGATAGCGTGATATTCATAGTGAGGGAAGGTGAATACATGCCCGCTATTGTGGAGTTCCTCGGAGAGCTAACTGACGAGATCAAGGGTGAGTATGGTGATGGTGCATACGCAGACTCGTTTGTATCAACAGGGCTAAAATCCTATGGGGTACGGGTGAGGGTAGGGGATGATACGAAGTATATCGTGAACGCTAAGGGTATTACGCTTAACCTTGAAACCGTCGAGTCGTTAACGTTGACTCGTTGAAGGAACTAGTATGCTTGGAAGAAGAGGGTGAGCAGCTAGCCCAGCTGACTGTGGGGACGCACAATTCTCGGGCGCAGAAACTGGGGTGTGTGAAGGAACTTAGGGGCACGAAGGTATGCCGTAACACCTATAGGAAATGTTACCAGGTGCCTGGTACCTATGACACCGTACCCTTTGGCTACCTTAATCCTTGATTGTATTTATATATATGTGTATTGATATGTTTATTTAGCACGTATATTTGTTCCAATTAAGGTTTCATTTTCTCCTTTATGTGCATGCGTGTGTGTGTGCAGTAAAAAGCTAAGCCCCTCCCACTATAAGATCGGCAACGTGAGTCCTGCCACTACCTGAGCATATCTCTATCGCTGCGTGCTCAGTTGACCTCTGCATACCCTTGAGCTTAGACGTGTATTCTCCCGCGTAGAAGAAAAATAGTAATGGCTACCTTTAATATTGCGTGTTCAACATTTATGAAGTGGTATTCGGCAAAGTGCCAAGTTGTGGTGGATACTGAGAAACTCCATATTCCCCGCTCCTTTGATACTTTAAGGCTACATTGAGCCGTGCGAAGGACCAAGATGTTTAAATACTCTACGGGTATTCTTGCGAGGGCATTGTAGGATTTCGTAGTACAAACGATGTATTGAAGTATGTTGTAGACCTAACCGTTATAAAGGCTCACATATACCGCGAAGTAGAAGAAGCAATACGTTCAGAAGATAAGCAACGGTTATGGATAGTGAGTCTTCTTGATGAGTGGTATGACAAGCGATATTACAGTATGTCATGTTACACCATACCGACTACTCTTACCCTAAGACTGAGAATGTAAATCTTGTCATCATGGAGAATCTTTAAGTATTTTTACCACTATATTAATATATATCATGACGAGGTTTGTAGTGAGGTTGTGGCTAATGGGCTGTGTGAGTTTTTAACAGATTTTAGAGAAGAGTATCGCCTGTTAAACAAAAAGGATAAATATGGGCATATGTTTCTCTCAAATAGTGCACCGGATTGTGAAGATGTTTAGTTTGTGGAAATGAACGTCTGGTAAGTGATAAAACATTAAAGCCGGTATTGTTTCATGTAGCGGAAAATTCTGTTTGTCCAAGGGCACAAGTGTTCGAACAAGCCTGTACACGCTTCAGCAGTGTGACTCGCTCCCCCCAGCAAGCCGCCCACCCGTGTACCTCACGAAACACACGAGTTCGAACAAACCCGTTCACATTTCATCAGCGTGACTCACTCCGCCGTCGAGCCGATCCGTCCACCTGGCGCTCATAGTCATCTCAAAGCTTGAACCGAGTTGACGTGCGAATACGATGGAACTTTCTTTGAGAAGCATTCTCAACGCCTCGTACGATGTCTCCGTGACGAAGTCATTGCGTGTGTTCAAGCGTGAAACCGGCACCATTAACTATGTACTTGAAACGATTTGCAGGTAAGCAAGCAAACGTAATGTTATTTATTTAAGAGTTGAGGAGATGAATAGAGTAACGATGCACTTGTTACTGTAGTTCCACGGTCAAGATAATGTGAAAGGTTCTCATTATCATTATTCGTATTCTGACATGCTTCGGAATGAGTTAAAGCAAGCAATTCGCACAAAACGGAAAGGGAGTTTGTTGGAAAGTGTTATTCTATTACACGACAGTGCGCGCCCTTGTACCGCTGCATGGACTAGAAAATGCCTTCAGGAACTTAAATTTGAAGTTCTCGACCATCCAGCCTACAGACCAGACTTGGCACCTTCGGATTTTTACCTGTTTGGACGACTAAAAGACGCCTTGAGAGGTCAGCGATTCCAAGGTGATGATGACCTGAAGGAGGGGGTGCATGACTGGCTACGCACACAGCCAAAAACATTCTTTTGTGATGGAATTAGGAAGCTTATAGATCGCTGGACTAAGTGTCTTGAGAAACAGGGAGACTATGTTGAGAAGTGATGTGTTTATAATCTATCAGATGTGAAAATAAAATTGTGAAAATAAAAAGTGCGGATACTTATTGAATTACCCTCGTGTGTGTGTGTGTATATATATATATTCTTTTTTTAACATTAAAATTAACCAACTATTTAGGATAAATGAATGCCCGGTTAGGTCAACTAAATGCCCGGTTTGGTCAAATGATACTTTCTCTTCCTGCTGGAAGTTCGCTTTCATTCAGCCTGTCCCAAAGAAGGGTGACCGCTCTCAACCTTTCAACTATCGTCCAATTTCTTTCATTTCTTACCTTTCTAAAGTTTTTGAATCTATCCTTTATAGGAAGATTCTAAAACAACCCTCTTCTCACAATCTTCTTTCAAACTGTCAGTATGGGTTCTGCAAGGAACGCTCTACTGGCGATCTTCTTGCATATCTGTCTAATTCTTAGTCATTCTCCTTTCCGGATTTCGGTGAAACTTTTGCTATTGCGCTACACATATCAAAAGCTTTTGATAGAGTGTGGCACAAGTTTTTAATTTCAAAACTGCCCTCCTTCGGTTTCTATCCTTCTATCTGTGAATTCATGTCCAATTTCCTTTCTGGCCGATCTATAGCTGCGGCTGCAGATGGCCACTATTCTTCTCCGAAAGCAATCAACAGTGGTGTTTCTCACGGTTCTGTCCTGTCACCCACTCTTTTCCTTTTACTAATTAATGACCTTTTAATTCGCACTTCCTCTCCTATTCACTCCTATGCCGATGATTCCACTCTTCACTACTCCACCCGCTTCCCAAAGGGTCCTTCTCAACAGTCACTCCACGATTCGCTTGGGGCGGATATGGGGCACCTGACCTCTGATCTTTTTGCTATGTCTGATTGGGGCAGAGAAAACCTTGTGGCTTTCAATGCCTCAAAAACTCAGCTCCTCCATCTGTCTACTCGTCACAATCTTCCACATAACTATCTTCAACAACACACAACTCAATCCTTCCCCTTCTCTTAACATTCTTGGTATTTCATTTTCTCGTGACCTTTCCTGGAAAGATCACTTATACTCTCTTTCCAAAGCAACTTCTAAGAGGTTAGGTGTGCTGTACCACCTCCGCAGTCTCTTCACCCCTACTCAGTTGCTGTCTCTGTACAGGGGTCTTCTTCGCCCCTGTATGGAGTATGCTTCTCATGTATGTGTTGGCTCAACGCACACAGCCGTACCTGACCGGGTGGGGTGAAAGGCTTTTCGTCTCATGAATTCCCCGCCTCTTACTGATTGTCTTCAATCTCTCTCTCTTCGCTATTATAACGGACATTGCTCTTCTGAACTCTCTAACTGCATGCCTCCTCCTTTTAGGGGAGCACGCAGCACCGAACTTTCTACACTTTCTCATCCCTTTTCTGTCCAACTCTCTAACGTAAGGTTAATCGGTATTTTTAATGTTTCATCTACTCAACGGGTAAACTCTGGTAAAGTCTTCCTCAATCCAACTTTCTCCCTCTCTATGACCTCCAATCTTTCAGATGCAGTGTCTAGGGCTCTCAAAAGCCATGGACCTTGATTTTGGCTCGCTTCTTCTTCTATGGGGGTGGCGCTTTTGCGGGCATTCGCCCTTGGCCCCTCCCTCCTGCATAAAAAAAACTGTACGCCCTTGACGATTGGTTAAGTCGTGAATTTTTCGTTAGTTTTAACGAAAATATCACGACTTAACCCAACCAATCGTCAAGGATGGACAGTTGACCTAACCGAGCATTCAATAATTTTCCCGTAGGTGTCGATTAATTTTAAGCAACTTTTACCTCATAAATTTTTATCTCGAGGAGCCGTTTCCGTGTTTTAGGGTGGGACAGATACACAGACAGAGAGAGAGACAGACAGACAGACAGCATATTTATAGATTTTAAAAAATTAAAATTTTTGTCGAATTGAAAATAATTTTAATTTTGTTTGCTGAATCGTAAATGCATAGAGTGAAAAGCACACGCTAGAGCTCCGCCCATTTTATAACGTGTTTACGATGTCACTCTCTTTCAACCAATCCGGAATGCAGGGGAACGAACGGACGGACGGACAGGACTCCCTTTTAATAGTAAAGATTCAGAGGGCCCCGTGGTAATTCAGAGGTAGCTGCGCCAAACTGCATAGTCGGAAAACTGACATTTTTTTTAAATCAAGAAGTAGAGTCGATTGTTTTATTGTTCAGTGTTTTATTTTTATGACTGAGAGAAACTTATTTTGAGAGATGTGAGATCGTTTTTGTTTCAGAAATTTATTTTTTTACCCGCCAATTGCATCTAATCTAAGGAGAGTTCTGTAACAATCTCTCGTCCTTCCGAAAGAGACATATTTAGGCTAGAAAGGACTTTTCTCATCTTTGCTATTTAAATACCATGCGCATGATTGAAGAGTATGTTAACGCAGAGTACCCGCGATATGTAATTTAAGGTAACATTCCGTTGTTCATCCTCTTAATGAAAGAAAATATATATGAAATAATTATCCAATTTGTTATTGTGAAGTTACAGCGATAACAGATTAAAAGATCAAAAAACTATTGCCGGTCAGTTTGACCCGAATTGTTTATTCATTTGATTTGTTTGCGTATACCACGGCCGAATTTTTATTTAATAAACAAGCTCCGAGTAGACTGATCTGGCTGAGAGTCTTCTAACAAATTCTTGTTACACATCTTACGCAAAAACCGCGTGTCTGGGCCAACGTGAATTATTTAAGATTATGCTCCAAAATTGTCCAATTAAGTTCATACCATACCTGGAGTTAAATATTTTTTCTTCAGAATTGAGAAATTGAGAATCAGCTACGATCAAATACTATCCCCGATTCTGTTCCAGGAGGCGAAAATTCTCCGGAGGGAAGTCGTTGTCTCCGTCTCAGGATGACGTCGAAGATACCCTTTCGAACCCTCCAGACCATTGATTCATAAACCCAGAGTTTGCAAGGGTTAAGTTGTAACCCAATCGACAAAGTGAACGACGTTGGGTTTGGCGGTAATTGGGCGGAAGATTTGTCATCTACGTCCACATTATGAAGTGACGAGTAGCTCCATGTCACGTAAAGTTCTAGGTCCTCTCCGTTATACGACCTGTGACATTGCAAGGGAGGTAAAACATCCCCTGTCAGACAACGACATATCACACTTCTGCTGAATAGAAAGAATTTTGTAGCCAGTGTTCTGCTTAGAGCCAGCTGTTGGAATTCAAGGTCAAAACTTTAGAGAGAGAACTCAAATTTTAAGCGTAAAACTCACGCACGGGCGTCTGAAACTCAAACCTTTCATAACTACAAAGATATGTTCACTCCCATTTTACAGTAAAGTAATTTCTTTATTTTGTTAACTCTCAGGTCTTTAAATACGTTAAATTACGTTAACTTATGTTAAAAAAATTTGTATTTAAAAATATCTGAAACTGATTTTTATTGTGTATCTGGAGACGACGACAGAAATTCACTCCCTATTGTGAGTTCTGACTTTCTTTCTGTCTCCTCCATCATAGGGTCCAAGATCTAATTTTAGAAAGTAAAACCCTGTTTCAAAAGGGAATTAAATGTTCAGTTGAAGGGTTCGGGGTTCGGGGTTTAAGGATAACTGTAGTGGTTACCATCCTATCCCACCATCATGCCATCAATAAAAGGTTCTGGGTTCGGGATTCAATAACAGTTATGATAAGCTATCCATTGCCTCGTCCGTGGCCTTTTATACACCCACACTCAGGATGGTAACGTGACCAGTGATCTTTTTAGTTCGGATTATCTTTAAGGTTTTTCCACTGAACCACAACTAAGTAAATTAATGTTTTTAACGTCGTAATAATGCCTTTAGAATTTAAACTTTTTACCATTAATATATAAAATGTCTTATTATTAAGAAACGAAAATTTTTATACTTTTAATCTTATGTTCACAGATTACTTTAACTTTACAGTTACGTTATACAATTTAAGACACAAGGTTAAGCCTTGACAGAAAAATCAAGTAGGCCTTTAAAAACAATATAGCCTTGCGCATGACATGAATAAAAAGCCTAAAACCGCGGATAGAAGATTCTATGTCGTTGGCGCTAGTCAAAAATGAAGTTAATTTTCTTTAATGAACTCATCTTAACATAGACCCTACTTCCCACGGGCTCTGATTGAAAAGTTTAAAACAAATTGACTAGGGAAGGCAAAACGATCTTACTGTAATAGTGGGCTGGCCAAAAATTGAAAAGTCATCTAGAAAAAACTTAACTGTGTTTTTTGTTAATAGCAGGCACCCACCTAAGATAAGTAGTTTTGAGGATGCCAAACAAGATGTGGATGGATGCCACTCAGTTTTTGGTTTGAAGGTCCCATACAAGGTTACAAAAGTCAAATTCTGAAAAATTCCGAATTTTTGCATTTCAGTAATAACTCTATGTAATAACGTGTTTAAAGGTGTATCATTAGAACATAAACATATTTTGTGATTTTATGGACAATAATTGAATGTAATTATGACTCTGGATATCTTTATTTCCATTAAAACTACATTTAGCATGCTGGGTGAGGTGCGCATGTGCCTACTACTACCATAGTACAAGTAATAGCATACTTTCACATGTTGAATATTTTCAGTGCACTGGCTGGCCAGACTGGTTTGGTATATGCAATTAAAAGAGTGCAGACAGTGCCAGCTGGTAAAATAATAATAATAATACTGCTAAAAGATAGGTATGTTTCGAATTGTTTCAATATATCTGTGGCTACTTACGACTCCAACGAAGTATTTTCTCTATGTACTAGTGACAATGAAAACCTGTTTGTGAATATAAAAGACAAAAGTAATGTATATTCTGTCCATGCAATATATAGACCACCTAATACTAATATCAATAGCTTTTTAATTCACTTAGATAACATGTTATGCAACTTTCATAAATCGAATACCATTGTTGCGGGTGACTTCAACATCAATTTGCAATCTGAAGCAATCTCTCATAAATTTTTAAACTTAATGAATTCTTTCTATCTTAGTCATTCTATTACCAAACCCACTCGAGTTTGCAGCTATGGCGAATAACAGAATCTACGATTGATAATATATTTGTAAATAGCAATGCTCTCGTAAATTCTGGAATTATAACCACTAACATCAATGATCATTTTCCGACTTACGCTATATTTAATAACATTGTTCAGGTTGCGGACAAAACAACTATTGTTTACAGAATATTCTCAGCGGTTAACAAAGTAAAAATTTATTGGGGCTGTAGAAAATACTTGACTTGAATGTGACGAACCTTTAAATGACCCAGATCATATGTTTCAGTTCTTCTATGACACCTTATTCCATATTTTTAATATTTGCTTTCCTTTAAGGAGAAAAACAGTTTAGCCCAAAAATGTCGCAAATCCATGGATCACTCCAGGAATTATCACTTCAATAAAGAACAGAGATAAATTATCCAAATTGCAATTACAGAGCAAAATTCCTAAAATACAATGTACTCAATACAAAAACAAATTAACTAAACTAATCAAAATTGCAAAAATATAACTATTATAACAATCAATTTTTCAAACATAAATGAGACATGAAAAACACTTGGACAACCATAAACAATCTTCTCGGAAAACAAATTAAGAAAAATTCAATAGAGAAATTAAATGGAGAAATTAAATGTTGATAATAAAGAAATTACTGATGATACTGCTATTGCAGACTTTAAATGCACATTTTACTTCAATAGCGGATAAGCTTCGCTCACAATTAATAAATAATGATCACTCACCTCTAGAATATATGCCACCCAGCCCACTAAATTAATTTTCTTTTGTTCCTGCTACGCTTACTGATATCCTCTCCAGAATATTATTGGTAAATTAAAAAAATACAAAAAATAACATTCATAACATTCCTGTACCTATATTGAAACTTGTTAAAGATAAGATATCTGTAACTTTGGCTAAAATTATCAATCAAAGTATTTCCAAAGTAATATTCCCATCAATGCTAAAAACTGGTTGTATAACACCCTTTTTAAAGGTGGTGATCCTACACTAGCAACAAATTACAGGCGGGTGTGTTCATTATCTGTGTTCAGCAAAGTTTTTTAAAAAATTGAAAAAGTAGAATGCAGCGATATTTAGAATCCTACAATTTATTATCTCTAAATCAATATGGCTTCTGTAATAATAACAGAAATGGCTATTTTGAATCTTATGGAAAATATACATATAGCTAAGAAGAACAAAGAAATAATGATATCAATATTTATGGATTTGAGTAAGGCATTTAATGTAATAGACCATAATATTCTACTTAATAAATTATATTGTTACGGCTTTAGAGGAGCAATCAGTGATTGGTTTAAAAGTTATTTGTCCAATAGATATCATTTTGTATCAGTAAGTAAGGTTTGCTCATCTAAAGCGCTTGTCAAACATGGTGTGCCACAGGGCTCAGTTCTGGGTCCACTGTTATTTTTATTATATATAAATGACTTTCCACGTTCATCTGATATATTGAACTTCATAATGTTTGCAGATGATACAACTGTCTCTTTTTCTTGCAAAGATGTTAATACACCTAAGAATATATTTCATTCAGCATTCATCAGTGTAATGAAATGGTTGACCACCAATAAACTCTTCCTAAATAACAGTAAAACAAATTTCATGATTTCTACTAATAAAAGAAATGTATATCTTGATGAACTTAATGTTAATGAAATCGCCATAAGGAAGTGTACTGTAAAAAAAATTCTTGGTGTAATGCTAGATAAGAATTTGCAATGGAGTGATCATGCAAATTACATCGCGAAAAAGATTTCAAGGAGCGTTGCTATAATGTTTAAACTTAGAAATGTAGTCCCTAAACAAGTTTTATTGACTCTTTATCATACTCTTGTTCTTCCTTATATAACATACTGTACCCTTGTTTGGGGAAACTCCGCTAACAACGCATTAAATGGTATCTTTGCCATCCAAAAACGAGCAATAAGGTTATTATCCGATGCTGATTTCCTTGATCACTCTAGTGCATTATTTAAAGAGCTAAACCTACTAAAGCTCAACGATATAACCAAACTGGCACATTTTATTTTTATTTACAAATGTAAGAACAAAATCATTAATTTGGAATGGGTAAATAGATATTTTGTAACTCCTCAAGAAATCCACTCTTATCAGACCAGAAATAGATCAAAGCTTGTTATACCTCAATTTAGATTGTCTTCATCTCAAAAACTACCCATTTTCATTGGATTGAGACTAGGGAATGACTTGCATGCCGATATAAAAAATATTGTGAATGTAAATTTGTTTAAAACCAAGTTGAAATCCCGATTAATAATGGCATACTAACAAAAATCTAGGATTAATGTCCACTAATATTGTTTAATATTGTAATACATGTTCTAACTATTAATAATACGTATTTACTTATTTATTTATTTATTTATTATTATTAATTAATAACAAGTAGCTGCTTTTTTTAATATGAGCTCAGTAAAGCCTAAAGGTTAAGGGCCAAATTAAATAAAATAAATAGTCGAGCTTCACAATTATTCATGACATTGTAAATTGAAAAAATTATTTATTTTATTATTATTAATAAAGGTTATTCTATCTATCTATCTATTCTAGTTATCTATCTATCTATCTATCCATCTATCTATCTAATGCGATTCCCACTTGTCTTTGCAGATAGGGAGCTCATCAGCAATGGACCCTGTTGCTGTTATCATCGCAAGAGGAAACGTCAGGATGTCAGTGAGGATTGTTGCTTCTTCTGCCAAAGCAGCGCTGGTGACCTGCGCACAGCATCAGCAGAAGGAAAAGCAAGAACTATGACTGTGGGAGATGAGAGAAAGAACCTGGGAGATACCTACTATCTTGATGTTTTACAAAGACTGGAGAGTCATTCCAAGGATGATTTCAATGCATTGGAACTCAAGTGGCATAAATCATGCTACTCTTTATTTACCTCTGAAGGCAAACTCAAAAGGCTGCGAAGTCAGCAGCAGACCATGGGTGCATCGGCGACCTAAGAAGTGCAGGCTCTCAGGCTTTTCCCCCAAAGCGTAGACGTTCAACACCAGTGATTGACTAGACCCTCTGCATGTTTTGCCAAAAGAAGACCACAAAGAAACTGCACAGGGTGGAGACAATGGAGAAGTCAGATGACTTGATCCAGCGTGTCAAACACGACCCTGTCATGAGCATACCGTTTTCAGCGGTGAGTGATGTGATTGCAGTTGAAGGCTGCTATCATCTAGCATGTTTGGTGACATTTGAGAGACGTACTAGAAAACAAGCGGTGTCAGAGGAGCAGCAAGGGCCTGAAAATGAGTGCATGACGAAGCTGTGCAAAGACTTGACAGTAGGCCTGTCTCGTGGTCACGTATACGACATGGGAGACGTCTGGGACAGATACGAGAGTATGTGTAATGACACCGGCATCACCGTGAAATACTCCAGGAGAACAACGTTCTACGAAG
Organism: Bathynomus jamesi; assembly: GCA_023014485.1. Taxonomy (NCBI): domain Eukaryota; kingdom Metazoa; phylum Arthropoda; class Malacostraca; order Isopoda; family Cirolanidae; genus Bathynomus; species Bathynomus jamesi. Next base: position 403,192 of record JAJOZX010001291.1, read on the forward strand.
ATGTTCAAAGGCTGCTTGGATCAAACGCCAGCTATGTACGCCCATTGTCAAGGGGCCCGCTGCTGATTTACCCTGGAGAGAGCTCAGATTTCATCATCTCCAAAGCACTGGCTAAGTCTTGTGAACAAGGTCCTGTCACCTCTGAGTCAGAGTCTACTGAAGATGAAGATGCTGATGTCCGCATGTGTGCCACTAGCAGCATATTCCAAGATATGGTACACGTGGCTCTGAAGGTTCGACAAGATCTTCTTGAAACTCCTGGACACTCCGAGACATGGCAAGGTCTTGATCAGGAACATGTTGATCGCGTCATACCCGACAGTCTGTACCTGTTTCTACGATTGCTCTTTGGGGGAATGGATGCTGTGGATGAGGGAAGTGAAGAGGACCAGAAAGTGAAGCAGAGTGTGTGTAGCATTGCCCAGGACATAGTCTATGCAGTCTCCAACCGACGAAAGTTGACACCAAAGCATGTGGGCTTGGGTCTTACTCTGCACAAGCCACCGCTCAGAAGCACTCCTAGATCTGTTCCACGCGGCAAATCACACTATTGGTATCGACACTGTAAGAAGGATAGACACCACCATCGCTCAGAACATCCTGGAGAGGTATGCTGAGAATGGATGTGTCTACATCCCTGACACCATCGTCAAAGAGAGAATGATTCACTGCTCTTGTGACAACATAGATGTCTTGGAGTCAACCTTAGACGGGAAGAACACCTTCCACAGCACTCAACTGATGGTATGGCAGAGAGGCCCCCTCCACAGCAGAGTCATGGCCAAAAGGGTGGCAAGCACAAGAGATCGAAATCTATCAAACCTGATGACCTACAGGAGTTCCAAAGGCTGGACCAGGCTACCCTCCCATCTGGCAAGAGGCCATCTCTCCTGGCTACGACACTGACATAGACGACTTGTCACATGAACCTGAGAGGGACGGACACGTGCCAAGGACTTGGCCTGGGTGGTGTCACGCATCCATGATGAAGCGATGTCCGTTCCAAGCTGGGGAGCATTCAATCAATCTGTCAGCACTGCGGATCCACCAGTAACGACCGCCGGGATGTTGCCAATCCTGCAGGCACCAGCAGATGACAATGACACCATGACCACCGTCATCAATCGCTTCATGGCCATTTCTGAGTATGTCAGCCAGAAGTACACCATCATCACTGCTGATCAGCCTCTGTACAGCAGGGGTAAGGAACTAGTCTGGGCAAACTCGAAATTTGCCAACGTGGTCTTGCTCATGGGAGGCTCCATATCTGCTTCAACTTTCTGAAAGCCATTGGTCAACACATGGAAAGTGTGGACTTGATGACTTATGGACAGAGGCAGTGTGTACGCGGCTAACACCACTGAGACAATGCTGGACGGCAAGGCCTACTACCGAGCTGTGAGAGGTCACCAGCTGACGTATGAGGCACTGTGGCGCATCAAGTGGCAGATGTTTGAGTCATGCTGGCTGCAACTGGCAACGGAGATGAGAACGTCAAACAGCTTGCCCTCAATGTTGCTTCGCTTTTCAAAGACAGAGCTGACATAGATGAGATGCGCGATGCTGTTGACAACTTCTCAGACGTTTTGGCAGATGAGAAATTCCACAGTCTCATGGAGGAATTCAATGACCAGCACTCTGAAAATCCCAACTTCATGCTGTGGTCATCCTACATGGAAATGGTAGAGATCCTACTGGCCTTCATCAGAGCTCAGAGAGATGGCATGTGGAGTCTCCACATAGAAGCCTTTGCTGCAATGCTGCCTTGGCTAACTATCTATGACCACACAAACTATGCACGTTGGGGGCCGGTCTACTTGGCTGATATGAGAGGTCTTGAGAAGTCAGCACCAGAAGTTCATGCAGAGTTCTGTAATGGGAACTTTGTCGTCAAGAGGACGGCGAAGCGCTTCAACCAAGTTCCAGCTGATCAGGCAACCGAATGGATAAATCGTACATGCAAGATGCACAATGGTATCATCGGCATCACAAAGAATGACCAAGCAAGAGAAAGGTTCTGCATCACATGGTCAGAGCGGTCACGCATCTCTCAAGACACAAGATGTCTCTTCAATCTTCAAGATGATGATGGGGAAGCCACCTTCACTCGGGTTGACAGTCTGCCTTCTCGCACTAGGCGTGACGCTCATGATGTCATGAAGCTAGTTCAGCAGTTGAAGCAGTTTGACGTCTTCAGAGTTCACGTGAGTGAAGCAGGAGATACAGATGCCGCCACTAACATCCCACTTGTTTCACTGGCAACCAAAGACACTGCACCCACAGATGTTGTGGAGAACCTGCTGACAGCTCAGGATCGAGGAAAGCAGCATGTAATCGGCTTCATGAAGGAGAGACTGATTGAACAGATAGTAGGCTTCCATGAAACGATGAAGAAACATCGGTCGAAAACCTTCGCTGATGTGTACAAAGCTACAGTTTCCACCAAGCAGAACATGCAGAAGACCATCAAAGCTGACAGAAAGCTACTACAGCGGCTCCTGAATGCCGCGACCGCAGGTCTGTGGAATGGTCAACGTCTTGAAGCATGAACTGTCCCAGTCCCATTTAGTCTGGCGAAGGCAGGAAGAGATGAATTCGACATCGAAGTCTGAGCTGATGAACATCCTGATGGCTCAGCAGACCATAAGCTCAGAGGTTCCAACCTCTGATCTGAAGACCTGTGTGATGATAGATGGCCATGCACTCATCCAAGCTCTTGGCAAGCCTAGCGGCTGTCGGACATTCGGCGACTATGCTGAAGTGTACTTCATGGCCGTGACGAGTTATTTCAATGAACACACAACAAGAATTGATGTCATTTTTGATCGGTACGCAGGGGAAGGATCGATCAAAGCAGTTACCAGGACAAAGCGTGCAAGCAAGAAGAAACCGATTCGGAAAGTCATTGATGGTCTACAAGTTACACTGCCTGAAGTGTGGAAAACCTTCATGGCCCTGGATACAAACAAGGCTGACCTAGCCTTGTTTCTCTCTAACGTAATCACTGAGAAGGGTAGAGCTCTTCAAGAAAGATGTCAGCTGGTGACAGGGGGTGGCTTCTCTGAAGCCACTGAAGTACGGTCAACCAGGCGACATGACGTTCCACTTCATAGCAACCATGAAGAGGCAGACACCAGGCTCATCCTTCACTCATGTGATGCAGCGTCCCATGGCTATGAACGAATACTGGTAGTGTGCAGAGATACTGATGTAATGATGCTGCTGACTCACTTCGTTTGTACTAAGGTCGCTGAAGTGTGGATGCTGTGCGGAACGGCCAAGAACCGAAAATGCTACCCCGTACACGATGTATTCAAGAGTTTGTCGCCCCCAGTCAGGGATAACCTGCTGAGCTTCCACGCTTTGACCGGGTGTGACACAGTCTCGTCCTTCAGTGGTCATGGAAAAACGAAGTGTTGGAAGGTGTTCAGTGACCACCCACTCCTGCTGCACGCCATTGGTCGAGATGGGGATATCGCAGATGTTGAGAAGTTTGTGTGTCATTTGTATGGTACCACGGAACAACACACAGTTGATGACGCCAGAGTTTCACCTTTTTGGGAAGGCCAAGAAGACTCTGGAAATGCTCCCACCGACAAAGGATGCCCTGGAGCTCCACGCCAAGCGGGCAAACTATCAGGCCAAAATATGGCTCCAGGCTGACAAAGAGCACGTAGATGTTGAAGATCCGGTGGACACTTCAGCCTGGAAGTTGGAAGATGGGAGCCTCCTACCAGTGTGGACAAGACTTCCTCCAATCCCTGAAGCCTGCCTGGAGCTTGTTGCTTGTGGTTGCAAGAAAAAGTGCAAGACAGCTAGATGCAACTGCTTCAGGAAAAGGATGAAGTGTACGACAGCTTGTGGTTGTGACGACAGCGGTTGCTGTAACCCAGCTGGACAGTAGATCTATATCTCTCTTCCGGGCTGAAATCGAGAGAAGCTGGAATGTGCTGTAAGGAACTAATAACTCTGTTCTTAAGTGATTGCAATCCACACAATTGTGACTGTCAGTGCAGCATTTCGGTGCTGTTCATCAAGAAACGTGAACTTGTAGATGTTACTAGTGTGTGAACTGTATATATATGGGGCTATATTTACTGCTTTGTGATTTAGTTGTGGTAATTCTGTTACTGTGAGTACTTAATTCATGCCATCAAACGTATTAGGCACTATTCATGTTAAAATAAATTGATTTGACAAACAAACTTGCTCAATGTTTTTTTTCGCCAATTAAAATAAAAAATCACAAAATTTAGCACAATTTCGCTCGTGATTAACTTGAATTTGACCTTGAGTTGGTAATTCGGATGGAATAAGCGTGTCATCATACTTCTTTATCACTAAGTGTGGCAAAATGAAACATTTGGTCAAACCAATTGGCTCAGAATATTTTTTTTAAATTAAAATTAGAAAATATCATTTTTTGCAGTTTAACCTCGAAAATGACCTTCATAGCCAAAAGCGAGAGTAGCATCCACCTACATTTTATTCCTCACCCCTCACCCACAGGTACAGTGATTTATTATGGGTGCCAGCTACTAACAAAAAACGCCGTTTAAAGTCGATTTTTGAATTTTGGCCGGTACACTATAAGAACAAACTACTTCCATCGACACTGTCTGACTCTCTCTCTCTCTCTCTCTCTCTCTCTCTCTCTCTCTCTCTCTCTGTCTGTCTGTCTAAGTCTGACTGTCTCTCCTTCTCTTTGTGTTTCTCGTGCTGCGTAGCCTTTTTCTTCGTTTAGATTTTGCAGTTCCAATCTCGCTTGTCATTTTATCCGTTTCATTTTATTATTTATTATTTTGTTATTTCCTACCTTTCGTAATCTATCTATTAAACCTGACTTACATTTATACATTATGGACTGTCATTCTATTTTCATTATTAAATCCCTTATTTACAATCCTAACATAGTTTTCAAATGGATGTCCATTTTTTGGACATTTGAAACTAGAAAATCCTTATATAAATAATCCTTATACAAATAAGAATTTATTCCAAAGTCTGAAATTCTTTCCTCTTCAAATATTTTCTGACTTTTCTGTGTTATATTTAAATTATTTTTATTGATATAGTTAAGTAAATAATAGTAGTATGTTTGTAAATATGTTGAGTGCAATTGCAATTGCAATGCAACAGTGCAACATGGTGCAACGTGCCCTTCCGAACTTGCAACATTGCAGAAAATGATCGCAGACGCCTGCAAAGAGGGTTGGGGTGGGAGTTCCAAACCTTTAAATAAAGGGAATAGAGCCTTTCTATCATTTGTAACATTTGGCAACATTGCTGGAAAAGATGTGCAAGGGCTAGGAAAGGGTGGTAGGGGGATAAGGGGTTGCTAAACCTTAAAATTAAGTGAATAGAGGAGTGTTTCTCACCAAGGAAAGACCCAATTCATCCCTATGACATAATTACGAACTTTAGCGTTCACCCGCAATACCATACCATATGAGAATAGAGGAACGTAGCTCACCCATCACCATCCCACTTCAGACCTATAACCAGTCCAATATTACAACTACGACATAATTACGGACTTTAGCGACGACCTGCAATATCATACCACATCAGAATAGAGGAACGTAGCTCACCCAATCACCATCCCACCTCAGACCTACAACCAGTCCAATATTACAACACCGACGCAATTACAGACTTTAGCAACCACCTGCACTACCATACTACATCAGAATAGAGGGTCGTAGCTCACTCAGGAAAGCCCCACTTCATCACGAACTTTAGCGAGAAACTTTTTCAAAATTTTCAAAGTGTGTCATATCCCATACAACTAAAAGAATTAAAAGATAGCATTATTGTGCCGCTAACAAAGATTTTTAATGCGTCTATTTCTGAGGGGTGCGTACCAGATAATTTCGAGTTAGCAAACGTAACACCTATCTTTAAGAAAAGCGATAAAGGTGGGTCGGGAAATTATAGGCCAATCAGTTTAACGCCTGTTGTAGGTAAGCTACAGGAATCAATAACTAGGTATCGTGTAGTCGAACACTTAGAATTGCATAACTTAGAAATACGCAGCACGGTTTTAGGCGAAAAAATCTTGCTTAACTAATCTTTTAGAATTTTTCCAAAGCGTGGTTGACGTTTACGATAGTCATCGGGCGGTTGATGTAGTTTATTTAGATTTTCAAAAAGCGTTTGACACCGTACCGCACAAAAGACTCATTGAAAAAACTAAGGCTCATGGAATCAGGGGTCTAGTAATAAATTGGATAGAAGAGTGGTTGCGAGGTAGGAAACAGAGGGTGGTCGTTGATGGAGCGGAGTCGTGTTGGGCTAATGTAGCGAGTGGCGTTCCTCAGGGTTCTGTATTGGGCCCCTTGCTTTTTCTTATATATATTAACGATTTAGATATCGGCCTAGTCAGTACAGTTTCAAAGTTTGCGGATGACACGAAGCTGGGTGGTAGGGCGATTAATGACGAAGATAGAGGTAAAATCCAGAATGATCTGAATAAAATCATTGATTGGTCAGTCACATGGCAAATGAGATTTAACGTCGATAAGTGCAAAATTTTACATATAGGTTCGCGTAACGGTAATTTTACGTATAATATGTCAGGGAAGGAGTTAACAAGCGCAGAGCAGGAAAAAAGATTTAGGAGTTATAGTCACTGGTGATTTAAAAGTAGCGAAACAAAGTACAGCAGCGGTCAATAAAGCGAACAAAGTGTTAGGTTTTATAGCTCAGAATTTTGAGTACAAATCGCGCGATATTATAGTTCATCTTTATAAATCATTAGTTAGACCCCATTTGGAGTACGCGATTCAATTTTGGAATCCGCATATGCGAAAAGATATACAGGGTGGGCCGTAAGTTTCCATACATAGGAAAATAAACATTTTGTTATGGACAACCATTTTTATTTATATAATATGCTCTACATGGTTGCCATTGTTTTGAAAACACATTTCAATACGTGTTCCCCACTGTTGATGAACACGCATTAGCACAGTTGACGTTATGCTTGTAATGGCGTTGGTGATACGTTCCTTTAGATGATTTATGTCTCGTATCTTTTCCTGATACACCATGGCCTTCAAGTGCCCCCAAAGATAGAAATCAAGGGGGGTGAGATCTGGGAGGCCACTCCACAGGACCACGCCGACCAATCCAAGCATCCGGAAACTGCTGATCCAAATACCGACGCACGTGAAGACCATAATGAGGTGGAGCTCCATCTTGCTGGAAGTAAACTGGGAAGTTACCTTCCTCGTTTAGCAGGGATGGGAAAATCTCTTCTTGCAACATGTTAAGATACCTTTCGGCATTAAGATTTCCACTGACAAAAATTGGTCCAATAATTCTGTCACCCCATATCCCGGCCCACACCATCACTTTACCGGCACCTTGCATCTTCGTCGGACTCAGCCAGTTAGGGTTAGCATTACTCCAATAACGTATGTTTTGCCGATTAACCTCTCCATTGACGTAAAAATTTGCTTCATCAGTAAACAAGATCTTACGTCAAACGCATATTCTTAGGGTATCTGAAACATAAAAACAAACGTTTAATTTTTCCTATGTATGGAAACTTACGGCCCACCCTGTAGACAAACTCGAAAGAGTTCAAAGACGAGCAACTAAGATGATTCCGTCGCTTAGGTCGAAATCGTACGAGGATAGGCTTAAGGAGGTAAAATTGACTACACTCGAGACTAGAAGGCTAAGGAGTGATCTAATCCAGGTTTTCAAAATTATGAATGGGTTCGATAACGTAGATAGAGATAGCTTTTTCGAAATATCTCAATATAATAGGATTAGAAATAACGGGTGTAAGTTGACAAGTAGAAGGTTCGAGACAGCAGTTGCCAAAATCTTTTTTACGCATAGAATAGTAAATAGCTGGAATAGTTTGCCGGTAGAAGTAATTAATAGGAGTGTAGGACGTCTATAAACATGTTTAAAAAGCGATTAGACTCATATGTTGATAGATTGGCTATAGTTTAAGGTAGTAAAATTAAGGCTTTGTGGTTCGGAACCCACGTAAAATTGTAGGTCCCCTCCGCCACCACGGAGAACATGCACAACACACAATTACGAACACAGTTAGGTACACCAGCCATGAGTGGATCCTAGGGTCTTTGTTGGTCTGAAACATTATAATATTATAACATCTTATTTTGATGTAGGATTTTAGCGAAGTGTTTCCATTCATCTTTTCCTTTTTACAATTCAGAACTGGTATTTTTTTCTCTATACATTCATTTATTTCATTTTTATTATTACATTTTTACATAAACGTGGTTTTTAAAATAATTGTGTAAAGTTTAATAAAAGACACATATACACTTTTGATTATTAATAATATTTTTTTAAGCAATCAATTATAATTTAATTCCATATTACATAGACTATATAACACAATCAACATAAATTAGAAAAAAAAAATATAAACAAGATACAACACAATACTTTCTTCAGTATAGTATAAAAGATACGTCAAGTTTAAATACGTAACATAATAATTTATTTATTTAAAGTACACAAAATAAATAAACACTGAATAATGAGTACATAAACTCTAAACAAATTATAAAAACTTTAAAAAAGTTAACAAAAATCAAAATATTTACTTCGCTTTTTCTTTTACCCTCGGAAACCAAAAGGGACAGTATCGTAGGTACCAGACAACTGGTATCATTTCCTGTAGGTGTTACGACATACCTTTGTGCCTATAATCTCCCTCACGCCACCCAATTTTTGTGCGGAAAAGTTATGAGTCCCTACAACCAAATGCGGAGGCGCAGTATCTTCATCACCAATATCATCTCCAGCATCTTCTAAATTCACTAGATCCTTGAGTGAGTTGAAGTTGATAATCTGGTGGTTTGCATGGTTTAAAGTGATACCTTTAGCCTTCACGATATATTTGAACTTCACACTTACCTTTTAAGTTTTGGGTTCGGTGGATACAAAAGAGTCAGCAAAGGTGTTATCCTCATACTCGTCCTTGATCTCGTCAGTCAGTCACCGAGAAATTCACCAATAGGAGGCATATATTTACCTTCTTTCTCCGTGAATATCACACTATCTGTATTCGTTTTTGTAAGTCCTTCCACAATAGGATCTTACTTTCGTTTTAAGAATAGATTCCTTCCCCTTTAGTACTCGTCACGCGTGTATAAATTTGATTGCTCGCACTGCAAGAGCAAGTCTTACATTGGAAGTACCATTCGGTTACTTCAGGTCTGCATTGACCAGCATTTTGGTAGGTCGTCTCGCACCGGTCGTCTCATTAGTAACCCAATGGAATCCATAATACGTGAACATGCGGTTAGATGTGACACTCCCTTTTCACCACATAATTTTAAGATTTTAAGCGTAAGTAATAACATTAGTGATCTTAGATTACTGGAATACACTTATAAGGTTTAAACTTAAACCATCTTTAAATCATAATTTTCCTGTTTCTCTGAATGTTCAAATATAGGATTTATTTCATATTTTTTATCTTTGTAATTGTTTTAAAATTTTACTTATCTTTTACTTTTTATAATTTTAGAATTTATAATTTACCTCTTAAAATGTTTTAATGTAAGGTCTATTTTATTTCATAATTCTTTTGTAATTATTTTTTTAGATTTTACTTATCTTTTATTTTTTAAGCTATAAATTTTAAAATTTATAATTTAGCTTTGAAAGTGTTTTACTGTAAGACTTATTTAATAATTTTTTAATTTGTTTTAAAAAAATTTTGATTATCTTTTGATTTTTATAATTTTAGAATTTACCCTGAAGATGAGGGTTGTATCCCGCGAAACATCGGATCTATATTAAAGTCATGCGTATGCTGCGTCCTTGGTCTTCCATTTTATTATATGTTTAAGGTTTCCTCGAAACAAACCTATCAATTCTATATATATATATATATATATATATATATATATATATAAATATAATTTATATATGTATGTATGTGTGTGTGTGAACATTGTTAAGAACAATGGATAAAAAGAAAAGTAACTGGTGCATGCAAACAAGTTTTTCCAATATAATGGTCGGTGAAACCAAAAAAAAAAATAACAAAAGGATTTGGATTTTTCTGTAAAATTAAAATGGAAAATAGAAAACAACGGTATAAAAGGAAGATTTGTGTGTGTATATATATATATATATATGGGAATGAACTCAGAATGGTTCCCTGAGGTTTTTTATGATACACACAGACCGTGCATGGAACAAGGAAATCTTCTAGAAAAATTAAATCCATTATAGTCCGAATAAGTAATGGTAAATGACAAATACAGTGCGTTCGAAAAGTCTCTCCGCAGTCAACGTGCTTGTTTGTCAAAAGTGTTTGACAACAAGTGTAGACGAGTTGCTCTGTGCCTGCAAAATGGTGGAAAACACTTTCAACACATGCTGCAAAATCAAAAGGTTATGTAATAAAATCACTAAATCATGGTTGAATGAAAACATTGTAGTTTTTCAATTTTCTATGCGTTTAACATAGCACTGCAGAGATACTTGTCGAACGCACTATACTATAGTTTTTTCTTTTTCATGATGCTAGCCCGACGTGGGCAACGGGTCACTCTCAAATAGGTCCCAAAAATATAGCTTCCCTCACCAGCTATCTGCAAAGCAGATAGGATCCAGCTTTGGGACAGGATCTAGGGTTTAAAGCAGCCTAACCCATAACTTATTCGGACTATAGTGGATTTAATTTTCCTAGAAGAGTTCCTTGTTCCATGCACGGTCTGTGTGTATCATATATATATATTAGGGTGTTTAAAAAAAATGAAATTTTAAAAATTTATTCTCTCATCATTTAAAATTATTCCATTTCATACAAAACTAAAAATTATAAACTTTCATTACAATACAACAAAAATAAAAGGTGCCTCAAGAGAGCCAAAGTTTTTTCCAAGATAGTATTATTCATGAATGTTAAAATTACTGTTTTTGTTTTATTAAGATATTTCAGATAGCGGTATTCCTCAAATGTAATGACTATCACAGTACAGTTGACTTCTTGACGTTTGGAAACAATTTCCTGTGTTGCTTCACACATTGGATGACATTGGTACTGCTTCTCATCTTTTGTCAATTTCCCCGAGGAGAGCTCACCGAGAGCTACAGCTCTCTCCGCTGTATCGTTCACGACTTGTAAAGAACCAACAATTTTTTTTGCTACTTTGTAATTTTCATCCTCTTCCCATAAAGCTGGATCGTTCTTCAGAAAGGTTAGATCAAGGTTCAGTTTGCTGAAGAACTTCTTTGTTGCTGTTGTAACGTAATGATGTAAGGGTTTCCATGTTCCATCACTAGATGCCTTAAGACGCCTACCTTTTTCACGATTTTTCAATGCAATTACCATTTCCTTTTTTTCGCGAATGTCCACCTCATCGTCAAAGAAGCTGAAAGCAACCAACTCTTCTCCTAAGTACCACAAGTGTCTTTTGAAAACATTGAGAACTGCTTCCGCAAGCTCACGATCATGGAATTCATTGAGCCTTGCCATATATGCTAGATCAAGACGAGGAGAGGAGATTCCCAATGGAGCAGTGAACCAGGCTACCAGATACACACGGACAACAAAAATCACAAACCTCGTGATTCCTCTTATTTCTCTGGCAGTTATATTCATTTGATGTCGGAAAAAATAATTTGATGGCATAAATGAGCTTTGACATCCATCTTGCTCTGTGAATGGCTCCAGGCCTTTTGAATTTAATACCTCTTGGCGGAGTTTCACCTCGAACTATAATCCACAGCTCCAGCAGTTCCCGGTAATCTTCTCTTGGTTGCTTATCTTTAAGTATTGTTGTAGCAAAAGAAATCAACTGAGTGACATTTGCATCTTCCAGCTCCCCTTGAAGGGGTGTGAAAGATGAGAGATCAAGGGATTTCCAGCTTTCCTTAAATCTCTTAAACAACAGGATTTCTGGTCCTGTAGATAATCCCATCAAGAAAGTGTAGGCCTTTTCGACTTGAAGTTCGAATATATGGTGACGACATGCAAGATTCAACAACTCCCTTCCAAGTTTATTTTCGATAAGGATGCATGCACCACCACGTCCACCCGTATTTGATGGTGTTGTATCAAAGCTCATGGCATTCACCGAGTCTTGAAGATTGAAATTTCGTAATGTAGAAACCACCGCATCAGCTTGAGCAACACCAGTTCCAGATGAAATTTTTGGAATGGCAAGTATTTCTTCGACACCATCACCAGATACAATAATTGGCAGTCTATCTACCTTTTCTTTACCAGTCAAATCAAGCATAATTTTTCCATCCCAGTGAACAACAAGCACCTTATTGACCAAGGATTCTTTAATTTTCTTTCATGCTGTATTGCAGCTTCTAGGCGGTGCTTCTTTCTGGCTCTGTATACCGTTGAATGGCTGACGGAAATCTCAGGACGCTGAATCACTTGACTCCTTATTAGTGACGTTAGGAGAAGAACAGCCTCCCTATCACTCATGAAAGTTCTGTCTAGAGTGGCGCAGAGGTCTGGAGTCATGATGGACTTTTGTTTTTTTGCAATTGAAGTTCCCCCAGTTGTACCTCCAACAGTTGGCAAGTAATCAGAATCATGAGAAGAGGAGGAACTCTCTGTATCTGATTTAGTAGAATCACTTGTTTTAGTCGAATCCACAGTTTTTTATGTGCTTGCTATTTCTTTCTTGCATCTTTGTTTTCTCTTTTCTTCATTTGCTACTCTTTCAAAACGTCGCCTTTCCTTCTCCATTGTTACCTTGTCTATTCCAGCCATAGTTCCCCGTCGTCCACGCTCTCTTTGAGCTTGCAAGAACTGAAGGTCCTCTGGGTTCTGGATCAGTTTTGCTGCATCAGCGTGAGCTATATCAAATAGATTTGGGAAAGTGCTGATAAAATCTTCTCTTTTCTTGTTTTCTGTAGTAGAACTTCTAGTTTTATTCTTTTGTAGCTGCTTCCATGTGGCATACAAACCTTCAATTTTTAATAACATGTTGTTTGGGTCTAGTTGGGATTCTGGCTTTGTTCCAGAATAGCAATATTTCATCAAAAGTTTTGTTGGCTGCTTCTTTAATTGTGTCATTCTCTTCCCGATGGAAGTAATAAAATCGCTTCAGGACATCTCCAATACATGGTAACTTAGATCCCCTGATACTGTGAGCGAGACTGCTCCCTATAAGAAAAATTTCTTGTCTTTTTTGCCTAGCTGCCATGAATCTGAAACAAAAGAATTATATGAAAGTTATCAACATACTGTTACTGTTTCATAACTGTTTCTATTTAGTTTATTTTTATTTACTTAAGAAATGTACAGTGTTGGTGGGTCAACTAGTGACAAGTTAAAGAGCAAAACACAATTCCAACAAACTAATTTCCAACAATACTACAAAATAATTTTATGTGCTCAATTAAATAAAAAAAATAAAAAAAATTCGAGAACATTCCTTAAGCTTTACGTACCTAATATTACATTTATAAATAATGAATTTGAATATAAAATAACTAAATAACGGCATATAATGCTGAAAATAAATAGTTATTAATTTCTCAAGTTTGTCAGATTTTAAAATAATCGTTTTGTTATGAATGTAGTTGTTATTTATAGATTTTACCCAAGCAAGCCAAACTTTACAAGGCATGCGGCACCTTTAGATGTTCATTAAACTACACAAAATTCCATAACATCAGTTTACACAACTAATCGAATATTTTGAGAGGGTGAGACTTTCAAAAAAAATAAAAAATTCAACCCTTATAAGGGTGAAACACCCTAATATATATATATATATATATATATAATATATATATATATATATATATATATATATATATATATATATATAAAGTGGAAATTCCTTTAAGAAAAATTACTAAATTATATAGAGGACACTTGTGTGATAAATTTATAATCCATGATTAAAATTTACCTTCATAAATTTTTTTGCCCCATTTAAGAACATTTATTTTGGAAGATTGTAATGGTAATATTATGCATTCCATTATTTCCCTGTAAGAGGCTCGAATGTCTCTAAGCCCCTGATTTGTGAAGGCAATAGTTTAAACAGGCTTAAAAGCTCCGAATTTTAATGAGATATTTGTCCCAGCCAACGAATAAAGGCACCACGGTTGAATGCTAATCCAGTGACGGTTTCGCTTTTAAAGGTTTGCACTGTAGCTCTCAGAACTAAAAATTATAATCGTCACTTTTGGACATAAAAGGATTAAAATAAAATATTTGGTTAGTCACTGACATTCATTTTCGACAGTACATTTAGGAACTATTTAATGCTAATCATAAAATATGTTTATTCGTTTTTCATATTTTATTGATTCGAATGCAAAGGTGTGGTAATGACCAAAGTTTGCACCGAAATTATACATAATTATATCCGTGTTCCAACAGAAATGTGGGGCCTTTTCTGAAATTTGGACTGTTTCCGATTTTTTTAAAATAAGATATTTAATGTAGATCTTTACTCTGATTTCAAAAATGTAATGTCGTAACCATGAAGTTGCAGGCAGAGATCTTTTATAAAATAAGTGAAGGAATGTTAATCTTAAGATTTCGTGGTGTACATCTCTGAACGCAGTGTGGTTTGGTTTTTAAACGTTCATGAACGAATAAATCCGAAGTGTTTCAGATTGTTTAAAGTTGTTCTATCTTAGTTCGGAGTATCAGAGAAGTAATAAAACCAAACCACGTGGGGACAGAGGTTTATCACCGAGACCCGACCCCAGCGAGAAGGGTAATCCAACGGATTTGGACGTACGTGCAAATGCGTGGTTTCCTCTTTCGCTAGGTCGAAGATTTTAATATCTCTTTTGCATGATGGTGTGACTTTTGTAAGACAGATTCGAAGACGCTGCTAAAGTTGAACCACGAGGGGGTCATAAACTTAGGGCTTCGAATCTGTTAACGGTATTTAAATGTATTTCGTGGGAAGAAGGAGGGGTCTATACTCGGAAATCAGGTCCAGCTCCAATCAGGGGGCCCAGGATCCTGGGAAACGTAGTGAAGACGCCTTCTTTCTCTCTTGTATGGGTAATAGCCTTCTGGAGGGACGATCTTAGGAAAACAAATGATTTGATAGGTTTGCAGAATATTGGAAGGCGGGGTCCTTCAAATTTGTAAAGTAAATTCGAAAATTGAAAAGTTAGTTGTAGTCGTTCCTCCTTGAAGTTAACTGTGGCTAAACAAACCCCCTGTAGACTTGTGGTGTAAGAAAACTTAAAACTGAAAGAATCAATTGTCACTAAATTAAAAATTAAGAACTTATAGTTCATGAAATTCGTTTACGCGGAAATTTGAGCATAATCATTTAATTGTTAGCGACCGTAACCGAGAACTTGATTGTATCTTAATTTAATGTTAACCAACGGACCAAGAGTTTTGTGAACTTTCTCTTAATTTAATTTGGCTCCAAGTAAATGCTAACGGGGTACGTCTGAGCCTCTAGTTCCTGAATCCGTCAATTTGGGTTCAGAAGAAAGTCCCGTTAGTGGATATACTGCAGAGTTGCGAGCTTTGTAGCGGGCCGTAAATCTACGGTCCGTACGCAGCACAAGTGGGAGTAAGTTTGTCTCCTGCCAGTAGTAAGTAAATTATTCTTTGAATATCTGGGTCGAATTGCGACCACTTCATTTCTTGTTATTTATTTTTGTTGCACTAAAATATAAAACCCCTCGATCTATAAATTATTGAAATTCAGATAACTATTAATCTTTTCTTTAGATTTATCATTGTTGATCAATTTAACGATTTAAAGTCACAACTGTGACCTTTGTCTTTGACGTTAAGATTATTGTATTGTCGGAAAATTTATAGATGTAATTCAGAATAAACTATTAAATGCATGTACTGTGTCGAGTAACATTTAATAAAATTTATAAGAGGGCGTGTGTTGTTTTAAATACCTTGTGATAGACCCCTCTTGTTAGCTGGGGAAAATTAACGTTCAAAGTAGGCTTGTGGAAAGCCGAAGGAACCTAGCCTATCAATTTAAAGGGCCATCCGTCTTGGGTAGGCCGAATAATCCTGGACGAAAATAAGAGATAAAATCACCGGGTACGCCCAACTTAAAGGGTGCCCGTGAAGTGAAGTCAGAGAATGGGCGTTCAATACCATAAATAAATATACGGATTGGGCGCGTACGTCATATGGTGTCAGAAGTGGGATTCTATTGCAAGGTATTTATCGCAAGAGTGTAACTTTTTGTTAAAATAAATTTGCGTAACAGAAGCACGAACGTAGAAAATAATTGTAACAGCAATTATATGAAGTAACTGTAACAGTGATTTTATGAAATAATTGTAACAACAATTATATGAAGTAACTGTAACAGTGATTTTATGAAATAATTGTAACAACAATTATATGAAGTAACTGTGACAGTGATTTTATGAAATAATTGTAACAGTAATTCTACGAAAGTATTTGCAACAATAATTTGGAACAATAATTGTAACAGTAATTCTACGAAAGTATTTGCAACAATAATTTGGAACAATAATTGTAACAGTAATTCTACGAAAGTATTTGCAACAGTAATTCGGTACAATAATTGAAAACAGTAAAAAGGGTCGTTAACAGTGATTACAGTTTTAAAGATAAACAAACAAATAACTTTCGCAATGTCGGTAAAGAGCGTGGAAATAACGAATGAGGAAAGCGTAAGTGACATGAGTGATACCGAACCAACGAACTTAAACGAAATAAGTACAGAAAGTTTGGAAAATTTAAAGAAGATAAATTTGGCCAAAATTATTCGGTTAGTAAAGGAATGCAAGGAATTAGGAGAAGAAATAAATCGAAGAAGGTCGAAACTGGAAGACCTTGTAATGATTATTCCGCGATGGGAGTATTTGGACAACCGAAGATCGGGGGTTCGTCCCCGAAGAATCTCTCTAGTTCCTCCCGTACAGAAGAACTTTCGAGGCAAGAAAGGATTGGGTGGAGACCAGAGAACCCAGAAGACATCCCAAAGAATCCTTGCAGAAGTGCACACACCACAAGAGACGAGAAACACCGCACCGACGAAGACCGGCAGCAGAATATAAAAACCGTCGTACAGGTATTAAAGAGTACTAGCTTACCTTTGCAACGTGAACAGGCAGTAAGGGGTCCTGAGCAAACGACTTTTGGACACACATTGGAAGGAAGTTCGCCGAAGTTTATGGGCGAAAGGGCACAAGAGAACCCAGGAACCAGCCCAAACGCCGTCAGGAAGGAACAAGGTGAGACAGTCAACCCAATTGCCACAAGAATATTAAGTGCAGGTAATGCCTTGGTTCAGGCTAATCCCACAAGGAGACATATTAAAGTGGGCATACCTAAGGACGCGTTGAAGACCGTTATGCCGGAGTATGCTTGTAATTGCATCAAAGGAACATCCTTTCGGGACTATTGGATGGAATCAACCCAGTTTTCGGTAAACAACCCAAGCTTAGGACTAAGAGATGAAGAGGTCCTAAGAGAAGAAACGCCACATGACAGAAGCCGAAGACTGCAGAAACTACAAAATCCTCCCACATCCTGGGACTACAACTCACAAGATTCAGAAGAAAGAACAGCCACAAAGGAGGACAACATCAAGGATGTGGAGGTGAACGAAGAAGACAAGTCCAGCAAGAGAGGAGAGCCCAGAAGGAAGAACTGTGACACTGGTCACAGGAGGAATAACACAACTCAAGAAAGTGACTACAACCCCATCAGAAACCAGAAGAGAAAACAAACCAAGTCAAATGAAGACAGAGACTCCAAAGAGGAAACAATGGAAGAAAGTGGCCGGAGCCAGTGCAAGATTTGTCAGCAAATGCGAAATTGGGAAGAGGCGTGCCCTCGAGCAAACCTTCGACAGGATTGGAAGGAGAAGCCTCCCGAATAGCTTCAGAGGAAGTAGCGGCGAGTCCGTCGGCTAGGACTGATCACCCTACCAGTACTCGTCGCTCAACAAGCTTCCACCGCGCTGAGCGATGGTGGAGCTTCCGTCACATTGACATAAGCTATGCACAAGAACATCGGGAGCCTTCATTGGACAGTGGCCAACTTCTCAGTACAGAGTTGCACCGGCCCCCGCCCATTCATGTAAGAGGAGTAGAAGTAAGTTTGACTATGGGAAGGGGGGTTGAAGAATTCTTTTGTGTTGTATAATTCCAGAGGCTCAGCAAGACTTGACTATAGGCGTATTGTTTCGGAGGATATGAAGACGAAACAAAGGTACGAAGCCCAGGTAGACCACCGGAAGAGGACAGTCACTGAATGAAACAGTAACCATCCAAGTAAAGGGAGTAGACAGTAAAGTGCGAGGGTGACTCTGGTAGAGGCAATCCCGCACGAAACACTAAAGGTGGCCGCCGTGATTCTGACGAGGGAAGTCAGAGACCCGGGGACGTAGTTCCCTTGGACGTCTATTCTCCGCTGCACGGGATGTGCAGTGAAGCTCGGGGAAACTTAAAAATGTTACCGAGCAGGATCCCACAGAGGAAGATGAGGTTACTGATGATCAATCAGGATGACGAAGAATACCTTGGCGAAAAAGAGACGTCGTGGGCATAGTGACGGAGGCAGAGCTAATTGGGAGGGTAGTCGACGCTCGACTCACCCCAAATTGGAACGAATGTCACGGTGAAAGGAAGTCAAGCATCGAAGAAGGACTTCGAAGAACGAGTGACAAGCCTCAAGTCCCATGTCCTTGGTTGGAAATCTTTTCCGACAAAGAAAGGAAAATCGTCGAAGAGTGGCTAAGGGATTATTCAGATGTCTTCTTACTGGGTGGCGAGCCATTGGGTTATATAACCTGATGCCAATGAAGTTGGAAACCCAGGACCATCCTCCCATCTTTAGGCGACCCTACAGGATACCTATTACACACGAGGAGGAGGTAAAGGACAAATAGCAGAAATGCTGGATCAAGGAGTGATACAGCATAGCCGTTCCACCTGGTCGTTTCCATTGGTAATCGTGAAAATGGGGAGTATGAGTTCCCCTGGACGTCTATTCTCCGCTGCATGGGATATGCGGAGGCTCGAGGATACTTGGAGAAGTTGTCGAGCAGAACCCCAAGGGAAGTTAAAGGAAAAGGGAATAGACGAAGAAGAAAATTTGGGGTATGGTTTCCCCTGGACGTCTACTCTACGCTGCAATGAATGTGCAGTGAGGCTCAGTGTGGTTTGCAAGTATCACAGAGCGGAAATCTCAACGGGAAGTTAACACTTTCCAAGGAGGCGGTAAAGTTACTTTTGAGAAATAAAAGTGACGACTAAAGAGTATTACCTTGAAGATAAGATGACATCGGCATGGTGGTTGAGGCAACGAGAACGGGGAGGTTAGTCGGAACAGCCGTTGATTCCTCGCCCGAAACGAAAAAAGTGTCACGGTGAGAAAGAGCCAAATTTCCACAAGTGACTAAGAAGAGATTGAAAACACCTCAAGACGCATGTTCACCGATGTCCGTCGCTCTCAAAGGGAAGAAGACCGACGAGGGAAAAAAAGATTAACTACTACCGTCACAGGTAGAGTACCAGGACCAAGTGATCACTAGGAACGAAGAGTGACCACAGGAGTCCAAGGGGAAGCGATTGAAGAAAAGAAGCGTAGGGCCCTGAGGCTTTGTGTAGACTATAGACCTTGGGACGTCAATGGCAGCAAGGACAAATATTAAGTACCCATCATGAGGAAACCTTGGCCAAGTTGCACGGGACTCATTACTTCTCGAGCAGGGATTTACGCTCGGGATATTGGCAGTTGGCCATTCACGACGATAGCATCTCGAAAACTGCCTTCCCACGGGAAGCGGTCATTTCGAGTTCAGGGTGGTCCCGTTTGGATTGTCCAATAGTCCACCAGTGTTCCAAAGAGTAATGAATTTATTTTGCCGAAGCAACTGGACAAGGAAGTACAGATTTACTTAGATGACCTCATTGTCCTTGGAAGGTTTTAGAAGGACATGACGAGAGGGTACGACGAGCCTTGGATAGCCTACGCACCTCCAACTTAAAGGTAAAGTTGGAAAAATGTCAGTTATTACAGTCCCAGGTGGGGTAATTAGGCCATGTGGTCACCAGGAACGGGGTGAAGCCCCAACAATCCAAAGAAGAGGCCAACCAACAGAAAGGAATTGAAGCAATGTTATATTTGGGCAGAGAGTCATCGTCCGTTCGGACCATAAGCCGTTGAAGTGGCTTCTGAGGGAAGGACACCGAGAGCTCAAATGGAAGACTAGAGCGTTCGGTCATGACATTGCAAGACTACGACGTTCTCATCGAGTACGTGAAAGGCAAACTCAACAGAGTGGCCGATTGGTTGTCCCGCCTGGAGTGACAAAGGAGTTTGGGAACGCAATATCCGATAAAAGCGATCATTGATCGCAAGGTAATCGGCAAACAACAGTAGAAGGACGTTGAAATAGCGGCAATTCGAGAAGCCATCGAAGAAGGAAAGGCTTTCAGCTGGTCCGTAACCAAGCCCATCCAGCCGTCGAGAGTCAAACTAGTGAGGAACCTGCTGGTTTACATCGATGCGAACGGAAGAGAGGTCATCGTAGTTCCTAAAAAGTTGAGAGAGCAGCTCATTTGGAAAGCCCACACTGACGTCGGGAGCATTCATCCGGGAGCTGCCGGGACTACAGAAATCCTACGGGACCTTTATTTTGGCCAGGTATGGTTCAACAGGTACGGCAGGTAGTCCAAGCGTGCGACACGTGCGCGCGGAACAAACAGACGCGGAAAGTGACTGTGGAAACAATGCCTTGTGTGCGAGGCCACAGTCCTTGGGAACTTCTGCACGTGGACTTAGTTGGTCCCCTTCCTCCGACCGGGGAAGGCAGCCATTATATCCTCACGTGTGTAGATAGTTTCAGCAAATTCACCATACTGGCAGCAATAAAGGACAAGACGGCCCGGGAGGTGGCGGACAAGTGCCATCGTTTGATACGGTGCAAACTGGGTGCCCCTTCAGCAGTAGTATCCGACCAAGGCAAGGAGTTCTGGAACTCTACCTTGCAGGAGCTCTTCAGGGTTTGGGAAGTACGACACCAAAGGACCGCCGCATACCAGCCCCAAAGCAACGGGAGGTCGAACGTCGGAATAAAGAGTTATGCATCAAACTCCGCATACTTTGTAAAGAAACTGGACGAGACTGGGATAAAATCCTCGACACCGTGGAATTGTCCTTGAACATCCGAGTGCACCGAGCCACGGGACATTCTCCATTCTTCTTGATGTACGGGCGAACCCCCAACGTACCTTCAAAGCTATTTCGCATGCCACAGGAGGCATGCGTGAGCCCGTACAACCCAGAGGAATACGCCGAAGACCGAAAGAGGAGTCTGAGCGAAATATATCGCCGAGTGGAAGAGTTCATGCGGAGATACGAGAAAGCTAACGGAATCAAGGAATTGAAGCCGTTCAAAGAGAAGGCGCCCCATGGCTTGGTGTACATTGATTACCCGCGACCGGGCAGAGGCAAGTTGGAGCCCCGGTACGAGGGTCCCTACATCATCATCGAACAAAAGACTCCAGTCACTTATCTCCTGCGTCACATGATCACTGGACATCAGATAGTGATCCATCGAGACCGCATCCGCCGCAGCATCGATGCCCAATGGGACGTTGAGCGACAAGGCGGGGCGGACGACGCAGGGGATGAGATGGGGGAAGGGCCAACGCCCCTCCTCTCGGGAGCTTCGCCCTCGACACCGGAGAAACATCAACAAGGGGAAGTGAACCGGAAGGCGCCTCCCGCCCCCTGGCAGGACCGAGCGGCGGAACGAGGACCGCCGGGCGCTTCCGAACTACTTCCTCACGGAGAGCTTCGCCCAGGACAGGGAGAAACATCGACTAGGGGAGGTGAACCGGAGGGCGCTTCTTGCCCGCTGGCAGGACCGAGTGGCGGAATGGGATCCGCCGGGCGCCTCCGAGCTACTTCCTCCCCGAGAGCTTCGCCCAGGGAACGGAGGAACATCGACCCGTGGAGGTGAACCGGAGTGCACCTCCTGCCCCCTGGCAGGACCGAGTGGCGAGCAGGAGCCGCCAGGTGCTTCCGAACTACCTCCTCGCGGGGACCTTATGGGAATAGGGTCCCCCGGAGAAAGCAGACAGGCTGCTTTCCCAGGGCCACCGTTTGAGCGTCAGTATGCTCTTAGGCCCCGACCTCGAGTACACTACGAGGAACCCGAGGATGACTAAAATTAAGTGTGTCAGTGTTGGTGTCCCAATAAAGGGGACAAATAAAATCTATCAGTGATAGTGTCCCAATCAAGGGGACAAGTAAATGGAAAGTTTTTGTGAGTAAAGTGATAATACCCGACCCTAGTTAAGAAAGTTTGCATCGGAGTGCAAAATTAAAGGAGGGGAGGGATGTCGTAACCATGAAGTTGCAGGCAGAGATCTTTTATAAAATAAGTGAAGGAATGTTATTTAAGATTTCGTGGTGTACATCTCTGAACGCAGTGTGGTTTGGTTTTTAAACGTTCATGAACGAATAAATCCGAAGTGTTTCAGATTGTTTAAAGTTGTTCTATCTTAGTTCGGATTATCAGAGAAGTAATAAAGCCAAACCACGTGGGGACAGAGGTTTATCACCGAGACCCGACCCCAGCGAGAAGGGTAATCCAACGGATTTGGACGTACGTGCAAATGCGTGGTTTCCTCTTTCGCTAGGTCGAAGATTTTAATATCTCTTTTGCATGATGGTGTGACTTTTGTAAGACAGATTCGAAGACGCTGCTAAAGTTGAACCACGAGGGGGTCATAAACTTAGGGCTTCGAATCTGTTAACGGTATTTAAATGTATTTTGGGAAGAAGGAGGGGTCTATACTCGGAAATCAGGTCCAGCTCCAATCAGGGGGCCCAGGATCCTGGGAAACGTAGTAAAGACGCCTTCTTTCCCTCTTGTATGGGTAATAGCCTTCTGGAGGGACGATCTTAGGAAAACAAATGATTTGATAGGTTTGCAGAATATTGGAAGGCGGGGTCCTTCAAATTGTAAAGTAAATTCGAAAATTGAAAAGTTAGTTGTAGTCGTTCCTCCTTGAAGTTAACTGTGGCTAAACAAACCCCCTGTAGACTTGTGGTGTAAGAAAACTTAAAACTGAAAGAATCAATTGTCACTAAATTAAAAATTAAGAACTTATAGTTCATGAAATTCGTTTACGCGGAAATTTGAGCATAATCATTTAATTGTTAGCGACCGTAACCGAGAACTTGATTGTATCTTAATTTAATGTTAACCAACGGACCAAGAGTTTTGTGAACTTTCTCTTAATTTAATTTGGCTCCAAGTAAATGCTAACGGGTACGTCTGAGCCCTAGTTCCTGAATCCGTCAATTTGGGTTCAGAAGAAAGTCCCGTTAGTGGATATACTGTAGAGTTGAGCTTTGTAGCGGGCCGTAAATCTACGGTCCGTACGCAGCACAAGTGGGAGTAAGTTTGTCTCCTGCCAGTAGTAAGTAAATTTATTCTTTGAATATCTGGGTCGAATTGCGACCACTTCATTTCTTGTTATTTATTTTTGTTGCACTAAAATATAAAACCCCTCGATCTATAAATTATTGATTCAGATAACTATTAATCTTTTCTTTAGATTTATCATTGTTGATCAATTTAACGATTTAAATTCATCAACTGTGACTTTGTCTTTGACGTTAAGATTATTGTATTGTGAAATTTTATAGATGTAATTCAGAATAAACTATTAAATGCATGTACTGTGTCGAGTAACATTTAATAAAATTTATAAGAGGGCGTGTGTTGTTTTAAATACCTTGTGATAGACCCCTCTTGTTAGCTGGGGAAAATTAACGTTCAAAGTAGGCTTGTGGAAAGCCGAAGGAACCTAGCCTATCAATTTAAAGGGCCATCCGTCTTGGGTAGGCCGAATAATCCTGGACGAAAATAAGAGATAAAATCACCGGGTACGCCCAACTTAAAGGGTGCCCGTGAAGTGAATTAAAGTCAGAGAATGGGCGTTCAATACCATAAATAAATATACGGATTGGGCGCGTAAGTCAGTAAGTCTTTTTTTTTTAGAAATGAGCCGTTCAGAAATTATGTTTGTTATTGTAATTTTGTATTAGGTCAAAAACTATAACAATACAACTGAAAACTAATACAAGAGTTATTGTATTCTTTAGTAATATTGGCTTATGTCACTAACTATTTGTGTGAATAGATTTCGACCGTTATTTTTCTGTCCGGTTAAGTTAATTGAATGCCCGGTTAAGTCAACTAAATACCCGGTTAGGTCATCTGAATGTCCGGTTAGGTCACCTGTACGCCCTTGATGACTGGTTAGGTTAAGTCGTGATATTTTCCTTAGTTTTTAACGAAAATATCACAACTTAACCTAACCAATCGTCAAGGGCATACAGTTGACCTAACCTGGCATTCAATTAACCTAACTGGGCATTATAGCCCATACAAAATTACAATAACAAACATAACTTTTGAACCGCCCATTTCTCCAAAAAATGACTTACAATTTTTAAATCAGCGTAAAAATCTACATTAAATATCGTATTCTCAAAAAAATCGGAAACAGTCCAAATTTCGGAAAAGGCCCGAAATGTGTTTTTACACTATTATGATAATACTAACATGCTGGACATCAATAATAAAACAGGTTTGAGGTTCTTTTACTCCATAAACGCAACATATGGTATGAAAGTTAAATGCACTTTAATTAACATTTCTGCCTACCCGGGTTTAATGAACGCAAGACTGTCCTTTATAAATTACTTCACTTATGTATTCGGTTCCTATTAGTATTACGTAAGTCAGTTTTCAAATTTGAAATACATTACTTGCATACTTTTCCTTTGAATGAAAGAATTGTAGGAACGTGCAGAGTTTGACTGATTTAAAAGAAATGTATTCATAATATATACATTGTTATATCATCATAATGTAACTACTGTAGTAAGGGTGAATTATTTAAAAATATTCTCGTTTATTGAGTAAAAGCTGAAATACTCGTAAATTGTTTCAATTATTTTATTAGTTAAATTTTTTTGTGAAACGTGGAGGCAATTAGCCTTTCATATCTATCGAACATTATATACACTATATATATATATATATATATATAATAGGGTGATTCAAAAAAATCAAAGTTTTTTTTTTTAATTGTTCAACCTGTATTTTTGTTCCCTATGACAAAAAAGTAGTGTATGCCAAATTTGGTGAATTTTAAATAAAATTTACTATGTGCTACCAGGCGTCAAAGTTTCCCTCTTTTTCAATTTGTTTGTTTTTACAACTTATGATTTTATGTTTAATTGTTTATATTTCAGAATTTTTAATTAATGGTTTATATACTAGCTTGCTTTTAATTGTTGCTTGGAACTCGTAATTTTGATACCAATTAATCGATTATGGAAGCTAGGCCTAACTCACCATCACCCAGTTGCTCATTTGGGAGAAGTTCTACAAGAAAAGAAACTGAAGTATGGCTAATTGGGCAGCCCTCTGCAGTACTAAAAACATCCGTATTGCCATCAGAGAAGGAAATGATGGCCCTCTTCATGCACTACAGAAATATTAAAAAGCAAGACATTAGAGAATCATGCTGCTCTACTGCAGATGATGGGCTAGCAGTTTGGAAAAAAGCAGGAATACTAGCAAAACAAAGAATACATGTAGTAGATAAAATTCAAGGAATACTGAAGGAATGACAGCTGCTTAAGAAAAACAAAGCAAACAAATTGAAAAGATCACAAAATTTAAATAATAAAGAAGAAAAATGGAAAGATAAACTGGAAAACTTATTTGACATTGCTCATGAGAATGCTATGCAGCTTATAAAAATAGAAGATGATAAGTAATTCTTGAAAATGCAACGTGAGAAAGGACATCATGGAAAAATGGGTACCATTGATAAGGCTGTTGCTAAAAAAGAGCAAAGAGCAGCAGAAAAGCAACAACGTTATGAAAAGAGGAAAGCAGAAGAAGAGATCAAAAGAAAGAAGAATGAAGAGGCTGTCATACTCACCAGTACATCATCAGAATCAGAATCAGAGGAGAGTAAAAGTGATGAATCTGGTTTCTGTGCTGCACAACCTTCAACATGGAAAAGTAAGGTTGGCAAACGTAGAAAATTGTTTGATGATAAATTATTAGGAAGTCTTGATGTTGCAAAATTGAGTGACAGAAATGCGTCTCTTTTTAATGCAAACAATCAGACATCGCTTGAATGGGACATCTGCGAACAAATAAAATGCATGTGTTTCAATACAACGGCAGCCAATACTGGTCCTAGAAATGGTGCACCTATTCTTCTAGAACAAAAATTCGACAACGATTTATTGTGGCTGGCATGTCGACACCATATATTTGAAATTATGCTGGAAGCTGATGTTTCAAAGTCTTTATCACCATCTTCTGGCCCAGATATAGTCCTTTTTAAGAAGTTCAGAGAAAAATGGTCAAGCATTAATAAGGAGGACTACGAAACAGCATTATCAGATCCAGATATCTATGAAAATATTCATGACATCAAAGATGACATAATTATATTTGCAACAAATCAACTAGATACATTCCAACCAAGAGACGATTACCTAGAACTATTGCAGTTAACAATTATTTTTTTGGGAGGTGAACCAAAAGGTGGAATCAAATTTAAACATCCAGCGGGACTTCATCGGACTAGGTGGATGGCCAAAATTACATATTCATTAAAAATTTTTATGTTCAAATCTCAGTTCAAAATTTCAGTAAAAGACAAAAAAGGACTAAAAGACATCTGTCTATTTGCTACTCGGTTATATGTAAAGGCATGGTTTACAGCTCCTGTGCCATCTTGCGCTCCTCGTCTTGCTCTGGAATTATTACAGAATCTTGTAGTCTACAAACAAATAAATGACACAATTGCATTTGTTGCTATTAAAAAACTGTTAGGTCACCTCTGGTACCTATCAGAACTGGTAGCCTTGGCCTTTTATGATGATGAAGTGCCTACTGAAACGAAACACACAATTGTAAAGGCCTTGCAAAATACAACAGAAACTCTTCCTGCAAAACGGGCTTTTCTAGATCCTGCACTTATTCCAACGAAGAAATTAGAAGATTTTGTCATCAAATACTCAAAGATTCTTTACAATAACAGAATTTAGTTCAAAATTTTTACTCAAAGATGCTAAAGAATGGCATAATGATGAAGAGTATAACTCCGCTAAGAAATCTATCAAACAGTGGAAAGTCGTGAATGATATAGCGGAAAGAGGAGTAAAATTAATGGATGAATATAATAAAATACTAACACATGACGAAGATCAAAAACAATTCTTGATACAAGTAGTGTAAAACTACAGGGCTGTTTACCCTGATAGAAAGAAAGAAACATTGATGAAGTAAGGACAGCTAATGTCTCAAATATCATGCTAGTTTAATTATGCATGCTTGTGGTTATGGTAGGACCTACGGGGGAGCTTTCCACATTAAAAAAAAGCAATGCGCCTTGTACTGTACCCCCTGGGTGGTGTGGAAAAATTTGACAATTTGAGTCGTTCTGTCAATTTTTAATTGCTGGTAGCAACCCCTAAAAATTAAAAATTTGCTAAAATATTTTAGGATAGTTGTTTTTATGCTGAAATGAACTATTTAAAGGGTTGAACACATTAAAATTAAAAAAAAGGTTTTTACCCCCATATTTGAATCACCCCAATATATATATATATATATATATATTATATATATATATATATATGTCTGCTGCAAATCCACAAGGAAAAAGAAAAACGATTCCAAGGCCTTTCGTGTATTCAGAGCTACACCTCGTCAGGGAATGAAGAGAGAAGGCAAGATGCCCATAAATATATACAACGTAGCGGAAACCAAAACAATTAGCACATACCACATACTTAACAAAAGTTAATGAGAGGCAAAAGGAATTTTAACAAGATATTGTCAATTTTATACATTCCCGCACTGTTATTGAAATTGTTTTTAAAATGAATAAATGCACATTCTAGAATATTTCTTTCTATTATATCTCTGTTTTTAACAAGCGCTTTAGAACTATCCCACTTGATGCTATGATTACATCTATACATATGGTTAAACAAAGCATTGGAATTATTAGCTGTTCTACACGCATATTTATGCTGTTTTACCGTAATATCTAACGTTTTACCCGTTTGCCTATATATACTGAGTTACATTGTGTACATCTGATCGAATACACACAACCAACAACATTATCCGTGCTATTCTTTATTAGGCGTGATTTAACAATATTATTATACTTAAAGACTACATTGATGCCAATTGCTTTAAGTAAAGTCGGAAGATATTGAAAATTAACATGGTAAGGTAGGCTAAGGATATTTTTAGCTCAAATTCCTTTACAACTCCATTATTATAATATCTATTCTTGGCTTTCCTAAGATAGTTATCTAAAAATGAAATAGGATAATATAATTTAGTACCAACATTCATGATATTGTATAACTCGGAATCTAAAAATTCTGGACTGACAACTCTCAATGCTCTAAGAAACATAGCAGAGAGAATAGAGGATTTAATCGAGGGATGATGGTCAGAATAAAAATCCACGTAAGAGTTATTATTAGTAGGCTTGCGATAGACTTCAAATTTGAACTGATTAGAGCATCCCCAAATTTTTAGACCCAGAAAAGATAGGCTTCCATCAATTTATTTTTCAACTGTGAACTTAATAGATGGGACTAAATTGTTGAGCCTACAAAGAAATAAGTCAACATCAAGTTATTAGGCCAAAGGCATAAAATATCATCTAAATACCTGTACCAAACCAGGTTAAAATTAACAATCGTAGCCAAGAATAGGTATTATAATAATGAAATTGTAAAGGACTTTGAGCGTAAAATATCCTTAGCCTACCTTACCATGTTAATTTTCAATATCTTCCAACTTTACTTAAAGCAATTGGCATCAATGTAGTCTTTAAGTATAATAATACTGTTAAATCATGCCTAATAAAGAATAGCCCGGATAATGTTGTGGGTTGTGTGTAATCGATCGGATGTACACAATGTAACACAGTATATATAGGCAAACGGGTAAAACGTTAGATATTACGGTAAAACAGCATAAATATGCGTGTAGAACAGCTAATAATTCCAATGCTTTGTTTAACCATATGTATAGATGTAATCATAGTATCAAGTGGGATAGTTCTAAAGCGCTTGTTAAAAACAGAGATATAATAGAAAGAAATATACTAGAATGTGCATTTATTCATTTTAAAAACAATTTCAATAACAGTGCGGGAATGTATAAAATTGACAATATCTTGTTAAAATTCCTTTTGCCTCTCATTAACTTTTGTTAAGTATGTGCTAATTGTTTTGGTTTCCGCTACGTTGTATATATTTATGGGCATCTTGCCTTCTCTCTTTATTCCCTGACGAGGTGTAGCTCTGAATACACGAAAGGCCTTGGTATCGTTTTTCTTTTTCCTTGTGGGTTTGCAGCATTCATTCATTTCACGTTTAATTGTGAAATTCATCCCATATATATATATATATTTAATTGTACTCTTTATTAGCAGGAGATAAATTCCATTAAAATTATTGCAATATTCATCAACATAATAAACGATACCATTAATTGTACAATAATTTTAAAAACTTAAAGATTACGACTAAAAACGAAAAGCTAAGAGATGTAATAAAATAAGTAATGATAAAATTAATAGTAAAAAATTACCCAAAGCTATTACTGAAAAAATAAAAATAAAAAGTGCACGTAATGAAAATAACAATGTTGATGTTAAATAGAGCTATAGAGAAACAATTTCACACCAAGAACTCCATAGTCTAGAACAGGGGTCACCAACCTGGGCGGTAGCGCCCACTAGTGGGCTCACGTTAAAGGTAATTAAACATTTATTTCATTATTTATTTTATCGATTATGTTGATTTATTCTTTTTGATCTAAGGTGGGCGATGAACAAAAAAAAGGTTGGTGACCCCTGGTCTAGAAGGTATAAAGCAAGACTGATGAATAGCTTCGACAATTGGATTGAGTTAGTTGTGAATTCTCCACATAAGACTGTATTCAGCACGTCTGGTTACCTCAGGGAGGCTTAAAACATCGTGGTTACCAAACATTTGTGAAGCTGGGCATCTTAGAGGTAACTTATGCAGCAGTCAAAAATATCTGTTATAAAGCAAACTTAGGGTTCTGCAGGACCCTTTTTTATAATTAACCCAGAGATGCTGCCAACAGATATAAATGTTACGGAGTTACAGGCTAACTAAAACCCTAAGATCCACTTTAAGTTAGCTCAAAAAAATGGGGAAAAATAGAAAAAACGTAAATGGAAATAAAGGATACTTATAAAAACTTACACAATACTTACACTTATAGACGTGTAAAATACTCACATAGGAATAGTAGTAATAGTAAAGTATAGAACAGAGAAGGCTCTGCCTCCTCCGCCAGCCACTGCTGACAGAAAATAGTGAAACAAGTTTTGTAGGAAGAAGTATAATGAAAAGAATAGCTTCAGAGTTTATTCACACCATGCGTACACTTATTTCGTGTACCCATTTATGCATTAGAGGACATCGAAAAAAATAAAAGAGAGCATGAAACACTAAACTGCTTAATCTAATTTACACTATACGAGTACATTTTTTAAGAGTTTTTATTTATTTATTATGTACAAGAAGTAATCATTGATCGTTGCATCACTTCTGATATGAGTGCAAAGCCACCGTACTGAGGGACTTACAATACAATCTTCCTCACTGGAATTACTAATAGAAAGGAGCATTGATCCAGGGGCACCCCAGTCGGTCAGCTCACTCCAGTTTAAGAATTCCGACGAAATGTACGTCAAATATATGATTTTTCCCCCTCTCTTTTAAGATTTCTTATATTATAATTTATACGGCGTCCTTCGCATCGGAATTACTTAGATAAGGAAGGACTGATCTAGAGACACCTCCGGCTGGCCTGCATCCCCAAGTTGAAAATTTCCCTAGCAGTGTACATATGCATAGGTAAATATTTATTTATTTATTATTTTTTTTGCGAAATTCTGATACACTTTTTTTTAAACTGGAGTTCTTTTCTAACCAAGTAGCTTCTCTGAAGATGAGTATGTCTGTTCGGATGTTTTCACTTCAGAGAGTTCTCATCAAGCTTATCATCTGAGAACTTCCAGTACTCTGAAACCAGACCTGGGCAGCGCCTCCTACTAAATTTATTGCAAAACAGAATATCGCTACTACTTCTATATAAAGCTATAGGACGTTCTCCAGCTAGCTAAGTTAGATAGACTCGATTTACCTAAAAAGTACTAACAATTGTACACTGTACACCCCAGAAACATCCCTGAAATTGGAAACATCTATTTGGAGGTTTTTGCCCCCGAGAGATCCCATCAAGCTTCTCTTCTCTACCAATGGAATATCATCTGAGAACTTCCAGTGCTCTGAAAATGGACCCGACCAGCGCCTCCTACTACATTTATTGGCAAAGGGAACGCTACTGCTTCTACTCTATCGTAATTAGCTCTCCTTCAAGCAACCTCCCTTTAATAATGAACAAAAAATGGAAGTAGCAAAAGAAAAGAAGGGGGAAGAGGAGTAGTTTCCCAAAATACTTTAATAAAGCTATTCAGAGGTTTTCATTCCCAAGAGTTCCCATCTCTTAAAAACGCGTAAATGAAAAAAAAAAGGCGATCATTTGAGAACTCCTAATGCTCTGATATCAAAACCGACCAGCGCCTCCTAATACATTTACGATCAAAAGGGAACATCACCATTCCCAATTCTACCCCAATCAATTCCCCATATAACCAACCCCCAAGACTGATATGTCTATTATTTCCCGTCTGTTGCTTATTCCCTCTTTTAAAGATTGAAGTAACATTCCAATTTAAAATCCGAGGAAACAACTTCCTGCGATAAAGATTAGTTATTATTTATTATTTATTAAATATTTAGTTAAAAATTTGAAGATAATATAACTAAAAAAGTTAATATTGACGTGCAAAATAATCTTAGTGTAATTAGCAAAAAGTTTCAAGTGTTGAGGATAATTTAAAGGGAATAGATAGAACAAGCGGTAGCTCGCTATCGCTCGCGACCGTTGTACAACTTGGCCCTCCGGGCTGGTAGCACTGTGATCCAGCTACAAAATTTAAAAAAAACGCCATTACCCCCATTATCCCCCCCACCCCCACTCCCCCATTACCCCCACACACAA
The DNA here is from genome assembly GCA_023014485.1 of Bathynomus jamesi. Taxonomy (NCBI): domain Eukaryota; kingdom Metazoa; phylum Arthropoda; class Malacostraca; order Isopoda; family Cirolanidae; genus Bathynomus; species Bathynomus jamesi. The sequence goes on from JAJOZX010001291.1 coordinate 435,354, forward strand.
AAGTAAAAAACGCCATTACCCCCAGCCCTCTCCCCATTACCGCCACTCCCACTCCCCAAATTACCCCCCACCCCCTCCCCCACTACCCCCTGGCTGGTAGCACTGTGACATATACTGCTACCCGCCCTCCGGGCGGGTAGCAGCATATGTCACAATGTGAAGCTCAAGATTTTCACGGCTGCGTTCTTTTCTGTAGTTTTATCGCGGTGCTGGGGCCTTCGGACCCAGTAATTGTGACCTAAGACCGGGAAACTTGACAGAACACATCGGCAGCTCATGGGCTATCAGTTGGTAGTGGTTGCAGAATTTTCCGATGTGCCGTTTAGTCTGTGTACGGTTCCAAAGAAAGCGGACAGACACACAGACACACACACACACACACATACAGACACAGACACATTTTAGCTTAATAGTATATAGGATAGAACAGGAAGTAAAATTAAGTGTGTCAGTGTTGGTGTCCCAATAAAGGGGACAAATAAAATCTATCAGTGATAGTGTCCCAATCAAGGGGACAAGTAAATGGAAAGTTTTTGTGAGTAAAGTGATAATACCCGACCCTAGTTAAGAAAGTTTGCATCGGAGTGCAAAATTAAAGGAGGGGAGGGATGTCGTAACCATGAAGTTGCAGGCAGAGATCTTTTATAAAATAAGTGAAGGAATGTTAATCTTAAGATTTCGTGGTGTACATCTCTGAACGCAGTGTGGTTTGGTTTTTAAACGTTCATGAACGAATAAATCCGAAGTGTTTCAGATTGTTTAAAGTTGTTCTATCTTAGTTCGGAGTATCAGAGAAGTAATAAAACCAAACCACGTGGGGACAGAGGTTTATCACCGAGACCCGACCCCAGCGAGAAGGGTAATCCAATGGATTTGGACGTACGTGCAAATGCGTGGTTTCCTCTTTCGCTAGGTCGAAGATTTTAATATCTCTTTTGCATGATGGTGTGACTTTTGTAAGACAAATTCGAAGACGCTGCTAAAGTTGAACCACGAGGGGGTCATAAGCTTAGGGCTTCGAATCTGTTAACGGTATTTAAATGTATTTCGTGGGAAGAAGGAGGGGTCTATACTCGGAAATCAGGTCCAGCTCCAATCAGGGGGCCCAGGATCCTGGGAAACGTAGTGAAGACGCCTTCTTTCTCTCTTGTATGGGTAATAGCCTTCTGGAGGGACGATCTTAGGAAAACAAATGATTTGATAGGTTTGCAGAATATTGGAAGGCGGGGTCCTTCAAATTTGTAAAGTAAATTCGAAAATTGAAAAGTTAGTTGTAGTCGTTCCTCCTTGAAGTTAACTGTGGCTAAACAAACCCCCTGTAGACTTGTGGTGTAAGAAAACTTAAAACTGAAAGAATCAATTGTCACTAAATTAAAAATTAAGAACTTATAGTTCATGAAATTCGTTTACGCGGAAATTTGAGCATAATCATTTAATTGTTAGCGACCGTAACCGAGAACTTGATTGTATCTTAATTTAATGTTAACCAACGGACCAAGAGTTTTGTGAACTTTCTCTTAATTTAATTTGGCTCCAAGTAAATGCTAACGGGGTACGTCTGAGCCTCTAGTTCCTGAATCCGTCAATTTGGGTTCAGAAGAAAGTCCCGTTAGTGGATATACTGCAGAGTTGCGAGCTTTGTAGCGGGCCGTAAATCTACGGTCCGTACGCAGCACAAGTGGGAGTAAGTTTGTCTCCTGCCAGTAGTAAGTAAATTTATTCTTTGAATATCTGGGTCGAATTGCGACCACTTCATTTCTTGTTATTTATTTTTGTTGCACTAAAATATAAAACCCCTCGATCTATAAATTATTGAAATTCAGATAACTATTAATCTTTTCTTTAGATTTATCATTGTTGATCAATTTAACGATTTAAAGTCACAACTGTGACCTTTGTCTTTGACGTTAAGATTATTGTATTGTCGGAAAATTTATAGATGTAATTCAGAATAAACTATTAAATGCATGTACTGTGTCGAGTAACATTTAATAAAATTTATAAGAGGGCGTGTGTTGTTTTAAATACCTTGTGATAGACCCCTCTTGTTAGCTGGGGAAAATTAACGTTCAAAGTAGGCTTGTGGAAAGCCGAAGGAACCTAGCCTATCAATTTAAAGGGCCATCCGTCTTGGGTAGGCCGAATAATCCTGGACGAAATAAAGATAAAATCACCGGGTACGCCCAACTTAAAGGGTGCCCGTGAAGTGAATTAAAGTCAGAGAATGGGCGTTCAATACCATAAATAAATATACGGATTGGGCGCGTAAGTCAGTAAGTCTTTTTTTTTTAGAAATGAGCCGTTCAGAAATTATGTTTGTTATTGTAATTTTGTATTAGGTCAAAAACTATAACAATACAACTGAAAACTAATACAAGAGTTATTGTATTCTTTAGTAATATTGGCTTATGTCACTAACTATTTGTGTGAATAGATTTCGACCGTTATTTTTCTGTCCGGTTAAGTTAATTGAATGCCCGGTTAAGTCAACTAAATACCCGGTTAGGTCATCTGAATGTCCGGTTAGGTCACCTGTACGCCCTTGATGACTGGTTAGGTTAAGTCGTGATATTTTCCTTAGTTTTTAACGAAAATATCACAACTTAACCTAACCAATCGTCAAGGGCATACAGTTGACCTAACCGGGCATTCAATTAACCTAACTGGGCATTATAGCCCATACAAAATTACAATAACAAACATAACTTTTGAACCGCCCATTTCTCCAAATAATGACTTACAATTTTTAAATCAGCGTAAAAATCTACATTAAATATCGTATTCTCAAAAAAATCGGAAACAGTCCAAATTTCGGAAAAGGCCCGAAATGTGTTTCTAATACTATTATGATAATACTAACATGCTGGACATCAATAATAAAACAGGTTTGAGGTTCTTTTACTCCATAAACGCAACATATGGTATGAAAGTTAAATGCACTTTAATTAACATTTCTGCCTACCCGGGTTTAATGAACGCAAGACTGTCCTTTATAAATTACTTCACTTATGTATTCGGTTCCTATTAGTATTAAGTAAGTCAGTTTTCAAATTTGAAATACATTACTTGCATACTTTTCCTTTGAATGAAAGAATTGTAGGAACGTGCAGAGTTTGACTGATTTAAAAGAAATGTATTCATAATATATACATTGTTATATCATCATAATGTAACTACTGTAGTAAGGGTGAATTATTTAAAAATATTCTCGTTTATTGAGTAAAAGCTGAAATACTCGTAAATTATTTCAATTATTTTATTAGTTAAATTTTTTTGTGAAACGTGGAGGCAATTAGCCTTTCATATCTATCGAACATTATATACACTATATATATATATATATATATATATAATAGGGTGATTCAAAAAAATCAGTTGTTTTTTTTAATTGTTCAACCTGTATTTTTGTTCCCTATGACAAAAAAGTAGTGTATGCCAAATTTGGTGAATTTTAAATAAAATTTACTATGTGCTACCAGGCGTCAAAGTTTCCCTCTTTTTCAATTTGTTTGTTTTTACAACTTATGATTTTATGTTTAATTGTTTATATTTCAGAATTTTTAATTAATGGTTTATATACTAGCTTGCTTTTAATTGTTGCTTGGAACTCGTAATTTTGATACCAATTAATCGATTATGGAAGCTAGGCCTAACTCACCATCACCCAGTTGCTCATTTGGGAGAAGTTTCTACAAGAAAAGAAACTGAAGTATGGTAATTGGGCAGCCCTCTGCAGTACTAAAAACATCCGTATTGCCATCAGAGAGGAAATGATGGCCCTCTTCATGCACTACAGAAATATTAAAAAGCAAGACATTAGAGAATCATGCTGCTGCTACTGCAGATGATGGGCTAGCAGTTTGGAAAAAAGCAGGAATACTAGCAAAACAAAGAATACATGTAGTAGATAAAATTCAAGGAATACTGAAGGAATGACAGCTGCTTAAGAAAAACAAAGCAAACAAATTGAAAAGATCACAAAATTTAAATAATAAAGAAGAAAAATGGAAAGATAAACTGGAAAACTTATTTGACATTGCTCATGAGAATGCTATGCAGCTTATAAAATAGAAGATGATAAGTTAATTCTTGAAAATGCAACGTGAGAAAGGACATCATGGAAAATGGGTACCATTGATAAGGCTGTTGCTAAAAAAGAGCAAAGAGCAGCAGAAAAGCAACAACGTTATGAAAGAGGAAAGCAGAAGAAGAGATCAAAAGAAAGAATGAAGAGGCTGTCATACTCACCAGTACATCATCAGAATCAGAATCAGAGGAGAGTAAAAGTGATGAATCTGGTTTCTGTGCTGCACAACCTTCAACATGGAAAAGTAAGGTTGGCAAACGTAGAAAATTGTTTGATGATAAATTATTAGGAAGTCTTGATGTTGCAAAATTGAGTGACAGAAATGCGTCTCTTTTTAATGCAAACAATCAGACATCGCTTGAATGGGACATCTGCGAACAATAAAATGCATGTGTTTCAATACAACGGCAGCCAATACTGGTCCTAGAAATGGTGCAGCTATTCTTCTAGAACAAAAATTCGACAACGATTTATTGTGGCTGGCATGTCGACACACATATTTTGAAATTATGCTGGAAGCTGTTGTTTTCAAAGTCTTTATCACACATCTTCTGGCCCAGATATAGTCCTTTTTAAGAAGTTCAGAGAAAAATGGTCAAGCATTAATAAGGAGGACTACGAAACAGCATTATCAGATCCAGATATCTATGAAAATATTCATGACATCAAAGATGACATAATTATATTTGCAACAAATCAACTAGATACATTCCAACCAAGACGATTACCTAGAACTATTGCAGTTAACAATTATTTTTTTTGGGAGGTGAACCAAAAGGTGGAATCAAATTTAAACATCCAGCGGGACTTCATCGGACTAGGTGGATGGCCAAAATTACATATTCATTAAAAATTTTTATGTTCAATCTCAGTTCAAAATTTCAGTAAAAGACAAAAAAGGACTAAAAGACATCTGTCTATTTGCTACTCGGTTATATGTAAAGGCATGGTTTACAGCTCCTGTGCCATCTTGCGCTCCTCGTCTTGCTCTGCTTGTGAAATTATTACAGAATCTTGTAGTCTACAAACAAATAAATGACACAATTGCATTTGTTGCTATTAAAAAACTGTTAGGTCACCTCTGGTACCTATCAGAACTGGTAGCCTTGGCCTTTTATGATGATGAAGTGCCTACTGAAACGAAAACACAATTGTAAAGGCCTTGCAAAATACAACAGAAACTCTTCCTGCAAAACGGGCTTTCTAGATCCTGCACTTATTCCAACGAAGAAATTAGAAGATTTTGTCATCAAATACTCAAAGATTCTTTACAATAACAGAATTTAGTTCAAAATTTTTACTCAAAGATGCTAAAGAATGGCATAATGATGAAGAGTATAACTCCGCTAAGAAATCTATCAAACAGTGGAAAGTCGTGAATGATATAGCGGAAAGAGGAGTAAAATTAATGGATGAATATAATAAAATACTAACACATGACGAAGATCAAAAACAATTCTTGATACAAGTAGTGTAAAACTACAGGGCTGTTTACCCTGATAGAAAGAAAGAAACATTGATGAAGTAAGGACAGCTAATGTCTCAAATATCATGCTAGTTTAATTATGCATGCTTGTGGTTATGGTAGGACCTACGGGGGAGCTTTCCACATTAAAAAAAGCAATGCGCCTTGTACTGTACCCCCTGGGTGGTGTGGAAAAATTTGACAATTTGAGTCGTTCTGTCAATTTTAATTGCTGGTAGCAACCCCTAAAAATTAAAAATTTGCTAAAATATTTTAGGATAGTTGTTTTTATGCTGAAATGAACCATTTAAAGGGTTGAACACATTAAAATTAAAAAAAAATTTTTTTACACCCATATTTGAATCACCCCAATATATATATATATATATATATATATATATATATATATATATGCTGCAAATCCACAAGGAAAAGAAAAACGATTCCAAGGCCTTTCGTGTATTCAGAGCTACACCTCGTCAGGGAATGAAGAAGAAGGCAAGATGCCCATAAATATATACAACGTAGCGGAAACCAAAACAATTAGCACATACCACATACTTAACAAAAGTTAATGAGAGGCAAAAGGAATTTTAACAAGATATTGTCAATTTTATACATTCCCGCACTGTTATTGAAATTGTTTTTAAAATGAATAAATGCACATTCTAGAATATTTCTTTCTATTATATCTCTGTTTTTAACAAGCGCTTTAGAACTATCCCTTTGATGCTATGATTACATCTATACATATGGTTAAACAAAGCATTGGAATTATTAGCTGTTCTACACGCATATTTATGCTGTTTTACCGTAATATCTAACGTTTTACCCGTTTGCCTATATATACTGAGTTACATTGTGTACATCTGATCGAATACACACAACCAACAACATTATCCGTGCTATTCTTTATTAGGCGTGATTTAACAATATTATTATACTTAAAGACTACATTGATGCCAATTGCTTTAAGTAAAGTCGGAAGATATTGAAAATTAACATGGTAAGGTAGGCTAAGGATATTTTTAGCTCAAATTCCTTTACAACTCCATTATTATAATATCTATTCTTGGCTTTCCTAAGATAGTTATCTAAAAATGAAATAGGATAACATAATTTAGTACCAACATTCATGATATTGTATAACTCGGAATCTAAAAATTCTGGACTGACAACTCTCAATGCTCTAAGAAACATAGCAGAGAGAATAGAGGATTTAATCGAGGGATGATGGTCAGAATAAAAATCCACGTAAGAGTTATTATTAGTAGGCTTGCGATAGACTTCAAATTTGAACTGATTAGAGCATCCCCAAATTTTTAGACCCAGAAAAGATAGGCTTCCATCATTTTATTTTTCAACTGTGAACTTAATAGATGGGACTAAATTGTTGAGCCTACAAAGAAATAAGTCAACATCAAGTTATTAGGCCAAAGGCATAAAATATCATCTAAATACCTGTACCAAACCAGGTTAAAATTAACAATCGTAGCCAAGAATAGGTATTATAATAATGAAATTGTAAAGGACTTTGAGCGTAAAATATCCTTAGCCTACCTTACCATGTTAATTTTCAATATCTTCCAACTTTACTTAAAGCAATTGGCATCAATGTAGTCTTTAAGTATAATAATACTGTTAAATCATGCCTAATAAAGAATAGCCCGGATAATGTTGTGGGTTGTGTGTAATCGATCGGATGTACACAATGTAACACAGTATATATAGGCAAACGGGTAAAACGTTAGATATTACGGTAAAACAGCATAAATATGCGTGTAGAACAGCTAATAATTCCAATGCTTTGTTTAACCATATGTATAGATGTAATCATAGTATCAAGTGGGATAGTTCTAAAGCGCTTGTTAAAAACAGAGATATAATAGAAAGAAATATACTAGAATGTGCATTTATTCATTTTAAAAACAATTTCAATAACAGTGCGGGAATGTATAAAATTGACAATATCTTGTTAAAATTCCTTTTGCCTCTCATTAACTTTTGTTAAGTATGTGCTAATTGTTTTGGTTTCCGCTACGTTGTATATATTTATGGGCATCTTGCCTTCTCTCTTTATTCCCTGACGAGGTGTAGCTCTGAATACACGAAAGGCCTTGGTATCGTTTTTCTTTTTCCTTGTGGGTTTGCAGCATTCATTCATTTCACGTTTAATTGTGAAATTCATCCCATATATATATATATATTTAATTGTACTCTTTATTAGCAGGAGATAAATTCCATAAAAATTATTGCAATATTCATCAACATAATAAACGATACCATTAATTGTACAATAATTTTAAAAACTTAAAGATTACGACTAAAAACGAAAAGCTAAGAGATGTAATAAAATAAGTAATGATAAATTAATAGTAAAAAATTACCCAAAGCTATTACTGAAAAAATAAAAATAAAAAGTGCACGTAATGAAAATAACAATGTTGATGTTAAATAGAGCTATAGAGAAACAATTTCACACCAAGAACTCCATAGTCTAGAACAGGGGTCACCAACCTGGGCGGTAGCGCCCACTAGTGGGCTCACGTTAAAGGTAATTAAACATTTATTTCATTATTTATTTTATCGATTATGTTGATTTATTCTTTTTGATCTAAGGTGGGCGATGAACAAAAAAAAGGTTGGTGACCCCTGGTCTAGAAGGTATAAAGCAAGACTGATGAATAGCTTCGACAATTGGATTGAGTTAGTTGTGAATTCTCCACATAAGACTGTATCAGCACGTCTGGTACCTCAGGGAGGCTTAAAACATCGTGGTTACCAAACATTTGTGAAGCTGGGCATCTTAGAGGTAACTTATGCAGCAGTCAAAAATATCTGTTATAAAGCAAACTTAGGGTTCTGCAGGACCCTTTTTTATAATTAACCCAGAGATGCTGCCAACAGATATAAATGTTACGGAGTTACAGGCTAACTAAAACCCTAAGATCCACTTTAAGTTAGCTCAAAAAAATGGGGAAAAATAGAAAAAACGTAAATGGAAATAAAGGATACTTATAAAAACTTACACAATACTTACACTTATAGACGTGTAAAATACTCACATAGGAATAGTAGTAATAGTAAAGTATAGAACAGAGAAGGCTCTGCCTCCTCCGCCAGCCACTGCTGACAGAAAATAGTGAAACAAGTTTTGTAGGAAGAAGTATAATGAAAAGAATAGCTTCAGAGTTTATTCACACCATGCGTACACTTATTTCGTGTACCCATTTATGCATTAGAGGACATCGAAAAAAATAAAAGAGAGCATGAAACACTAAACTGCTTAATCTAATTTACACTATACGAGTACATTTTTTAAGAGTTTTTATTTATTTATTATGTACAAGAAGTAATCATTGATCGTTGCATCACTTCTGATATGAGTGCAAAGCCACCGTACTGAGGGACTTACAATACAATCTTCCTCACTGGAATTACTAATAGAAAGGAGCATGATCCAGGGGCACCCCAGTCGGTCAGCTCACTCCAGTTTAAGAATTCCGACGAAATGTACGTCAAATATATGATTTTTCCCCCTCTCTTTTAAGATTTCTTATATTATAATTTATACGGCGTCCTTCGCATCGGAATTACTTAGATAAGGAAGGACTGATCTAGAGACACCTCCGGCTGGCCTGCATCCCCAAGTTGAAAATTTCCCTAGCAGTGTACATATGCATAGGTAAATATTTATTTATTTATTATTTTTTTTGCGAAATTCTGATACACTTTTTTTTAAACTGGAGTTCTTTTCTAACCAAGTAGCTTCTCTGAAGATGAGTATGTCTGTTCGGATGTTTTCACTTCAGAGAGTTCTCATCAAGCTTATCATCTGAGAACTTCCAGTACTCTGAAACCAGACCTGGGCAGCGCCTCCTACTAAATTTATTGCAAAACAGAATATCGCTACTACTTCTATATAAAGCTATAGGACGTTCTCCAGCTAGCTAAGTTAGATAGACTCGATTTACCTAAAAAGTACTAACAATTGTACACTGTACACCCAGAAACATCCCTGAAATTGGAAACATCTATTTGGAGGTTTTTGCCCCCGAGAGATCCCATCAAGCTTCTCTTCTCTACCAATGGAATATCATCTGAGAACTTCCAGTGCTCTGAAAATGGACCCGACCAGCGCCTCCTACTACATTTATTGGCAAAGGGAACGCTACTGCTTCTACTCTATCGTAATTAGCTCTCCTTCAAGCAACCTCCCTTTAATAATGAACAAAAAATGGAAGTAGCAAAAGAAAAGAAGGGGGAAGAGGAGTAGTTTCCCAAAATACTTTAATAAAGCTATTCAGAGGTTTTCATTCCCAAGAGTTCCCATCTCTTAAAAACGCGTAAATGAAAAAAAAAAGGCGATCATTTGAGAACTCCTAATGCTCTGATATCAAAACCGACCAGCGCCTCCTAATACATTTACGATCAAAAGGGAACATCACCATTCCCAATTCTACCCCAATCAATTCCCCATATAACCAACCCCCAAGACTGATATGTCTATTATTTCCCGTCTGTTGCTTATTCCCTCTTTTAAAGATTGAAGTAACATTCCAATTTAAAATCCGAGGAAACAACTTCCTGCGATAAAGATTAGTTATTATTTATTATTTATTAAATATTTAGTTAAAAATTTGAAGATAATATAACTAAAAAAAGTTAATATTGACGTGCAAAATAATCTTAGTGTAATTAGCAAAAAGTTTCAAGTGTTGAGGATAATTTAAAGGGAATAGATAGAACAAGCGGTAGCTCGCTATCGCTCGCGACCGTTGTACAACTTGGCCCTCCGGGCTGGTAGCACTGTGATCCAGCTACAAATTTAAAAAAACGCCATTACCCCCATTATCCCCCCCACCCCCACTCCCCCATTACCCCCACACACAAAAGTAAAAAACGCCATTACCCCAGCCCTCTCCCCATTACCGCCACTCCCACTCCCCAAATTACCCCACCCCCTCCCCCACTACCCCCTGGCTGGTAGCACTGTGACATATACTGCTACCCGCCCTCCGGGCGGGTAGCAGCATATGTCACAATGTGAAGCTCAAGATTTTCACGGCTGCGTTCTTTTCTGTAGTTTTATCGCGGTGCTGGGGCCTTCGGACCCAGTAATTGTGACCTAAGACCGGGAAACTTGACAGAACACATCGGCAGCTCATGGGCTATCAGTTGGTAGTGGTTGCAGAATTTTCCGATGTGCCGTTTAGTCTGTGTACGGTTCCAAAGAAAGCGGACAGACACACAGACACACACACACACACACATATACAGACACAGACACATTTTAGCTTAATAGTATATAGGATAGAACAGGAAGTAAAGTAATTAAAGTTAGAAATTGCAAATTCACTTTTATTTTCTCATGTTGGAGGGCATGATTTGTATAATTTCAGTAGAAGGACAGAAAATTTATTAGCTAAATACCGAAGTTTGATTAAATCTTTGAAAGAGAAGTCGAATAACGTTCTAATTTCTGGGGTTCTTCCGATAATTTCTGAAAGTAATAGATTGTTAATTGAAGCAATTTACTTTAATACTAAATTAGAAGCAATGTGCTTCTTCGTTAACTTTTGGTTTGATTTTAACTCTGCAGCTCTTTTTATTCAAGATGGTATTCGCTTGAATGAAATAGGTAATGCGCGACTCGGGAGGTTGTTGGATAAAAAGTGAGTAGAATTTACATGGGCCTCCTTCATAAGGAGTAAAATTAGACGTCGAAATATGTAATATTTTAAGTAGAATAGTTACGCATAAGGAATCACTTATAGATGGGGGCTTTGCTGCCCAAACATTAATTTTAATACTTTAAACAGCGATGCTGTGGATATATGATTCATAGATTTTTTACAAGATAATTTTTTTTTTCAAAAAGTATTAAATCCGACTAGTGGTGAGAATATTTTGCTTTGTTTTAACTACTAATGATAATTTAATTCAGAATTTAAACGTCGGAAAAAGTTTATGTAACACCGATCATAGCATTATACGTTTTTCAGTTAATGTTAAAACTTCCACAGAATTAAATAGCTTTGAGGCGCCTGATTTTAGGAGAGCAAATTTCGATTTTAGCGTTTCAATAAGTTTACTGTAATTAACTGGGATGAACTGTTAGCGGTAGATTGTGTTCTTAACATGTGGGATAATTTCAAGAGTTTATTCATAAATTTAGACGAGCCTTCTGTACCTAGGAGAGTTAAGAGAGATCAATTCAATGCGCAACATAAATGGTAGATCAAAAATAGAGGAAAACCAATCACAGACAGAAATGTAGCCTGCAAGTGGTATAAAAGGGACCATGCGCAACAACACTAATATTTATATCGATTTACGTAGAAATATTAAACGTGTAATTAGAAGTGCTAAATACGAATTTGAAATTCAAGTAGCTCGTGAATGTAAAGGAAACCTCTAAAGAAGTTTTACGATTATGTTAGTAATAGAAATCCATTGAGGGACAATATTCGGCCACTGGTAGACTCGTATGGTAACTTAACAAATAACCATTGGGAGGTAGAAATAATTTCAAAAATTGTTTACATCAATTTTTACATTTGAGGATATATCTTTTATTCTGGAGACTTGTAATATGTTCAGAGACGTTAACGGGGTTTCATTGCTTACTGACATAACTGTTTACACTGAAGAGATTTCTCATTACACTCACAATCTTCTAAATTTAGGACTTAGAATTTCTTTCTCAGGGTGCATTCTAGAGGAAGTTTTTCCTTAATTTGGGTATCAAAGTTTCTTGTCAGATGACACAACTTTTAATAATACATAACTTCTCTAGATAGAAGAAATGGTCTTCAAAACGTCTTTTTTCAGTAATTAAAAATAGAAGATTATACGTCTTTATATACTGTAGAAGGTTACGGAAATCTTTGTTTTCTGTGGTTTCTGTGTAAAAATTAATAAATCACCAGGGCCAGACCATTTTAAACTAAAGCATCTGAAAGAGTTAAAGAATGAGATACTAGATCTTTTAGTTCAAGTATTAAATAAATCTTTATAGCAGGAAGTTGTTCCCTCGGATTTTAAATTGGTTAATGTTACTTCAATCTTTAAAAGAGGGGATAAGCAACAAACGGGAAATATAGGCATATCAGTCTAACTTCTATTATTGGAAAGCTTTCAGAATCATTTATTCGCGATCGTATAGTTGAACATCTTGAAAGCAGTAATTTTATTAAACAAAGTCATCATGGGTTTCGTAGAAATAAATCTTGTTTAACAAATTTATTACAATTTTTTCATGACGTCATCGGTATTTATGATTGTAACAGAGCAGTAAACGTTATAGATTTAGCTTTTCAAAAAGCGTTCGACAAAATTCCGCATAAACGACTGTTAGAAAAAATTAAAGCTCACGGAATAAGGTGTCAAGTTCTTAATTGGACTAATAATTGGTTAACTAGTAGAAACAGATGGCAGTATTAACGGAGAAGAAAGAGTCAGAGTGAATTAATGTAACTGGCGGTATTTTCGCATGGGTCAGTTTTGCAACCAGTACTTTTCATAATATATAGGGGGTCCATAAATGATTACCCTGATTAAAGCATGCTATAACTTAAATAAACACTCGTATTCAAACACAGTTTTAATCATAAGTAGATAAACATACAAAGTTTTGATACATAGTTAATTAGCTTAATAAGATTCCACATGTGCACCTCTAGTGGCACGTAAAATGTCTAAACGGTATTCACACTCTCGCCACACATTTTCTAACATTTGTGGGTTAACTGTTGCAATTGCATCCGTAATGCGTTCTCGCAATGTCCTGATATCTGGAACAACTGTTGCATAAACCAAATCCTTAACATGACCCCAGAGAAAGAAATCCAGCGGGGTAATGTCTGGTGATCATGGGGGCCATGGGATTGGCCCGTCCCTGCCGATCCATCGATTTGGAAATGTTGCGTCGAGAGTTTCACGAACAACAAGCGCCCAATGAGGGGGTGCCCCATCTTGTTGGAAGATGACAGTTGGCTGCCTGTCCTGCAGCTGGGGGATGGCATAATTGGTGAGCATATCCAGGTACACAGTTGCGGAAACAGTGTTCTCAGCGAAGAAGAAAGGACCAATTATCTGGTCATGCATTAGTCCACACCAGACATTGATCTTCGGACTGCCCCGAATATGCTCCCTTACGGCACGTGGGTTTTCCGATCCCCAAATACGTACATTGTGTCTGTTGACTCTACCACTGAACAGCTACTACAGCGCTCCTAGCGGCGAATGCGGTAGACGAAACACACCAGCACAGAAACTTGATGCGTGTACGAGATCACCTGTAAAACGAAAACGGATGTAAGATTCGTCATTAAAACATGAGAGCATACTGTTTTCAGGGTAAACATTTATGGACACCCTGTACATCAACAATCTAATCTTGATGTCAGTTTAGTGAGTAAATTTTCTAAATTTACCGACGACACTAAAATTGCGGGTAAAGCAGTTAGCTTGCCAGGCAGAGAGAATTTATAGCTCGATTTTAATAATTTAATAGAGTGTAAAGTAAATTTACGATAAAATCATGCATGTAGGATACCACAACAGTCAATTTAACTACACTATGGGAAATAGTGTGTTAAACGAAGCCTCTGAGAAAAAGATTTTGGTGTTATTCTTACTAAAAATTTAAAGTTCTGAAAACAATGTTCAGTCGCGAGTAGTAAAGACAACATAGTATTAGGTTTTATTTCTCGAAATTTTTAATACAAATCTAAAGATATTGTTTTGCCATTGTACAAGTAACTTGTTAGAACTCATTTAAGATATGCTGTACAGTTTTGGTCGCCCTATATGAGTAAGGACACAGAAGAGTAGAAAGGGTTCAGCGCTGCTTAGCAAAGCTTATTCCTGCAATATGTTATAAAACATGCGAAGATGGACTCAGAGAGCTGAATTTGTATACGCTTGAAACTCGTTTGAGACACGAATTAATTCAGGTGTTCAAAATTTTAAATCGCTTTGATAACATAAATTACAAAAAAATTTTGACTTAGACCAAAGGAACATGATTTTAAAATAAGGGACAAAAGACTTGAGACACATTGCGAGAGGCTTTTCACCTAAAGATACTTGAAAGGTGAAATAGTCTACTCGTGGCGGTTATGACGAGCATTTCAGTTAATATGTTTAAGAATACTTGTAGGTTGGCTAGGTATTTTAGTTGCATAAATTTGCATTAAAGGGTGGGTGAACTGGGGATTTGTATTTCTGTTAGTATAGGGAGTAGCCCGAGTTTTCTTTCTGTTTTGAATGTAGTAGGAAGTGCTGATCAGGTCTGGTTGCAGATCGCTGAGAGTTTCCAGATGATACCCCATTGATAGAGATGGGAAGTTTCATGGAAATTCTTGGGGGTTAAAACCTTCAAAGAATGAGATACTAGATGTTTTAGTTCAAATATTTAATAAATCTTTATCGCAGGAAGTTGTTCCCTCGGATTTTAAATTGGCTAATGTTACTTCAATCTTTAAAAGAGGGAATAAGCAACAGACGGGAAATAATAGGCATATCAGTCTAGAGGGTTGGTTATATGGGGAATTGACTGGGGTAGAATTGGGAATGGTGATGTTCCCTTTTGATCGTAAATGTATTAGGAGGCGCTGGTCGGTTTTGATATCAGAGCACTAGAAGTTCTCAAATGATCGCCTTTTTTTTTCATTTACACGTTTTTAAGAGATGGGAACTCTTGGGAGTAAAAACCTCCGAATAGCTTTATTAAAGTATTTTGGGAAACTACTCCTCTTCCCCTTTCTTTTCTTTTGCTCCTTCCCTTTTTTGTTCATTATTAAAGGGAGGTTGCGTGAAGGAGAGCTAATTACGTTAGAGTAGAAGCAGTAGTGTTCCCTTTGCCAATAAATGTAGTAGGAGGCGCTGGTCGGGTCCATTTTCAGAGCACTGGGAGTTTTCAGATGATATTCCATTGGTAGAGAAAAGAAGCTTGATGGGAGGCCCATGTAAATGATGGGAGGCCCATGTAAATGATGGGAGGCCCAGGTAAATTCTACTCACTTTTTATCCAACAACCTCCCGAGTCGCGCATTATCTATTTCATTCAAGTGAATACCATCTTGAATAAAAAGAGCTGCAGAGTTAAAATCTAACTAAAGTTAACGAAGAAGGACATTGCTCCTAATTTTGTATTAAAGTAAATTGCTTCAAATAACAATCTATTACTTTCAGAAATTATCGGAAGAACCCCAGAAATTAGAACGTTATTGACTTCTCTTTCAAAGATTTAATCAAACTTTGGTATTTAGCTAACAAATTTTCTGTCCTACTACTGAAATTATACAAATCATGCCCTCCAACATGAGAAAATAAAAGTGAATTTGCAATTTCTAACTTTAAATACTATACTTCCTGTTCTATTCTATCTATTCCCTTTAAATTATCTTCAACACTTGAAACTTTTTGCTAATTACACTAAGATTATTTTGCACGTCAACATTAACTTTTTTTAGTTATATTATCTTCAAATTTTTAATTAAATTGTTTCATGAAAGTGTCAGAGATTTCCTTCTTTAACTCCTAAAACTTTTCATCAATATCTAACTTTAAATTACAAAATTTACAAACACTAAGCCGATCAACATATATAGGCCTATCTCGGGTAAACTCAAAGGCACAAACCGCGCATCCGTATTTTCTAAAAGTCATTTTTACTCTATGAAATAAATATTTATCTCACATTATTCGACAACTTCAGAATATTAAACACCACTTGGATGGAAAAGATTATGTGTACAGTAAATGTACAAAGTCACAATAAACAGTCCCCATATATCTTTCAATATAGGTACCGGGTGTCCGAGAATTATCTGTACAAGTTTTGGCTGTTATTAAAAGTCAACCATGAAGTGTAGAAATTCCAGTGTTGTCCCATTTTACAGAGAATCTCATTAAGTTTTTTCTGATACCAAGTTTTGACAAGTTTTTTAGAAATTCCAGTGCGTCCGAAAATTATCTGTACAATTTCATCTTTTAATAAAATTCTTGATAAAACACGTACAATTCTTAAACAAGATTATTTAGAATCTGTATTTTCAAAAGTTTCTTTTATTAAAGTAACGTTGTTACAAACATTCGATATGTGCACCATCAGTGATTCGCAAAACATCCAATCGATATTCCAAATGTTGCCATGTACGCTGCAGCATATCCACATCAATTCGCTCAATAGCAGCTGTGATTCTGGCTTTTAAATCATCAATGTCTGTCACCCGTGTACAAAAAAGAAAAAACTTGTCCAAACTTGTTATCAGAAAAAACGTAATGAGTTCCTCTGTAAAATGGGACAACACTGGAATTTCTACACTTCATGGTTGACTTTTAATAGCCAAAAATTGTACAGATAATTCTCGGACACCCGGTATATAAAATATATATTTTATATATTATCAGCAAGGTAGAGGCCGGCGGAATGTACAATTTGATTAATATCCTTTTCATGCGTATGTCGTTAGTTTCCACTGCAATCGCTATTGTCTTCATGGGTCCAGGTGCATGATTCTTCAGGAGCACCTGTTTCACTCACAAGTACATTCATATCACCCTATGCGTGATATATATATATATATATATATATATATGCAAGAAGGAGGGGGCAAGGGCGAACATCAGCAAAATTGCTCCCCCTGAATAAAGAGGGAGAAGGACAGCCAATGTCAAGGTTCAAAGTTTTCAAGATGCCTGGACACTCTGCGTTTGAAAGATTAAGGGTCATAGGCAGAAGGAAAACAAGATTGTTCCAGAGTTGACCAGTGAATACCGATTAACCCTTGCGTTAGAGAGTTTGACAGAAAAGGGATGAGAATGTGTCAAAAGTCTGGTACTGCAACTTCTTAATGGAGGAGGGATGCAGTTAGTGTTCAAAAAAGCGGTGCCTGTTATAACAGTGATAGTAACGATAGAGTGAGGCAACATTGCGGTGAAGAGAGAGGAATTAAAGACAGTCAGTAAGAGGCGGGGAATTGATGGGACGAAAAGCCTTTGATTCCACCAGCTCAAGTAGAGCTCTGTGGGCTAAGCCAACCCCACACATGAGAAGCGTACTCCATGCAGCGGCGGACAAGACGGTCTTGTTAAGAACCCTTTACAAAAGGGCCGTGTAGAGGAGGGGGGCCCACAGGGGCTTGAGCCCCTGCCCTTTTCCAACCATGACTCAGAGTTGCCCTTTTCCAACCATGACTCAGAGTTGCCCTTTTTTCATTAACTTTTTTGAGTATATGAATACAGTAACATTTTTTATCCTGCCTTAGTATGGTGAAAAAAGAAATGGGCCTTTCCTCTCAAGGTGCGGGGGTCATTCTATGTAAGCTATTAATTTAAGTTAACGAGTCTGAAATTTGACCCCGGGAACGCATCCTCCATTATAACACTAAGTATGTATATGGGAAAAAATGTGTCCCATTTACAACACTTAAGTACTCATCAACACAACATACAGGGCCATTCAAAAAAGACGCAACAGTTTAAATTGTTTATATTTCATAATATTGTTAACGTACAGGAATGATTTTTACATTAGTTTACAGCGCACACCTGGGAGTTTTGTTACCGCTTAGGCCTAGTAGCGTAAGGCGCTAGACGAACGAGTCTTGTAGCCTAAGGTGTAGTAGCGCGTCATTAGTCAGTGTTTAGGAAGATGTACACTTTACAACAACGTGTGTTTATAGCTACAAGAGTCGTTCGCCTAGCGCCTTACGCTACTAGGCCTAAGCGGTAACAAAACTCCCAGGTGTCCGCTGTAAACTGATACAAAAATCATTCCTGTACGTTAAAAATATTACGAAATATAAGCAATTTAAACTGTTGCTTTTTTTTTGAATGGCCCTGTATTAGAATTTTCATGTTTTTTTATTTACACTTAATATTTAAGTACCATCTAGTTGTGAAATTATTCTACATTCCAAAGAGGTACCCTTTTTTGGCCTTGAGCCCCTGCCCCTTAAACGTTCTCTGCACGGTACTGCTTTACAAAAAGGGTAACTAAGTGGAGATGAATAAACTGAGGCGCCGGTACAGCATACCTAATCTTTTAGAAGCGATTAGAAGATCATTAATAAATAAAAGAACGTAGATGACAGGACAGAGCCATGAGGAACAGCTATGCAATCTCCAGTTACCGACTCAACTGAGACCTTTTACAGTAATTTCGTGCGACCTCTCGGTTGTTTTATAACTGGTTGTATACTGCCGAACATCAATTGTTTTTGCTATCTCGGATACGTTGTGGTCCAACAGGAACTGACGTTTATCGGAGGAGCACAAATAACAAATTGATAATCCCTTTCAGTAAAACGTTCGACGAACTAACAGCCTGCCGAAACAAACCAAATCAGTTGGGTATTCTTTTGCAGCGAAACTATGTAAGCTCCTTGCGTAAAAAATACTTGATTCTCGTATTAGAAGAATTTGATTTCAAAATCCAAGGATCTGCTCCCGGCATTCTTTATGGTCTTCTAAAAGTTCACAAGAAGAATATCCTAAGAATATCCTAAACAAGAATTTTCCAAACTTTTAACTCTGGCAGCTACCCATACATTCTGTATTATATATATATATATATATATATATATATATATATATATATAACAGGGTGGCGCGAAAGTCGCGCATCATAAGAATTTTCAGTGTTGACTATATTATTTTTTTTCTTTTAGGTAGGGGAGTAAATTCTGTACCGATTCATCGATTTGTTTTACCTGGTATTCCATACATTAAAACCAAGCTCACCCTCTCGTCTATTGTTGATTTCGCAGCCATCCCCTACCTAAAATAAAAAAATAATATATTATAGTCAACACTGAAAAATCCTATGATGCGCGACTTTTGCGCCACTCTGTGTATATATTCCATCCGAATTTAATAAAAAAATTAGTCTTTAATATATTTATTTTTGGTTTACAAACATCCTTCTTCCTCAACGAATTTTCCTTCTTGTTCCAAACTTAAATTAGTTTTGTGTTACATGTGATATTTTGTTTTACGAGTATTTGCTTTGTTTTAATACCAGCTAGGAGTATACCCGCAAAAAGATAGATTGCGAATCAATTGCATGCAAGACGATCAATAATGCTCAAAGGAGAGAGAGAGGGGGTATAGTACAGGATCTGGCCTAGAGTTCGTATAAATTTCTGGGTGCAGAGGTTTTGACGACTGATCTAGACTAATTTTGGGCGTAGAATCCAAATTGGTGCGGAAATGGCCAAAAATTGGCAAAAATGGCAAAATTTTATCAGTTTTTCATATTTTTGTCATATTCTTGAGTTGAAAATTTTTTTAAGGGCAATTGTCTGTTTGAGAATCTGTGTTTGTAACATACTGCTGCCTGAACCAAGAAAACTGACAAAAATGTCAAAAAATAACAGCAAAAATAGTAAAAAATTAAGTAAATATTGTCAAAAAATCGCAAAAACGAAATTTTTGGCTATTTTGGTGCATAAACTAGCTCTAACCAATCTTATCGAACTAAATAGTCAAGAAATTAGATATTAATAGCTCTACTAAAATTTCCTAACACAAAAACATGTACAAATGTCTAAATTTTGGGTTACAATGATTAAAAATGGTTGTAGAATATTTGAAAAAATAGACAAAATATAAAAAATAGTGCTAATTTTATAAAACTCTTAGGTTTGCATGTTGTAAAAGACTGTGAGATAAGATCATGTATTATTTCTGATGATGAAGTTGACTGAAAATCTTGCAAAAGTGGCAAAGAGTTTGGCAAAAATGACAAAAACTGTCAAGGCCGCTTAAGTGATTGAGAAAGAGTGTTACCGTCACTCAGGTGCATCTTCCCAGTGCAGCACCACGGCAATGGGCTACATTATAGCTAACTTAGTGGGAACGACCTCATTTAATGATGAGGCCCCATTTTTTTTTCTGTTCTTTTTTTTTGTTTATTTTTAAACTTTTATTGAAACATTATTTACAAATAAAAGCACTATGGCTTTTGTGGTCTCATCTTCCGACACCATGAAAATGAAACAGAAGTACAATGTACGGATTTGTTCATCTGTAATTTTATTCAGTTACCTGCTGAAATTCAGACGTTAGGATTTTGGCATGTTCTTTGATTGCACTTGCAGAATGAGCAGCATGGTATGGATGACGCAGTGCAAGGGCATTTTGACCTCTTGGTACAGGTTTTGCAGCTGCAAGGTTCAATCAAATCCTGAGGTTTATCTGGGTAATCGGTTAGTTGAGGTTCCAAAAGTCCCTCATCAGACTTTACGTAACCATAGTCAAGTGGATTTAAATTTTCAGATATGGAGCCATATGGAGAGTCAAGCCAAAGTTTGAACTGAAGATATGCCCGTTTAATATGCAGTCTAATACTTTTTGAAGAGCAAGAAAGCTGAGTAAAATCGATTTTGTCCCCAGTTTTGTAGTATTGCTCAGATCTTAGTTGATCAAATGATATGGATTTTAACTTGGGTTTGATGCAATGAACCAGAAAGTTTTCGGCACCTTCGATTATTTCCTCTGTCAGTGGTTCCTTGCCAAAGTCTTTAATTTCATCAAAGTAGTTTGACTGCTTCAGTGCACAAGATTTTGTGCCTACTTTACTGACACTGTCACAGCCAGTTAAAGCATGCAAGGCAGGTAAAACTTGTATCAAATCGTTTTCAAGCTTTTGATGCAAGCCATGCAGAGGAATGATTTTGCGACTTGTTCCAGAGCCTTTAACAAACCATAATTCCTTCAGGCCATGATCAATCCATTTTGTTAAATGGTAGATGAGGCACACAAAGATATCAGTATCACTGGTAGCTACTGAAACTGTAGCTCCACCACCAGGCACTGCTTTATCCACCACATTTACATGTAACATCACTTTGTCATCTGCTTCTTCTTGTGAAGAACAAAGATCAGGAATTTCGCAGACCTTCCCATTTTCGAATTGGACACAAACTTCAGGTTTTTCAAGAGTACCACCTCCCAGTACAATTACTTTATCTCCATGGTAGTTTTCCATGAAAAAGCCGACAAAAATTTTTTTGAAGTTTGCCTTGTTATCTGTGGAACTCAAATACTTGTTGAAGTCAATTGGAAGCCTCTGCTCAGGTGATGCTATGAAAATTTGTATTTTCGAATGCGCAATTGATCGTCTCATCCGTTCTCCAGTCTTGATGCTTGAAGCCTTGTAATTTTCAAATAAGATATGAATTGTGGTTGACTTGGATCCCATACTCAAAAACATATTTAAAAGTGATTGTGCAAATTCACCAAATGTTTTCAACATTGCTTTTTTCACCGAGAATTTCCTTACTTGAGCCATAAAATCTATGATCATTGCATCATTCCCTTCTAACAACAATGGGAGGTCTTCATCCAGTTTCTTTTCAAGTTCCGATCCCAATTCCGATTTCTTAGATTTCTTCAAAAAAACCATCACTGTCGATAAGAAAAAATGGAAGAGGTGTAATTTCATGGAAAAGTAATTGATTCAATGGAAATTCCCTGAGCTGAGCAAATGCAATGTAGTTCAGTGCTGCAATGGTTTCTTTTTTTATGTCATATTCCTTTCGTTTTCTGGAAGTGTTCCTCGCTGTTGCGGGTTTTTGCCTCTTAATTGCTGCAAACAAAGTTTCTGTTTTTTCTCAAGCCGTTCGGTTTTGAAATTCTTGTAAGCAACATCTCCTCTATCCAGGCAAGTAATGTGATATGTATAAGACTCTTTATCCTCTTCACCGGTAGCAATGTTTCTGAATGGTTTGCCATCTAATGTTTTGCTCAATGTGTTTCCAACTTTGTAAATGTACTGTTGAATAGCTTGGACATTACTGGAGCTCGATAAGGCATGGTTCTTGGAGTATTCATGATGAATATCATACTCGTCACGATTTTCAAAATGGCCGGAACCTCTCATTTGTGAAGAATATAAGTCCTTCTCATGTTTAATAATATTCCACAGTGCCACTGCTTCCTTTCTCAGAGTAAAGCCAGTTAATCCTCCGGACACTTTTGCAGGCTTATTATAATGTTGCTGAAGTGCTTGGTCCATTGGAACTCCACTACATTGTCGTGTCGTTCTCCTCACTACAAAACCACCACTAAGGAATGATTTGTGAAGATCAGGAAAATGTACCTCAAGGTTTAAACAATCCTCAAAGAAGATTGGTGCCAATCTGGCGTAGTTGGTTCTATTGTAGGCGAAGAAAAGTGGGATTGATCTCTGTATGGAAGAAAGAAATAGTGACCAATCACCTGCCCGCATTGAGTAGGTTAAATCTCTGATGATTCGATACAATCTATTGGTAAAATGATACCAGTTATGAAAGTTTTCATTACTATCAGACCTCTGCTTTATATATTGTTGAAAGGATTGAGACAGTATATATCGGAGACTTAAAGTCGTCCCGTTGCTCTTGTTCTGCAACCATAATTGAAATTTTAGTTGCAGCATCTTGATATAAGTTACGGTGTTCATCGACACTCAAAAACCCATCGAACATAATGCTTGTTATTGCTTCGTGCATGAAAGATAATCCTTGCTTGGCTCTCACATAATGATTGCCATTCATAACGGATTTTACTGTGTCTGGACCGAAACATTCGCTTTCAACCAAAACGGATTCAATTCCCGATATATGAAGATAAGATCCAATACAAGCAAGTACAATCTTCTCAAAATGAAATCCACCCAATCCGATAAACAAATTACTGAACAGATCTTTTTTTAGGAGCTGAATTTCCTTCGCAATAGCATAAACTCCTTCATCACACCACAGTGTACCGTATGGCTTATTCTGCTGCTTAAGCACGTCTTGAAAGTTAATCATTGTTGTATAAATGGTATCAAATTCAATTGCTTTTTATGGCAGTATGGGAGTGAACGCAATAGTTGTAGGCTTCAAGCTATCTCCTACAAAAGGGCTTTTGACAGCAACAAAGCTTGGAACAAAATCATCATTATCAGTATTTGAATTAGTTGAAGAGCCCTGTATTGTGGTTGTTCTATGTTTGTATCGCATCACAAACCACAGGAAATGGTCGAGATTAACAGTCTCTAGTAAATGATCGTTTGCCTTGTATTCAGAGACTTGGAAATCTTGACTTATTGTACCTCGTTCATGTCTTGGTCCAATCGAGATAATTTCTTGGCAAGGAAGAACGCTTTGTAACTTGCCAAGCCGGAGGGTTGACTCTGGAGCTTCACTGATCTTATTAGTATGCTGTTGTGTTGGTGCAGAGCTTAATGGAGCATTTTGGAATAAAACTAGCACCGTATCGTGTGTCGAACCAATTCCAGACAAGGTATTTTCCAAGGTGTCAAAATTATTCATTGCTGCTTGAATTGGATGGTTTTGATCAAATACTGGAGGAACTGGAACTCTATGTGAACCACATAAAGATATTGTACGTTTAGCTAGTGCAAAATTTTTTGGCGAACTTCTTGATATACTACACAAATGCTCCGTTTGTTTGCAATTTCAATAAGATCTTTAGACTGTGACAGGTTATGTATAGTTTGAGCAAATCTGACATGCAATGGGGTGGGCTCCAAACCATTATGAACGATGTAAAACAACATCTAGAAGACAGTCACACTTCAGCATCAACTGATTGTTGCTATCTGATATATTCCGGGTGGAAAACAAATGCTGAAGAAGTTCCATCCATATTGGAGGACGTTCATTTTGGAAGCGTTTTAAGGTTAGATCAAGATCGTTTGGATCACAATAGCTAGAGCGTAAAACAAAACTGTAAGTTTTTAACTCTTTCCTTAGGTCCTTAGCAACGTTTTCGACAGATGATTTCCGCAAAGTTTCAACAATTCTTGCACTCTCAATCTGGACAGAATAAACCATCTGGGATTTTCGTTTGTTGCTAGGATATGTAAAATAAATGGTGTCCTTAAATTTGTCTATAAGCAGGCTCTTAACCAAATAGTTACTGATAGATTCATCCTGATTCAGCTTTTTATTGATCTCTTGTCTCAAGTAGGTGACACTGTATCCACAGCTTGTGAAGTCAATTTTTGAGAGTACATCAATAAACGCTTCTTGAACCATGTCAGTAGAACCCATTCTGCGATCATAGGCTGCAAAATGCTTCTTTATACAATTATTATGATAGAATACATCTGCAGCGAATACATCTTTGTATTCGTTCAACATCGCTACTCTGGTAAAAACATCGTCTTGGAACAAGTGAGTATAACTCAATAACTTTTGGGCACGACCTGGAGTACATATCCAAAACAAATCATGGTCAATGTTTCCACCTTTCAATTTGACCCGAACTGAACCACAAAATACACACACTTTCATATCCTTGATATGCTGTGTTTTAATCATTTTGCTTGAACTATTTTCTGGAGGAGTTAATGCTTCCCCTAAGGAGGAATCGGAGGGTTCAGATTCAGCATTTTTAGACTTCTGGCTACGTTCAACGAACTTTTTATATGTTGCATAGTACGAAGTGCTGTGATACTGGATATAAGGAGTCTGACTCTCAGTAAGAGCTTTCAAACGCTTGCTTCTGTCATCATTTGGGTACACAGAAGCCAAATGAAGCAAATTTTTTATTCCATGTTCTCTGCTGCTCAAATATTTCTCTCCACTTGGGCTTTTGTTCTTCTGGCACAAGGTATATTTACCAAGGTTTGAGCTATGCTTCTTTTCTGGCACAAGTTGACATACTGTACATCCTGAAAAAATAAAATATACTAAGACTTCTTGCAATTTCAATTATAATAAACTGGTTCTATTCTATACATATAAAAATTCATTTGTAACACATTGGTCTTTATATTTATGTTTTAAATATTCAATTCGATTATTACTTACCATGATCTATCATCTGTTGAATCACATAATGAATACAGGGATCCTCAGTTTGTAGCTACTACCAATACTAAACCTGAAACAATAAATATGACTTAGTTACTCTAAAGAAATCAAATAGATCGAATCTATAAGAAGTTCAAGCATTTTACAACAAGCAAGCCTAAGAATAACATAAAATTAGTACTATTTTTTTTATATTTTTGCTATTTTTTCAAGTATTTTACAACCGTTTTTATCGATTTATACCCGAAATTTAGACATTTGTGCATACTTTGTTTTAATAAATTCTTGCAGAGCTATTAATATCCAGTTTCTTGACTATTTAGTTCGATATGATTGGTTAGAGCTAGTTTATGCACCAAAATAGCCAAAAATTACATTTTTGCGATTTTTTGACAATATTTACTTAATTTTTTACTATTTTTGCTGTTATTTTTTTGACATTTTTGTCAGTTTTCTTGGCTCAGGCAGCAGTATGTTACAAAAACAGATTCTCAAACAAAAAATTGCCCTTAAAAAATTTTTCAACTCAAGAATATGACAAAAATTCGAAAAACTGATAAAATTTTGCTATTTTTGCCAATTGTTTGCCATTTCGACCACTTTCGCACCAATTTGGTGCGATGGCATAGAAAAATTCGGATTCTGCGCCCCAAAATTAGTTTAGATCAGTCGTCAAAACCTCTGCACCCAGAAATTTATACGAACTCTGGGCCAGATCCTAGACTAGTAGGGAGGTTATGCAACAAGGGAGGAGACCGATTTAGACCCTCCGTGAGAGGAGAGGGGGAGAGGGTAACCTAACTTGGCAGCTCAGGCCCACAAAAGTATATACAGGGTGTTTCAGGAGGAAAAGTCAATACTTCGGGAGGTGAGAGTATCGGTCATTGTGAGAAAAAAAAGTTCATATGAACATGTGTCTAATTCTGAATGGTTACGGAGATAGAGCTGTTTGAATCTACAAATACAAAAGCATTGTTAATAGTAATCAAGAAAGAGAAACCAATTACTGTTTCTAACATTTAATGTTTAAACATTGGCATTTTGAATGGTATCAGATACAGAAATGACAAATTTGTTACAGTTTACAATACGTTTTCGAAAATCCTACTGTCAACCTCAATGCACTTTGCGACTCGTGTGCGAAGATCGCATGTTGTTCGTCTGAGTTGATCTTGACGTTCCTTTATGCGGGCAGCAGCATCTAAAATGCGCGCGAGCAATTCGTCTCGTGTATCCACCTTTCTTTTGTAAACTTGACTTTTCATCCACCCCCACAAACAATAATCGAACGGAGAGAGGTCTGGAGACCTTGGTGGCTATTGAATGGGACCACCGCGGGGGGAGGAAGAGCTGCGCGTGCATCAGATTCAAACAGCTCTATCTCCGTAACCATTTAGAATTAGACACATGTTCAGATGAACTTTTTTTCTCACAATGACCGATACTATCACCTCCCGAAGTATTGGCCTTTCCTCCTGAAACACCCTGTATATATGAATTTTATGTGTATGTATGTGGGTGTGTATGCATGTAGGTTTTCATAAAAAAGTTAAATCTTTATTAAGCCGTGTATACGGGCCGGGACTAGGACCTTGAAATGTGGGTAATCTATCCTAACAAGGATAATAAAACACAAGAAGGAGAGAGAGTAGAGAGAGACGAGCCATTCATGGCCATGGCACATCGTATAATGGTGTCTTTACAAGCCTTCCTGGCGGCTTTAGCATCACAGCCAGTTGGTTCAGAAGGTGTATGGCGTAATTGGCTGTCAGTCAGTTTCGTTAGAGGGTACACACACACTGTTTCATTCATATATATATATATATATATATATATATATATATAATATATATATATATATTATATATATATATATATATATATTATATATATATATATATATATATATATATATAATATATATATATATATATTTATATATATATATATATATATATATATATATATATATATATATATATATATATATTCATTTCCATTAATATTTGTTTATAAAGGAGAAATAAAACATATCTACATCGTTCTGTCTATTTAATATATATCATTCATGAAATACATTCGGTAAACATGTATATCCATTACGTGCAAAACAGGGATAATACACATTGGAACTATGTAACACACAGACACACACATATATATATATATGTATATATATACACGCATCAAAACAAAAAATAATACAGCTAGTACAGTAAAATTCTATATACAACAAAATCAGAAAACACAACACGTTATATATATATATATATATATATATACGCATAAAAAATAGGAAAATGGAAATACATTGTTTAAGGTCAGTTTCTACCAAGCTTAAATAAAATAGTAAACTCACACGTAATCGAGTCAACATTTACATCCTCATTGCTTTGTACTACACAATAAATGCGATTTAATATTAATTCACCACTCAAAGTATGCGGGTGTCTATATTCAATATAAAGGGCTTTCAACTCTTTTAACACTCTTTTTGTACCCACTTTACAATTGGGTGTCAAACTATCACGTTCTTTAAACACTGATAGAATGCAGTCAAAAGCACGCACAAAGATGACATCGTTTGCTACAACATCACCATTAAATTCAAGTTTATAAACACTCCTTTCCAAACGGGCATTATTTCTTCCGCGCTGACCTTTTCAACTGTAAAATTTTCCTCACATCTCTTATCGGCAATTGAAGTGTGTTTCTAAATCTTGCCGATAACTGTGTTATATAAAGAAATAATTCCTCAGGGTGAACAGTGAACGTGAGTTCAGCCCTGTGGCGTTCTCGTCCATTGTACCAAAGTTCATGATATTTTAAGGAGTCTGCACCTTCTAAATACGTATCCAGTTCCAAGCCATTCTCGCCTTGTTCGTCCCTACACTTGGTAAAGTCATCGAGCAGAGCTGTGTATGCGTATTCAAGCACCGTGTCAAAATAACGCATGTCAGCAACACGTGTGTCTAATATAGGTTTTAGTTTACGGAAACCGACGACTTTAAACATTCTGTCGAGAGTGAAACGGCTTCGCGTCGGGATGAGGGCGTTACTGCCAGTAGCTTTCTTCCACATCAGTCGTATATCAACGCATGGTTGGTTTGTATCACGATTTATGCATAGCATACAAATCATGGAGTATGAGGGTGCATCACTAACGCGAACGACATAGAGCCCAGTTTTCCAAGAACTTGAAGGTAGAATTGGCATTTGATGTGCCTCTTGTCGTCCGCTGGGGTGGAAAGCTTATAGAAGACCTGACGATGAAGAAGTACATAGACCGACTCCCGATCATCGTTTCTGGAGATGAGGTCAGTCAGCTGTTGAGTGTGCCCAAAATAGCCTCTGAAACCGGGGAGGCGAAGGACTCAGCGGTGAAGACGAGTTTGGAAGAGTGGGGACTGTGCGGTCAGGTCAGGGCCATGTGTTTCTCCACCACTGCCTCCAACACTGGTAAAAGGGCGGGCACTTGCGTGCTTCTTGAACAAAAACTGGGGTGGGGCATCATGCTCCATCTCGCCTGCCGTCACCATGTGTTGGAGCTGATAATTTCCGTCGCCTTTGAGGAGACGGTGAGAGGGTCTTCGGGGCCTGAAGTTCTCTTTTTCAAACGATTTAAGGAGAATTGGGGCTCGATAGACCAGAAGAAATTTCAGATTGGCCCCCAGCTGTAAGTACGTGCAAAGTACTCTACTCTCTAGTCGGGATGACCTGAACTTCGCGCGAATCCAGCTTGAAAAACGACAACCCAGGGATGACTATCACGAATTCCTGGAGTTGAGCGTCATCTTCCTCGGAGGAGTTCCCTCACGAGGGATAAAGTTCATGGCGCCAGGAGTTATGCATCACGCATAATGGATGGCCAAAATTCTCTACGCTATCAAGATGTGGATGTTCTGCAGTCAGTTTAAACTTACTGCCAGGGAGGAGACTGGCCTCAGAGATTTTGCATATTCACTGTTCGAGTGTACCTCAAGGCATGGATGACGGCTCCCATGGCCGTGGCAGCCCCGTATAGCGATTTTCAGCTCATGAAACTCCTCCTCCAATATTCCGACATTCATCATGGAATCTCGACGGCCACGACGAAGAAACTTGCCTTCCACCTCGAGTATCTGTCGGAGGAGTTGGTGTGTTTGGCTTTGTTTGATGAGAGGGTGTACTCATCAACGAAGAGGCTCATAGTAGAAGCCCTCTAGGAGAACGCCACAGCCCAACCTCCGAAGCGCCCTCGAATCGATCTGAAGGCCTTTCAAGATCAGGGCAAGACAATGGAACAGTTTATGATCAGCAATTCCACAATATTCTTCGAGCGCTTGAACATGCCCTCTGGTTTTCTATCCACGGAGCAAGACACCTGGGAGGGAAATGAGGAATACCAGAAAGCACGGGCAGTGGTGAGAGGCCTCAAGATCATCAACAATCATGCCGAACGAGGAGTGGGGCTAGTCCAGCAGTTCACAAGAGGTTGACGAAATGTGAGAATCAACTACACTTCCTACAGTTTTGCTATAATACATTATATTATGACTATATTATATTAGCTTTATATAGTGGCCTTATTAGCCTGATATTATTACTATATTATATTAGCCTTATATAACGGGCCTTCTTGATTGATGATGTGTGTAGTAATACACGTACAGTATATAATTATTATTGTTGTTATTTTTATCCCCAGGTGAGGATCAACTACAGTTCCTTCTGCAGGTCGTCGCAGACCATCGACGGCTATACCCCAACATCCTGAAGAGCACGCTGGCAAAAACCAGGCGAAAATGAGTGGAGGAAATTGGACTAAAGCATATAATACTAAATTGGCAATTATTCGATGATTCTTTTAGTTTTGCTATAGTACATTGTATGTATTAATACTATATTATATTAGCCTTATATAATGGTCCTTCCTGATTGATGATGTGTGTAATGCACATATATAATTATTATTATTCTTATTTTTATACCAACTGACACTGTTAGCGGTTGGGAGAGGGACTGGATACCAACGTCGGAAACTCAGAAACTTTAAGTCTGCTGGGCTACCTCTAAATATACACCAATTTTGAAATACTTTTGCATACGATCCTTATGGCCTAAGTGGAACAAATGTACGGGCTCAGAACAAGAATTTCCAAAATTTATTTTTACCCTATACATAAGGGTCACCCTACTACACCCACAGGTATTTTATAACTCTCCTCCCCCAACTTCTCAACCAACACAAAGATTCTGTTCATCTCTTCAACATATAAATAAATAACATTGCGTCTACCAGAGTTTGATTGTCTGCATTTCGTTTCAAGTACATAATTAATAGCACCGGTATTACGCCTGAATACACACACAGACTTCAACACGGACACGTCGTACACTGCACTGACGTACACTGCACTGAGGATGCTGCTCAACGGGCGTTCCATCTTTTAATAGTTTTCTAGTGATCCTGCGAGGAGAGAACGTCTAGACGGGTCAAGCTCTGAAGCGGCAATGAGCTGCCTCTGCGCTGTTTGACTCGGCGGGACCGTGCGCGCGGTTGGGGAGGGGGGAGGTGTGGGGTGGGTATGAGTCACACGGGCTGCGTCATGAACGCTGTGAAGCGTTAGTAATGCAGATTCGTGTACGAGATTGTTTCAATATGAAAGACTCGATGCGCACTGGTGAACCATCCGAATATTTAAAACTATAACCCATTATACTGGGTAGGCGTTTAGAGAATTTTTCTATCTGCAATACATGAAGCAACATCGGCTTTAATGATTTATCACACACACTTCCTGGAATGCGTACCATACATCTTCTACTACGTTCAGGGGTAAATGTATTCACCATTGTACTTTCTCAAGTAAGATCTATGCATATATAAAATTCATTAGCACTCTGGCGCTCTATTTGAGAGAAACATGTGTCCATACTTAAACTTTTTGCTGGACAAACGATACTCGTCCCTAAACTCTACTAAAAATTCACATAAACTTTAGCTACAGTACAACTTCACTGCGCACCTCATCATGATATACATGGATGTAGTGGTAGAAATGTTTTAAACTGTCTATAATAACAAGATTTACATTCACCGCTCCAGTGTACGCGTACTCGGTGTGATATCAAATGGTATAATATCTCCTGTTACACCAATCATCAACAAGGTTCACAACCCAGATCCTTTTTTCTCTTCTGCAAGCATCGATTCTTTCACTTCACGATATGTGTACTCTTTAATACAGTTTAATCCTACAACATATTCCATTACATCGTTTGAACCACGAAACCCCGCAATGCTCTCACCAGAATAACCATAGAGTATTTGGGCGTCTTGCTCCTCATGCTTTGCACGATTTAATTTGGCCTTAAAGGTTTCAAAGGAGGGGTGACTAGAAACTCTTTGAGTGTTCACCACATCTGTAGACTTTAGCGAGTACCACTTCAGGAATGTAAGGCATGCAATATCATCAGTCGCCATCATTATTTTTCGTCTACGCGAGAATTCCTCAACAGGTAAAAGATACGTCAAAGAACCAGTGCCTCCGGGGTCAACTGAGCACGCAGGGAGTAGATATGGCTCGCCCGCTGGATTAGTAGCAGGAGTCACGTGGCTCTTTTTATTGGTTAATAACATACAGTGGGTAGTGCATAGATTTTTTCTTGTGTACACACACACACACACACAAAGGAGAAAATGAAACGCCAGCTGAAACATAATTTATTTTAAATACACGTTATAAATAGGAAAAATAAATAAATTGTAAAATTTCGTCAACAAGTAAATAGACTCTAATATAACAATTATTTGTGTAACAAATATTCACGCCTCACGGTATCCAAAGGGAACAGTATCGTAGGTGCGAGGCACCTGGTATCTTTTCCTCTATGTGTTACGACACACTTTCGTCCCCCTAAGCTCCTTCACGCCCCCAACTTCTGTGTCCGAAAGTTATGAGTTTCTACAACCAGGTGGGGTAGTTGGTCACACTCACTTCCATCATCTTCTAATCTCACTAGCTCTTTCAGCGAATCAAAATTGGCGATTTGACGCTTCGCCTGGTTAAGAGTGATACCTTTAGCCTTCACGATGTATTAGAACTCCTCCCCCACTCTCACCGGCACCCTGTAAGTTTTTGGGCCTGTTGAGACAAAAGTATCAGCCTAGGCACTACCTCCATACTCATCCTTGATCTCGTCAGTGAACTGTCCGAAGAATTCCCCAATAGGAGGCATATATTCATCTTCCTTCTCCGTGAATATCACACTATCTGTATCTGCGTACAGAACCCTCCGTCCAAGAGAATGCAGTAGACTCCAGTTTGATGCAAGCGTAGGATGTTGTGAAACTGACTACAGGTATGTTTGTGACACGTGATGTATCTGTAACCAATTCAGTTCTGTTGTACTTTATTATGTACGTATTACCCACATTCACGATCTCCATGACCTCTTTATCGTTGGCGTTGGCGTAATCCCACACTTCGTTATAACTTTGAGCTAGATGGACGTTTCCCTTGTCTGTATTCCGGCCAAATTTCCACCAAAGACTATTTAGGCACGACTTTCCACGAAAGCGCTTGCCAGGGTTCCTCACGATTTGGCCCCGATCAAGTTGTATCCCTTCACGATCACGGTAGCGTTGAATATACGCCGATTTTTCATTTTCGATCTCAACTACTCTGGGTAGCCTGATGCTTCTACTTTGGCCTTCAAAAAAGTATTTATATATGGTGTGAAAAGGTTGGGGAGCTTTTGAAACCTCCACACCTCATATATCTTCAGTATTCTGTACCCGTGACGAATGGCTAGGGGCAGCTCAGGACTTGTATAAACACCTCTGATCTTCCTCTGGTTGATTGTGTGATTACAGTCCTCATTGTTCTCCTCTGTGCACTTCACACACAGAGGGAACATGAGTTTGTGGTCTATAACAACGGGCAAGATTGGCATCCATAAGTCACGAGGGGAAAGCACATATACGAAAGAAAGACCGAAGTAGTTCGCGTTCAAATTAGCTGAAAACTCTTCGATGACAGGCAGGGCGGGGCCCACGAGTTTTTCAGGTGCGCATATGGGGTACGGATTGTTCTTCATCACGTAGGGGTATAATGAGCAGAAATCGTAGTAATGAATCTTCACTTCGTCCGTAGCTGGAAAGTATAGTTTGAAGGGGTTTGTGCGTCTTCCAAACAAACTACCGCCGCAGTTGAGGGGGTCCAGCACCATGTACGTTTGATAGCCCTTATTTCTTCGTGATACTGTTCATCGGCTTCCTTCTAGGCATCATATTCGTGTTCCCACAAAACCTTGTGAGTGAACTGGGAGATTATAAGTTGGTCGCGGGTACGGGTCCATGCGAGACTGTCGACAGATCTCCCATGGATGTCTCCTATGATACCATACTCAGGAAGTTGGTATTCATGCCACCAGCATTCGTTAAAGAAGTACACCGTCTTCTCACCAGTGGCGGGGTCTTTGCTTAGACCATCTACCCAAAACACACGATCATTGATCTTAATGGCCACTTCCCCCCTGTTGCGAGCATATTTTATGTATACATCTGTGTATGTATGTGAGACAGTAAATGGCCTTATACCCATAACTGCGCGGGACGTTTCGGGGAATGATGGCTAGTTATTCTTGAATACAGTAAAACATAATGAAGCGATCGTGGTTGCGGCTTGTAGCAGGATCACAACTGAAATGGGTTATGTTCTGTACACCCTTCTAAAGGCTTGAAAGCATATTCTAAGTACGCGTACGTCATTCACACAATAACGCTCACATTCATCCGCTATATTGTAAGGATTATCTTCATTAAAACTGTTGTAGTAGCGATCAAAATCTTCACGCTCACTATCACTCATGTTGTCATAGTTAAAGTAATGTTTAGGGTGGTGGTAGCCCTACATAATTTAAAGTGTTGCGAGTGAGGAAAGTGTAAGGGAAATACCCTTTTGAAACTTTGGCATTTACGCCCATCACCTTGGGTAGCTTAGCTAATTTACCAGGTGTGAATGTCTTTAAGGTGAGTGCCTTTAAACTGAACATTACTTCTTATTTGCATCTGTATAAGCTTGTTTTCTCTCTTAAAGGAATTACTTGTAAATATTTCAGAGGACTCGTGTTCAAGCAGTTCCTTATAAAGGAATGTGTATCAAATTTGCGGCGTTATGGGCAAGAATATACAGTAATTTTTTTTTAACTGGTCCGCTAGCTTCACAATATAGGACACAAAGAGCTTCACTGGGGGTGTCGTATGCAGTCGTTTTAAAAATGCCTGTTTGTTTACCACATTTGCGACATTCATCACACTCGACGTTGATGCACTCGTCACAAATAGTCTGGCTTACAAGTAAATATGGGCTAACCTCTCTGGTTTCAGCTCCTTGTAAGTCTCTACGTCGTAGTATACAGTTATGGAAGGTTTATTTTTAGGCTTGGCGTCTTTCATATAACAAACATGCTTTATACCTTCTGCCTTATGCAGTGGTTTGACAAAATAATGGAAACACTGTTGGAAATGCATGATTTAATTACTAATAAGGGG
This sequence comes from Bathynomus jamesi, assembly GCA_023014485.1. Classification (NCBI taxonomy): domain Eukaryota; kingdom Metazoa; phylum Arthropoda; class Malacostraca; order Isopoda; family Cirolanidae; genus Bathynomus; species Bathynomus jamesi. The sequence continues at coordinate 470,267 of JAJOZX010001291.1, forward strand.
TTGGACCACCCTTTGCTTGCAGAACAACCTCAATTCTTCGTGGAATTGATTCATACAAGTTTTGAATGGTTTCTAGTGGAATGTTTAACCATTCCTCAAGAAGAAAGGCTTCAAGCTCCTTAATAGATGAAGATGGTGGAAATCTGGTCCGCACTCTACTTTCGAGAACTGATCATAAGGGTTCAGTAATATTTAAATCTGGCGACTGGGGAGGCCTTGGAAAGAGTTTGACTTCATCCTCATGCTCTTCAAACCAAGAATGCACCCGCTTAGCTGTGTGTATGGGTGCATTATCGTCTTGAAATATGGCAACATCTGTGGGAAACAATGTTTGCACCATGGGAAGCACCTGGTCACTTAAAATGTCCTCATATTAATTTGCCACGCAATTACTGACCCTCCTCCATGCTTGACGGTTGGTAAGAGGCAGTCAGGGTTGAAAGTTTCTTTTGGCTTTCTCCAAACATAAACTCGACCTGATATTAGATAAGGGATAAAGGACGATTCATCTGACCATATTACCCTCTTCCATTGCTCTAAGGTCCAGTTTTTATGCTCAGTGCACCAGTTCCTGCGCTTCTTAGCATTCACATCTGTAACCAGTGGTTTGGCGATGGCAGCTCTTCTATGGATTCCGGCTTTGTGAAACTCATGACGAACTGTTCTTGTTGATACTGGATCGTTTAGATGTACATTGAATTCTGTGGTTATTCTGGCAGCAGTTGTCTTGTGTTTTTTCGCAACAATCCTTTTCAACGTCTTTCTCTGTCGGTGAGCTTAGGCTTGTGACTACTGTTGTTCTTTGCAGATGTTGTCTTCCCCTGTTCATTGTATGCTGCCATCATCTTGGATACAGTTCCTCTTGAAATGTTGAACAACCTTGAGGTTTCAGTCACTGACGCAACTGCCAACCGAGCGCCAACTATTTGACCTCTAAAAATTTGAGAGATCCTTCATTATATTATTTAAGAAATGGCCTGGAATATAGGAGAACGTGATTAATGTCATTAATTTCGTAGTAATCACTATAAGAATCAACATTAGATTTTCGAACGCGCTACAAATATATTAAAACACTATACTTTTCTATCAGGTGTTTCCATTATTTTGTCAAACCCCTGTATTTCTCATAACATGTATTACAACAAATTTCATCACATTTATCCTCGAATTTTCCCCAACTGTCCATCATATGAAACATGCCGCACTCGCAAATTCTCATTTTCCTACACATCCCATTTGATTTATGGAATTCGAAACAGTTATTATTGAAAACGTGCGTCTACATACATTTCAGTCCCTCTTCTCAGCCTCAACTACTCGACTCTCACATTTGAAGTTTTACACTGCTCGCATACAATGTGGCAATCCTTATCATATTGTGACTTTCACGTAGAAAAAGTGAAGTTTTTTGCATTAATCCTTACAATGTTTCACTATATCATCCGCAAACTCGAGACAACCCTTACGCAAATCATGATGCCTACCATATTTTCGGCTTTTTTCATAACTCGCGTAAAGAACCCTAATACTGCGGATGGGGGAGATACGTTGTCCCTGACAATTCTAAAATAAGTAGAGGCTTTGTACGTTCTTTCACACTGCTTTTAAAAACATACACAGCCCTACGACGATCACCTAATCCAAATACAATTATACACACATCCATTTCCTGCTCTACCGTTCTCAACTCTTCGGGCCCCATATCACAGTTAAATTCGAGCCTGCAGTCTGTTGCCAGTTTACGTGCACGCTCCACAACCGTCGGCAGCCAAATTTTTTTGGCCACTGTATTTAGTACAGTAAACATATGAGACAAGACTATTGATATAAAGCCGCAACCACGCTCGGAGTTTATATGCCGGCTGTAAATAGCCTGAGAATTGAGGTTAAGTGTATAAGGTGTGGCCATATGTCCCGCAACACAGAAAAACGTGGTCTATATTTATCGTGAAGTTGTTCATATCAAATTCGGTACTGCTTTGAGGGGCCTGCATTATACGACCCAAAATGTACTCCACATCTATGGTAGCCAGACGTCTGTCGGGTATTACTACCCATCGGGTATTACTACTATCTGACCCGAACCCGAGGAACAGTCGCGTCCTGCCTTCATGTCCCTCACTGCTCTGAAGGGCAAACTCCATAATACGCTTAACTACGCGCCGCAGGCCGTATTCAACAACACTGCTATACATGGTTCGCGGGTCGACCCTGACTACGTACCGGTTTCTAGTCAGGGCTAGGGTGGGAGTGGCGCTGCGCAGCAGTTCGAATGATATGCTACTGTCTACAGATTGAGGTGATGCTGACGGTAGCGGGTAGTGGTACAGTTTTATTTGTAGAAGGAGCTACTGTAGGGGTTGTGCCCTAAGACGTAAAGGGCTGGGGTTCTATTACATTTTCAGAATTTACTGTGGGTCTAACGGCCGATGCGCTTGTGGAGCGTTTTACACGTTTTACACCTGACGTGGAAGGTGTTTCAGCACCGCATATGTTGCTATGCACCCGCTTTCTTCTCGAATTGTGAAGTGGGGGTGCTCCAGTTGTCGTTGCTGAGGGTTCCGGAACGCTGCGGGGATGATGGTACAGTCTGTAGCCTCAACAACAACTACACTATTATCGGTATCATCATCTGCAATATCTACCATGGGGACATGTTGCTGGAACAGTACCTCATTCTCGTCATCATTCACGGTTCTGGGGAAGAAGCAAAACAGGACTGTAGAATATAAGAAGCATCACTTAAAATTTTATTATATTTTGTAAATGTTCCATTTAAAAGTGTGACGTGTTAGAAATGGATTCTGGAGAAAAATTCAGGTTCACGAGCCCTTCTCCTTGCATTATATCCGGCCCTACAGGCTGTGGCAAAACCGTGTTTATGCTTAAAATCATTAAAGATAAGGGGGAACCTTTCTTAAATTTTGTGCATAAAGTCATATGATGCTATTCGACATACCAGACCGTATTCACCGAGTACCAAGATGATATTTTGTTCCACAAAGATGTTTATGATGTTAGTTCGCTAAAGGGTAATGAGCACACCATTATTGTAATTGACGAGCTCATGTTAGAAATGGATAAAATGTTTGCCGAGATATTTACAGTGTTCTCTCACCATCTTAACATAAGCGTATTCTTCATCAATCAGAATCTATTTTCCAAAAATAGATACATGCGCGATGTATCGCTAAATATATAATATCTAGTCTTATTCGCACAACGTAGAGCTGTCACAAATTGGGGTATTAGCCAATCAAATGTTCTCGAATCAGCGTAAGGATTTTTTGGAAGTTTATAAAGAAGCTACAAGCCAACGTTACGGATATTTGGTTTGTGACTTTCACCCGCGAAACACGTTTAAGGTGCTTCTAAGAACGAATATATTCCCAAACGAGGCTAAAACTGTGTATATCCCAGAATGACAAAGAGGTTAAAGAAATACCGTGAATTAATAAAAATCTATTATCGGCTGCCCCATACTCTCCAGCATCTGTTTGATAAAAATATCGACACCGACTTTTTAAAATGCATCTGTGAAATCTGTCTTAACGTTATAAAATGCAATGCACCAATGTAACCCTCTCAGAAGTCTCACTTACGTCATTACAAGCACATAATCCATGCACTCCCTCGTAAAAGTAAACTGTGGGGAAGAAAAAGTTAATTATTTACAAAGAGGGGGCTCATTCCTACCCATCTTTGTTTCAGTTTTGGGCCATTTATTGTCTAGTTTAATATAATGAAGAAAGTAGTTGTGATTCCATAAGGTGTACGCTTCACTACAAAACGAAAAGAGTCCAAATACGGTTCTAGAACCCCATAAAAGCAGGCTAAAAAGAATGGAAAGTTAATTGGTAGACCTACTAAACAATGAAAAGTCTCCTGACGAGGAAAGAATCTTATACCAAGAAGCCCTGCAGAAAGTTCTTCATGAGTACGAAAATTATAAGAGTGGAGTTCCCCGTAGTTGTCAAACATGGAGGCGATACTGACCATGGCGAGGCTACAGACAAACAAGTAAAGAACAACGGTGCGAGTCCGCAACATCTCGAACATGTATTAAAATTAGTCTACTCCATATACTGCGTTCGCACTTATTCAGCAGATTACATTTTCTCCAATGTTTTCAAAAGTTTTTCCCCGATTTCAATGAAATTTGTAGCAAATAATCACTATATATAGCAGCATTGATGGTATTCATTTCGATAAAATATTTTGATAATTAAAATAATGATCTCATTTTATTGAAAAATATGTAAAATATTGTGTTCCGACTTACATATTAAGCAGGTATTCTATTTATTGATCTAAATGGTGAAAATGGGTAAAAAGAAGGATTTAACATTAACTGAGAAAAGAAAAATAGTCAAGTTACTCGCTGAAAATATAAAATCTATTGAAATTGCGAAGCAGTTTGGCAGAGCTTATCGAACTGTAAACAAGCTTGTAGCGGAGGGTACTAAACTGAGGCAGCGAAGTGATAAAGGGGCGATAAGAAAAGTGACAAGGCGGCAGATATCTGTAATCAAGCGCAAATTGCAAAGCATCCATTGTCCTCAAGTAAAGAGGTTTTTGAGCAGGCTGGCATACATAATGTACCAAGAACATCTCGATGTGGAATCCTCCAAACAATTGGCAAGACGTGTAAACCTACGATTCAGTCACCATTAACACCCAGGTACAAGAAGCAGCGTGTTGAATGGGCGCGTCAGTACGTGAAAACAGATTTTAATACTGTATTGTTCACCGATGAATGAAAAGCAACCCTTGAGGGACTTGATGTTTGGTCAAGAAGATGGATTGCTGAGAGCCAATTTCTACCATCGAGATTAAGACGCCAACAAGGTGGAGGCAGTGTCATGTTTTGGGCAGGATTGATAGGCAATGAAGTAGCTGTCCCATACAGAGTGCCTGATGGTGTAAAAATGAATGCACAGTCTTACACAAACTTTCTAAAAGAAAACCTCATTCCATGGTAGAGATTGACCCTTAGCAATCCATTGACAGAATTTTAAGTTTTGGAAACTAAGATTGGAATGTACTTATAGAAATTTGTCACGACATGCCCTTCCACGGGACGTAGGGGTACGACCCCGTTATTGCGAAGATCGCTACTTATCTGTTTATTTCTCTCTCCCTGCCTAATCTGAGCTTTTCTCGGGATATCTGATACGTCTGGATTAGACCACACGTTGACAAAGAAGCCATAAACAGTCATTTGGTGTAATTTAATAATAACGTTTTATTATATATATATATATATACATCCAAAGGAATTAAATAAAACACTATCACATTCCTATACAAGCGTTGGAATATAAACAAATTTGATCGCGAATATGCGCGCCTAATTAAAAGCTGGACCTAAACAATTATGGAAAATAATGTATAAATATTTAAATTAAACATCGTACTGAAAAAAATCGAATTAAAAATCCAATAAATAATCTTCTCGCCTTCAGCAAATGACTCCATCTTTTATCCCATAATATTTATCATTTATTACAGATATTTCCAATTAGTACAAAACACACACACACACACACACACAAACACCTTCGGTCACGTTTTAAAATAAAATCAGAAACTTCTGTTGTTTTACCCACACTCTAAGCAGCATAAATCAACAGTTTCTCAATCATACGCTGATACATGTCGTAAATACTTTACCACCATGCGGGTCAATTCATGGGGGAATAGGTTTAAATCACCTACCAATCCCCCGCGAAATATTTTTGAGAACCGAAAAAACACATTTTAACGAAGTAAACATCTTGTGAAATCACTATCACATTCCTATACAAGCGGTGGAATATAAAAAAATTTCATCGCGAATATGCTTGCCTAATTAAAAGCTGGACCTAAACAATTATGGAAAAAAATGTATAAATATTTAAATTAATCATCGTACTCAAAAATTCGAATTAAAAATCAAATAAATAATCTTTTTGCCTTCAGCAAATTGGCCCATCACTTAGCTCAGCTAAACGCTATTTCCTACCAAAAATACTTTAATTTCGCTCTTTCTCAAATAACCCCATCTCTGTTTTTAGCTACTGGACGGTAAGTATGATTTATAATAATAATTTGGTGGTGCCTTCAAATAATGTTCTAGATTTTCAGCATACTTTATGCAAACGGCTATGATTAATTACAAATAAATAGTGAAAGAGATTCTGGTTTTGTGAAAATAATATTTATCATTTATTACAGATATTTACAATTAGTGCAAAAACACACACACACACACACACAGGCACACACACACACAAAAAAAAACACCTTTTCAAATGTTCAGACTTGTTTAAGGCTCGATTTGACAGCCAAACACAAAAGCACTCATCTGATATTACAAACATAGGCACATAAGCATTTTATATTTTATCAACGCTGTAAACGGTATTTGATTTAGATGCTAATCGAGATTCGTCACTTAACATTTTCTTTACGACACGCCCAGCGTTACAATCAAGGTTACCAGATTGCACTATGCAATGGCTCAGATCTTTTATTTGAACGTTTTATCAAGATTAATTCCAATTATTACAAACCGCTAAAATATTTTCCACAGCTGTGGGTACAAGATAGCATATATAGAAGTATTGTCGGATACAAACAGTAAACATGACAGCTGCCAAAAAAAAAGAGTTGCCAAATACCATCAGTAACCATTTACGGAACAAATTAAACGTAGAGGTTGAACAGCGTATCATAAATGAGTGGTGCTTTCTTTATTCGATCTTCATTTAAGAGGCAGTAATTACTTAAACATTATCTTACAGAAGCATAGGCACAATCATTTTATATTTTACCAGTGCTGAAATCGGGAATTGCTTTAGATGCAAGTCAGGTTTCATCATTTAACATTTTCTTTACGAGACTACCATCTCTGGAGCTGTCAAATAAGTAACTAATAAAATTAATTTGTAATAATTTCAAGGGCTCATAATTCTCGCTCATTCATTTTTATTTACGAAGTGTATTTATTAAGATATCAGGGCTCAGTCGCCAAAAACCACCAGTAACCCATTTACGAGCAAGTTTAGGCGTAGAGATTTAACAGCATTTCATAATTGCAGTCGATATAAACGGAAGACATGACTTGTCTTACAAATCTAAAAAACACTTTAGTAACCAAGAGAAATTCTTTAACTGTTGATAATATAAGCGAGACAGTTTTGATAAGAACAACGGGTTAATACAATTTATTAACAATCTCGTCACTGTTCATCTCTCGTGTCTAATATCGACTTCTTTGTATAGTGTTGGTATTATCATACCTTCAATATTGATTTTATATTTTTGTAATAACTTAAGATTAATATATGCTGTAATTAATAATTCTTATTCATGATTTATATATTATTAATAATAATAATAATAATAATAAGTATCTGCTCTATTTTTATTTAAGAGACCAGTAAAGCCTAAAGTTTAAGGCCACAATAAAATAAATAGTCTAACTTCAAATTATTTGTATTAAAACGAAATTGTTAAATTTTATTTATTCTATCAACCACTACCCTACAGAGGGAGGGAAACCCAGAGAGGCACGGTATTCGTTAAAATATAAAGTCCTAGCCGAGAGTCGGGCCCATGATCCTCAAATTAGGGTACGAAAACGGGAAAAGAGAAGAAAAGGAAGGATATATTTTTCTTTGTAAGAATATAACAACCTTTAACTGGAATAAATAATTAAAAGTAGTTAAAAATAATTAAAAACATAATTAAAAATGATGATAAAATTAATGTCAATAATAATAATATAGGATAATAAACAAACAGGAACACTGTCAACCCTCAGCTTATATAATAATAATAATAAGGCACAACTTGGATGTGTCAATTCATAGTAACCAGTGAAGAGGGCCAGAAATTGGCACAGTCTCTGGCCATACGAACACGGTCCATTGTACTAACTCATAAATTATTATTATTACCAATGCCATCGGGGGTCGAACCAACGACCTCTGTCTTCACTTCACTTAAAGGTAAACGGCGAAACCCACTGAGATGAGACACGAGTGCTGACGTGAGAGTTCAGAGGTCTTAGTATACCTACTGTATATATATATATATATATATATAGTGCGATAGATTAAAATATTGTTCAGGAAACACTTAAAATATTTAATTAAACATACAAGTTACAAGACTACAACCATTCACTATTATCAATTAATACACACATATATATATATATATATATTTCTCAAATGGAGCATAACTAAATGTTTCATGGATTGAGGCAAGTTCATCAGTGAAATCTAAAAATTAAATTTTATAAAACTGAGAATGATGGAAAGTTAAGGAATGAAGAATGAATGCCGTGGATGAAATGAAGAGGGAAACGGGGCTGAAGCTTTCGATGACAACTTTCGACCTTTATATATATTCTATTTTATATTTTACCAGCACCGAGTTCGAAATTTATTTGTTAGTCCATGCCGCGGGCCACTACATCATCATGCGTGAGAAATGTCAGATTTAAATACTCACGGGTATTATTTGACCTAGGAATGAAATTATGCTAAGTTTTGTTTATAGTAAATAATAATAATAATAATAACAATAATAATAATAATGGCGATTAAAATCGATGATACTTACAGTAACGAGGAGGAGAGGCGTGGCTAAATTAGCCCCAGCTTGTGTAAAGGCTGAGGACGTAGGATCATCATCACGACTGATACAGTTAAAGTCACGCTATCTTGGGTGGAGGCACAAACATGCGATGCATCCTGCTCCTGAAGAGTCATGCACTAGGACTGAAATTCAATTCGTTTAATTTAAAAGCATTTGTTTAGTAAACCTTAAAAGTATTTCACACCCAAAGAATTTCATTTAACAATTTCACTAACAAAAGAAATAAAACACTTTATTAATAATTTCACTCATTGCTTATTTCAAAAGCGATTAACCCCACTTCAGAGTACCATGCTTCATGTATTTATCCATTTCAACTCCTTGCCTAAGACTTCCATCAAATTATATGAAGTACTTTTTTATCACGCCCAGAATCTATTTGAAATTATATAATATATATATATATATATATATATATATATATATATATATATATATATATATATATATATATCACAGGTAAGGTAATAAGCAGTTGTTCTCGCTGGATCATAAATTATGGAAGCGGCTAATGCGCCACGAATACACCCCACAGTTTTTAAAATTCGTCTTCCAGTTTTAAGATATATATATATATATATATGATGCTGAAAATGATGAAGATACTGCTGAAAACATGAATTGCTAAGAGGTTAAGTTTTAGCTTTAAGTCAGATAGTGTCTATCGTTTATGATGATATTAGAGGATGGAAAATAAAATAATAGCATCATAGAGCAATTATAGTGTTTATTGTGATTTAAAATCAAAGAACGAGAGAGAGAGGGAGAGAGAGAGAGAGAGAGAGATATCCTGGGATTTCTCGCCCTGCTGCCTCGGGGAACATACCAATGGTTTCTGGGATCCTTTCCTTCTAGTCTCACGTAAAATAGCGTGGATGCGGACATTTTAGTGTATTTAATCTGTTTTCTATAAATTATCAGTCTCTCTCCGTCACACATGCCTACTTGGTGTAGGCGGAAATGTTCCATTGCATCGCGTTTGGCGCTCAATTTGAACCTTAAACAATTGATACTGAACAGGCGAAAATGAATTAAATTAATAATAAAGTGATTTAATTCTTTTGGCCGCGAAATTGTTAAATGAATTTCTTTGGGTGTAAAATGTTTTTAAAATTTTTGTACAAAATAAATGAAGTGTTAATGGAGCTTACACGAATTAAGGGCTCTACTTCATATAATTTGATGGAAGTCTTAGGCAAGGAGTTGAAATGGATAAATACATAAAGCATGGTACTCTGAAGTGGGTTTAATCGCTTTTGAAATAAGCAATGAGTAAAATTATTAATAAAGTGTTTTATTTCTTTTGTTAGTCAAATTGTTAAATGAAATGTTGTACGCAACTCTTTTACTTAGGTACTGCGCACCTTTATTTCTTTTGCAACTTCTGACACCATTTATATAGTGCCCAACCCGTTTATTTATTTATGGCGCTGGACACCCTTTTAATTATGTTAATTCACTTCACTGACACCCTTTAAGTTGGGCGCTACCCTTTAATTCTATTTCAAATTATTTCTTACGCGCGTTTTCTTTGCGTTCAGGATGACTCGACCTATCCAGACGGATGGCCCTTTAAATTGATAGGCTTAAGTTTCTTCGGCTTTCCAGAAGCCTACTTTGAATGTTAATTCACCCTCAGCTTACAAGAGAAGCCTATTGCAAGGTATCTAAAACAACACACGCCCTCTTATAAAGTTTGTTAAATGTCACTCGAAACAGTACATGAATTTAGAAATTTATTCTGAAGTAAATTTATCAATTTCCATACAATGCAATCCAATTTTAAATTCAAAGACAAAGTTCACAGTTATCTGAATTTAAATCGTTTAAATTTACCAATTTTCCGTAAAATACAATTCAATTATAAATCCAAAGAAAAAGTTCACAGTTATCTGAATTTAAGTAATTTATATAGAGGGGCTTTATATTTTAGTGCAACAAAACAAATAACGAGAAATGAAGTGGTCGAAATCGACGATGAAATTTGAAGAATTATTCTACTTACGACTGCAGATGACAAATTACTCTCAATTGTGCTGCGTACGGTCCACAGAGTTACGGCCCGCCCAAAACCAAAACCACAATCTACCAACTAACGGGACTTCCGAACCCAAATTGACGGGTTCAGTAAACTAGGGCACCGACGTACCCCGTTTAGCATTTAGTTTGAACCAAATTAAATTAATGTAAAGTTCACAAAATTCTTGGTCCGTTGGCTAACATTAATTGAGATCCAACCAAGTTCTCGGTTAAGGTCGCTAACAATAAAATTCTTATGCACAAGTTCCGCGTAAACGAATGAAATGCAATACAAGTTCTTAATCTCAATCCGGTGAAGGTTTGTACTTTCAATTCTAAATTTTCTTACACCACAAGTCTAATAGAGTTTATTTGGCCACAGTTAATTTCAAGGAGGACGACTACCAACTGACTTAACAATTTTCGAATTTACTTTACAATTTTGAAGGACCCCACCTTCCAATGTTCTGAAAGCCTATCAAACCATTTGTTTCTCCCAAGGCCGTCCCCCAGAAGGTTATTACCCATACAAGAGGGAAAGAAGGCGTCTTTACTGCGTTTCCCAGGATCCTAGGACCCCTGATTGGAGCTGGACCTGACTTCCGAGTATAGACCCCTCCTTCTTCCCAAAAATACATTTAAATATAGTTAACAGATTCGAAGTCCCAATTTTATGACTCACGTCGTGGTTCAATTTTAGCAAGCGTCTTCGAATCTGCCTTACAAAAGTCGCAATATCCAGCGAAACGAATCCAAAAATTTTCGACCAAGCGAAAGAGGAACCCAACCATTTCGCATATACACCCAAATCCGTTGGATTGCCCTTCCCGTTGGGGTCGGGTCTCGGTGATAAACCTCTGTCCCCACGTGGTTCGGCTTTATCACTTCCCTGAGAACCCGAATTAAGATAGAACAAACGTTAAACAATCTGAAACATTTCTGATTTATTCGTTCATGAATATTTATAAGCCAAACCACCTTCCTTTCAGAGATGTACACAACGAAACCTTAAAACTAAAATTTCTGCACTTATTTTACAAAAGATTTTTTCATGCAAACTTCAAGGTTACGACAGAAATCATTAGGGTGTGAAATTCTTTTGAGGTTTATTAAACAAATGTTTTTAAATTAAACGATTTGAATTTCGTTGAATTTCAGTCCTGGTGCATGATTCTTCAAGAGCAGGATGCATCGCATGTTTGTGCCTCCTCCCAAGATAGCGCGACTTTACCTGTATCAGTCGTGATGACGGTCCGACATCCTTAGCCTTTCTTTACACAATCTGGGGCTAATTTAGCAACCCCCCTCCTCCTCGTTACTGTATCATCGATTTTAATCGCCATTATTATTATCGTTATTATTATTATTATTTACTTTTAAAAAAACCTAGCATACTTTCATTCACTAGGTCAAATAATACCCGTGAGTATTTAAATCTGACATTTCTCACGCCTGACGATGTAGTGGCCCGCGGCATGGACTAATAAAAAATTTCGAACTCGGTGCTGGTAAAATATAAAATAGAATATATATAAAGGTCGAGAGTTGTCATCCAAAGCTTCATCCCCGTTTCCCTCTTCATTTCATCCACGGCAATCATTCTTCATTCCTTAATTTTCCATCATTCTCAGTTATATTTAATTTAATTTTTAGATTTCACAGATGAACTTGCCTCAATCCATGAAACATTTAGTTATGCTCCATTTGGATATATATATATATATATATATAAATATGAATGTGTATTAATTGATAATAGTGAATAGTTGTAGTCTTGTAACTTGTATGTGGGTAATGCCGTTTACCTTTAAGTGAAGTGAAAACAGAGGTCGTGGGTTCGACCCCCGATGGTATTGGTAATAATAATAATCCATGAGTTAGTGCAATGGACGGTGTTCGTCTAGCCAGAGACTGTGCCAATCTCTGGCCCTCTTCACTGGTTACTCTGAATTGACACATCCAAGTTGTGCCTTATTATTATTATTATATAAGCTGAGATGACAGTGTTCCTGTTTGTTTATTATCCTATATTATTATTATTGTCATTAATTTTATCATCATTTTTAATTGTTTTTAATTATTTTTAATTACTTTTCATTATTTATTCTAGTTAAAGGTTGTTATATTCTTACAAAGAAAAATATATCCTTCCTTTTTTCTCTTTTCCCTTTTTCATACCCCTAATTTGAAGATCATGGGCCGACTCTCGGCTAGGACTTTATATTTTAACGAATACCGTGCCTCTCTGGGTTTCCCTCCCTCTGTAGGGTAGTGGTTGATAAAATAAATAAAATTTTACAATTTCGTTTTAATACAAATAATTTGAAGTTAGACTATTTATTTTATTGTGGCCTTAAGCTTTAGGCTTTACTTGTCTCTTAAATAAAAATAGAGCAGATACTTATTATTATTATTATTATTAATAATATATAAATCATGAAAAAGAATTATTAATTGTAGCATATATTAATCTTAAGTCATTACAAAAACATAAAATCAGTATTGAAGGTATGATAATACCAATACTATACAAAGAAATCGATATTAGACACGAGAGATGAACAGTGACGAGATTGTTAATAAATTGTATTAACCCGTTGTTCTTTTCTTATCAAAACTGTCTCGCTTATATTATCAACAGTTAAACAATTTGTCTTGTTGAGTGTTATTTATTTTGAAGACATGGGTAATAAAATGTTTTTGGATTTGTAAGACAAGTCATGTATTCCCTTCATATCGACTGCAATTATGAAATGCTTTTAAATATCTACCCCTAAACTTGCTCGTAAATGGGTTACTGGTGGTGTTTGGCAACTGGGCCCTGATATCTTATTAAATACACTTCGTCAATAAAAATGAATGAGCGAGAATTATGAGCCCTTGAAATTATTAAAAGTTAATTTTATTAGCTACTTATTTGATAGCTTCAGAGATGGTAGTCTCGTAAAGAAAATGTTAAATTATGAAGCCTGACTAGCATCTAAAGCAATTCCCGATTTCAGCGCTGGTAAAATATAAAATGATTGGCCTATGCTTCTGTAAGATAATGTTTAAGTAATTATTGCCTCCTAAATGAAGATCGAATAAAGAAAACACCACTCATTTATGATACGCTGTTCAACCTCTACGTTTAATTTGTTCCGTAAATGGTTACTGATGGTATTTGGCAACTCTTTTTTTGGAAGCTGTCATGTTTACTGTTTGTATCCGACAATGCCTATATATATATATATATATATATATATAATATATATATATATTATATGCTGTCCTATAGCCAAACTGTGGAAAATATTTTAGCGGTTTGTAATAATTGGAATTAATCTTGACAAAACGTTCAAATAAAAGATCTGAGTCATTGCGTAGTGCAATCTGGTAACCACGATTGTAACGATGGGCGTGTCGTAAAGAAAATGTTAAATGACGAATCTCGATTAGCATCTAAATCAAATAACGTTTTCAGCGTTGATTAAATATAAAATGCTAATGTGCCTATGTTTGTAATATGAGATGAGTGCTTTTGTGTTTGGCTATCAAATTGATGAGAATCTGTTTCACTATTTATTTCCAATTAATCATAGCCGTTTGCATAAAGTATGCTGAAGATCTAGAACACTATTTGAAGGCACCGCCAAATTATTATTATAAATCGTACTTACCGTCCATTAGCTAAAAACAGAGATTGGGTTATTTGAGAAAGAGCGAAATTAAAGTATTTTTGGTAGGAAATAGCGTTTAGCTAAGCTAAGCGATGGGCCCATTTGCTGAAGGCAAAAAAAAATTTTTTTTTTTTTTTAATTAGAATTTTTCAGAACAATGAATAATTTAAATATTTGTACATTATTTTCCATAATTGTTTAAGTCCAGCTTTTAATTAGGCGCGCAAATTCGCGATCAAATTTTTTTATATTCCACCGCTTGTATAGGAATGTGATATTGTTTTATTTAATTCCTTTGGATGTGTATATATATATACAGTGCCCGCGAAAAGTATCCGATCACTCAAGAAAATACAATATTTTCCCTTGATATTCAGAGACACGTAATTCACTTTCTATTTGTTCTAGCGACATCTGGTAACTTTGAGGTTGCTCGCTGATATGAGAGCTATCCAACGCATTCTCAAATTAGTGTTCTGGTAGCCTTCGTTGCGGGTGGCTGTGTCTCAAATTTGTCAGATTTCACTGTTTGTGTAAATTTCTTGATTTTTTTTTTTTTTACAGAAAGTGGTGTAAATAAAATTTATATATAATGTGTGCTAAAAAACAACTTAAGAGTGATTGTCGAGGTGCTATTGTTGCTTTGCATGCATGTGGGAAATCACAGAGACAGATAGCTAAGGAATTAAACATATCCCAAAGTACCGTTAATTTATGGGTTTCACGGGCTGAGAACAATGGTGGCCTAACCACGCCAGTCCCTAAAAAACGATCTGGCAGACCGAGAAAAACAAATTCGCAAACAGACAAACTTATGAAACGTTTAGTATTGAAAAACCCAACAATAACTGCGAAAGAAATAAAATTTAATATGAATAATTTGTTATCTGGTGTTTCTGAACGAACTATCCAGGAGCGGCTCGAAAAAGAACTCGGATTACCATCTCGCCATGCTGCTAAGAAACCGTTCATTAATGAAAAAATGCGTAAAAAACGTGTCGCATTTTGTAAAAAATACATTCATTGGACTGTTGATGACTGGAAGAAGGTTTTATTTAGCGATGAGTCGACATTTTTGACATTCAGAAGTTGTCCAAAAAAGGTTCACCGGCCTATTGGCTCAAATAGGATGGACCCTAAATACACCCTAAAGACAATGAAACACCCTCCAAGTGTGATGGTTTGGGGTTGTTTCGGTTACTATGGGCGTGGAAACTTATATTTTCTTCCGAAGAACACAACTATGAATGGTGCACGGTATTTAGCAATGCTACAGGATAAACTTCCAATGGCAATGGCAATCCAAAGGACAAAAACATACATGCATGATGGTGCACCATGTCACAGGGCCAAAATAGTGACAAAATGGATTACTGACAATAAATTTTATATTTTGGATTGGCCTGGTAATAGTCCAGATCTCAATCCGATAGAAAATCTGTGGCTAATAATAAAAAATAAGGTTGAATGCCACGACACTGGCTCAGTCGAAAAATTACAAGAAGCCATCAAAAAGGTATGGTGCAAGGAAATATCAGTGGAAGTTTGTCAAAACTTGATTAAATCCATGCCAAAACGTCTAGAACAAGTCATCCAAACCAAAGGACAGATGACAAAATACTAATATAAGGTTAGTATACATTTAAACATTGTTTTTTATGTAAAAAATACAAATTTTAAGGGTGATCGGATACTTTTCGCGGGCACTGTATATATATATATATATATATAAAACGTTATTATTAAATTACACCAAATGACTGTTTAGGGCTTCTGTGTTAACGTGTGGTCTAATCCAGACGTATCAGATATCCCGAGAAAGGCTCAGATCAGGCAGGGAGAGAGAAATAAACAGATAAGTAGCGATCTTCGCAATAACGGGGTCGTACCCCTACGTCCCGTAGAAAGGCATGTCGTGACAAATTTCTATAAGTACATTCCAATCTTAGTTTCCAAAACTTAAAATTCTGTCAACAAAGGGGGAGTCCTTAATTTGCTTTGCGCATGTTTTTACTACCTCTAAATGATTAATTGAAATCTATCGAATAAAGAGTTTAAGGTTGCCTTGAGATTTATTTAATTGTAAGTGAATATAATTAATAGCGGACAGAATATATGACGGGTAAGTTTGTGTGTGTGTGTGTATATATATTTTTGTCAAAACATCACAGAAAACGACTTTACCCTGAAATTAATTGTAATGTAATATAATTTTTGTATTTCATCAAATAAATATTCAAAAGAGAGAGAGAGAGGAGAGAGGGAGAGAGAGAGAGAGAGAGAGAGAGAGAGAGAGAGAGAGAGAGACTGTACTTTTTAAAATAATGAGCGATATAATTTTTGTATTTTATCAAATAAATATTCACCAAAAAACAAGATTTTATATATATATATATATATATATATATATATATATATAATACAGGGTGGGCGGAAAGTAGCTCCCTATTTTGGATTGGTAAAAAAATACGTATATTATCCATTTATTTCAGAAGAAATAATATGAAAAGGTAGGCATACATAGTAGGTTTTCTATAAAATTCAATGTGGGCTCCAACTCTTTCCACCAGCTTCTGGAGCCGCCCAGGAATGGCGTCCACTGACTTTAGCAGGAACTCCGGCGGGATGGAGGACATGACTTCCCGAATTCGGTCCTCCAGTTCTTCCAATGTCCTCGGTTTGGTGCGGTAGACTTCTTCCTTTACCCACCCCCAAAGAAAGAAGTCGCACGGTGTCAAGTCGGGGCTCCTGGCTGGCCATTGATGTGGACCACGACGACCCATCCAACGCCCAGGGAAGTGGGCATCCAGCCACTCACGGACAACAAGAGCGAAGTGTCAACCGCCACAATTGCCACTACTGGGCAGGAGAGGATCCCATGGTTACCGCTGAAAAACGGCAGAATCGGTTCAGTGTAACGGTGTGGTGTGGTATGACCTCAGATCAGGTTGTGGGCCCGTTCCTTCTGCGCAACACCATGAATGCTGAGCGGTACCTTGCTATGTTGCGAAACGAGGTCTGGCCGGTTGTCAGCACATGGGAGAACATCGACGATCTGATATTTATGCAAGATGGCGCCCCTCCGCACTTCGCTCTTGTTGTCCGTGAGTGGCTGGATGCCCACTTCCCTGGGCGTTGGATGGGTCGTCGTGGTCCACATCAATGGCCAGCCAGGAGCCCCGACTTGACACCGTGCGACTTCTTTCTTTGGGGGTGGGTAAAGGAAGAAGTCTACCGCACCAAACCGAGGACACTGGAAGAACTGGAGGACCGAATTCGGGAAGTCATGTCCTCCATCCCGCCGGAGTTCCTGCTAAAGTCAGTGGACGCCATTCCTGGGCGGCTCCAGAAGCTGGTGGAAAGAGTTGGAGCCCACATTGAATTTTATAGAAAACCTACCATGTATGCCTACCTTTTCATATTATTTCTTCTGAAATAAATGGATAATATACGTATTTTTTTACCAATCCAATATAGGGAGCTACTTTCCGCCCACCCTGTATATTATCTTCGAGGTGCCTATACATTTTAAAGTAATCAGCGATATAATTTTTGTATTTTATCAAATAAATATTCAAGAGAAAGAGAGAGAGAGAGAGAGAGAGACAGAGAGAAAGAGAGACTTTGCTAATAAAGAAATAATCAAAATGCATGTGTGACAAACAAATCATGGAAAGCCGAGAACACGATAAACTAACAGATGTTTGCGAATTTAAAATGCGTACGATATTATATATATATATATATATATATATATATATGAAAATTATTTTACGAAAGTAACACGTGAAAAATATTTATGATGAATAAAACCACGAAGGAAAGGAAACAGAATGGTGCTCAAACGCTTTCGTGTAATGACATCCTCAGGAACATTGAAGTACATAAAGAGTTACAGCCTATATATCGGTTACAGAAAAAAAAATATATATATATATTATTATATATATATATATATATAATAAACGGAGAAATAAAATTAAAAATTAAAGGATTGTGAGAGGGGCATACAAATTTGTAAGGAAAAACTATCGATTTTTAGCACATGATCAAATGAATAACTTTGGTTGGAAACAATTCATTTGATCTTGTGCTAAAAATCGATAGTTTTTCCTTACAAATTTGTATGCCCCTCCCACAATCCTTTAATTTTTAATTTTATTTCTCCGTTTATTGTATATATATATATATATATATATATATATATATATATTCTTTTTTCTATAACCTAAATATAGGCTGTAACTCTTTATGTACTTCAGTGTTCCTTAGGATGTCATTACACGAAAGCGCTTGAGCACCATTCTGTGTTTCCTTTCCTTCGTGGTTTTATTCATCATATATATATATATATATATATGTATAAGTTCAATAGATAAAGACAATGAGTTCTCATATACTGACCACTGAACGCAATATCATGCGAACTGGATGGGTCAGTATCTGTGAGATACAAAATAAAATACAGATCTTATCTTGAGTCTTGTGAGGTTTGCTAATAAATAA
This sequence comes from Bathynomus jamesi, assembly GCA_023014485.1. Taxonomy (NCBI): domain Eukaryota; kingdom Metazoa; phylum Arthropoda; class Malacostraca; order Isopoda; family Cirolanidae; genus Bathynomus; species Bathynomus jamesi. Next base: position 489,103 of record JAJOZX010001291.1, read on the forward strand.
ACAGCATGTGTGTGTGTGTGTGTGTGTGTGTGTATTTGGTCAGAAGGAATAGATAAAAACAACGAGTTCTGATGTACTGACCACTGAACGCAATATCGTGCGAACTGTGATGGCCGATCCCGTGATTAAAGAAACATCTGCTTCAAACGTTATCTTTAAATTTGAAAGATGGTAAATATAACTGTTTGTGTTTGTATATAATTTCAGAATAGAAGATCGTTTATGGCGCGTAATTAAATTGTAGATATATAAGAATATAAGAAAAGCTTTGGTCAGCAGAGAGAGAGAGAGCGGAGGTTATAGTACAGTACCGTGAATTATAAAAGTGAATGATAAATCAAAGAAGTGTGATAAATTCGATTGTTAAGCTCTATAGTATAATTTAAAACACGTATCTTATCTCGAATCTCTGATTTCCAATATTCGCTAATATAGAATAAAACATGTTTATATATATATATATATATATATATATATATATATATATATATATATATATGGGAATGAACTCAGAATGGTCCCCTGAGTTTTTTATGATACACACAGACAGTGCATGGAACAAGGAACTCTTCTGGGATAATTAAATCCACTATAGTCCGAATAAGTAATGGTAAATGACAAATACCATAGTTTTTCTTTTTCATGATGCTAGCCCGACGTGGGCAACGGGTCACTCGCAAAGAGGTCCCATAAATATAGCTTCCCTCACCAGCTATCTGCAAAGTAGACAGGATCCAGCTTTGGGACATGGATCTAGGGTTTAAAGCACCTAGCCATGCTACATTTAGAACCTCAATATAAGCAAAATACTCGCTAGCATCATGAAAAAGAAAAACTATGGTATTTGTCATTTACCATTACTTATTCGGACTATAGTGGATTTAATTATCCCAGAAGAGTTCCTTGTTCCATGCACTGTCTGTGTGTATCATAAAAAACTTAGGGGACCATTCTGAGTTCATTCCCATCTTGAAACGGACATGTTATGTGCCTTGAAAAGTGGACGCTCAATTCTGCCAGTTGAGGTTTAAGTTTTGGTTTTTGGCTAAAAATATAGTTACCCCTTTTTCTTTTTCTTGATGCATTCAATCTGACGTGAAGGCAGCGAGTCTTTTGCTTATATTGAGGTTCTAAATGTAGCATGGCTAGGTGCTTTAAACCCTAGATCCATGTTCCAAAGCTGGATCCTGTCTGCTTTGCAGATAGCTGGTGAGGGAAGCTATATTTATGGGACCTCTTTGCGAGTGACCCGTTGCCCACGTCGGGCTAGCATCATGAAAAAGAAAAACTATGGTATTTGTCATTTACCATTACTTATTCGGACTATAGTGGATTTAATTATCCCAGAAGAGTTCCTTGTTCCATGCACTGTCTGTGTGTATCATATATATATATATATATATATATATATATATATATATATATGAGAAAGACTTTATGGAGCGTAATAATATTTTTTGGTAGAAAAACCACGATTAACAGTTATACACGAAACAACGAAGCAATTCTTGTTTATAACGCTTTTAAACGGGAAAGTGTATATATATGAGAGAAAGAGAGGTAAACAGAGATACGAAATGAACGAATGTTGCTATAACGGGGTCTGGCATTTTTTCGAGTTGATCGAAATTTTAACACCCCGTACGAATTGTTCTCTGGCTGGCACCCATGCCGTCTCGGCCCCATTTTTTCTTTTTTTCCGTACGAATTGTTTTACGCCCCACCTTAGACCTACTTTTTTCTTTTTTTCCCGTACGAACTGTTTTACACTCACCTTAGACCTACGGGGATCATTAGGGTACCATGGATTTAATTTTCCGTACGAATTCCTCAATTATTTATTTGGTTTTTTTTTCCGTACGATTTGTTGTACACCCACCTTAGACCTACGGGGATCATTAGGGTACCCTGGATTTATTTTTTCCGTACGAATTGTTCGGGGTTTTACCTCCCACCTTTGACCTACGGGAATCATTAGGGTACCCTGGATTTATTTTTTCCGTATGAATTGTTCATTTATTTATTATTTTTTCCGTACGATTAGTTTTACCCCCACCTTAGACCTACGGGGATCATTAGGGTACCCTGGATTTATTTTTCCGTACGAATTGTTCATTTATTTATTTATTTTTCTTTTTTCAATACGATTTTTTTACGCCCCACCTTAGACCTACGGGGATCATTAGGGAACCCTGGCTAACGAAGGCCTGGCCGGGTCTCGAACCCAATTTTTTTCTGATCATCATTAGGGCACCCTGGGTAACGAAGCCCAGGCCGGGGCTCGAACCCGCCACCGTTTACCGCGGTCGCGCGACGCACATGTACACAGTGTCAACTGATGCCCGGAGGCACTTGCTACTGATGCCTGGAGGCACTGGCTGATTAAGCCACCTGGCTGATTAGGGGCCCTATAAGACAGCGGCGGTACGGCTGAAGTGTTCATATGCGCTTGGCAGTAGCTGAGCGAACACCTCTCCTCCTCCTCCTGTCTCTTAGGTTTGGTCTCCCTTTGGGAGGTTCAGCTTGGGGGATAACTCCGCTCCAAATTGCATACCCCTTTGGGGGATTCAACTTGGGGGGTAACTCCTCCTCCAAGTTGCATAATACCTTGCAACCCCACTTGGGAATGCCTTGCAACAAAGGGCGGTGGGGCTGCCACCAAGGGGGGTGGCACTCTTGCAACATTATGCCACATTTGCATTTGCATTGCACTCTCCCATTTTGCGGGCATACTACTGACATCCATAGAATGGTGCTATAATGATGAAATTTCTCAAACAACTGCAAATTCAACAAATAGTTTGGAATCCTTATCGTTTCCGGAGTTTGTAGAGCAATGGCTGTGGACAGTCCTGTTTGTGTTTTCTCATGCATATGGTCCGCGGGAAAGAATTAACCAATTTTCTTCAATTACACTGTGTAGCACTGATTCTGTTTATATAGAATTTTTTGTTTTTATATGCATTTGTGAGCGCTGAGTTTAAATCTGGCCTTCGTTTGTGTGTATCGTTAATGGTTTCAGAGATAATCCATTTTTCATGTTTTACCAGTATAATGTTATTAAGGGCGCAGCAATATCAGAATAATCAGGAATTGTTGAGAACAATCCGGATGTTCGTTGACAGTTTCTTGCTCTAGAAATTGCCCGAAACTTCCACTGTGCTATATAAAGAAGAGCGCAGAGTCTGAGAAGTCAGTAAGTGTGAGCACACAAAGAAAGCAGGTTGTTTGTCTGATGGTTACCAGCACTGAGGTACTGTGTTTCTGTGTTTCTCTGTGTTGACGATTTGAGTGTTATCGATCTTTGTTTATTGTGAACATTATTTCAGTGTTGTGAATACATCTTTTTTCTGGAATCTGGAATCAGTTGCAGATTTAATAACTCTTCTCTCTATATCTGCAGGTTATGATTAATGTAATACAGTTTGGTAAAGAGAATGGCAACTAGAGCTTGTAAACACTCGCCGGATATATTCTGCTACGTTTGTGGATATTACATAGGCCCCAAGCAAGTATCGCACAAGATTGTGAAAGGCACCAAGTTCTGGATCGCGTATCGGCTCTATTTTGGTATGCCTATGGGTGACCAAGATAAGCCCTGGGCACCCCATGTGATCTGTGGAAGCTGCCGCTCCACACTTGAATGGTGGCTGCGTGGAGTAAGCAAAGCAATGCCCTTTGCGGTACCCAGAATATGGAGAGAACCAAAGAGCCACCACGACGATTGCAACTACTGCATGGTAGATGTTTCTAAGTACAGGAAAGTTAAAGGAAGGCAGACTCTTCAGTATCCAAGCATAGCGTCGTCCATAGCTCCTGTACCACATGGCGAAGGTCTTCTAATACCACGTCCACCAGAACAGGTATCTATCCATTACTTTACCTTCTGTATTTACACACTGTGGGTCATTATGTGTCGATTTTTCTTAGTGCTGATGCTCTTCTACATATATAACTATACCTATAGTTTGTTTCTTTGCTTTGCAGGTTGAAAATGAGGATGTAGCTAGCTCATCTGAGATGTCGGCTGCTGAGGACAGTCATGATGAAGAATATACAGTAACTTTCAGTACAAACTCTCACTTCCCAAATCAGAGGGAATTGGACGACTTAATTAGAGATTTGGGTCTGACGAAATCAGGGTCTGAGCTTCTGACCTCCAGACTCAAAGAGTGGAATTTGCTTGGAGAAGACTGCAAGAGCACTGTATACCGAAAGCGGCATGAAGAGTTTGCAAGGTTTTACGATGTCAATGGCTCTCTCTGTTATTGCAGCGAGGTTAATGGTCTATTCACAGCTATTGAGTTAACACATATACCCTCAGAGTGGCGCCTGTTTATTGACAGTTCAATGCGGAGTTTAAAGGCTGTTCTACTCCACAATGGGAACACATATCCATCTATACCAGTTGCACATTCTGTTCAAATGAAAGAGGACTATAAAAATGTCAAACAACTGCTCACTCAAATCAGGTATGAACAATATAACTGGAACGTGTGTGGTGATTTCAAAATGATTGGTTTCCTGTTAGGTTTACAAGGAGGGTTTACTATATATTCATGTTTTCTTTGCCTCTGGGATAGCAGGGCTTCAACTGAGCACTATAAAACAGACAGTTCAGTGGATTCCACGTGAAGGACTGCAACCAGGAAAGTACATTGTACTCAGGGAACCTCTTGTGAAGCCTGACATAGTTCTGCTACCACCTCTCCATATTAAGTTGGGTCTAATTAAGCAGTTTGGAACTGCGTTAGATTTTGGAAGGGAAGTTTTCCAACAGATTCGGGTTATGTTCCCTAAACTCTCTGAGGCCAAAGTCAAGGCTGGCATCTTTGTAGGACCACAAGTCAAGGCGCTGTTGAATTCAAAGAACCTTGAAGCCAAGATGACTCCGATCGAAAAAGAGGCTTGGTGTGCTTTCCGTGATGTGGTTCGTGGGTTTATAGGCAACCATAAAACACCAAACTATAACGAGTTAGTGTCAAACTTGATTAAATGCTATGGCAAAATGGGGTGCCGTATGTCTTTAAAATTACACTATCTGCATTCACATCTAGCCTTTTTTCATGATAACCTGGGCGATGTGAGTGAAGAACATGGCGAAAGATTCCATCAAGATATTCAAACGATGGAGAAAAGGTACCAGGGCCATTGGGATGCTTCCATGATGGGAGACTACGTATGGTCGCTGATCAGAAAGGATAAGAATGTTCATACGCGGAAGTCGCGTTCTTCAGTGCATTTTTAAGGAACGCACACTGCATAACGAGGCTTGTTATTCTCTTATCTGTTCTCCTCATGATATATATTATATCATTTGCACCATTTTGGGTTTGTCAAACAATTTTGGCTCAATAAACATTAATTTCCAATAGTTTTTATTTTCAGAAAATATTTGTTAGCCTTCTTTATATACTTTGCCATATGAAAAGTGTGATAACCTATATTTTTGAAACGGTTGATGATAGAGCAAAACCAATATCATTTTTGGAATCAGCGCCCCGAAATCAATAAGAAACGACAGAAAAATCACAATAAACAAAAATTTTCAAATTTTGTTACCCGGTGTTATTCGACTTATGTGACCATGCAAGCAACAATATGAAGTATGCCGCCAGATAAAAAAGCGGTACCTTTTTGTGGTCACCCGGTGTAATGTGTGAAGTTTTATGTATATATATATAAAATTGTAACAACAAATATCTTCAGCAATTAATTATTTTAAATTGTATCAAATATGCACCGTGCGCAGTATAGCTTTTAACCTTAAAAATGAAGGAAACACTCGTATTGTATAAAAAGAGAACAACTGTGTGTATGTATATATATGTATATATATATATATATATATGTGTGTGTGTTGTGTGTATATATATACATATATATATATATTTGTGATATATATATATATATATGTATATATTATATATATATATTGTGTGTGTGTATATATACATATATTATATATGTGTGTGTATATTATATATATATATATATTAATATATATATATATATATATATATATATTATAGAATGGCCGCTCCTTATCCGCTGTATTGCAGTGGACGCTCGACCTTATAGACACGAGTCCAATGCGCATGCGTGAGACCCGAAACTATAAAAGTCTGGGACTAACCACACCCGGGACGAATCCTTTACTTGAACTTACCCATGCTATACGCATAAACCTGTTGCCGTTAGGCCGGTTCGTCTATTCCCATTTATCATCAAATAAACATTTCTGTAAGCTCCCACTCATCATTCATCCCTTAAGGTTTACTACCCCAAAGCATCGAAGCCATCCTGATGCTCTAGTGACGTTAGAGGGCTCTTGAGATACACCTCTTCAGCCAATGGGAAAAAGAACCCATAAAAAATCACCAACTATATAATATTGGTGTCAGAATTGTTTCCATTGGCCCCCCAGGGGAGTGTAGCTCTTCCCGCTGAGTTCTTGCTCATCTTCATCAAGAACTCCAGTGGAAGGACTAACAGACAGCACGGGGTCCTACCGCCTGTCTTCATGTCTTCATAGCCCAGGAGGGACCTAAGATCGATGCTTCCTCCGTCCCGAATAAGACGCACATACCCGACTCCGACTAGCGGTGGTTGTCACCCAAGCAACCCGCTTCTCATTCCAAAGGAGTGGCCTCGAGAACACGCCAGCATCTGGTCCGCCTTCGACAAGACGCAAAAATCAGGTGAGCGACTCTCATTTAGTTGAAGCGGCGAAGGGTAAACACAAAGTTTCCTCATCGCCGGCGAACTTAAGTTCGGTCCCAGGAGATGATAGCGAATCTTGTTTTGAATTTATACTTTCTCAGTACTCTCACGAGACCTACAAATTTCTTTGTCCCCCCATTGCACATCCTCTGCCCATAATCTTTCCTTATCAGGTTCACAAACCGATCCTACTCTTGGATCAGTTGACCCGTCCTTTTTAGCTTCCCTAAATGATCCATACGACGTTTTGGAATTCCCCTTAGACGAACCTATAATCCCCGCATTGGCGGTGAGAAAGTTCACCAGAGTTCAAATAGCTCTGCGAGGTATGATAATAAAAACTCACTCTAATAGACAGAGTTTATTTTCACAACAGGTTTGATGCCCAATGTCATCCTTTTCGGGTGGATACAGAAAAACGAATTCGTTTTTCTGTATCCACCCGAAGAGGATGACAGTGGGCATCGAAACTGTTGTGGAAATAAACTCTCTATTAGAGTGGGGTTTTATTATCATATTTTGACCTTCACGTAGAAAAGTGAAGTTTTTTGCATTTAGTTCTGCGAGGAGAGGTACCTCACACGGCGCTACTAATTCCGGCGCTGAAAGTACCGGTGCAGCGAGCTCTTTCCGTACCACGTTGAATAACGTTAGTCACGCTGATAACAGTTTCACCACCGCTGATAACAGCTTCACCGCTATCTGTAAGTAGAGTTACGACGCAGTTATCATGTTTCATGATTTTTAAATGCCACACCAACCCATTCATGACTTGGGTATAGTAACTAAGATGGGGAGACATAACAGGTACTTAAAGAGGCTTTCAAAACCGGCTATGAATACTATATGCCCTCCGGGGTATATAGGCTAGGTAAAACCGCGCCGAGATGTTTCTGATGCAGCGAAGAGAGAGGAGTATAGAGAGGAGTTTTATGATGATTATTATTATGATTATTATGATTATTACTTTGTTATTATTATGATTATTGCGAAAATACGAAAGTGCCAAATACTAATTGTGTAGCTTATTCCTTCGACCCGACCAAGCAGGACTTACGCACTTTGCCTAGGAAGGCTCAGTCCGGGTCCTGTTATAGTGAGTGCCGTGCCTCTAGGCCAGTGGTTCTTAACCGGGGGGGCGCCCACCCATAGAAACAGGAATTTCTCTAATTGTATTTGTTATTCTCTTAACGAGAGCATGGGCTAATATTGAGAAGTTATTGAGAATGTTATTTTGATTGAAGGGGGGCGTGGAGGGAAGGACCAATTCCTAGAGGGGGCATGGTAGTAAAAAGGTTAAGAACCACTGCTCTAGGCAAATGAGATACCGTCCGTATCCAAAATATAGTTTTTATAGTAGTCCGAGTCGTGACTTGCCTGAAGGTCACCAGTCATATGAACAATTAGGGCTGCAAAGACGTAAATGAACAGGTTTCTGTACAAAGCTTTAATATAAACAAGGATCACATAAGGGCAATTATGGGGAAAAATATGTTTGTGTATGAGGCAGAATATACGAAAAAAAGAATGAAAGAAACGAATGAAGTGAGACAAGAAGAGAATGAAATAAGGTTGTGTGTTCCCAGCAGAAAGGATGACGTCAAGGATGTGACGTAATAGTGGAAGAACCAGCAATAACAGAAACCAGCGTCGCGTGAGAAAAAGTTTAAGGAGAAAGTGGATTGTGAGGATAAGTCCGTGTTGGTACGTAAATTTGAAGAAATAGTACTGTTTATGAGTGAGAAGATGAATATACCTGTAAATGAGGTGAATAGTCAAATGGGAAGTGCGTTGTTAAATTGGCTACATATGATTACGGGAGTGAAAGTAAACGATTCGAATACGAATGGCGAAACAGAGGTAAAAGAAAATAACTTGGGTAACATTAATATTGTAAATGAGACCATTAGGAAACCTGATACCCCTCGACACTTGGTCATACCCATCATTAGGGGACAGGTAGGGTATATGGACCCGCGGGTCCTGTTCGACTCAGGTTCAGATGTCTGTCTTATTAGTTCTAAATTCGTCGGGCGATTAGGACTACAAAGTGAAGTTAAGAACTCGAATATCGATTGTACGGCAGTCAATAACCAGTAGGCCTGGTCGAAAAACTAAATTTGTGAATTTCCACATGCCTGTATCCAAGAAATTTGTAGATGCACTATAAATGCTCAACAATGATTAAAAAAACTAAATTGATCAAGTTTTAGATGTTCCGCAAGTCCTCTGAAGATTGCAAGTAAAACGTAAAACATTACAAAAAGCTTTAAAACTTTTAAAACATTATTTAAATATGTAAACTTTATTAATTATTTGGCAATTATGATTTTTGATTAAGATTTTCTTGTATTTTTTGTATTCTTGTTGCTATTAATTTTTTCTTGATTGTGTTTCGTACAGAATATATATAATTTATATATACACAATTTTTCTTTTCAGAATTGATTATTTCAATAGTTAAATACGCGTTGTTACACTAACAGAGTGACTTTCCCAAATTATCCGAAATGGCTGAGGCCGTAAAAGTGAAAGCAACTGTTAAAAAAATCATGAGTCCAGCTGTTTCCCTTTTTGGGAAAGCTGAGCTCAGTGGAAATGATCTTCGCCTACATGAAGACGTTTTAAAAGAATATTTACAAACAAGATACCTTTTACTTATAGCTAGTGAGGGGAAAAGAGAGCCAAATGCTAATGATGTGGCAACAATAGTTGCATCAAAGGTAAAAGAGATCTGGAAAAGTGCATCAATTCCAACAATATCACAACAGCAAATATTAGCCAGAGTAAAGGATTGTCATGAAAAATCTAAAAATATGATGAAGACTGGTAGAAAATGGAAAGATTTTGAATCTAAACTGACCGCGTTCAAATCCAAAAATCAAAGGATTTTTGATATTGATGCCTGCAAATGCCATGATCTGTTTTCTTGCACTTGTGAAATAGAGATAAAAGTTCCTACCATGGAATGTTCTTTCGTAATTGACAAAAGAGCTGCACGAAAAATGGCAATAGGCAGTATTGATTTATAGACAACGAAGAAACTGCAAATAAGATCTAAGCGTAAAGAACAAGAAAGAGCACGATTTTCTAAAAACATTGAAGATGGAGATATCAATAACCCATCCACTTCCAGGGAAGAACCAATGGACTGGGATAACTTTCATACAATTCCTGATTCTGACACATCAACAGATACAGATAGAGAGCGTGATGATGATGATCACATTGAGGAAGGTATAAAGAAATCAGGTGAAGCACATAAGCTCACTCGCAAATTGCCTTCATTAGCAAAAACTTGTGACCGATTCGGAATATCAGACAGAGCTGGTGCAGCCGTTGACTCTGCTGTTCTGGAAGATTTTGGTCTCATTACCTCTGAAGATTATCACAATGTTGTGGATAAGAATAAGGTGAGACGGCAGAGAAAGAAGATCAGAGAAGAGTTGAGTAAATCAAGTGAAGAAAGTATAGAAACATTGTATTTTGATGGAAGAAAGGACTTAACTAAAGCAAATATCTGTAAGGATGGGAGGTACTACAGTACAACAATTACTGAGGAACACACAGCTTATAGCTGAACCAGAATCAAAATATCTTTGGCACTTCACTCCTGTGATTGGAAATTCAACTAACATTTCTAAGGGAGTGATAAAGTTTCTTAACAGTAACAATATTAAGGTAGACAATCTGAAGGTCATTGGATGTGATGGAACCAATGCAAACACTGGCATACATAATGGAGTTATCAGGCAACTAGAGGTACACTACAATACTCCTTTTCACTGGTTCGTGTGTTTGCTGCATACCAATGAGCTACCTCTCCGCCATTTGTTTAATTATTTGGATGGTAAAACCAAAGATCAAAAGCCCTTGCTGGAAATGTTGGCAAAAGTCTTACTGCGTTCGAAAAGATGCCAGTTGTCAAGTTTGAACCATTCAAATCAAATAATATGCCTTCTATTCCGGGGGATCTCGATCTAAGCCAAGATCAAAAGTATCTCATGGAAATTTGTAATGCAGTCATAGAAGGCCAATGTTCCCAAAACCTTGATAACCGCAACCCAGGTTCTTTGAACCATGCTAGATGGCTTACGACAGCCAACAGGATAGTTAGACTTTATGTTGCGACCAAAAAGCCGTGAGAAAACTTGAAAACTCTGACCGAATTCATTGTTCGCGTTTATGCCCCAACGTGGTTTAATATAAAGCAAAATCCTTACTATTACCAGGGACTGAGGCACCTCTGGTTTGTGATATCTAGTTCAAGACACCTATCTGATGAGATTAAGGCAAGTGATGAGAGAGTGAGCTTTCCGGCGCATTCTCTTAGCCAGGGAAAGTGTGTCATCGGGCATTAGAGAATTTAGACGGCCTAAAATTAATTTCTTGACAAGAGACTACACAGATTTAATTCGATTTGGAGACTACCCAAGACATGAACCACCTCTGACAAAAAGTTTGACAAACACCCAGTTAGAACTTATCGTAAGGGGTGATGAAACTAACCCTCTATTGAAAAAGTACCCATCTCATTCACAAGCTGTGGAAAGACATGTCAAACTTGTAACAGAAGCATCAACTTCTGTCTGTGGCCAGGAAAATAGAGATGGTTCTATAAAGGCAAGAATTGCTTCAAGATCAAACATGCCTACATTTGAGTCAAAATGCGAATACAAATAAACCTTACCTTATGAACCTTATGTTGTTTCGTGCGTTGGTCTCTCTTCACACGGAGGTCAAGCTGGTGGCCCGCCTCTAGGTCTGGCATGGTAGAGGAGCGAGTTGCTTTCTTACGCTCTCCACCATACATAGCCAGGCACGCCCGGCTCATCTGGTACTCTCCTGAGCCAGGCATCTAGTCTTTTCTTGAAGACTTCAACTTTGACCCCCGTTACGTTTCTGAGATCCTTAGGAAGGCGGTTGAAAAGTCTTGGCCCCTTGACAACCAAACTATTTTCCTTCAGAGTTGAGGAGGTCCCTTGTCGTGCCTTTAATATGGGAACTACACATTCTGCCTTTCCTATTTTCCAGTGTAGTTTCAATGGTAATTGGGTTTAGTTTTAGGTTTGGTACCATTTTTTCGATCATTTTCCATATGTAGATTATGATGTACCTCTCTCTTCTTCTTTCCAGTGAGTACAGATTTAGTTTACGTAGTCTTTCCCAGTAGTTGAGTTCTTCGCAGCCATCAATCTTGGCTGTGAAATGCCGTTGCGTTTTTTCTAGTTTATTAGTTTCTTCCTTTTTATATGGGGACGTCAAAACTGAGTAGTATTCAAGTTTTCGTATAATCAGTGTTTTTAGCAGGGGAATCATTACTGTCCTGTCCCTTCTCTTGAACGTTCTTTTTAACTGTCCGGCGACTCTTTTTGCTTTATTTATCGCTGTCTGATTTTGTGTTTCGAATTTCGCATCATCTGTCATTATTATCCTGAGATCGATCGCTTTCGTGCTTCTCTGAATTTCCTGTCTATCTGGAGCATAATATGCAGTCTGTTTAAGTTCTTCTTTTCTACCATATCTCAAGAGCTGAAATTTCTCGGCGTTGAATGACATGTTGTCTTCTGACCATTTGTATATTTTGTTCGTGTCCCTCTGCAAGGCCTCCACGTCATGTACATTGCTGATTTTTCAGCTGATCTTTGTATCGTCTGCAAAGGATGTTACAATACTGTTGCTGTTTACTCCGCTGTCTATGTCTGTTAGCATGATAATGAACAGGAGTGGGGCCAGTACTGTCCCTTGTGGTACTGAGCTGCGTACTTCCGATTCTGATGATGATATACCTTGAATTTTGACGACCTGCAGACGATCTCTATGGAAGTTGTAGATCCATTTTCCCACTTTGCCTGTTATTCCCATATACATTTAATTTTATGTGCTATTATACCATGGTCACATTTATCGAAAGCTTTAGCAAAATCTGCGTATATAACATCGTAGTTGTCATTGTCTTCCAATGCATCTAGGATATTGTTGTAGTGTTCTATTAGTTGTGATAGGCATGATCTACCTGATCGGAATCCATGCTGATTTTCGTTGAATCTTTCCCGTGTCTCCAGGAAATCATAAATTTTCTCTCTAACTATTCTTTCAAATACTTTGGTGAGGTGGGACGTCAATGACACTGGTCTATAGTTCTTTGCTTGAGATCTGTCCCCTCCTTTATATATAGGGACAATGTTTGCTCTTTCCAAGATGCTCTGTATTTCCCCAATGTCTAGGGATCTTCTCCATATCCAGTATAAAGGTGTAGCTATTTCATTTTTACAGTTTTTAATCAATAATGCGTTCCAATTGTCCGGACCTGCAGCTGAATGTGGTTTCATTTGTCCTACAGCTCTCGCTACATCTTCTGGTGTAAAATCAAAGTCTGTTATATACTCTCCTTTAATTCCTCTTCAAAGAATGCATTTATGTCAGGTATCGCTTTGTCACTTTATGGGGTACTGAAAACTGATTCGTATTGAGCTCTCAATGTATCAGATATTTCTTTTGGATCGTCGGTTAGTTCATTATTTCCCGTCCTTAAGGGCCCAATAGCGGCGCGCGTTTTTCTTTTCCTTTATTGCTTCTACCGCCTTTTCCTCTTCCCTCTCTGTATGGTCCTTAATCAGGGCTTGTATTTCCCTATCGATACCCTCCAGTTTTTCTTTTATTGCTTTCCTGTTATTATCTCCGCAGTTACCTAACTTCGCCTCCACTCTCTTTCTTTTGCGGAATAGTCTTCTCTTTAGCCTCTCTAGACAGCTCCTCTTTCCTTTTGGCTGTGATTTCACAGCATATTTTTCTAAAATTCTCAGCGTTTTTTCTTCCAAGGTTGTTAGCATTTCTTCAGTTGTTTTATTCTCGAAAATTGTTCTCCATTCTATTTGGGCCATGTGCGATCTGATTGCTTCCGAATTTATAGTCTTCGAGTTTAAGTTAAAGGCCCCGAATTTACTTCTTTCCACAATATGTGTATTGTCTTTTAATGCTGTCGTCATATTTGTTGTTATCTCGATTAAGTTGTGGTCTGAGATAACACTGCCCAACAAAAACATATTTTTTGCTGCTGATTTAATTCTAAGACCTGTTTCTGGATAATATTGATGTGCTGATTTCAAAACTCACCTTAGATTTTGTCCATCACATCAGGTTTTCGTGCAATGCAATATGCCTATTTTGGGTGATCCATGAAGGGCGCTTATCAAAATTGATGATTTTTGAGACCTGTTAACAGCTGTTTTGCTGTTAAAATTTTATCTGTGGAATACGCAAATCTGTGCATTAAATCTAAAGGTCATGTGCAGCATATTAAAATCTTGGGTATCTGTGATTTCCCCAGGTGTGAGCGTGACGTCATGATCTGAGAGAGATTTCCCATTGGCGGAGTGAGAGCAGCCGGTTCCGCTAGTGACGTTACTTGTAAACTTTCAGCAGTTGGGTTGCAACATGAGCATTAAAGTTCACTATTTCAACAGTCATCTGGATAAATTTCCAGGAAATCTTGGTGATGTTAGTGAAGAGCAAGGTGAAAGGTTCCACCAAGATATCAAAGTGATGGAAGAACGATACCAAGGAAGATGGGATACCCATATGTTGGCTGACTACTGCTGGAGCCTGCAAAGAGATTGTCTTGACATCTCTCATTCTAGGAAGTCCTATAAGGGAAAATTTATCAGCACTGAAAAGTAAGAAAACAAGAAAAAGACAATGTTAAGAAAACTGGTCCCGTGCTTGCTTTAATATGGATTCATTTTTTGCTTATTTAAACACTTTTAATCACTTTATGTGTCAATATTACCATTGTATATTAAGGTTCACTCCCTGAACAATCGTTTACTTTTCCATGCTGATTCTGAGTATGTAAAAACTTATTTTTTGAAAAGAAAAAAATTGGGCATAACCCTGCCAAAATGCGATATCTCCAAAATATCTGTATTTGATTGCTCGAAAACCTGACGTGATAGGCAAAAACTAAGGTGATTTTCTAAATCAGCACACCAAAGTTACCTAAAAACAGGTGTTAGAATTAAATCAGCAAAATTGGTGTTGGGCAGTGTAATGGTTGGGGTTATTTTTATATCAGCAATGAAGTTCGTGTTATTCGTGAATACCAAATCCAGGCAGTTATTTTTTCTGGTGTTTTCTGTTAACTCCTGTGTCAGCATAAACTCATTTGTGAGAGCCATCAACATTTTTGCTTGCTCCTGGTCTTCTCTTGTGACCCCCTTGTCCTGGTGAATATATATATATATTCCTAGCCACCTTTTTGTATTTTAGAAATGGGAAGTTAAAGTCTCCGCAGATCATTATATTGGGGGATGGAGTGTTTATGGCCTTTATTAGCTTTCTGATGTCATCAATGGCCTCCGAAAATTTTTCGGTTGGGCTGCTTGGAGGTCTATAGATGACTATTACTATCAAGTTTAGTTTTTCTATTTTCACTGCTAGGAGTTCCACATAGCTGTTTGATTTACTTATTATCGTCTCTGTCATATGACCTTCCTGTGCATATATAGCACAGCCACCTTTCAGTCTCGTCGTTCTATCCGCTCTTAGTAAGTTGAAGCACTCTATATTTATCTCTTTCTTATCAATACAATGTTCGTAGTTTTCACAATTTCCTTGGCAATCTTTAAGATGAGTTTCTATGAGGCATGCGATGTCCGCCCTTGTTTCGTCCATAAATCCTTTCAGGTACGAAACCTTATTGAGTGATTGGTTTGGTCTTATTCCTCGAATATTAGCCAGGACAATTTTTATGTTCTCTGTTTTACGTTGCCCCTTGTACATTTCAAGTTCGTTTTCCTTCGATATCGCTTGATTCGTTGCCCTATGATCGTCCGAAAGAGATCCGTTTCCGCCTACTTGTATTGGTAGCTTCTTGCCCGGTAGCGATTTGGCTCGGGGGTTTCCAGCTGTGTCAACTGCATGTGGATGACATTTAGCATGTCAATGAACTACATATAAAAACTAATGGAAGGGAGGTTGGGCTGGGCATGGTGTAGAATTCGACCTAGAGCCACCTCCTCGTGGTGAATTCTGGGTGATTTGGCTTGTAAACTATCATGGCAAGTCAGCAAAGAGCTGTAGTTTACTATACGGAGTATCGGAAAAAATCACCAAAACTTTAAGTGACTTGTGGAACCTCAAAATATTTATATAAAAGCTTGAAACTTTGTCATGATACTTCCTATGTAGGTACACAAACTTTCGTAATACAGGGTAAATTAAAGTTCCCAAAAATTTTTTTTCAAGCAAAAACAACCCGGTCTAATAATTAGTCTATACCCATGTAAGGGAAGCTCGACTTAAATGTGAGTTTCCAAGGAAAACCCCATGACTTAACGGCATATGTCACTTCAGCACTACCGGCACGCGTCAGTGTCATTTTGGGAGCTGATTTTGTGTTGAAGCATGAGATTACCTTGACTGCTAAACGAGGGAAATTTAAGATATTTATAGGCCAATTACAAATCCCAGTGATTTCACATGCACTGAGGATGTTTAAACATAGCCATCCAAAGGATTCCTTGAACTGTAATAATATCCAAATTTATCTTAAGAATGAGAAGGTCATTACTGCACTCGACAACTGTGCGATTGTACCTTTTAGAGTGGCATCCGAGCTACCTGAAGGAGCTACCCTAATAATTGCCGACACTTATGCTCTCCCCGAAGTGGAGATTCGACACCAACTAACCCGTGTTGACGAATACGGAGAGGTTAATGCGATTGTCCGAAATACTTCTGAGGGCAGTAAAATAAAGGTGAGACGCGAAGACCTTCACCTAACCGGTGGACTATTAATGCACAAAAACTTCCACCCCCCGAGATCCCCATTGGGAGACGTTGAAATAGCCTCCAAACCCCTTGAGATTGTGTATGCAGATCTGATTTGGCCGTTTGCGAGGTCGGAAACCCTTTCAGCCTATATCGTAGTTATCGTGGACTCCTTATCCAAATATGTCCATCTTTACCAGTTGAGGGACAAAACAGCTGGCTCAGTGGCCAAATGCATCTTCGGTAAGTATATTTATACTTATGGTGGGAAAATGCAGCATTTGAAGACACATAATGGCACCAATTTCAAAAAAGAGCTCAGTGACCGTTTGGCCAAGGCCTACGGGATCGCCATGCATTGGAGCGCTCCCTACCGGCCCCAGAGCCAAGGCCAAGTAGAATGATTAAATTTTACTATAAAAAATGTAATGAGGACTCTAATAGAGCACCATTCGACCCGTCATTGGGACCAGTATTTGCCCTTGGTCCAATATTTACACAACACGGTGAGACATACCTCCACAGGGGCCAAGCCCTTTTTCCTTTTCTTTGGGAAGGAGCCCAGGAAGGAGGATTTTGATAATATCAACGCCATAGATTGCTGCCACCAAAATGACGACTATTATAACTGGCGTCATCTAAGAATGATGCAGGACGCCTACGAGGAAGTAAGGAAGGAAATGGTGCGAAAGAGGAAAGAAATGATTGAGAGAACAGCTCATCTGAAGTTGAGAATGCCACAGATAGGGGAAAAAGTGTACGTAAGGAGGGTACCTACTCCAGGTGAGCCGAAGGCCCTGCAATAGGTCTACGATGGCCCTTACGTAATCAGTAGGAAGTTTAACCCCTATGTCTTTCGCCAAGCATCTGGGAACAGGAAGGGAAAGGCGAGTCCACATCAATGATATGAAGAATGAGAAAGATGGTAGCTCAGTACCCGAAGAAGGTAATGAAGAACAAAAGAAGGAGTTCGATTACGACTATGGACCCAAACAAGACAACACCCGAACTGGCGGTAAAGGAATGCCCTTCGGATGCGGGACAGGAGCATCCTTGTAAGATGAAGGACTATTCAGCACATATTGATAGGCCACCCCCTAGGATTGACTTGACGGCGGACAATCTGGTAACGAAAGGGGGCCCAAGGACAGTCCTCGGAAATGAAAAGTGTGGAAGGTAAGCTAGATCGCATCATAGAAGAACTGGCTAGGAAAAAATCACGTCTACAGTTCGAAGGTCACCGGGATTACACACCATCTCCTTTGAGGGAAGGGCAACCAGAGGAGAGACATAAGGCGACAAGTATATTCGACACACCTCCTCCCACGTTAGGTGAACTACCGGTGATGATAGACGAGGCTAAAAGGGAATCACCCTTTCGGCCAATCCCGCGTCCCCCAAATCCGATGCACAAAGATCCGAAACCTAGGGAGAAATCTGCAACGGATGACGGTTCCAAGAGCTTTATCGTAACGCAACCACACCGCGCGCTGCGATCCAAGGGTCCGGTAGATGTGGATCTTAGCTCTTACCCTCCAATTTAGGAAATTGATTTGGCTATATTAGTGTCGAGGCATGGCAATTTGCGAGATTCCTTCTAAAATTACTTTCGAACAGTGTAACAAATCTTGTCAGAATGTTAGAAATGATGAACTTCACAGAGGGAACACTCGCAGAAACCCCATTTATGCGGTCCGATGAAGAAACCCGCATAATTTAAAGTTATTAAAGAAATGCTTGTTTTAGCGATTGCCTCGATGGGGAAATATAAGAAGGTAACAATCTCATTTGTATATATCATTTTGAAATTTTCGAAATAATGTACATGGGCATATTCGACACTGAGGCGGGTCATCGAAATCAACGCATCGATTCTACCACACTGTTGTCTCCATAGAGTAAACGCAATGCAAAACATGATTCTTTATAACTAATTTCTCAAATTATGATCTGATATTACACCTTATTTGGCCTTTTTTGAGACTCCAGTCTCGATGTGTAATGCTGCTTAAAATGTAAACAATATTATGTAATACTGTTGGAAGTAAATTTTAAGGGAGAATATACAGTAATAGTAATATTTTCTAGTAATATTAGTATTATTATCATCATTATTGTTATTATTATCATTATTAATTTTATTATTAGCATTATTTAGTGGCATACGAAACACCTTATTCATACCATTAGTCTATACTCTATAGCATGATACATTATATATAAACATTATATACTGTATATAAGTTATATATATATATATATATATATATATATACAATATATACATAATTCATATTATTCACATTATATTTAAAATAAACTGCTACATTATTTCAGTTTACAGTGAAGTAATCAAGT
Source organism: Bathynomus jamesi (assembly GCA_023014485.1). NCBI lineage: Eukaryota > Metazoa > Arthropoda > Malacostraca > Isopoda > Cirolanidae > Bathynomus > Bathynomus jamesi. The sequence continues at coordinate 507,955 of JAJOZX010001291.1, forward strand.
TTGTTTATGAAAAGCTGAAGGCTTATCACTTAGGAGTTATTAATATAGACCAGTGGTTCCCAACCTGGGGTCCCCGGACCCCTGGGGGTCCGCGAAGGTAGTACTGGGGTTCCGTGAGCTTTCAATATTTCGAGAGGCTCCAATGGAAATCGTACATTTACCCACGATAAGGGCGCTCAGACTAAAATTTCAAGTTTCCTTGCTCTTGGCTGGAATTATTAATACTTTTTTAATATGCTGTATTTTAATTGCATACTCTCTTATATGTCCTTTATTTGATAGTGAAAAATGAGAAAACGAGTTAATTATTAGTTAATAAAAACAGTTTGTTTGGTAGACGAAATCTTTCAAAAACATGGGGTCCGTGGGAAAAAAATTAAAATAAAAGGGGTCCTTTGTGGTGAAAAGGTTGGGAACCACTGATATAGACAATTTATTTATGCATTGCACATCCGGTCAGGATTGAAGAAAAGAAATCGGCTTGCGAAATGCCTTCTGAACTAGCGTGAGACTGTGTAATGGTAGAACAGTAAACTTGTAATTTAGAATTCAAATTTCACATTTTATTACTTTAACTATTTCAATGAATCTTAGAGTGAAGTAATTCTGGTAGAGAAAAAGAGATGAAGAAAGGAGATTGGAAAATGCCATCTCAATTGAGGGTTTTGCATCGGATGACTTGTCTGTCTGTATATGGGCGTATATGAGTACGTGTGCGTATGTGTGCATATGAGTACGTGTGTGTATGTACGTGTCTGAGTACGTGGACATATAAAGGCCCCATATATATGTGCGTGTGTATATATATATATATATATATATGGGCTGAATTTCACAATTAAACACGTGAAATGAATGAATGCTGCAAACCCACAAGGAAAGGTGCAGGTGGGTTTGCAGCATATATATATATATATATATATATATATATATGCATAAGTGTATGTGTGTATAAGTGTGTGTGTGTGTGTGTGTGTGTGTGTGTGTGTGCGTGCGTGCGCATATGTGTGCTTATGAGAATGGTGGTATCTGTATATGTCCTCATGATTGTTTACCAACGACTATATATATATATATATAGATAGATATGGGTGTGACTGTGAGTGTAGTCCTTTAATTTCCATACGTTCATCGATCACAATATGTTTATACTATGATTATCCTATGCGTGTATGCATGACCAAGGGTGCGTATGTGTAAGAAGGTCATCCATGTATGAGGTCCGCGTTATCCCTCGACTGTAATCCACATAAAGCTTTCAAACCCTAAAAAAGTCTGATGGAATGGATAAGGTTAGAAGAAAGGGTCATATGGAAGCAAGAATAGGTGCTACAGATAAATTAAGGAAATTAATAGCCCAGGTTAGGTGCATTAGAGGATATGCAATGGTAGGTAGAGTTAAATATGGTTATAGGGTGTGAGGGGCACATCGCACCCCACGTTATTCGCGTTACTGTGGCCGGATTTTTGTTCGCATGTGATGTTGCTATTTCTTCTGCTGTTGACACGACACGAAGTCACGGGGTTTCAAGGAACCGATGCAAATGGAGTGTTCTTCGCCAGGCAGGGAACGCTCATACTGAGTGGACCGACCTACGTGTTTTCAGTCCGCATGAGTCTAACCCCCTACTTGGAAGATCTGCGAGCCCTCCGTGGGAAGATGGAAACGCTACAGGCAGCGTGTGACCATGCGTTACGATCGTATGGGAAACTGGAGAACAACACCTGGATAGTGTCAGAACTGCATCTCATTCGGAGGGCTGTCGACAATCTTCACGACCACCTGGACGAGGCCGGCAAGGAAATCTGCACCTTCCTTGATATTCTACAGTGGGGGGACGCCAACGATCGCAGCGCCAAAGGACTAATCAGCGCTGTTGGGGATTTTTTCTACGCCACCGTGGAAGAACTGTTGCGACATGTACAAGTGATCGAGAGGAAGCAGGAGGAAATTGCGGCTGCGTCGAACCCCCATCTGCCGCTCATCAACGCTACCATTTATGACGTCTCTGCCTTAAAGAAATATAGCGAAGAACTTAGAGATAACCTCGACTCGTCCCAGAAGAGCATTATTGTCTACTTCGGGAAGCGACTACAGGAGGACTCTTACATCACATTTCTGCAGGTACTGACTCAGTCCTTGAGCTCATTCACAGAAGTCTCAACGTCCGGATCAGCAGGCTGAAACCTGCTGTTCTCGGAGCTTACAGGGGACATCTAACAACGTATCTATTCGACCCTATCTTTTGCCTAAAATTATTGAAGGAAGTAGAAACGAAAGTAGGGCGGTTGTTGCCCTCTACAGTGTCTTCAGTCACCCTGCCCAAGTACTTTCCTTTAGCGAGGACCACATTGGTTTGGACTGACGAGGAGACGATTCGTATAATTGTTCTCATCCCACTGAAAACAATTGAAAGCAAAATGACCCTATATCGGGTCCTGCACCTACCAGTATAGACACAAGATGCCAATCTCTTCATCGATGTGCAGCCTGAGGGAGAATACTTGGAGTTAGTCAGGATCAACAGAGTTTTGTTATCTTACAAGACTTAAATGAGTGTCTTCTCGTTGATGAAGTGCATCACTGTCGGACCCCTTCGGTGTTTTTAACATCGAAGTCACTGTAGTGCGCCGTAAGACTTTCTCAACGAATCTACGATGGAATTAGACACTTGTACCAAGATGGTATACAGTAATTTCCCTCTAATTTTGTTACGTATCCAAGATATAGTGTTCTTTAGTGTCTCCAGGCAGATCCAATTTGCCATACACTGCGGAGACAAAGACACAGATGTTGCCGAGCGCCACTGGCAGCTTTGTGCTTCCCGAAGGTTGCCCATCGATTTCCAGTATTTTCCGTCTAACGCCCTGGTCGATCTTCAGGAAGGCAAGGGAAGTAACTGTTATACCATTCCGGGCTTCTTATCATGACACAAACATTATGATACCGTTGCACTCGGAGTTTATGCCCTTGGCAATGCAGCATTTTAATAAATCACTGCCACAGGAAGTGGAAGTGATGTAGATCAATCGCTTCGTGGACAAGTTGGAACTGGAACACTTCCAGACCAATCGCCACCGGACATGGGACATCGCCAACACGGGAGGAACTCTGTTTGTTCTGATAATGCTCATGGCAGTGTGCTGCTACTTTAAGTGCCGAGGAAGCCAAGTCTGGGGACCATTAAGCGTTGTCTCCAGTCACAGGCGACAGGAGATTCCACCGACGTCACCATTCCCCTCTCTGTGGAAGCCACTTCCGGGGTTACGTCAACCAGTTCCCCTCATGAAGTTAGAGGCATTCAACCTTACCCAAGGGTACGACTTATTTCGGAGTCTGAGCCCAGCAATGGCTCCAGGAGAAGCGACGTGCCAGATGGGGTGATGTCTGTCGAGAACGTCACCTACGCGGCTATGACGTCACCAACTTATGAAGAACCTCTACATGTGTTCTCCTCATGTCTAAGTTCTAGTGTTTAATGCTAATTGAGTTAACTATTGATTGAATTTTTTATTTCACACTTATGTCTGTAAGATTACATTATTTGATTTCACTGAAAGTTTGCCTGATAGTTTACGTTGTCTGAGGTATGTCTCCGTCTATAAGTTCACATTCTGAAACTCACTTTCCTATATTCTACTCCTACTTCTAGGTTTTACTTTTCGGCTCTATTTTTTCCTGTGAGTTAGCATGAATATTGTTTTGATTATTTTATTTTAATTATAGGTATTAGACAAAATTACTCTTTATATTATTTTAATCACTTCATTCCATCTAACAGGTTTTATATTTCGTTTACGAATATTATTTCGGTTAATTGATTTATCTAATTTTTGGAAGAGTTTTATTTCTTTAATTATTTTGAGTTTTAAATTTCGTTCTATTTTAATTATTTTATTCATTCCAATCATTATCTTGAGTTTTACTGTTTATATATTGAATTTTTGAAAGGTTTTATAATTGATATGTTTGGGGACATCTTTGTTTATTTTTTTTTCCAATTAGAATTTTGGTTTTATTCATTTCATTTATATAACTTTGAAGGGTATATTTATAGTGTAAGACGTCACGAACACGGATTTCCATTCAATTTCTTGGTGGATCTAGTTAGAACGTGTTGCCTGTGATCCACGCTTATAATTGGTATGTTCTCTCTCATTGCAGACTAGAATATGCGGTTCACGGAGATGCCATTGGAAATTCAGTATAAAATTGTAGAATATGTGCACGACTACACTTTTGTGGTCGGTCGTGCGTGTAGGGAAGTTAAGCTTCTAAACCTACACAGGGACCGTTTTTTACCCACCGAACGCAGTAGTTACCTAAAATTTTTCATTCACTTCGAACAATTACAGTCGCTGAAGCTAGCTGAAGTAGTGATGCCCGTAGGGTTATTGGCTGCTCTTAATGTGCTTCCCCGACTAACCTCATTTAAATTGCGAAAGGTCCACTTCCTGGGTCATAACTATACACTTGAAGTTGAATTGCTTATTGCAGAACACGATACCTTAATTCATGATCGACTGCAATATCTCACCTTGGGAGCCGGGTTTTACCACTTCCTAAGTGTCTTGCGTAGATTTCAAGGAAAGTAACATTCCGTTCGGAGAAGGTGCGACCCTTTCAGCTAAACTACATATTGTAGATTCAGGTTACCCTCAGTACATGTATCTGGATAACATCATTCTGAAAGGGTCCCATGGCTATGACACGGAAAGTGAGGCTGAAGCTGCCGTCCTTTCGGATTAATGCACGAGAGAACATGTGCGTTTAAATTGGGAGTACGTTGCTTACGTCATACGTGACGGGGTCTACTGGATTTGCTTATTGTAATTGTGTTCCTTGATCGCGTTTAGTATTTGTTTCTTACAATTGTGCTTTTCTTCGTGTTTAGTTTTCGTTAGTCTGTTCAGCTCAAATGCCTCCTTCAGGGGTTATCTCTATTTGTTTAATCTTCATATGTATTAGTTTGTTAATTTTTACGACTTCCGAATACCCATAGTGGACCGTGATGTAAATTATTTTATCCACTTACCTTTCATTTTGACTATTTATACAAGAAATTTCTTTTATGTATAAATAATTTGATTTATAACGTTTTAAAGGATTGGAGTGGATGAACTTTAAAAATTTTTTTTTACTCTTTATTACTGTGACTTTAACGAATATTTCCTTCCTATACCGAATTCGGTGTATAGATTCGCCTCCAACTGTGTTTTTATTTTCAATTCTACTGTCTTTACGGTTGTACTTATTTATTTGAAGGGGATGTGATAATAATTTTTAATTTGTCTCGTATGTGCATTTGACTTTCCTTGGGACGAGGGAAAATTTTTTTTTTTTTTTGAAAGGGGAAGAATTATTACAGAATGGCCGCTCCTTATCCGCTGAATTGCAGTGGACGCTCGACTTTATAGACACGAGTCCAATGCGCATGCGTGAGACCCGAGACTATAAAAGTCTGGGACTGACCACACCCGGGACGAATCTTTTACTTGAACTTACCCATAAACCCATAAATCCGTTGCCGTTAGGCCGGTTCATCTACTCCCATTTATCATCAAATAAACATTTCTGTAAGCTCAAACTCATCAGTCATCCCTTAAGGTTTACTACTCCAAAGCAACGAAGCCATCCCGATGCTCTAGCGACGTTAGAGGGCCCTTGAGATACAGCCCTTCAGCCAATGGGAAAAAGAACCCACAAAAAATCACCAACCATATAATATACAGTAAACCCTTCTCCAACCCGTGTTTGTCCAGAGCGAATTTGCTTATACACGGAAAAATAAATGCAAACAATTATTTGCCGAAAGCGGAAAATTTGATTATACACGGGCCGCCAAACACGCTCTAATAAAGTAGTACTGTACGTGTGCCAATGCGCCCTCTAGTGTTTTCTCTTGCACTCACCAACTCTCCAGCATCTCCCTCCCTCTCGCGTCACCCATCGCATCACCCTTTGTCTCAGTCCCGCAACGCATTAAGTTCACTGAAGTTTTGTTGGATTGTTTTTGTCGTATTTTGCCGTTGTTTTGCTATTACCCTAAGACATCAGTATGGCACCAAAACGTAAAGCATCTGCAAGTGATAGTGAAGAGAAAAAAAGTCGTAAGGTTATGACATTAGCCTAAAAAATATTCTAGATAAGTTGCGTGGTGGTATGAGCATAACATCACTTGGCCGCGAGTATCACGTGAATGAGTCTGCCATACGCACCATCCGAAAGAGTGAAGAAAAGATAAGCGTTATTTTAATTTAATATATTTTAATTTATCATATGTAAATATCATTATGTTTATGAATTTATTATGTTCTTATTTCATATACATTATAGGTAGGGAAATTCATTTATGTGTGGATAAAAAATCTACGTATCTAAGTATTAATGGGAGACTTTACGCGGCCGCGTTCACGTATCCCCATTTATTCCATAAGGTATTAAGTTTGTCCAACTCGGACTTACCTAACGAGCAGTTCTCGAGGAATCTAACCCCCGAGGGTTTACTGTATATATGTAAAAATGAGCAATGAATAAATGCTATATTCTTATATTCATTTGTATAATTCTTATATAATTCGTATATTTATATATATCCTTATATTTATATAATCCTTATATTCGTTATATTCATATAATACTTATATTTGTGTACATTTATATTCATATATTCATTTTCACATAGAGAACAAAATCGCATAACGCTGACACGAGTTTGGACAAATTTTTTATTTGCTTTCTATTTTATTTCTGCCAAATAATTGGTGAATTGTTTCTTTTTAAATTACGGTACTTAATAATTTTTTTTCGATTTAGCTTAATAATGAAACCTGACTAAATTCTGCAATGTTCATTTTCTGTATACTCTTTCTCTTCGTTATAAAATATGAAGTCGTGTCTTGCTTAACGTTTAATTTCAAATCTTAAGCCTTTAATTTTTGCTCATATGCATTAAGGTGGAGTGAAAATGGACCAAAGTTTTTTTTTTCAAATATTGAATTGGAATACCTGCAAACGACTGTCATTGTTCACTCAAAATTTGATGTCCCTTGAATTAAATGTTCAGGGTCCCCAGCGAGGGCAAAAAATCGCTTCCTTATTTGAACATTTCTGGCAGCATTCCGCTACTTTGTGTATATATATATATATATATATATATACCATATGTCCCACAAAAAAGTACACCCAACTTTAGATTGTACTAACTCCTCCAAAAATTGAGATATTTTGGATCTGTTTGTTTGATTTAATATAGCAAATTATTCTTTGTTAACGTTCAAAATTTATTCATGTTTAAACGATTTAGTGTTTAAGCATCTGCTTTTAACTGAAGGGTACAGCAAAATGGGTTGCTTTAACCAGTGTGCTACTTTTTACGTCGAAGGATATTGCAAATATTTTTTTTAAATAATTCGAACTTTTGTATCTAAGATACGAGTCATACATATAAATGAAGAATCTGAATTACTAAATTTATAAATAACTTTTAAACCCTTATCAAGCAGTTTACAAGAAGGCAGCGCGTTCGCATGGTCACAACTTATCTGCAAACTAAAAGCTTAAAACAAGTTCAGAATACCTTCGAACTGCAATTTCCCGATAGAGCTTCTCCAACTAAACATACAATTTTGAAGAATGTTCGGAAATACAAAGAAGAAGGAACGGTCCTCAATTTGAACAAAGGACGTTCAGGCCATCCGAAGACGGCAAGAACAGACGAGAACATTCAGCATTCAGCCCTGACTTGACCCCATGTGATTACTTTTTATGGGGTCATTTGAAAAATAGAGTATTTGCATCACAACCTATCAATTTAGATGATTTGAGGACTCGCATCACAGCTGAAATCAACTTGTTAAAAGACAATCCAGATCTTATCAAAAGAGTGATGGGGAAGATGAGAGCTCGACTCCAGATTTGTATCGATAGGAATGGCGGTCATGTTGAAAGAAAACGAAACTAAGTATAACTTTTGCAATAAGGAATAAAGAAAAATCTGCTTTGTATCTTATTAAAATTATGTTAAAGTATCTATTATTATGTATTTGTCTTTTCATTACATCGATAGCACACACATTATTTTTTCATTAACCAATTTTGCGCAATCCATTTTGTTGTACCCTTCAGTTAAAAGCAGATGCTTAAACACTAATTCGTTTAAACATGAATAAATTTGAACGTTAACAAAGAATAATTTGCTATATTAAATCAAACAAACAGATCCAAAATATCTCAATTTTTGGAGGAGTTAGTACAATCTAAAGTTGGGTGTACTTTTTGTGGGACATACGGTATATATATATATATATAGATAGACAAACAACATACATAGAACTCACCACGTGGAGGTAGCTGCACATCGAGTTCCAGCCTAGCCCATCCCAACAACCCAACCTTATTATGGACTTTTGTCTAAGTCTTATTCCTTTTCCTGCTTACCGAACATCTATGTTGTGATTTAGTATTGAAAAATGGCATTATGTTTCTTGATTCCAACATCACTTCAATGAATCCATCTTTTCGTTCTTTTCCACAAACTGTAGCTGCTGCTTCTGTTACTAGCTTAACACATCTTTGTACGGCCTGTGTGTAACATGGCATCCCAAGTATGCCTCCAGAATCTGACTGTTTGGAAGCGAGCTCTCTCAATTCCTTCTCCGTTAATTGCTGCAAAAGTGGAGGACTTAATCGCCCTTCTTCTTGCCAGTTAATAAGATCAATGTATTCTTTTGCTCCAAAGTTCAGCCTTGGTATTGTAAACTTTCGGATTTCCTTTGGTGTTTTGCTTCTTGCAAGTATAATTCTTCGAATTGCCAGCTCTCTCATGTGCTCCTGATCATCGGTGATCATGAAGAGCAATAGGTCCTCTGGTTGAGAAAAATAAGCGTTCCGTTGTATTGAAGAATCCACAACGTTTCTCAGCTCAAGTAGAAGGTATCTTGATCTTGAAATGGTTTCCCAAACATGTCTTCCTCCTTCTGTGCATGAAGATTTTGACTTAATGGTAAACCACATTGGAACATAAACTTTTATTACAAATGTTGCTAATGCACGAAGGTTCTCTGTTGGTTTATCTTTAGCAATGTATAAGCGTACAATTCGATTTCCTGTAGTTATCCACCTTGCATGAGATAAAGTTCCTGGATTTTTTGCAGACAAATCCTGAGAGCATTTACCTGAGCACACAGCTTTATAGATTTCAAGCAAATACTTCTGGTCCGTACTTAAGTCTTCATTTGCTATGTATGGTATATCAGCTTCAATTTTATCAAACCCTGCAATTGGAAGTTGTTCACAATTTTTCAGTGCTTTGCCAATTGTTCCAGAGAAGGTATCCGGTCCTGTTGTGCTCCATCAATGTGATATAACAAGTGGCGAAATGGAATTTCGTTAGCGTGCAATTGACATATTAGCCACTGCAAAGGTCTACCTAATGCCAATTCTAACAGGCTAATAATTCCATTATGCCTTCCTGTGTTTACAGGAGTTCCATCACATCAAATAGCCGCCAGTTCATTAATGTTTTGAACATTTTCTGATAAAAAATTAATTAACAAATTTTTAATACTAGTATAAGCACTACCAGAGACAGGTGCAATATGACCAACATAGCAAGATCCTGGTTCTCTTACTAAAGTTATGTGTTCTTCAATGACGGACTTGTAATATTTTTTGCGTTGCTTAATATGCCATTTAGTTTTATCTTTTCTTCCATCAAAATATAGAGCTATTAAGTGTTCCTCATTATCTTCTTGTTGCATTTTACGCCGTATTTTCGTCCTTTCTCTTCTAATTTTACTCCTGTCAATTACGAGGAAAGTATCCTCATTTCCTATTAGACCAACATCTTGCAGGGCAGCAGATGCTAAAGATGTACCTGCCCGGTCAGATATGCCGTATCTATCACAAACTTGTGCAACATTTCCTAAATTAACTCTCATTTGTTGATGCGAGTTAGACGGTCTAGCATCATCAACAGCTCTTGTTTGGGTCGGGTTTGATTCTACCTCTGAGCAAGCTGAAATGCCACCCTCCGAATCAGAAGAATCAAGGCCGAGGCCTACAGCATCATCATTAGTTGAAATGCTTTTGCTAATTCGAGAAAGTTCCACTTCTTTTCGTTTAATATTCTTTTTAAGTTTTTCAGTTGTTATTTTATCTATGTTTCCAATTGCCATTTTTCTATCTCCTCTTTGATCAGTGAGAAATTTTTGCTAAATGCGAGGAACCTTTTTAGTTTTATCACAGTGACATGAATCACACTCACATTTGCAGCTAGCAATATCAAACAAATTTTTAGCTTTTTCTCTGAACAACTGTAATTTGTTTTGATAATTTGGGTTTCCTTTTCTTCCTTTGTATGGCTTTATGAACACCATATATTTATTGGTTCTAGGACAACTGCCACCCTGGAAAACTGCCACCTGGAAAACTGCCACCCGGATAACTGCCACCCGGACAACTGCCACACTGGAAAACTGCCCCTAGTGTTTATGCCCTTGTTCCTGGCACGAACTTGTGTTGGGGGGTGGGTTAAAATTCACCCTGCTGGTTTTAGGGTTTGGGGGGGGGGACGAGGTACTCGCTGATAGCAGTCCTTGTCATTCTCGATTCAGTTTTCACCACTCCGGGGTGGGTTCAGGAGAGTTGCGCGCCATCCCGGTCCCTACCGCCCAAAGTCTTCTCTTTTGGCTACTCGGGTTATGTATCTTTCACACATATAACTTCTTCTAATTTTACCACTTTCTTTACGAACTTCTTTTCAAAGACTTTCTGTCGGAAATGCCCTCGTTAGTTTTCGCCTTTTTTAAGTTAAAAAAACTGGAGGGGTGTCTTTTATTTGTTTTCCTCCATTCTTTTCCTACTAGGTCAACATGCCCTCGTTGGATTATAAAAGTTGATGGTGTTAAACCAGGGTAGCCACGAGTAACCTCGAAGCTCGGTTTCGCCCGCCACCCTCCCGGTCACACTGGAAAACTGCCCCTAGTGTTTATGAAAATTAACAAAAAAGTTGTAAAAAAATATTATTTATAAAATAGACTTTTTAAAAATGGATATTTAACAATGAATTATTAATAGATATCTATACATACATAAAATAATATTAGAAAAACCTAACCTAACCTAACCTAACCTAACCCTACCTGTGGCAGTTGTCTGGGTGGCAGTTTTCCAGGGTGGCAGTTTTCCGGGTGGCAGTTTTCCAGGGTGGCAGTTTTCCGGGTGGCAGTTGTCTGGGTGGCAGTTTTCCAGGGTGGCAGTTGTCCGGGTGGCAGTTGTCCGGTGGCAGTTTTCCAGGTGGCAGTTGTCCGGATACCATATTTATTATGATAGGAGAGAATAAGCTGCAAAACTCTTTTGTGAGAAACTGTTGGAATTGAGGCCTTTACCCAAATATTTTCAATATCTAAAGCGACTCTTTCTGATACATCAAAGACTGCAGGATCTTTGTTATTATTAGTGAACTTTATTTCAGCTCTTACCCATAAATAATGCCTAAACATTTCTTCATAGGTTGGAAGCCTATTGCTATTTAGTTCTTTAGCAGCGCCAAAAACTGGGTATTTCTTTTTACGCTAATTAAGGAATAGCATGGCTATGGGTCCAAATTCTCACTTAATCTGTAATTTGTGCAATCTGGTAACAACGGAAAACTTGGCGATTAGATGTGATTTCTGTCAAAGACTGAATGACTTTATCTGCATGAATTGGAATGATAAGGAAATAATTCTTGTCTCGAACGCGAAACATGTCGTGGGGATCAAATTTCTATGTGGCGCATGTACACAGACCGTAAATTATTTCGCAGTCTTTAAAGAAATGGAGATAGCAGACTCGAAAGTTTCAAAAAAGAATGAAATAATGGGGACACCTGGGTCCGGAATGGTCTCAACGAAAAACCGGGTGGATGAGAGAGAAGACGAAATAAAGAATAACATAATAACGAACAACAATTTAATAACAAATAACAATACAAACAATATAATACGGAAGGAATATATAGATGAAAGAAAAGAACTAAGTAAAAGTTGCGAAGTAGTCAAACGATCCAACGAGCGAAATGATAAAAAGATAACTAAAAAACGTAGAAAATAAACAGCTAAAGAAAAATAATGATAATGCCAAAATTAAGAACTTCGAAAATAATAAGAAAAGAAGTAAAAGCGTAGAAAATATCATATGTAAATATTACGCGAAAGGGAACTGCAGATATCGGGATGGGCAATTCATATACGCACATCCCACATTATGAAACACGCATTACACAAGTGGATACTGCAAATTTGATAAGAAATGCAAGTACCACCATCTTACGATCTGCAACACTTATGCAAGATATGGGAGTTGCAAATACGGAAAAAAATGCCGGTACCACCACGCTCAAAGGAACGCAACGAGTGAACAGAAAAAACGAACATCAAAGAAGAGTGCCAATTTTTTAGACGCCGCCAACACATTTCAGCTGCTAAATACTATCCAGGAATTAAAAAACCAGCTGACAAATATAGGAATCCGAGAGCAGGACAGAAGGTACGAACAAAGGCACTTCATGCGTTATCGGGACAACAGGTACCGACAAAGATAAAAAGAGGTAAATTCTCGGAGGATCACAAGGCAACGAAACCGGCACCCCATTGGAAAACAAATCGGAACCACCTGTATGCGAAAACGAAATAGAAAAAATAAAAATAATCCTAGCCAATATTCAGGGCCTTAAATCAAACCATCAGGACCGGATAATTGGAATGCCACACTGATCAAAAACTGCAAGAATGCAATCGCTGGGCCCCTATACTGTATATGGAGACGATCACTAGACACGGGAGAAATACCGGGCAGCCTGAAGAGCGCAAACATAATCCCAATATTTGAAAGAATAGTTAGACAGAAAACACTGGAATGCATCAATTTTGCTGTCAAAGGTTTTGTAAGTGATTCTTATAGAGGTTTTCCTGCTGATGTCGAATCTGCAATCCGTTTTTCTCAATCAGCTCAGGTTATCCGGCTATGGCCTCATAAGTAAAATAGAATTTTTCGTGATTTTGTCAAAGCGGAATTGGAACAGTAACATCTATCATCACTTGTTTCACTTGTATAATATCTTTTTTTACTTTTCAGGCATATACTGTAGATAAAATATTTCATAATGAATAGTGCGTGTAAAAATGATCCCAATAGATTCTGCTACATATGTGGGACGGTTACCATGCCAAATAACCAGTCCCAAATCACTAAATTTGTGAAGACAATGTATAGAGCATACTTTGGAATTAAGCTGGGGGACCAGGACAAAAATTTCGCCCCTCATATGTGCTGCAAGACGTGCATTGAAAATTTGAGAAGATGGAGCAAAGGCAGAGCGAAATCTTTGCCTTTTGGAATTCCCATGATTTGGAGAGAAGGAAAGGATCACGTGACAGATTGCTATTTCTGCATGACAAACCTCCAAGGTGGGCTTATAAATTTATTTTTCTTAAATATTTTGAAATCCTCGTATGAAACGACATAATATTCACCATAATGTAATATTCACCATATATAGCATAATATTCACCATAATGGTAATCATACATTTACATATACATATTGTTATAGAAAATACATTTACACATACATATTGTTATACAAGTTACATTTACATATACAATGATTGTATATTTTCTTTCTTTTTCATTCATATTGTCCCCGAAGGGACAATATGAATGAAAAGAAAGAAAATATACAGACTCCATCGACCTATTTCATATCTTACAGACCGCAGCCTTCCCTCACGAGCCGCCACTGTCTGAATGCTTCTTCTATTTCATATGCAAGTTTTATATCCATGTTTCTGTGTTTCTATTTTCAGGAGTTAACAAGAAGAATAACACATTGTTGTATACCCTGACATTCCTTCTGCTATGAGACCTGTACCCCATGGTCCTGGAATTCCAATACCCGACCCACCTCAAACCCTGGACTTCGATGATGCTGATGATGAATCAATGACCAATGCCAATGACCAGTCCCAGTCGTATATACCTCAAAATACCGCTTCAAATGAGCCGAGGCCTCTCAACCAGGTCAAACTTAATGATCTTACCAGGGATTTAGGACTTTCCAAATTAGCTGCCGAGATCTTGGGCTCACGACTTCGAGAGGACAACTTGCTGGCTCCGGGAACAACATTCTCCTGGTATAGGAAACGAGAGGAAGAATTCCGCAAGTTTTTTGCAGTGCACGAAAATACCTCTTCCTTAGTGTACTCCTGCAATGTTGAGGGGCTAATCGAATCCTTGGGCCTGCCATATAACGCATCAGAATGGAGGCTATTTATAGACTCGTCTAAACGAAGTTTGAAAGCAGTACTTCTCAACATTGGGAATAGGGTTGCATCAGTCCCTGTAGCACATTCCGTACAACTTACTGAGAGCTACGATAACATGAAAATTTTACTGGATGCTCTCGTATACGACCAACATAACTGGAGGATCTGTGGAGATTTGAAGGTAATACTAATATCATAAGTAAACTATTGCTATTGACTATGTTGTTTTTCCAAAGGTTATTTGAGAGCGTATAAGAACACTTAACTTCCCCACAGAAGTGATACAGTCCAATGCATAGATTTTTTATCTGATAGAACAAATTCTCTAAATTCTTTAAATATTTTCATTTTTTTTCAGATTGTGGCATTTGTATTGGGAATGCAAGGGGGATACACGAAATACCCATGTTTCCTCTGCAAATGGGATAGCCGAGCGGATGAGAAGCACTATGCACAGCGTGAATGGGCATCCAGAGAGAATTTTGAACCTGGGTCGCATAATGTCGTTTCAGTGCCCCTTGTACCACCAACAAAAATTTTGCTCCCACCACTTCATATTAAGCTGGGCTTCATGAAAAATTTCATCAAATCAATGAATAAGGAGGGTTCAGCATTCCGATATCTCGAGAGTAAATTTCCTCATATATCTGATGCTAAACTAAATGCTGGGGTTTTTGATGGTCCTCAAATTCGAACTTTGATCAAGGATACTCAGTTCGAAAACGCAATGACTCCAACTGAGAAGAATGCCTGGCAGGCATTCAAATCAGTTGTCACTGATTTTCTTGGCAAGCGTAGAAGTCCAGAATACGAGTCCGTTGTCGAAAACTTGATGGAAGCTTTCAAAGCTCATGGGTCGCGCATGTCCATAAAAATGCACTTTTTGTGGTCCCACTTGGACTATTTTCCTGAAAATTGCGGGATTATAGTGAGGAACAGGGTGAACGATTTCACCAAGATATCAAAATAATGGAAGAGAGGTACCAGGGAAACTGGGATATCAATATGCTGGCGGACTATTGCTGGTGTTTGAAGCGAGACGTGCCCGAAGAAAAACACAGACGGAAAGCCAAAAAACTTCATTCCTTCCTCAATAAACTTTTTTCCATATTCATTGTATGAATAAAAGTATTTATTCACACAATGTTTTCATTTTTCACGAGTGTTCTTATAATATTACTCGTATCTACAGTGTTTAAGCTAAAAAAATCAATAAATTTGGGGATAAAATTGGACTTATAATAAATGGCCAATAGAGAAAAAACCTGACCCGATTGAGGAAAACCAATGTCATTTTCGAATTCAGCATGGTCGAATTATATAATATGAGTTGAAAAAACGCTCACAGCAGACAAAAAAATTTCATATGCATACCAGTGAAATCTATAACTTTTTGGAAACTCATAAAAAATTGAATAATAACGCTGGCGTTATTTATTTAGATTTTAAAAAGGCGTTCGATACAGTTCCACATAGGAGACTAATTGCGAAGGTCAAAGCGCACGGTATACGCGGTCAGGTAGCTAACTGGTTTGAAGAATGGCTTCGTGCTAGGAGACAGAGGGTCGTAGTTAATGGTAGTGAATCTGTGTGGTTAGATGTAGGTAGCGGTGTCCCACAGGGTTCAGTGTTAGGCCCATTGCTATTCGTAATTTACATTAACGACATAAATGTAGGATTGACTAGTAACGTGTCAAAATTCGCGAACGATACTAAAATAGGCAGTAAGGTTGTTAACGAGGACGATAGTAATATGCTACAAGAACATGTAAATAGGATTATGGAGTGGACAGATAAGTGGCAGATGCAATTTAACGTAGACAAATGTAAAGTTTTGCATATAGGTTCTCGCAACAATAATTACACGTACACGATGGATGATAGGGAGTTAGCGAGCGTTGACGAGGAAGTAGATTTAGGCGTACGCGTATCTAAGGATTTAAAGGTTAGGAACCAGTGCCTGGAGTCTTGCGCAAAAGCTAATAGGATGTTAGGCTTCATAGCGCGTAATTTCGAATTTAAATCGAAGGATATTATATTGGCCCTTTACAAGTCCCTAGTCATGCCTCATTTAGAATATGTAGTTCAGTTTTGGTGCCCGTACTTGCGTGAGGATATTGATAGGTTAGAAAGGGTTCAACGTCGTGCCACGAAACTAATTCCGTCATTGCGCAACAAGCCTTATGAAGATAGGATTAAAGAGTTAGACCTGTATTCACTCGAAACTAGGAGATTAAGGGGGGAGCTTATTGAAGTTTTCAAAATCGTTAATAACATCGATAATGTAAATTTTGACAAATTGTTCACTTTCGATAATTGTAATACTGGTAATAACGGATTTAAGTTGCGTGGCAGACGTTTCATTGCTAATATCGCTAAAAACTTCTTTACGTTTAAAGTAATTGATAAATGGAATAATCTTCCCGCGTCAGTCGTTCATTCTACCAGCGTTAATGTGTTTAAGAACCGTCTTGACAGACATTTTAAAAATATTAACGTTGTTTAAAATAAAAAACAAAGTTAGCAACGGGAGCTCAGGTGGTGGTGCTCGAGGATGAGTATGTTGACGATAAATGATAGCTTGTGACATGCCAGCGTGTGATGCCAGCAATAAAATTATTAAAAAAATAAATAAATAAATAATTAGACTAACACGAACGTAGATGTAGCTCGTAGCGTAAACTAACCCACTTTTTGTTTAACTTTACCTAATTTTTTTTTTTGTTATCCTCTTCTTACTTTGCATGTCTGTAACTCTCTTTTCTTGCATGTCTGTAGTTTGCATGGTATGACTGTGAGTTAAGACTGTGTTTGCATGGTTTGTAAGCGTTCTTATTTTACTTCTTTTCATCTTTCACCCCTCTCCTATTCTCTCCGACTATTTTTCTGACTTGTCGGCAGTGGCCGGCGGATGATGATGGCGAGTCTTTTTTCTCTTTTTCTGAATGAATGTTAACCCACGAGTGATAGGTGTTGCTCCTTACTTAACCCCTTATTCTCTTCTCTTCTCTTAACCCCCTACTCTTTCCTTTCTCTCGGACTAACCTTAGAGTGGATCTTAGGATCTGTAGATATCCAACACGTGTTTCGGGCAAGCAGATCATGCCTATCACAACTAATGGAACACTACAACAACATTATTGATGCACTTGAAAGTAATGAAAACTATGATGTACTATACACAGACTTTGCTAAAGCGTTCGACAAGTGTGACCATGGAATCATAATACAGGGCTATTCAAAGTAATTCACCTGATTTCAAATGAGAATATTTTTTAATGTTACAAATACAGAGTGATTTGTGATACATCAACCAAAAGAAAAACTGTCCAAATTTTGTCTCTCACCTCATAAATGCTCTATGTGACTTCCTTTAGTTACACGAGCAACGTCGACACGATAGTCGAATTCCTCCCATACTCGCTCCAGCATGTCCGTTGTCACTGACTCTACGGCAGTAACAATGCGAGTTCGGAGCTCATCCAAAGATGTGGGCAACGGTGACACGTACACATTATCCTTAACGTACCCCCAAAGGAAGAAGTCGCACGGTGTAAGATCCGGCGACCGATTTACAGCTCGAAAACTGCAACACACAAAACGCCTTCTGCTGTGCGGACGCCATTTTCACACTGATGTTTGTTGCTAGGCTAGGCCACGGCGTGACTTTGGAGCCCTCTCGCGGTGTTCTTTTAAAATTCGGAGATTTCCACTTTCATGTGGTGTATGTCCAGTTGGTGCTCGGTTGATAGGTACGGAAGTATTCTCAGTTGAAATCGGATGAATCAGTTTGAATAGCCCGGTACATAAACTGAAATATATGGGAATAAAAGGAAAAGTAGGGAAATGGATATATAATTTCCTTAGTGAGCGGCGGCAAATCGTTACAGTACAAGGAGTTTCTTCATCAGAATCAGAGGTCCTCAGCTCAGTACCACAAGGAACAGTATTAGCTCCACTACTCTTCATAATCATGCTAACTGACATAGATGAGGACGTTACCAGAGACAGCACAGTAACATCCTTTGCGGATGACACAAAGATCAGTAGAAAAATAAGAAACCCAGAAGACTTAGGATCTCTACAAACCGACATAAACAAAATCTACAAGTGGACTGAAGACAACAATATGAAGTTTAACACCGAGAAATTTCAGCTATTACGGTACGGAAAAAGAGAAGACCTAAAGTGCATGGAATATTATACCCCAAATGGACAGGAAATTCAGAGAAATTCTAGAGCAAAAGATTTAGTGGTTCTAATGACAGATGATGCGAAATTTGGAATACAAAATAAGATAGCAGTAAACAGAGCAAAGAAAATAACGGGACAGATACTGCGAACCTTTAAAGGAAGGGATAGGAATATAATGATTCCTCTACTGTAAACCCTGATCATACTCAAATTGAAATAATGCTCGGTCCTAACATCCCCATATAAAAAAGAAGACATTAGACAACCCGAAGGGATCTAGAGAAGCTTCAGAGCCAAGATGAATGGGTGAAAAAACTAAATTACTGGGAAAGGTTACGCGAACTAGACCTATATTCACTGGAAAGGAGAAGAGAGAGATCCACCATTATTTACACTTGGAAAATATTGGAGAAACTAGTCCCTAATCTTACTCTGAACCCTATAACTCCCCAAACAACGGTTGAAGGTAGAAATGGTAGACTGTGTCGTATTCCCAAATTGAAGACGAGATAGGGAGCATCCTTAACCCTGAAAGAAAATAGTTTTGTAGTGAGAGGACCAAACCTGTTTAATCAGTTGCCCAAAGACCTAAGAAACACGAAGAGAGTTGCAGTGGACATCTTCAAAAGAAGACTATACATCTGTAGGGCGGGTCGTACTCAGGTGACAACATGAATCTGAAGGAAATCCTACCATCAGGGGTGTCTAAATTATGTTTTTACATGGGGAATTCAAATATGAGCTTCTTTTTTGGATAGGATAACTCTAACCTACATCATTTTGTATTTCTAAATTGCCAATTTTACCCTTTTGAACCCCTTTATAATATATTAAAAGATATAAGGTAAATCATTTATATTGACAAGGCCAAATCAACTTTAAATATATTTATTAATAGGTGAACTGCATGTATATCACTGGATATAATTACAAAGATCATTCTCCTGACATCTTGAACTTTGCCAGATTGCACAAATCCTGCTTTGACTCAGACTTGGACATCAGCTTCCTGCTGGTCTCCTGAGCCCTGATCCCTCCATCCCTCTTTTCCTGTGAGAAGTACTTAGCAGAAGCCTCAGTCACTATTTTAACAACCCTCTCAATGCTTTGTGTGTGGCAAGGCCAGTTGCGCACCTCCTTGGGGGTGTTGATGAAGTTTTTCACCTGAGGTGCTTAGAGAGCAGGTGAGAGGTGGCTCTGACACACCTTCTGACCAGCTGATCAAGTCACCGATGCTGGAAGCATCACAATTGATGTCAGATGTCCTTCTGCTCCTAATAGAGGAGTCCCCCAGCTGAGTGTCCGGGTCCCCCTCTCCCCTGATGGCCAGGATTCTCTCCACCCCTTCAATCCTCTCCTTCTGATCCTCAGAGCAGAGTATGTTTGGAGGATGACTTCACTGTGGGCATACCAAGCAGATCTTCTCACAGTTGGCATCACAATATCCAGCACCTCCTTTCTCTGGGACTTGAGGCAGTCCAGCTGAAAGAGGATGTGCCTAGGCCCTTCGATCCAGGAGTGCTTGACCTTCACGTTGAACCAACATGGGTAATACACTCCAATGATGAATTCCACAATGAATTGCAGAATCTTCAGGTTCTTTCCTTTAAGTCCGTGCTTTGACACCCAGAGCCTGAGAAGTCTGTTCGCTGTGGTGAGCCAGCGGCTGTGGTTTACTGGTCCTATCTCTAACAGAGCCAGCCCTGCAGGAAGTACTCCATCCCTGACTGCACAGGCAATTTTATAGCCATAGTATTGATCAGTTGAGAGATCTTGAATGACCTTGTCAGGAAGCTTGATCAGTGGAGGGCCAACAGAGATTCGGGTGAAGTTTGGATTGATATCAAAGTCTGTAGCAGAATGAAGGAGCTTTCCTATTGGTCCGGATAATTTTTTGTCGGACAGAGTAGGGCCATGAAGGTCAACAATGAGATGGCGCAGGGGAAGTTCAACAGTGTGCAGGTTGCACACCAACCAGACCAGCTTTCTCCCCAGGTGCAGCTCCAGCTTCCGCATTACTCCAGCTTTCACACCAGTGTTGACATTTGTTGAGTCTCCTCCAATGGCCAACAAGGTCTTATCATAACCCCTCTCTTTCAGCCAGGCAAACAGGACCTTAGCAATCTTCTCCGCATGTGACTCCTCTTTAGTTGCTTTCTCTGGGGTAAAGTGGAACAAATAGTAGCTGCCAGGCTCACTAACAACACTATAGTGTTCTTCCTTGATCTTTGCGGGAAAAGATTGGTCACTGCCCTCAGCTTTCATCATCACATTGGTCAGGTCAATCGGCCCATCAAAGAGGATGCAAGAGATCCCCCCCTCCTCCCTGCACTTCTTCTCGAACCTAATTTTAGCTCAAATCAAAGTTGTTAATTAAATTTTGCTCAATGTATCACTATAATATGCGTAGAAATAGCTTTTTCTAAAATATAACAGAATAATACTCACATGTGAACAGTAACAAAAAAAATATCAGTAGATAATCACTAAATCTATCCCCTCACTGCAAGCCGAGGTGGTAAAATAGCTTCATAAATCATGAGTCACTTCAAATATTTCACAAAACGTTTTAGAATGTTCTGAAACGTTACATTCTAGCCTCTGAGAAAGGTGGCTCAGAAAATGGCCTTATGCGCGCCAGAAAACCGTCAAAATATTTCATATACCAAACTGTATGATAATTACAATTAAGTGGAATGGCACACCTTTTTATTTGAGTATTTAAATATTATTATTATTATATGAATTACATTATATGTTTATATGAATTAGTTAGAACAATGCTCTATGAGAGAGAACGTGAGCAGCCATGATAGAAAACGTGAGAAGACATATTCTGGGGTAACTACAATAGTAAAATAATCAACAATTTAATAATAATCAACTGCAAAATGATGTAGGTTAGGGTTATCAGAATTAAATATTTTCTTCAAAATTGTCTTCTATACACCAAAATATGTCATTTGAACTCCCCTCTCCATTGATTTAAAAAGAATGCATAGTATGACCCGCCCTAATACGACTGGCTCAGAACAATCCCCGATGAGCCGGCCGTACCTGGCTACCTGATGTGGAGAGCACAAGAAACCAACTCACTACTTCACCAGGCTAACTCGAAAGGAGGGGCGACAAGCTTCACCTTCGCGAAATGAGGAACCATCGCGCGCAACCTTTGTAAGGTAAGGTGTGTGTATATATATATATATATATATATAATATATATATATATATATATATATATATATATACAGTACTGGCCAAATTATTAGGAATTTTTAAAAAATTTCATTTTTTGGTATAAAATGTTAAATTAAACCAATTTTAAACGTTGAAAAGTTATTTATTTCTACACAAGAATACATGGTCATTATTTAGCAATAGTTTAGTACTTAGTTTGACCCCCTTAGCTGCCTTAAGGGCTGCGACACGCTTCGGCATGCCATGAATCAATTTTTTGCATAATTCCTTAATACGTGTAGAGTGAAACCAGACTTGAATAAGTCGCTCTATGAGTTGGTGTTTTGTTGTTATCGGCGTTTCATGGATTACGTCCTTTAAAATACACCATAAACTTTCGATTGGGTTCATGTCTGGAGAATTTCCAGCCCATGGGAGCAACCGAACACTATTTTCATGACACCATTTTTTAACCGACTTTGCCGTGTGGCATGGAGCTGAGTCTTGTTGAAAAATCCAACGTCTATTACCATACCATTCCCTTATTTGAGGCAGTAGACGTCTTCTTAGTACTTCTATATACTTGACTTGGTTCATATTCCCCTCAACAATGCTCAAACGACTAGTTCCATGCACAGAAATTGCTCCCCAAACCATGATCTTTTGTGGAAATTTCACCGTTTTCATCAGACACTCAGGCAAAAATTCTTCTCCAGGCCTCCTTCTTACACTTTGAACACGATCGTCAAGCACGGCAATCGTTGACTCATCGGAGAACACCACCTGCAATCAAAGAAAGCCCTGTGAAAGAGTCAGTGCATAGCGTATGAAGTACAGCTAAAACGAAGTACAGTATGACTTGCTGCTTTACAGATATTTTTACTGCAGTTTTATCACGTACTGTAAATACACTTCTATGCATACTGTATTTACTGTATTAACATTCTATTTAATGTTAAATATTATTCTTACCTGTTCCCAATCCTCACTAGTCCAGTTAATGTGTTCCTTTGCCCATGCAAAACGTGCCTTCTTCATAGCCTCAGTGAGCCTGGGCTTCTTCCTTGGGCGGTAGGCTTTGAAGCCGGCAGTTAGAAGCCTCCTGTTGACTGTTCTACGACTAATATTGATGCCATCAGCCGCTAGACTACTGGAAATGTTTTTGCAAGTAGCTCTTCTATTTCTAAGAGACAAAATTGCAATCTGTCTATCAGTTCTTGGAGTCGTTACCCTTTTTCTGCCGCATCTTCCAACCCTTTTGGGGCCTACATTTTCTCCAAATACCATTTTTTTCTTAATACGAAGTACTGACTGTGGTGAAACATGGAGTTTGGCAGCGATTTCCTTTTCTTTAAATGTAGAAGAAGTTAATAAAACCTGTATTTGCCCAATTTTCCGTGGACTCAAGTCATTCTTTCGCTCCATTTTCAAATTCACTTAAAAACTGTAACAAATAATTGCCGAAATTGGGTAAATACACTATTTAAAT
The DNA here is from genome assembly GCA_023014485.1 of Bathynomus jamesi. Lineage (NCBI taxonomy): Eukaryota > Metazoa > Arthropoda > Malacostraca > Isopoda > Cirolanidae > Bathynomus > Bathynomus jamesi. The sequence goes on from JAJOZX010001291.1 coordinate 531,124, forward strand.
TAAACGGTAGTTACAATGACACGTAAAAGAAAGAGAAACACACCCGCATCGCACGACAACCAAACGACAACTGACGAACAAACACGCTTCGTTCGACTAAAGAATTATGCAAAAAATTGATTCATGGCATGCCGAAGCGTGTCGCAGCCATTATGGCAGCTAAGGTGGGTCAAACTAAGTACTAAACTATTGCTAAATAATGACCATGTATTCTTGTGTAGAAATAAATAACTTTTCAACGTTTAAAATTGGTTTAATTTAACATTTTATACCAAAAAATGAAATTTTAAAAAAATTCCTAATAATTTGGCCAGTACTGTATATATATATATATATATATTACGTAAAAGTTCGACGTATAGCTTAAACGAAATTATGTATTGACGACAAGTCTTGTGCCACAACTAGGTTATAAATGTATCAGATATACCTTTTTTAAATACGAAACCTTAGCCATAGTTTTATTATTTAATAAAATGTCGAAAATGCCCGGCTTATTTTTATCCAACAAACACACACACACACCCACACACACCCACACACACACGCACGCACACACGCACACACACACACACAAGGAAAAAGAAGAAAACTTATAGAGTTTCTTCAACGTTCTCGTGTACCGTGTTTCGGGGCAGTAGAATGGCTGCAAAATTTTAGAGTGCAATTGCAATGCAATGTTGATCAAATGTTGCAAGGTGCTAACACTCCCCCCATTCCCACAAAGGTACCAACCCTTCTCCTCCTCTCCCAATAATGCCAAAAAAAGAAAGAAAAAAGTAGCAAAGTTGAACACCACAGCTGCCAAAAGCTGGGGGAATCCCACCCAAACAGGAGGAGAGGAGGTTGAGCATCCCCCAAAAGGGTTTCCCTAGCTTTAGAAGGTAAGAGAGAGAGGAGAGAGAGAGAGAGAGCATCCTTTCGTCTGGACCTCCAGACGCATAATGAGATCATCCGAGCATCCGCTGCCTTAGAAGTCGAAATCCGCCAGTTGGCTTAGCAGCCGTTTGGCTAAGAAGGCTTAATTTGGTTTAGAAGGCGTAAATGGCTAGTTTAGGTATATATATATATATATATATATATATATATGTATTAATAACTTTTGAGTTGCCAGATTGCGCTATTTATTTAATTAAAGGAGGTGTTCTAAACAGCATCAGCTAGCTTAGATGTCTTAATCCGCCAGTTGTCTTAAGCAGCCACTTGGCTTGGCATTCTGTCAAGGATGAAACGGTTTCACGTGGGGACAAGAACGTTATTATCAGATGCATTCTTCCACATCAGTCGTATATCAATGCACGGCTTGTCACGATTTATACATAATGTACAAATAATGGCATATGTGGGGGCATCACTAATCTGTTCCCTTCTTGTGCCTACACCTGCAACTATTTTATAACGATCCTCACCCCTCTTCTCAACTATCACGAAGACTATTCATCTCCTCAACACTTAAATAAATAACATTCTGTTTACCAGAGTTTGTTTGTCTACAAGTCGTTTCAAATACATAATTAACGGCGCCAGTTTTACGCCTGAACATACTGCAATGACTTCGTCAGGGTGACATCGTATACGGCATTGAGAATGCTGCTGAACGGAAGTTCTATCGTTTTCTATTGTGAGGAGTGCACGTTTAGTCGGCTCAAGCTCTGAGATGACTATGAGCAGCCGGTGAGCGGTTTGGCACGGAGACAGGTGTAAGGAAACGAGTCACAAGGGCGAGTCATACCAAGCGTTAATGTTTCGTGTACGGGTTTGTTCCAGCATGAAAGAGTCATGTGAATACTTGTGCCCCATTATACCGGGCAATCGTTCAGAGAATTTTTCTATCTGCGATACATGGAGTAATACCGGCTTTAATGTTTTATCACCCCTATCCCCCAGAACGCGCACCAGACATCTTCGTTCAGGGATATTTTATCGAATTATGCACATTTTATTAACACTCCGGCGCACTATTTGAGAGAAACATATGTCCATCTTTATCCTTTTTGTTTAGCAATCGATACTCGTCTCTAAATTCTACAGTATTAAAAACACACACAGGCCTTTAGCCACAACCTCACCGCGAGCTTCGTCATGATATATATGAATGTAGTGGTAAAAGTACTTTAGCTTGTCCATGATCACAAAGTTTACATTCTCAGCAGCAGGGTACGCGTATCGGTATGATGCAGTATTACATAATACTGCTTGTCACACCACTCATCAAAAAGACTCACTAACCATACCCGTTGCTTCACTTCTGCACGCGTTGTTTCTTTCACTTCACGGTATATGTACGTTTTTATGCAGTTTAGTCCTACAACGTAGTCCATTACATCGTTTGTGCCACGAAATCCGGCAATGCTCTCGCGAGAATATCCATAGAGTATTTGAACCTCCCTCCTCTTGCTCCTTAAAAGTCTCAAAGGAGGGAGGGCTAGGGAATCTTTCAGTATTCGCCACCTCTGTAGACTTTATCGAATACCACTTAATAAATGTCGAGTACGCAATGTCAAAGGTAGCCATCACTATTTTTCGTCTGCGTGAGAATTCTTCGAAATACACGTCTGAGGTCTAGGGGGTTTACTGCAGATCAACTGAACACGCAGGGGTAGAGATATACCCGGTAGTAGCAGGAGTCACGTGACCTTTGATCGATCATACAGTGGGCAGAGCTCAGGACTTTTTCCTGTAAATACGCGCGCGCACACACACACACACACACACACACACACACACACACACACAAAGGAGAAAATGAAAAACTAATTGAAACACGATTTATTTGATAAACATATCATCAACAAGTAAATTATTCAAATACGCGTAATAAATAAAATAAACATATCGTTAACAAGTAAATACACACACACACACTCACACACATATATATATATAAAATTTTGACTGGTCCAAACACAAAATGTTAGAAATCATAACATGGGACCTCAAATTATCGTGAATCTTTATAAGAATAACTTCTGACAAAAATATCAGCGCATTTGAAGTATATTTAGGGGTGCCGCACCACTGTCAAAAATATCAGAAATAAAAAAAATTAGTAATATTATATGGATTGTGGAGTAGTTATCTTCTGTATGTATGTTACTTGTGTTGTTGAGATGATAGCATCATAGCAGTGTAGGAGAGTGTCAAATGGCATCATACACAAATCAGATGTAAACAAACTAACTGTAAATTGCCCGGTTCATCACTCATTTAGACTCAGTGAGTCAGTATTGTATTCAACACCGTTCAGAGAGGTTGTGCGTTTGTGTTGTGTCACTTGAATACCAAGGTAATTTGAACTATACCAGTGGCGTTTTTAAACAGTTTTTCACTTTACAGTGACATTTTTATTAATTAAATATGTCAAGTACAGTAGCGACTAGAAAATCAACAGAAATGTGGCTTATTGGGCAAACAATTGAGACAATATGTGGAAGAAAGCTACCATCCTATGGTCACGTTCTGTGGCTTAATTTTCATCATCAACATGCCAAAAAGGCGTTGAAAGATGCATCTAAATCTGTTTGCGCTGAAGTATTGAAATTTTGGGGGATGGCAAATATACCAACTGCTGACTATCGCGATGTTACGAAAAAAACAGAAAAGGAGTATTTTAATTATAGAGGACTTCAAAAATCTAAATCTAGACGTTCAGAGACACAAATAGACAAAGAAACTTCTTTTCAAGAACGTTTGGACGATTTATTCTATATCGCCCATGCCAATGCTCTGCAAAAATGACAGTAGAAGAAGACAGGGCTTTTCTACAAGCTCAACGAGAGAAGGGGAGGAGAGGCTACATAGGAAGTGTGGACAAAATATATGCTCTCAAACATTCTAAGAGAAGATCTAGAGATGAAGCATTTTAACGCCAAGTTAAGAAAGAAACTATGAGAAAGAAAATGAACACAAGAGTGACTCAATTTTCGTCAAATAGTAGTTCCTCCGAGGAACAGCAAAGTACATCAAGTACACCAGTCATCATAAAGAAGGAGAAACTTGGTAGTCATAAACCAGCAAAGGTTGTATCAACAGAATTAGCAATGACACTGGACAGAAACAAATTAATTGATCGCCAAGAAGTATCAGTAGTAGCAGCTACTGCATCTCCTCTTGGATATGAAGTTGATGATATTGTTCTGAGTAGAAGTTCAATACGGAGAAAACGAATATCAGTTCGTCAGCAAATTGCGGATGACATCAAGCAATCATTTGAAACTGATATTCCTCTAACAGTTCACTGGGACGGAAAGCTTATCCAAGATCTTACTGGTGATGATAGTGTGGATAGACTTCCAATTATTGTATCAGGCGGAGGAAAATCTAAGCTTCTCTCAGTACCTAAACTTAAATCTGGCACAGGAGAAAATATTGCAAGTGCTGTGGTCGAAGCTTTGGATGACTGGTGGCTACGAGATTGTGTGCAGGCAATGTGCTTTGACACAACTGCAAGCAACACTGGCGATAAAAAAGGAGCATGTACTTTTATTGAAAGCATACTTGAACGGCCGCTCCTCGGACTAGCTTGTCGACATCACATTCTCGAAATAGTAATAGCATCTGTCTTTGACAAATGTCACGGCGCTGCCACTGGTGGTCAGGATATCTTGTTATTTAAGCGTCTTAAAAATAAATGGAAGACTTTTGACAAAACAAGTTTGAAATTGTTCAAATCGATGTAACGGAAAAGGCCAGTATAATTGAAAATTGGAAGCAACATTTGACTAAATTACAACCTCGAGCAGATTACCTAGAATTCTTAGATTTGACACTCATATACCTTGGAGATGTTCCTCTTGATGGCATTAAATTCCATCAACCCGGAGCGTTGCACCGTGCGCGATGGATGGCGCGAGTGATATATGCAATAAAATTTTTGTCTTTTCCACAAACAAATGGAAGTCACTGGACGTGAACTAGATGGGATGCAACGTTTTGCATTGTATGCTGTTCGATGCTACGTAAATGAATGGTTTTTAGCACCCATTGCTTCCTCTGCACCAGCTAATGACCTATCTCTTCTCAAGGAACTTCAATCCTACGATGATAAAGAAATATCTGTGGCTGCATCTAAAGCGCTCTCTCGCCATCTCTGGTATTTGAATGAAGAGCTCATCAGACTTTCTTTTTTTGATGAAGAAACGTCACTGGAAGTCAAGCGAGAAATGGTGAAGGCGCTGGATGTGAATGGCTCTCAAAATCCTCCTAAACGGATAAATTTGAATGTGAATGATCCTAACCTACAAGACAAAACACTAGCTGGCTTCATCAGTTCAGCAACTCGCAACTTCTTCACAAAATTAGAATTGCCAATGGACTTTTTGGACAGAGATCCTGGTGATTGGAACGCTAATGATGACTACAAAGCTGCTAGCAATTATGTAAAAAATATGAATGTTGTAAATGACGACGCTGAGAGAGGTGTTGCTTTAATTAAGAACTTTAGTGGCCATCTTACGAAAAGTGAAGAACAACTCCAATATCTTCTACAAATTGTAGAGCAGCACCGTAAGCGTTTTACAAATGTAAAAAAATCTACAATAAAAAGAGGGACTTAGATAAAGGAAATAAATGGAATAGAAACAAAATTAGAGGACTGTGGATTAGGCCTATTGAGGATACCATATTAAAAAAAAACGCACCGATAACAGTTACCTCAGGGGTGGTGTGGAAACGCTGAAATGACTGATATAATTGATACAAAAAAATATTAATATAAATAATCCGATTGGAGAATAAAATGAAATGTTTGACCTCCGTGCGGCACCTCTAAATATTATCCAATTTACATAAAAATTGGTATTTGTAATTCTTTAACCATTCTTCACAATATACAGGGGTTCTATATCAAAAATAATAAATTTGAAAATTCACCCTTATAGGTTGGAGCAGTCTAATATATATATATATATATATATATATATATATATATATATATATATAACAAAATCAAGGGTTATGGTATCCAAAGTGTACGGTATCATAGGTACCAGGTACCTGGTAACGTTTCCTTCAGATGTTACGACAAACTTTCGTACCCCTAAGTTCCTTCACACCCCTAACTTCTGGGCCCGAAAATTGTGGGTCCATATAGTCAGTTAGGGCGGTGGGTCCCTAGCTCCTTCAACGAATCAAAGCTAACGATCCGTCGGTTCGCCTGGTTAAGCGTGATGCCCTTAGCCTTCATGATATATTTCACCTCCACCCCCACCCTCATCCGTACCCTATACGTTTTTGGACCTGTTAAGAAAAAAGAGTCGGCGTATGCGATGTCTCCATACTCATCCTTAATTTCATCAGTCAACTCTCCGAGGAATTCCCCAATAAGAGACATGTATTCACCCTATTCACCCTCCCTCGCTGTGAATATCATACTATCTGTGTCGGCGTACAGAACCCTCCGTCCAAGAGAGTGTAGTATTCCCCAAAGTTTGATGCGTGCGTATGCCGTTGTGAAACTGGCTACAGGTATGTTTGTAACACGTGTCGTATCTGATAGCCAATTTGGTGATGTTGTACTTTATTATGTACGTATTACCTACAATCACGATCTGCATGACCTCTTTATCGGGAGCATTGGCGTAATCCCACACCTCGTTATACCTTTGGGCTAAATGAACGTTCCCCTTCCCTGTAATCTGTGCAGAATTTCCCCAAAGACTATTTAGGCACAATTTTGCACTAAAGCTGAATATACGCCGATTTTTTTTCTTCAGTCTCAACTCCCCGCGAATACACTGACGCTTCTACCTTATCCATCAAAAAAGTGTTTATATATGGCGTGAAAAGGTTGGGTAGCTTCTGGAACATCCACACCTCATATATCTTCAATATTCTGTAGCTATGGCGAGCGGTTATGGACAGCTCAGGGCTTGTGTGTGCACCTCTGATCTTCCGCTGTTTGGTTGTTTGATTACAGGACCCATTACACTGGTCAACAAAGATTTTTCATCAGAGTAAAATTTGTGGTGGCTGGATAGCATTCTTCACGCTGATTCCAAAACTGCATTCAGACTTTTTCTAGCACGTATAGTTTTCAAGATGAAGGCATGTATATAACTACACAGATTTAACCATTTTAAATAGGCAAAATACTAATATTTCAACATTTGATTGTGTTTATTTTATTGTGTTTTTTTAGTTTATTCATCTTATTTATTTCAATTATCTTAATTATACATCTTATGTATTTCAGGTGTGAGCTTTTACGTCTAGCAGCATTGTGATTCAGGCAACAACGCCGTGCTTTGTGTGTCAAAAGATCAGTCCAGTCCAAGAGCTTGTTGTGTCAAGTTGGTGTACATTTTTTTTTAATTTATAGTTTGCTCAGGTCAGTCAACATGCCTCGACAATGTAAGAATGACCCCGACAAGTTCTGTTTCGTATGCGGCCAGTTGACAACTAAAACACAGCGACGAAGTATTACAACCGACATTAAGAAAATATACAAGCTATACTTTGGTTGCCATCTAGGTGACCAAGATAAACCATGGGCGCCACATCAAATCTGTTCTGGCTGTTCAAATGGATTACGTGATTGGCTTAACAAAAAGAAAGCTTCAATGCCATTTGCCATACCCATGATATGGAGGGAGCCGAGAGATGATCATGAAGACTGTTATTTTTGTAGTGTGAAATTAATGGGGTTTTCTGCCAAGAACAAACACCAGATTGTATATCCAAACTTGGATTCAGCACGTAGACCAGTAAAACATGATGAAACATTGCCCATTCTAATTCCCCCAAGTGATAGGCTAGATTCTATCATAGATGACATGGAAAGTGATGAAGGTGCAACTGGCGTTTCCGGACCATCTACAGAACCAGAGTACACTTTTGAAGGTAGACATTTAGAGCCTAAAAAGTTAACCCAAGGACAGTTGAATGATCTTGTTAGAGACTTATCGCTGTCTAAAGAGAAATCAATCAGAGCTTCTCGCCTCAAGACTAAAGGAGAACAATTTACTTGAGAACAATCTTCGTATTAGTTACTACCGAAAGCGGAATTTTGAATTAACAGCATTCTTTTCAGTAGACGGTCCTCTCTGTTATTGCCATGACATCAATGGACTATTTACAGCCATATCTCAGACGTATGTGGCATCTGAGTGGCGCCTCTTTATTGATTCGTCGCAGAGAAGCCTGAAAGCAGTTCTTTTGCATAATGGTAATATAATGCCATCCATCCCCATTGCCCATTCCGTCCATCTAAAAGAGACATATGACAATATGGATATACTACTTAAGGCAATCAAATACGACAGTCATCAATGGAATGTTTGTGGAGATCTAAAAGTTATAGGAATGCTTATGGGTATGCAGTCAGGATTCACAAAATTTTGTTGTTTCCTTTGCCTGTGGGACAGTCGCGCCACTATAGAACATTACACCAAAAGTGACTGGCCACTTAGGTATACATATGTCCCAGGGATAAACAATGTCCAGTCTGTCCCTTTAGTGGATCCCCAAAAGATCTATCTGCCACCTCTTCACATTAAACTTGGTTTAATGAAGAATTTTGTTAAAGCAATGGGTAAAGTCAATTCTGAAGGGTTCCAATACCTTTCAAGGAAATTTCCGAAGGTTACTGCAGCAAAATTGAAGGAAGGAATTTTTGTTGGGCCACAAATAAGGGAGGTTTTGAATGACACTGAATTTGAAAAAGTCCTAAGTCCGCTGGAATTGAAGGCTTGGCTGGCGTTCAAATGGATATGTGAAAACTTTCTTGGAAGCAACAAGTCACCTGCGTATAAGGATGGAGTCAAGAACCTCCTTGATGCCTTCAAAGAAATGGAGTGTCGAATGTCGTTAAAAATTCACTTCCTGCATTCCCAATTAGATTTCTTTCCTGAAAACCTTGGTGCAGTGAGTGACGAGCAAGGAGAGCGCTTCCATCAAGATATTCAGATGATGGAGAAGCGCTACCAAGGATATTGGAATGAAAGCATGATGGCGGACCATTGTTGGATGCTGTATCGTGACAATCCACGCCAAATTTACAAAAGGAAATCACACTCACAGCGCTTTTAATAAAATAATGTATATATTCTTTATTTATAAGTACATTGAATAAGGTATATGATGTATTTGTTGTTTAGCATTCCTAAGTGTGATCTATACATCCATAAATTTTCTTATAGCAATATCAAAAACTTAAAAATATCAAAACCAGTGTATCTATATAACTATACGTGCTATAAAAAACATAAAACCAGATTCGGAATCAGCGCGAAAAATGCATTAAGAAAAGTGTGATCATGTTTGTGATGAGAAAAAAAAGTTTCATTTTGTTGGCCAGTGTTATTCTCCTCTGCGCACTTCACGCACAGGGTAAAAATGAGCTTGTGGTCTATAACGACGGGTAAGATCGGCATCCATAAGTTGCGAGGGGGGACCTCGTCTACGAAAGAAAACCCGAAATAGAGCTTGTTCAAATTTGCTGAGAAGTCTTCGATGGTGGTCAGCGCGTGCCCCACCAGTTTTTCAGGTGATCCTACGAGGTACGGATTGTTTTTTATTACTTAGGAGAAAAAGAACAAAAGTCGTAGTAAAGGAGTTTTAGACTCCCCGCAGGCGGAAGGTATAGCTTGAATGGGTTTGCACGCCCGTCAAACAAGTTATCACCACGTTTGAGAGGAACCAGCACCATTGAACGTTTGATGGTGTTTAATTCATCGCGGTACCCCCCATCTGTTTCCACCCGTGCATCATACTCATGCTCCCACAAGACCTTATGAGTGAATTGGGAGCCTATAAGCTGATCGCAGGTGCTACTCCATGCAAGACTGTCGGCAGGAGATCTTCCGTGGATATCTCCTACGATTCCACACTCAGGACGTGGGCATCCATGCCACCAGCAGCAGTTAAAGGAGTACGCAGTCTTCTCACCAGAGGCACGGTCTTCGCTTCGACCATCCACCCAAAAAACACGACCAATGACCGCAATGGGGACTTCTTCCGTGTTGCGGGCATGTTTTATGTATACACCGGTCTGTTGCTGTAGGTGTATGAGCCATTAAATAGCCTTATGCTCAAAACTGCGAGAGTTGTTTCTGTGAATGACGGCAAAGGTATCTTTAGGTATGAAATTGTTCTTGAATACAGTAAAGCACAATCAGGCAATCGTGGTTTCGACTTGCAGCGGATCACATTTGAACCGGTCTAAGTACATCCTTCTAAAGGCCTGGAAACATACTCTAAGCAAGCGCACATCATTCACGCAATAACGCTCACATTCATCCTCTATATTGTAAGGAATATCTAAATTAAAACTGCTGTAGTGGCGGTCAAAATCTTTACGCTCACTATCACTCATGTTGGCACAGTTAATGCCTGTAAATATCTCCGATGACTCGTGTTCAAGCAGCTCCTTATAAAGAAATTGTGTGATAAATTTGGCGCCGATATGGGGTAGAAATAGTCATTTTTTTTAACTTGTCCGCTAACTTGACAATATAGGACACAACGAGTTTCATGGGGTTGTCGTGAGCGCTCGTTTTAAAAACGTTTGTTCGTTTCCACATTTGTGACACTTATCACACTCGACTTCCATGTACTCATCGTTGATAGTTTGGCTTAAAGTAGATGTGGGATAACCTCTTTGGTTTCAGCAACCGTATTTGTTTCCGTATCGTAGTACACTGTTATACTAGGGTTTTTTCCAGGCTTAGCATCTTTCATATAACATACATGCTTTACTCCATCCGCCTTATATATCTTATGGCATGTAGAACAATGAATTTCATCACATTTATGCGTGAATTTCCCCCAATTATCTATCATATGAAACATACCACATTCACAGATTTTCATTTTCCTGCAAGTGCCAATTAATTTATGGAGCTCAAAGCATTTATTATTGAAAAATGTAAGTCTACACACATTACAATCCCTCTTCTCAGCTTCAACTACACGACTTTCACATTTGGGGCTTTTACACTGCTCACATACCATGTGGAATTCCTTGCAATGTTTCACTATATCATCCGCAAAACTCGAGACACCCCTTATACTGTACAAATCATGATGCCTTCCATATTTTCGACTTTTATCATAACTAGCGTAAAGAGCCCTTATATTACGGATGGGGAGATTCGTTGACCCCGACAACCCCAAAATAAGTAGAGACCTGGTCTCTTACACAGCTTTTAAAAACATACACAATCCTACGACGATCATCCATTCCAAATACAACTATACGAACATTCATTTCCTGTTCTACCCTTCTCAGCTCTTCAGGACCCATATTACAATCAAACTCAAGCTTGCAATCTGAAGCCAGTTTACGGGCACGCTGCACAACCGTAGGCAGTCAGATATTATACGCCATTGTATTTAGCACAGTAAACTTACGGGCCAAGACAATTGCCTTAAAGCCGCAACCACGCTCGGCGTTTATATGCCGTCTGTAAATAGCCTAAGAATTGAAGTTAAGAGTATAAGGTGTTGCACTATGACCCGCAACACGGAATATACGGTCAGTATTTACCATGAAGTTGTCCATATTGAAGGTTGTACTACTTTGAGAGGCCTGCATTATACGCCCCAATACATATTCTATTTCTACAGAGGCCAACCGTCTGTATGGTATTATTACCCAAAAATCATCTACATCCTCGTCATCTGACCCGAACCCGAAGGAGAGCCTCGTCCTGGCTTCAAGTTCGTCCCGGTTCTGAAGGGCAAACTCCATAATACGTTCAACTACGCGTCGCAGTCCATGCTCAACACCATTGCTATCCATGGCTCGCGCGTCAATCCTGACTATGTACCGATTTCTAGTCAGGACTGGGGTGGGGTTAGCAGTGCGCACAAGCTCGAATGTTATACCATCCTGTACACGAGAAGCTGCTGCTGTTGTGGAGGATGCGACCGGAATTGAACAGGAATAAGAGGGTACATCTTTATTTGAGTACGGAGCTAGTGTGGGGCTTGTGTCGTAAGACGTAGAGGGTTGGGGATCTATTACTTGGGTCTAACAACCGGTGCAATCCTGGCACGATTTATACCTGACGTGTCGCTGGTGTGAGCTCGCTAGCGGGGGTGGAGCCTGTAGCCACAACTATACTCTCATCGGGATCGTCTGTAATATCGATGATGGGTACATGTTGCTGTACCTCATCGTCATTCACGGTTCTGTGGAAGAAAAGGAAAAACAAGACTCTAGAATATAAGGAACACCACTTAAATTTTTATTATATTTTGTAAATGACCCACTTAGGAGTGTGACGTGTTAGAGATGGATTCTGTAGAAAAATTCAGGTTCACGAGCCCATCCACATGTATTATATCTGGCCCTACAGGCTGTGGTAAAAATGTGTTTATGCTTAAAATCATTAAAGAATAGGGGGAGATGTTCTCAAAATTTGTGCATAAAGTCATATGGTGCTATTCGACATACCAGTCAGTATTCAACAAGTACCAAGATGATATTTTGCTCCACATAGGCGTATATGACGTTAATTCGTTAAAGAGAAATGAACATACAATCATTGTAATTGATGGTCTCATGTTGGAAATAAAAAAACGTTTGCCGGGACATTTACAGTGTTCTCCCACCAACTTTACATAATCGTGTTCTTCATCAATCAGAATCTATTTTTCAAAAATAGATACATGCGCGATGTGTCGTTAAACACACAATATCTAGTCTTATTCGGAGAACGTAGAGATGTGTCACAAATTGGGGTATTAGCCATTCAAATGTTCCCGAATCGACGTAAGGAGTTTTTGTAAGTTTATAAAGAAGCTACAAGTCAACGTTACGGATTTTTTCTTTGTGACCTTCACCCTCGAAACACGTTTAGAGTGCTTCTAAGAGCGATTATATTCCCAAACGAGCTTGAAACGGTGTATATTCCAGAATGACAAGGAGGCTAAAGAAATACCATGAATTAATAAAACTTTATCATCGACTGCCCCGGGCATTGCAACAGATGTTTGTTAAAAATATTGACTCCGACTTTTTAAAATGCATCTGTGAAATCTGTCTTAATGTAATAAAATGTAATGTGCCAATGAAATTCCCTAAGAAGGGTCGCCTACGCCGTTACAAGAACATAATACGTACACTCGCTCGTAAAAGTGAAACTGTGGGGAAGGAAATACGAGTTATTGTACAAAGAGAGGGATCATTCCTCCCCATCTTATTTTGAATTTCGGGACCTTTACTGACTAGATTAATTTAATGAAAAAGTAAGCGTGATTCCGCATTAGGTGTATGCTTCACTGCAAAGCTCAAAGGGTCCAGATGCGGTTTTGGAACCCCGTAAAAGCAGGCTTAACCCTTTCACTCACTGGGTAGACAATTGTATAGCTGAAAAATAAACCATATTGATTCTTATATAACCACACATAAAGGCAAGTTTCTTTTTTACCCTATGTCATAATTCGTGAGCGAAAGGGTTAAAAGAATGGAAAGCGAATTGTTAGACCTATTAAAACAGTGAAAAGTTACCTGATGAGAGAAAAGAATATTATACCAAGAAGCTCTGCAGAAATTTCTTCAAGAGTGCGAAAATTATAAGAATCCGACAGAGATCCCCGTGGTTATTAGGTAGAGAGCGGAGAACGATGAGCATTGAGGCATAGTGCCTGGGGCTGAAGCTAGAGATGACCAGTCAAAGAATAACGGGTCGACCCCACAACATACTGAACAAGTATTAAAAACAGTCTCTCACATACAATGAGGAATAAAGGCTTAAATCTTTATAATCTATTGAGGAGGAAAAACGATGTTGAGAGGTTTTTGTGGGAGCAGGATGCTTATACACTTCATAAGCCGGTGAGAAAAAGGTTTAAATGAACCAAGACAACAGCAGCTTCGATTGATTCTATTTAGGAGGCTGATTTAACAGACATGCAGAGATATTCGGCGTATAAGGGTGGCTACCGCTACATCCTATTCATAATAGATGTATTTTCCAGATATTTGTGGTTGATTCCCCTGAAAAATAAATCGCCTGAAACAGTAGCTAAAACCACCAAAACACTGACGTTGAAAGAAAACAGGATTCCAGGCTATTTTTGTATGGATATGGGGAAAGAGTTTATAGGTCGAGCTTTTCAGAGCATGTTGGCAGTGTTTAATATCAGTTACTACACTAGCAATTCTATACATAAGGCCTTTCTAGCTGAAAGAGTTCAACGTACCATAAAGGAGCACATGCACCGATATTTTACACATAAAAACACATACAGATATATAGTCATTCTGTGGTAACTGGCCTCATCCTACAACCGTTCATACCATCGCACGATTGGGACAAAACCTAATGATGTTTTACAAAGAGGTACAAACACAGAGCGTGATGTGAGAAGAGATATTCGTAGAACCACGTCACACTCTGCGCGTTTCGAAATCAAGGATTATGTAAGGGTATCGCGCTCGGGTAATAAATTCGCGAAGGGATTTGAACAAGGATGGACAGTGAGATTTTTAAAGTTAGGACTATGAGACCTAAAGGCGAGATGCTGTATTACGTTGAAGATTTGAATGGGGAAGAAATCGCAAGCTTTTACTGTGAGGAGTTGCAGAAACTGACATTTTTTTTTAGGAAAATACATGTTCAAATTGGAAATATTTTAGGTAGCAATGGTACAGAAAAGAGAAAAATGTACCTGGTGAAATAGCTAGGGTACTCAGAAAGCTTCAATACTTATATAAAAGCTGATGCAATAATGAAGCTTAAATAGTGTGCAACATGACGCCTAACCACTTCTTTGTCACACTCCCGTCCTCTTCTTCTCTGTCTGTACATCCTGGCAACACACTCGCCAACTTTGTAACAGAACTCCACGCTCTATAGGATTGGGCCGTGAGTTGTATGAGTTTGGAATTTGTGAATTTCAGCTAGCCACCAAATTTTTAACTGTAGAAAAGGAGCAGGACATTTTTCTGGTTCTTAGAAAATTCGACGTGTGAAAAATTAGGCATAACCTTAGATGATAATATGCGATCAGTCTTGTTTGGTGGGACACAGTACTATAGCACAAAAGTAACATTAGGACTCGGTCATTATGACACAGCTTCGGATATTGAGTGAGGTTTAAATAAGAGTCTTGAAAAGTCGCGCCTAACCACCAATTCACTATTTGAAGTCGCAAACATAGACACGCCTGCACACACATTGATGTTAATATCAACGATTGTAAGAAATATTAAAGACAAAGAGCTGCTCACAATTGTGCCCGAGGGCCGATATGGAGCAGCCTTCCAAAGAGATACCTTTCACGAGGCACAACATGACTTCTCCAACCTAATGTATCCGTTGAAATTTGAGAAATTGAACGTTCGCCACCCTAACCCAGACATGTGCTATATTTACAGCAATATTGCGGAGCACCAGTTTGGTGGGGATTCCCAGGCACGCCTGCTGCGCATCGCTCACATTCCCAACCATAGAGGACAGAGCTTGAGCATTACATATGACAAGCCCCATTATGTTAATGTCGCAGCTAATCTACTAGCCAATATCTCAATATATATAAGAACGAATGAGGGGAAAAGCTTCCCATTCGGTGACGGGAGCAGAGCATAACAGTGAAGCTATACTTTCGCCGCACTGAGTTATAATGACCCGAAGGCCTTTCACAGTCTATCGAGGGGTGAAATACCAGCGTGGGAGTGGGCTTCGTTCCATTTTCTCAACCATACTGCGTACGGCTGTCCCTTTGTTGAAGAGGGATGCCAGATACCTCGGGAGGAAAGCGTTACAATCACGGTCTTAACACGGTAGAAGACAATGGCGGGGGATAAACCTAAAGAAGCTCTAAAAAACCACTTAAAGCGTACACAGGACAAAATCATCAAAGTTGCAAAGAGAAAAATGCGCGGTGATGGGAAGAAGAGGGCTGTCCGGAAGAAGAAGGGGTTACCAGCACGTGGCATTAAACGTAAAAGGACATCAAAAAAGAAGTGTTCTAAGCCAGTGTTTCCCAACCGGGGGCCATATGGCTCCCTGGGGGCCATGGCACATTTGAAGGGGGCCACAGGAAAATGTTATTTTGTAAAATAGAGTTAAATCTGCATATTACCTACTGAAAATAATGCTTATGGGGGCCACAGGAAAAAATAAGGTTCCTAAGGGGGCCATAGGTCAAAACCGGTTGGGAACCACTGTTCTAAGCGACTGAAACCTATGGTTGATAATTTTTTTAACTGATATAAGCTAAGAACATTGCTCTCATGAATCATAGGATGTTTATTACTTGTCGAAAGAGGTGGCACTATTTTTGACTAATCATGGCAAAATTCATCCATTCGTGTAGTTCACAATGTTTTAAATCGGAGCTATCCCTGTTTGACATGCCACCAACTCAAGTTTCTATTGAGCACAGTGAGTTTATTACGATTAACCGTTAAACAATTAGTTCCCCGAGTGCACATATAGAATTAGTGATCCCCGGCTCAAGCCCTTACTTTTTGGATCCAAGCTGCGTGCACATGTATGCTAAACTACGTATAGCACATTCAGATGGAACGGATTGCGAAGAAAAATACGTTGTATTTCCAGGAGCAAATTTTCTACACTCCATATTCAGCCAGTTTGATGTGTATTTAAATCAGGTCAACATCTCGGCAGGAATGGGCTACTATTACCTACAAGCCTATCTGAAAAATGTCAAGCGAAGGATACTTTTTTAACTGCCGAGGGCTAGCTATTATCAGGCTAAAGACGAAAGCAGTATAAAGGACAAATTTAAAAATTCTAAAAAGAAGATATGTGAATGCTTCGGACCCCTGCATACAGACTTCACATTCCAGGAGAAGCTACTTATGAATGGGGTCGATATGAAAATAAAGCTCGCTTGCACGAATGCTGAGACCTGTTTAAATCTGGGCGCTGATCAAGAAGAGGGCGTAAAGCCCGTTATGATTCATGTTATGGAAACATAACTTCCCGTACGCCGTGTGAAATTAAGTTCGCCTAAACAATTAGAAATTGAAAAAAAATTACTACATGCCACAGTAAAATACCCAGTTAACAGAGTACAGATGAAAGTATAGACGGTGCCCGCAGGGTTGGCATCGAAGCAGATAGAAAACATCGCCTTGGGTGCTCTACCTAAAAGGTTATTAATTGGAATGCAGGAACACCTTTCTGTGAATGGAAAATATAAAAAGAACGCCTTTAATTTCGAAAATTTCGGGCTTAAAAGTATAACCATATACGTCAATGGCGTAGCCTTAGGGGGGACATTAGAAACGGATTATTTATCAGAAGCCGTGTTCCCACTTTGCTCGAGAGCTTATAGTAATCTTACACATATTGCTGGTGCTTGCGATGAATTAGGAATTGGCGTAACAACGCAGAAGAAATTCATCGAGGAATTCAACCTTTACCCATTTGATATCACCCCGGACTTATCTGCCAGTGTAAACACACTCAAGTCCACAGCAGAGTGGAAACATTTCAGTTCGATTGGAATTCGCCAAGGCGCTAGACGCACCTATTAGTGTACTAGTATACCTCGAATCACAGCCCCTAATAGAAATCGATAGGTTTAGAGGAGTAGCCAGAGACTTTTAAAATGGACGTGAATACACTTCAGAGAGTAATGAATAGTGGCCGAATCAAACGCTCCAAATTTATCGGCTTGTTTGCTAAGAACGAAACGTTGAAGATCCCGACTACGAGAGACTGCGGCGCACTTATTCTAAACATGGATTTTATTGGTGGAGAGGGGATTCAATGGATAGCCATCTACTTTAAAAATAGGGAACGAATGTACTATTTTCACTCGCTGGGGGCTCATCCCTGAAATAACCCTATTATTGTAAAATTTCTCGAGCAAATGTATATCCTCCAAATTGTCTGGAATCCTTACAGGTTCCATGGCTACTATAGCAACGTATGTGGCATGTACTTCCTTTCTTTTCTCTCGCATATTGCACATGGGAAGGAGTTTAAATTTTTTTTGAAATTATTCGACCTGTGTCACACTGAGCGGAATGATGAAATGGTATACAAACAGATAAAAAAAACGTTTTCCGTTTCAGGGCACTCGATGTAGTGTGATGTTTTATGCGTATATATATTGTAACTTGAGTAATTGCTACAATATTATGTAAAATATAGGCTGCCTCCAATAATGTTAGTTTATGTACCGTTTAAGGACGAGCCTCAAGCTCTATAGCTTATTTAAAATGCAATGGATACTAATTCTGCAAGTATTTTAAGTTGGCTATAAATATATATTGTATAAAAAATTGAGGCCAATGTCACTCCTATACGTGTGATAAATATTAAAGGACATATTACGTAAAACTGTATACAGTAAATTGTAATATTTTATAAAACATTCCTCATTCATCTATCATTTAATAATTTTTGAAAATACACTGCTTGTTCTTCCACGAAACACACAAAATTAAAAAAAAGCTTACATTACGGCAATCACTGTGCTGCAATACTTCACATCCCTATTCAGATCACTGTCCAAGACTTGTGTTTCTTCAAAACTATTACGAAAAGATTCTATAACACGAACGAGTTCCGCACCGGTCCTTTAAGGAGAAAGGATACGGATGTAGACAGAAATTTTTAAATTATTTGGTTAGTTCATACATTTTTCTGAATCTTTTTTAATAATTAAAATCCATTTGTTTTTCATCAGAAATACACAGAGAGGAACATATACTGTGTGTATATATATATATATATATATATATAGAGAGAGTATATGTTCCTCTGTGTGTATTTCTTTATTGTGAGGAAGGACGAATAACTGGGCCTGCTATGCACAATCTGCCGACACCGGGACCCGAACCCGACCGAATAGCTTTACACTTCAAAATGAGTTTATTATGGATTTTTATAAAATTAATTAACACTTAATTAATATAATGAAAAATACATACAGAGGAACATAATATATATATATATATATGTATATATATATATACTCATAAATGACAACATTAGTAGTTCTAAAAACAGTTACTTTAAAACGTTATTACTTTAATTCATTTATTCGAAATATATACAGTACGTGAAAGTAGAAGTTTGAATTCCCTTTAGGAGAAAATGAATTATAACGAGTAAGTCTATTCATTCACATATACTGTGATACATTCTTTATTGTGAGGAAGGATGAATAGCAGGGCCTGCTATGCACAGCCTGCCGACACTGTGACCCGAATCCGATCGAATAACTTTACACTTCAAAATGAGTTTATTTTGGATTTTTATAAAATTAATTAACACTTGCAAGAAATCTTGATTAAACACTGAGTGATACGATGTGTGTATATGTTTTTATACATATATATATATATATATATATATATCAAATGAAAGTAATGACTCAGTATTGAATGAAGACAGTAATAATTCCCCTGCTGAGAACACTGATCACACCAAAACTTGAATACTGTTCACTTTTGACGTCCCCATATGAGGCGCTCCGCGCCAGATGTTCGTAAGCACCACCATAGGCTAAAACTCATTTTTTGTACCAGCGTGAAGCTCAGTTCCCATACTATCCAATGTTGAGATAATTCGAACGCTATGAATTTCATATAAACATCTTTGCGCTATCTTCAATGGTTCAAGAGATACACTCTAATATTCATTCCCCCAACTTTAACTGCGTTTTCTGGCGTCTTTTATTTTTGGCGCTTACGAACATCTGGCGCGGAGCGCTTCATATAAAAAGGAAGAAATTAATAAACTAGAAGAAACGCAGAGACATTTCACAGCCAAGATTCATGGCTGCAAAGAACTCAAATACTGGGAAAGACTACGTAAACTAAATCTGTACTCCCTCGAAAGAAGAGAGAGATATACCATAATCTACATATGGAAAATGATCGAAAAACTGGTACCAAACCTCAAACTAAACCCAATTACTATCCAAACAACGCTGGAAAATAGGAAAGGCAGAATGTGTAGTGTTCCCAAATTAAAGGCCCGACAACGGACCTCGTCAACTTTGAAGGAAAGTAGCTCGGTTATCAGGGGGCCAAGAATTTTTAACCAGCTTCCAAAGGGCCTTAAAAACATTACAGGGGTCAAAGTTGAGGTCTTCAAGAGAAGACTAGATGCCTGGCTCAGGACGGTACCAGATGAGCCGGGTTTATCTGGCTATGTACGGTGGAGAGCGCAAGAGAGCAACTCGCTCCTCCACCAGGCCAGGACTATAGAAGGGGCCACCAGCTTGACCTTCCTGTGAAGAAGGACCTACACACGGAACCCAAACAAGGTTAACAAGGTAAAAAGGTTTATATATACGCACTCGTATATATATATATATTTATATATATATATATATATATATACAGGGCGTCCCAAAAAAATGTATACACATTTTAACAGCTGATAGCTCAATTGATGTTTCTTTCTTTCCAAGTTAAACCCATTAGAATTAATAATGGCAGTCAGACTAAGCTTCGAACAAAGGAAATTCATTCTAAAATGCTACTGGAAGTGTGAAAACGCAGTTGAAGTGCAAAGACAGTTTAGGAGGGAGTTTCAAACAGATCCACCAACGCGACTTACCATCACTCGAATTAGAGATAAGTTTGAAGCCGATGGAACTGTTCAGAATATCCACAAGAAGCGTTCCGGAAGAACACGGACATCGACAAGCCCCACAAAGCAAGAAAGAGTACTGGAAACGTATCACCAAAGTCCAAGAAAATCTGTGCGGCAAGCGAGTCGTGAGGTAGGAATTTCAGAATCGTCTGTCCAACGCATTTTGAAGCGCTGTCAATGGAAAAGTTACATTCCAAGATTAGTCCATGCTATTAATGAAGATGATCCGGACCGAAGAGTGGAGTATTGCGAGTGGTCCTTGGCACGATGTGGATGTGGATTGGACGAAGGGGTTTCGTAGAATACCCTCTGCGTTCACCAGACCTCACACCACTAGACTTTTTTATGGGGATACTTAAAAGACAAAGTCTACGCTATAAAACCTGCAACAGTCGCTGAATTGAGAGCAGCCATTGAACGAGAATGCACACAAATACCAAACGAAATGTTTCGTGATGTTTGCGATTCCATTGCTTCGCGTTATCAGCAGTGCCTGGACCAGAACGGACGTCAGTTTGAAAACAGGCGTTGACAAAACAATTAAATAATGTCTGTAGATTCTATTACATTTTGAAAATGAAATGTATTTTAATAAACACTGCCTTTATAATTATTTAAAGTGTGTATACATTTTTTTGGGACGCCCTGTATATATATATATATATATATATATATACACATCGAGAACTGCAAGCAAATGTCAGTAATGGTTCGGGATGAAACTAATTATTTCCGGTTGGCAGCGGCAAAAAGATTGAGCGTGGCACCGGCTCAAGTGTCACGTTCTTCATATAAGTCTGGAAAACTGAAGAGTTGTGACTGACTCATGACGAATAGTAATGCGTGGTTGTTCACTGATAAAAATAACTGCTGTGGGTTCCAGCTGAAAATACCTCCTATTTATATAAATGATTTCCATTTGTAGCCGCCCTCAGAAGACTAATTGCCGATTCGTAGGCTTCCTGATTGTCTCTCAATGTATCTGGGCGTGACTATGTCATATGTGTGTGCCAATCAGATGTCGTATAGCCAAAGTAATGGTGCCACGCGTTGGTTCGTGAAATACTGATTTAGCCGCCGCCACGATTTCTGGAGGCGCGTCTTTATCAAATTTGGCTTATTCATTCCACAGGTTTTTTCACTGTTTTCAGGGAGGTTATAACCGAAGAATATTATTATTATCTTAAACATTATTGTACTACTACAGGGTACAAATTCTGTGAAGGATTAGCGGTCACACATCTATGAACAACTCAATTTTTTTCTGGCGAGACGCTCCACCGGTTCAGAATTAGGGAGTCAAAAATTCTCGGGCAAGTGCTCAATCCGTTCTTGTGTACCTGTCCCTTTTAAGGGGAATCTTTAATAAGTGCAAAGGTAAAGATTATGTGTCTTCAGAAATAAACATGAACGAATTTTTTCTTTGCCTCTAAACTATAAATACAGTTAGTAATTAATATATACTGTAATAATAGTATAATAATATATAAATAATACCTAATATAATAAAAGAAAAAAATTTTACAATACGTATCAGGTCATCCCATAAGCAATGTCGTTTTTTACGATAGATTAAGTTTAAATTAGTCCTACTCGGTTTAAGCATAAATTTTCAGTTTATATCTAAGAGGAAATCTATCGTGTTTCGCTACATACTTTACAGACCTTGACCAGTGAAGACATGTGTTTTGCTTTATGTGAACCCCTCATAAACATGGCGGTATCAGAAGAGCATATCAGGCATATAATGCTTTATGAGTTCAAAAAAAGGGAATAGTCCTACTCAGTTTAAGCATAAATTTTCCGAAGGTTATGTCTAAGAGGAAATCTATCGTGTTTCGCTACATACTTTACAGACCTTGACCAGTGAAGACATGTGTTTTGCTTTATGTGAACCCCTCATAAACATGGCGGTATCAGAAGAGCATATCAGGCATATAATGCTTTATGAGTTCAAAAAAAGGGAATAGTGCTACTGAAGCAAAGCGAAACATTCAGGAAGTTTATGGCAACGATATTCTGCATGTGAGGAAATGTCAAAGATGTTTTCAAAAGTTTAGGAATGGTGGCTGCTGTTTGACAGATGCAGCACGCTCTGGACGCCCTGCTGAGTTTGATGATGACCTGCTGTTAGCCGCACTTGAAGAAGACTTCAACAACTGTCGAAGAATTGGCCCAGAAACTCAATTCATCCCCGTCCACCATCCATCGACATTTGCAACAACTCGGGAAAGTGCCTATGTTAGGAAAATGGGTGCCACATGAATTGTCGGTCGACAATCTGAGGGTGCGGGTAAACATTAGCACAGCTCTTCATTCCCGTGAACTCCAAGATCCGTTTTTGCACCGTTTAGTGACTGGTGATGAAAAGTGGATACTGTACCAGAATGTTAAGCGCCGTCGACAGTGGGTTTGTGCCGGAGAACTAGCGACACCACAGCCAAAACCAAATCTTCACCCTCGGAAGGTGTTGCTTAGTGTTTGGTTGGATAAAGGTGGTGTAATACACTTTGAAACCTTACCACACAACCAAACAATACCGCTCAAGTCTACTGTCAACAACTGGATCGATTGAACACTGCACTAAAAGAAAAGAGACCTTCTTTGGTTAATCGGAAAGGAATCGTGTTCCACCATGACAACGCACGTCTTCATACCGCTCGGATCACTTCAGCAAAAATTGAGGAGCTTGGGTGGGAAAAACTTCCACATCCTCCATATTCTCCAAACCTTGCGCCTTCAGATTATCATCTCTTCAGGAGTCTGCAAAACTATCTTGACGATAAACAGTATACTTCTTTAGATGACCTGCACACCAGTCTTTGTACGTTTTTTGCCTCAAAACCGCTTGAATTTTATAAACATGGCATTGAAAAGCTTGTAGGACGTTGGCAGATTGTCATTGATTCCGATGGAAAATATACTTGTATACTAGATTAAAAAGTTTCAGTTGAGTTTTTTTTTGTCCTTCAAATTCAGATCTAAAAAACGACATTACTTATGAGATGACCTGATAATTGTACTACACGTGGAACTGGCACGCAATATTTATCTGTTCAAATTTAGCATTTTAGGTTTTAGGTATAGCGCGGCTTACCCGTGTATATACAAAACCGCGTGTAAGAAAACCGCGTAAAACAAGGGATTACTGTGTATAGCTCTATATATACACATATATATATAGGATGCGCCTCGGTGGTGTAGTGGTTAGCGTCGCTGACTACGAATCCATCGGCCTCGGGTTCGAGACCCGACGGCAGCTGGCGCGCAGCAAAACCCAGCTGTTCATCCTTCCACACAATGAAGAAAGTGGTTGGTAGATAAATGGGTACCCTAGGTGGCCTAGTGGTTAAGACACTGGGCTGCTGATGGGGCGTGGTTCGGATTCCACGTTAAACTGTAGGTCTAAGGCGGAGTGAAAGGCTTGACCTTCGTCAGAATGAACAATTCGGGCGGAAGCTAAACAAAGGTTAACAAAGGTTATATATATATATATATATATATATATATATATATATATATATATATATATATACGCACTCATTCCGATTATCCTTCTGCTTAAGCTTTCTAAGTATTATAATTGTTACAATTTAAAAATGCTGAATTTTAGAGTTTGCTGCGAATTTAATGTAAATGAGATAAGTCTGGTACTGCGATAATTCGAATTAATCTTCTATATCTGTGCAAATAGCATAATTACTTAATTAATTCAATGCATAGTGCAATCTGGCATCTAATCTTAAAACATGATGGGGTAAAATGCGAAAAATAAATAGTTATTTAGCGCAAAACTCATATTACTTCATGCATAATGAGAAAAAAGTTAACGCTAATCATGTTTTGTGTATGCATTGTTTTCGACCTACTTTGAAAAAAAAAAATATATATATATATAGAAATCGAGGATATTTTTTCGCTCATATGTGAGCTTAGGCAGGTGTGGATTCATAATGACCTTTTGGGGATTAACCGCGGTTCCCTATAGCATAAGCTCAAAACAAACAAGCAAAGTGAATTTACAGGTCATTAACGAAAGTGTAAACTGAAGCTGTCCCTTTTAAGGAAAGTCTTTATTGAGTGGAAAGGTAAAGGCAGGTGTCTGCGAAAGCTAGCCATATGGGTTCATAATGACCTTTTGAAGATTATCCGCGGTTCGCTATAAACTCAAAACAAACAAGCAAAGTGAATTTACAGGTCATTAATGAAATTGTAAACCGTAGCTGTCCCTTTTAAGGAAAATCTTTAATAAGTGGACCAAGTGGATCAAATTAAATAAAATAAATAGTCGAGAATTATTCAAGTCATTGTAGCGACGCGAGAGTAGCATGAGGTCAGCATTTGAGCAGCATGATGCTTGCTGCACGAGGGTCTGCGAAAGCTAGCCATATGGGTTCATAATGACCTTTTGAAGATTATCCGCGGTTCGCTATAAACTCAAAACAAACAAGCAAAGTGAATTTACAGGTCATTAATGAAATTGTAAACCGTAGCTGTCCCTTTTAAGGAAAATCTTTAATAAGTGGACCAAGTGGATCAAATTAAATAAAATAAATAGTCGAGAATTATTCAAGTCATTGTAGCGACGCGAGAGTAGCATGAGGTCAGCATTTGAGCAGCATGATGCTTGCTGCACGAGGGTATAGGGGACCCAGATTGTATTTTTTGTGGGTCTGTGTATTGGGGGTATATATATAATATATATTATATATATATATATATATATATTGTCGGAGAGTGTTTCTTCAGTTATTAATAACAATTACCTTTTTATTTTTAATAAGAGCCCTGTAAAGCCTAAAGGGATCAAATAAAATAAAATAAATAGTCAAGAATTATTTGTCATGGTGAAACGAATGTATTTATTATTAATAACGGTGTGTGTGTGTATTTAATTCAAATACTGCTCAAAAGTTAATTATATATATATATATATATTATATATATATATATATATATATATACACACACTATGCCAAATGTCTTCTATGCCAACTGGCTGGTTATGCCAGTCGACTGTTCCTTCTAAACCAACTGGCTGATTAAGCCAACTGGCGGATTTCGACTTCTAAGCCAGCGGATGCTCGGAACACTCTCATTATGCGTTTGGAGGTACAGACGAAAGGATGCTCTCTCTCTCTCTCTCTCTCTCTCTCTCTCTCTCTCTCTCTCTCTTACCTTCATAAGCTAGGGAAACCCTTTTGGGAGATCATAATCCTCTCCTCCTGTTTGGGTGGGATTCCCCCAGCTTGTGGCAGCTTGGGGTATTTCACCTTGCTTCCTTTTGGGGGCGCCCTGGGGGGAGTGGGGTTTGGCACCTTTGGGGGAAGGGAGTTTGGCACCTTGCAACATTTGATCAACATTGCATGCAATTGCATTTTAACATTTTGCAGGCATACTACTCAGGGCCCATCTTCGTATAAAACAACTCTATCGTACCTAAAGCAAAAAAATTAAAAATATTACAGTAAAACACGCTTTATTATTATTATTATTATTATTATTATTATTATTATTTTCAGAAGATAAAGAGAAAGAGAGAGAGCTTATTGTATGGTGAATGTTTTAAAATAAAATCTCCTCAGGGCTTTAAAATAAAAATAGAAAAATAAAACTAATGCGCCATTCATCTCAAAATAGATTTTATAAAGAGGAATTAAAGCTCAAACAATAGCCTGCTTACATAATACAATCGACGCTGCTCGAATCGTTTGTGCTTCTCAGAAGAGTGTCGGACTCGGGCTGAGGGTCTTGTGGTGTCAAAAACTGTAGAGACTGGCTCGAAAATAAGCTGTCACTGTCTACACGCCCCATCAAATGAACATACGCATTAACTCGGTAAAATAATAGCGTAGACGTAGAGAATGGGATATATATTGAGGGCCACTCAATATATTTTGCCCCACCTTTTTTTCTTTTCAAGTTTCCTTGTAAGTTCCAGAAATTTTGTACATAAGTAGTTACGTACCTTTTCTACAAGTTTTTATTTTTCCACCTAGTCTCCATACTTTTCTACGGCTTTTCTCCACCTCGAAACAAGGCCTTTATTCCTTGCTGGTAAAATTCCGCTGGGTTCTGCTGGAGCCACCTCTTAACCTCCTCAACAACCACATCGTCACTCTGAAACTTTCTTCCACAAATAGCATTCTTCATTGGCCCAAACAAAAGAAAGTCTGAAGGTGCCAGATCCGGGCTGTATGGAGCGTGTGGTAACACAGTCAACTGCATTTTTGTGATGGCCTCTCTTGTTTGCAAACTGTTGTGTGGTCTTGCATTATCTGGAGTCTCTCTAGGGTAGCAATATATGCCTCTGAGTTGATTGTTTGTCCTTTCTTTATAATGTCCACCAGAATCAGCCCTTTCATGTCCCAGAAAATGGTGGCCATAACCTTTCCTGCATAGATTGCAGACGGAGCCATTTTGAACTTTTTCTTGCGTGGGGAGTCTCCGTGATGCCACTCCATAGATTGGCGTTTTGTTTCAGGTTCAAAGTGGTGTACCCAAGTCTCATCCCCAGTCACACTTCGTGAAAGGAAGTCATCCCCTTCTGTCTCGTATCGAACCAACGACTCAGAAGAAATTTCTTTTCTTTGGGCTTTGTGATCTTCAGTCAGTTGGCGAGGAACAAACCGTGAACACACTTTTGAGCATCCCAGCTGCTGAATTATCGTATTCACACTTCCTTCACTAATTCCTATCTCCAGTGATGGCTCCTTGTATGTGACGCGCTGATTTGATCGAATGATGCTGTTAGCACGTTGCACAGTGTGAGATGTAACAGCCGATGCCGGGAAACCGCTGCGTGGCTCATCATCGAGGCTGGCTCTCCCTCTCTCCAATGATCTCATACGTTTAGACCAGCGTCGAACTGTGCTTCGATCAACAACAGCATCTCCCTAAACGTTTTGTAGACGTTTGTGCAGTGGCGGCTCGTCGGTAGGCACTGCGGAACTGCAGCACCTCTAAATTTTTTATTTACAATTGAAATAATCAAGAACAATATAAGGATGAGCTCACTGAATAACTTTTTCAATAACTTTTGAAACTTTTATTCATTGCTTAATGCTCATCCTTTTATTTCAGTAATTATTTCAACCCATTCTTAGAGACAGCACCCCTAGAATTTTTAGTCACGAGCCGCCACTGCGTTTGTGAATATTTCCAACTGTTTCCTTCTCTGCGGTTTAGAACTCGATAACAGCTCTCTGTTTTCGACGCACATTACTGTCAGACGCCATTTTCGAAACTGCGTTAACCATCGGTTTTATAGAAGGGCGTTTAAAAGCGGTTTTATACAAGGAGGGCAGGTTCAAAGTGGAAAAATCCGGTTATGTGAAGCCAGAAAGTTCAAACTTACGGCCCAAAAGACATTTCAGCACCATGGCCTATTATTTAGCTAAGAAAAATGGTGGGGCAAAATATATTGACTGCCTTAAATTTCAATTATTTGTTTTTGTTTTTGCAATAATTATTATTAATGCCTGTTCACATTTTTGTAAGATTACTACTTATTAGTATCACTACATCAAGTTAGAGTTGTTAGTTAGAGTTAGAGTTGTGAGTGTCCCGCTCACCTTAAACCCAATTTGTACAGACGTTATGTTGACGATACGTTTGCTTTATTCCAAACGGAGAACCAATCAGTTCAGTTTCTAAGTTTACTGAACACACTGCATAAGAACATTGTATTTACACAGGAAAAGGAAGTTGAAGGTTCTATTCCTTTCCTTGATGTTTTGGTCTCCAAATCTGGCTCGACAGTTTTAACTACTACGTAACGGACGCCTACTTTTACGGGTTTGGGTTTTAATCTCTATAGTTTTGGCGACTTTAATTACAAACTAAGTTCCATTCGCACACTTGTTCACAGAGCTTATAATATTTGTTCGAACTTTGCTCTGCTACATAATGAGTTTGAATTCCTTACTGATTTTTTCTTTAAATTTGTTTTTCCACAGCATCTTGTAGGTGTATTGGTAAGTTTCTTAATAATGTGTATTCCCCCAAAATTGTCTCAACGTGTGATGTTCCTAAGAATTGTAAATATCTTATCTTACCTGATGTCTACCATTTTAACTCTTTTGTGAAGAAGCAATTGTTGAGTATTGTGAGGAAATTTTATTTTCACACTGATTTTAAGATTTCCTTTGTAAATATTAATACCTTTGATTGTTTTTACCGGTGTAAGAACAAAATCCCCCCTGCGATGAGCTGTTCTGTCGTTTATTTGTTTACCTGCCCTGGATGTTCCCAGGGGAACTACGTTGGCAGTACAGTTCGTTCTTTGCAGGCGAGATTTTGCTCCCATATGGGTATTAGTCATAGGACAGGGAAGGTTTCGTTGAGAAAAGAACAGTCTGCTATCAGAAGTCATTCCATCAATTGTAAAGTTGACGTTTCTATTGAAAATTTCAAAATTCTTAAATCATTAAAATGCTCATCCTCCCTTCGTATTTATGAATCTTTATGTATTAAGTTTTTCAATCCTAGTCTAAACATTGATTGTGGTTGTTACCCCCTTTACATTAATTAGAACAATTTTCCCTGCGACCCTGTCTTCTTTTTGCTTCAGTTTCTTGTGGCTTTCAAGTGAATACAGGTAGGTATGTCGGTTTATTCTTGTGATTTTCCGTTTAACTTTTTATTCCGTTTAACTTTTTATTTGTAAAGGTTTTTAGCAAGTTTATTCTTGTGATTTTCCGTTTAACTTTTTATTCCGTTTAACTTTTTATTTGTAAAGGTTTTTAGCAAGTTTATTCTTGAATGTCTTTAGCTTTAGGTTTTATATTTATCATTCGTATATGTTTTGTCATTTACATATTTAACTTTTGATTAGATTTTGTCCTAGCCTGTTTCTACTTTGTAATTTTTATTTTTATTTTTGAACAATTTTAATTTTGTACACTAGATTAGGTTTTAACTCTCGTCATTTATATCTTTTGTCATTTATTAATTTTAGCTTTTTATTAATTAGGCCTTGAAAATTGGTAGTTGCCCGAAACGTCGGCTGCAGCCAAATATAATTACTTTTTTGCTCTACATCTTCGTTTTTATCCGGAATATATATATATATATATATATATATATATATATATATATACACACCTTTATTTATACCTTTATTTATATTTATATTTATAGCCTTTACAAATATATATATATATATATATATATATATATATATACCAGCGCCTCGGTGGTTCATCCTTCCACACAATAAAAAAATTGGTTGGTAGATAAATGGGTACCTTGGGTATCTTAGTGGTTAAGACACTGGGCTGCTGGTGGAGCTTGGTTCGGATTCCACGTTAACTGGCGGTCTAAGATGGAGTGACAAGTTGACTTTCTTCAGAATGAACATTTCGGACGCAAGCAAAACCTTGGTTAACCAAGGTGTGTGTGTGTATATATATATATATATATATATATATAGGTACCTGGTGATTACAAATGATTTTCCCGATTTTAAACATTTATTATAGAAAAACTAACAGAGCTACAGCGAAAAGCAAGATATACAAATAAAGAACATTTCAGGAAATTTTTATTTGTAATATTGAACATGTCAGAGAGAGCCTTTAAGTTAACGTGTTTTGTGCTCTTGCCGCTGAGAAAGTGTACGGTCCATTCTTCTTTGCTGAACAAACAATTAACGGTATCATTTACCGCGATATGCTACAGCTGTGGCTGATGCCCCAGCTGCTAGAGGACAAAGCTGATATGTTTTTTTGAGCAGGGTGGTGCGCCACCCCATTTCCACAATGAGGTTACAACATTCTTGAATGAGCAATTGCCTGATCGTTGGATCGGGTGTGGGGGACCCATTCTTTGCCCGATCTAGCCCCCCCTTGACTTCTTCCTCTTGGGGTATGTCAAAAATGAAGTTTTGTTCCACAAATTTCAACAACTTTGGAACATTTGAAGGATAGGATCCGTGAGGCTGTTAGAAAAGTCCAGTGTGATATGCTACAAAATGTATGGAGGGAAACAGAATACGCTTTGATGTCTGCAGAGCCACAAACGGAGCTCATATTGAACTTCAATAGCTTGTAAATAACACTTTTTGAGTTGTTCTTTATTTGTATATCTTGCTTTTCGCTGTAGCTTTGTTAGTTTTTTATAATAAATGTTTAAAATCGGGAAGATCATTTGTAATCATCCGGTATATATAGGGTGGGGCACGGGAACCAAGTGTTTTTGGAATAATCAGGAAAATGATATTTATTTTTGTAAAGAAAATATATTGGTAGAACAACATTCGTAAGAACATAGCATTTCATGTCATAATAATCATGTACCGAAAATTATATCTGGCATATGATGTCCTTGGCCGTCGACGCATTGTTGAAGGCGTTTACGAAAATTGGCCTCCACTCTTCCCAGCAGGTCTCTGTTGATTTGGATGATTTGTTGACGGATCGCTTCCTTCAATGCATCTAATGTACGGGGCTTGTCCTCGTAGACACGTGACTTGAGGTACCCCCATAGAAAGAAGTCACATGTGGACAAGTCAGGGGACCGAGGGGGCCATGCAATGTCACCAAATCTCGAAATGAGATGGTTGGGAAACAGGGGGCGAAGAACAGCCATTGACGCTCTGGCGGTGTGTGGCGTGGCCCCATCTTGCTGAAACCACAAATGTCGACGAGCAATACGCCTTCTTCGTAACTCAGGGATGAAAAAGGTGTTCACCATCTCAATGTAACGCCCAGATGTTATGGTAACGGTAACCCCATTTTGTTCGAAGAAATAGGGACCGATGACGCCAAACTTTCCCACCGCGCACCAAACTGTAACCTTAGGGCTATGCAGCGGTTTTTCATGGAGTTGTCGCGGATTTTCAGCAGCCCAATACCGACAGTTTTGAGTGTTGACGGCCCCATTAAGGTGGAAATGGGCTTCATCACTCATTACCACCATCATGTTTTCATTCTGCTCATAAAGTGCAAGCATTTCCTGTGCAAAATTCAGTCGTTGGGGGCAATCGTTTACATTCAATTCCTGCACCATCGCTAACTTGTATGGGTGAAAATGTAATTCTTCATGCAAAATCCGTCTAACAGTACGATTGCTGATTCCGAGTGCAGCTGAATGTCTCCGAGCAGAGCGGCCTGGGCTTTGCAACATCGCTTGTCTGACCCTTTCAACGTTCTCTGGAGTACGCACAGTGCGTTGCGGCCCCTTCGGTTTTGTTTTCATTATTGAGCCTCCTGTTCGAAGATTGTTAACCCAACGTAAGATTGTGTCACGAGCGGGAACAGAGTCATTTCGATGAATGTTGAATCTGCGGCGAAACGCACGCTGAACTGCTGTCACTGACTCGCCACTCCTAACAAAATGATCATACGCGAACATGCGGTGTTCTAACGTCCACTGCTCCATGATGGCACCTGAAAGATAAAGGTGAGTGTTAGTTAAAGTTAAATGCTATGAACCCAGGAATGGAATGCTACCTACCGCACGCCCCTCCCATTCCTAATGGCCGATTACTAGCTATTCAAAAAACACTTGATTCCCGTGCCCCACCCTGTATAACCTAAAAGGAATCAATGCAACAGATAAAGTTTGAGCGAAAATAATGTGAAAAAAGTTAATAATAATAATAATAATAGTAATAAAAAAATCTTTTTTGTAAGAATAAATATTATAATACTACACTTTACAATATGACAAAAATTTTTACAGAATATATTTATTTTTACCCGAGTAGTTTGGCCGTTAAGCTTCAGGCTTTCTCCTTTTGTCGTAAGTCATCTCTGCATCAAATTATTGAAATGGGCAAATTGTGGTGAACGAATAATACGCATAATTTTTTCTTTTAAATTCTTAAAACAGCAAAGAGAAAATCGATTCACAAATAAATTGGAATTTTGATCCAAGGAGAAATTCAGAACCACTTAATCGACCATTTAATTTCAGACATATAAAGCAGCAGCACCTCAAAATAAACGAAGTGGAAAACATTTACAGGAAAAATGAAACGTCATTTTTTTTTCTTTTCTTAGTTGGTTTGTACATATGAATGAAAACTGAAATCCTACTCTTCTCGCTCGCCGCGGGCGCGCGCACACACACAGACACACACACACACACACACACAAACACACACCAGCTAAAGGATTCTTTCAAATTCCAACTATGCCTGTTTTCATTATTTTCAGCTGCAGTTACAGACAGGATATAGAATCAAAAAGAGTTCTTTTCCGTTTAATGGGCTGTGGAAAAAAATATGAAAACATTTTTTGGAAGTTGGAAAATAATGAATTTATTAAGAAAAATACATTTTAGGGTGGAGAAACCTACTATTTCAACTTACTACTTGATAAAATTTAGGTTTTAATCAAAATTCCAAATTCATATTAAAAACATTTATTCAGAAAAGAATACGAGTGACATAATTTTACAATTTTTAGTTGTTATAACATTAATATATTCACAATACTCTTATCTAAATATGCCCTTGGAAGCATAGAAGCTTTTTAACCAAAATTTATGGTATTTAGTTTATTTATTTCATAAAAATAGTGAAAGTGGCAAGTAATAGTAATAGTGAAGAAAAAAATAATAATAGCAATGATGATAATAATAATGACTAAGTTTTTAATAATAATAATAATAATAATAATGATTTTATTGTTCTTTGCTACATTTGCAAAGCATACAAAAGGTATAAAAAGAGTGACATACAATAACATATATATATACACACATCTTTGTGATAGGTCATTCCAAAGCATAAGTATAGACAATATAATACAGGGTGGTCCAAAAGTCCTTATCTATTTTGCTGAAATAATAGTATTTTAGGATAAAAACTTAGTAACATAATTATTAGATGTATATTTATTTATCAAGCTTTGGTTAAGATTCGACGTGAGCACCATCAGTATCTCTACAAATCTCAGATCTGTTCACTGCATTGCGGAACACATTCTCAAGCATTCTGGGATTATTTTAGCGACTGCCGCGACAATGCGGTTCGCAGATCCTGCAGGTCTGTAATTCTTGGTTTGCAAAACTCAGACTTTATAAAGCCACACGCAAAGAAGTCTAATGGTGTTAAATCCAGAGAGCGTGCTGCCCAGGGCCTGTTTCCACTACGTCTAATCCAACCATTTGGTAAGAGCTCATCAATGTACGCCCGAATGATATTTGCCTAATGACATGGAGCTCTATCTTGTTGAAAGACAACAGTGTCGATAATGCAAGCTGAATGAAGCTGAGGTTCAAGAAACTGCTGAAGCATGTCAAGATAAATTGGCTCTGTTACCGCAGCTTCTGCAAATAAAGAGGTCCGTAAATCTTCAATCTTGTCATATCCAACCAGATATTAACTTTGGGAGAATCTCTCTCCCATTCGTAGAACTCGGTTGGTTTTTCACTAGCCCAGATACGGCAATTATGTCGATTAACCTTTCCGCATGTGTGGAATATCACCTCATCGCTGAAGAGAATGTTTTAATAAGTTTTTTATATGAAATTTTTCAGTGAATTCTGTGTACATGGCGGATCGTCTTGGATAATCTTCTTCGTGTAACTGATGTAACACTTGAATATGGTAACTTTTTCTTGTTAATGTTGATTTTAAAATCCTTAGAATAGTCACTTTTTGTATAGTCAGTTTACGTGATGTTGTGCGCGTTGACATTCTGTAGGTCCTGGTTTGTGAAATCTTCTTTCGAAGTTTTCTCGAATTTCTTTGCACTTCTTCCCTTGGATACGTAGTGTTACTACTATCACACGTTCTTGTACGTACATCCATCATCATCTGTGGCTTGTAGAAAATAAAATAGAAATTTCATTATTTCAGAAAAATAAATACGAAATTTTGTACCACCCTGTACAATAAACAATATGAAACACTATTAACAGCGACGCAACAATAATAATATCAACATTACAATTTATTACTGTTTGTATGCCAGTTGATGAGCCCACCAGTTGCTACAGGAAGCATACATACATACATACATACATACATACATACATACTTACGTTTGGTTACTTTAGGTGAGTTCGAACGACGGTTCAGGATCGACCTACGGTCGACCCCTCTGCAGCATCCCGCCTCATTTGCGTGATTTGGTGAAGGAGGGAATTCCTCTCTGATCTCCTCCTGCCCTCGTAGCCAGCCACGCATGGCTGGTCAGCGACTTTGCACAGGAATCTGTCCAGCTGGTTCTTGAAGTTATTCAGGTCGGTGTGCTGGAGATTCCTCACTTCTTTTGGTAGAAAATTGAAAAGCTTTGGGCCTCTTATTCTGAGGATATTTTCAATCCTCGTTTTCATGGCCCCTTGTCCCACCGCAGCTGGGACCGTACAAAATCTGCCTCTTCTCTCATTCCAGTTTGTTTCTATTTCATTTCTAAGGTTAGGGACAGAGCCTTCAAGTTTTTCCATATGTATATTATTGTGTACCGCTCGCGCCTTCTTTCGAGAGAGTAGAGTTTCAGTAATTGTACTCGAGACCAGTAGTCTTCACCTTCCGTTTCCTCTACCTTAGATGTAAAAGTGGTTTGTATAGCTTCAATGTTCGCAATATCTCGTTTTCTGTATGGGCTTGTGAGTACTGAGCAATACTCAATTATTTGTAGGACTAGACTCTTCCATAATTTGAGCATGCTGTTTGCTTTTCTGCTGCGGAAGCTCCTTCAGATGATTCCCATTATTGTTCTAGCCGTCGTAATTTTGATGTTATAGTGCTCTCTGAATTCTGCATCCGACGACATTATTACTCCAAGATCCCTGACTTGTGTATTTAGTGTTATCTGTTTGGCTTGCAAAGTTTTGTACCCTTTTTTCTGTAGCTCCTTGTTATTACCATATCTTAGAAGTTGGAATTTTTCTTTGTTGAACTTCATATTGTTGTCTTCTGCCCACTGGAATAATGTTTGAATGTTGTTTTGTAATTTTTCTATGTCACTTCGTTCAATATTTCCTTGCATATCTTTGTGTTATCTGCGAAACATGATACAATACTGTCATTGATATCTGCATCAATATCTGCAATCATTATTATGAACAGCAAGGGAGCAAAAACTGTCCCTTGTGGGACAAAGCTTTCTACTTCCGAGACTTCCGATTTGACTCCATTTACCACCACTCTTTGTGTTCTTTGCGTCAAGAAATTAAATATCCGTCTTCCCAGTTTTCCAGTAATTCCTGTATTCTTAAGTTTATGTGCTATAATTCCATGGTCACATTTATCGAAGGCTTTAGCAAAGTCCGTATATATTACATCTATGTTTTGTCGTCGACACAGTGTTTCCAATATTTTCTCCTGGTGGTCTAATAGCTGTGATAGGCATGATCTTCTCGCCCTGAAACCTTGTTGATTTGGGTTGTATAAGTTCTTTCTTGTAGGTAGTAGGTAGTTTCGGGTCTAATTATACTTTCAAAACACTTTATAAAGTGTGAGGTGAGAGCTACCAGCCGATAATTCTTGGGCATTGCCCTGTTACCATCTTTGAATAAAGGGGCAATGTTCGCGTTCTTAACTCTGTGGTATCTGCAACACTGCAACTATTGAGGCAAAGGCGATATGGTGCGATCTCTGCCAGTTGCTTTTTGATTTCAGATGCCTAGAATGGGAAGATGAAAAAATCTCCCTCATAATGAACGCAAAGCAACTTAATGAGAAAAAGTTTTTCTGCCAAAACTGCATGACCGAAATAAACTCTTACGGTATTTAAATCAGAAAGAGACTACGAGAAGAAAATAAAAATAGAAAGTGTGAATAAAGAACAGAAAAAAATAGAAACGAAGAAAGACGAAGTAGAAATAAATCAAATACCGTCACACAACGAGGCCGAAACCACACAAGCAACAGATAGTATAAAGCCAACGAAGGACATAAGCACAAATAGCACAAATAGGAAAAGACAAGAGTGCAGTCAAGAAAATGGAGTGAAACTGTCCCCCAATAAGGAGCAAAAAACAAAGGCCACGAGTAAATATGGGGAAAGAATTATATTTAGATATTATGCAATTGTAGATATTGTAGATAATTGTAGATATAAAAGAGGACAATGTATATATGAACATCCCCCAATATGCAATTTCTTCTATAATAATGGTCATTGTAAATTTGGAGACAGATACAAATTGTACCACCCGGACATCTGTAGGACTTACGCAAAATATGGAACCTACGAGTACGAAAAAAAAATGCTACTATCAACATCTCCCGACGAACCCAAAGGACAAATGACAAAGTTTAAAGGAAAATAGGAATATCAATAACAATAGGAATAACAGTAGGAACACAAAAAGCGAAAAAAAAAAAATTTTCAACATCGCAGACACGATATAGTTGCTAAATGTCATACAACGCATGCAGTTGACACAGCTGGAAACCCCCCTTATACTGGATATGGAGAAGATCCCTGGACACTGGGAAAATACCGAGCATCTTGAAAAGAGCAAACATTGTCCCTATATATAAAGGAGGGGATAGATCTCAAGCAAAGAAATATAGACCAATGTCATTGACGTTCCACCTCACCAAAGTTTTTGAAAGAATAGTTGGAGAGAAAATCTATGATTTCTTGGAGTAGAGTAAAGATTCAACGAAAATCAGCATGGATTCCGATCAGGAAGATCATGTCTATCACAACTTATAGAGCACTATAACAATATCCTAGATGCACTTGAAGGCAATGACAACAACAATATCATATACACAGTTTCTGCTAAAGCTTTTGACAAATGTGATCATGGTATAATAGCACATAAAATGAAATACAGTATATGGGAATAACAGGCAAAGTGGGAAAATGGATCTACAACTTCCTCAGAGAACGTCTATAGGTCGCCAAATTCAAGGTATATCATCATCAGAATCGGAAGTACGCAGCTCAGTACCACAAGGTGAGTACTGGTCCCACTCCTGTTCATATCATGCTAAAAGACATAGACAGTGGAGTAAACAGGAACAGTATAGTAACAACCTATGCAGACGATACAAAGATCAGCAGTCTGAGGAACTCAAACAGACTGCATATTATGCTCCAGATAGACAGGAAATTCAGAGAAGCACGAAAGCGATCGATCTGGGGGCAATAATTACCGATGATGCGAAATTCGAAACACAAAATCAGATAGCGCTACACAAAGCAAAAAGAGTCGCGGGACAGGTACTAAGAACGTTCAAAAGAAGAGACACGACAGTGATGACTCCCCTGCTATAAACACTGATTATACCAAAACTTGAACACTGCTCAGTCTTGACGTCCCCATACAAAAAGGAAGAAACTAATAGACTAGAAGAAACTCAGAGACATTTCACAGCAAAGACTGATGGCTGCAAAGAACTCAACTACTGGGGAAAACTACGTAAACTAAATCTGTACTCCCTGGAAAGTGATCGAAAAACTGGTACCAAACCTCAAACTAAACCTAATTACCATTCAAACAACCCTGGAAAATAGGAAAGGCAGAATGTGTAATGTTCCCAAATTAGGTCCGACAAGGGACCTCTTCAACACTGGAGGAAAATAGCTTGGTTGTCGGGGGCCCCAAGACTTTTTAACCAGCTTCTTAAGGACCTCAGAAACGTTACAGGGGTCAAAGTTGAAGTCTTCAAGAGAAGACTAGATGCCTGGCTCAAGACGGTACAAGATGAGCCGGGTGTACCTGGCTATGTACGGTGGAGAGCGCAAGAAAGCAACTCGCTCCTCCTCCAAACCAGGCCTAGAGGCGGGGCCACCAGCTTGACCTTCGTGTGAAGAGAGATCAACACGCTGAACATCAACGAGGTTACGAGGTTACATACACACACATACATGCATATATACTATACATGCACACACATAGACATACATAAATACTTATCTCCATGCATACAAACATGTATGTACTGTACATACATATAGACGCACTCACTTGCTCATCATACATTCGGAGAATTAGGATAGTAATGACTTCATATATTTACATAGCAAGGAACTGCCATTAACAAGCAAATTTTATACTTTATTGGCAGAATGGAGTTGTATGGTAAATCTTGATAGATAATACAGATTAGCTTTAAAGATATAGGGGCGAAGTACATGGAGATTACCTGTTGTAAGCTTCAAACATGTTTAGAAATACATGCAGTTAGGATATTCGGCTTGGATTACACATTCACACAACTGCACAATACCATGTAGGTATTCCGCTAAGATTATACCTTCGTAATTTATTTGGATATTAGACGCTGAAATATAATTAAATATATTAATATTATTAATGTTATCAATACCCATATCAATATCAATATCAATTAACACTAATAATTAATTATCAATACAGTTAGTATAAATATAAAAAG
This sequence comes from Bathynomus jamesi, assembly GCA_023014485.1. Classification (NCBI taxonomy): domain Eukaryota; kingdom Metazoa; phylum Arthropoda; class Malacostraca; order Isopoda; family Cirolanidae; genus Bathynomus; species Bathynomus jamesi. Next base: position 569,971 of record JAJOZX010001291.1, read on the forward strand.
GCTATACATCATGTAATTAAATACTATTAATATTAATATAATGAAATATAGATATAATAAGACTATACATCATATAATTAAATATTATATAATTAAAATGTAGAAATATTAAATACTTTGCTTATTGAGTACCTTAACAACCTTAGAGACCTTGATCTTGTCATATTTGGTTTTCTTTTATCGGTTATTATTGTCTTTGCTTTGCTACATAGAAATATCGAAATAAATATGGAAACAAGAGTATGTAGTTTAATTTTGTTAATTGAAATAAGACAGGCGATATAGAGTTATGGCTCGTATGAGTTGATCAATTTGTCTTTCATTTTCCTTTGGAAGATTTTTAATGTCCTAGATTGTTTCATCTGATCAAATGAATTCCAAAGATTTCGACCAGTTGAGGATATGGATCGAGTCGTACAATCTAGAGTATAGTTCGGTTTTCTGATGTAGTGTACGTGTCTGATTGTCTTGTGTTAAAGCGGTGTTGTATTTGGGAAGTTAATATTTTGTTTTGGATGATTTTTGGTGCAGTATTGTGGACGGGCTGATACCTATATGAGGTAATGTTTAGTTTGTAGATTTCTCCTAGTTTGAGAATTTTTAACTCGTGGAATATTTAATCTGTACTTTCATTATGCTCGTTCGATTTATAGATTTCCCAATTAAGCTTTTTTGCATTACCACCAATGGCTGTAGCTAATATTGACGTGTGCTTCCGTAACCACTAATGCAGTATTGTAGGTATGGGTATACCATGGTGAAGTATATGGATCGAAGTACCTGTTTTTAGAGTACCGCACCTGCTTTCGTAATTATAAATAAGATCTTGGCTAATTTTTTGCATAGATATTCAGTGTTAATTGAATGGGAGGTTTTAATCGATGGTAATTCCCAGAAGTTTGGCCGATTGCAATCGCTGAACAGGGATTGAATTTATGTGTAGGTTTAAAGGGGGCAACGATTTCTTTTTTGTGATGACCATATAAGCTGCTTTTTAATATTTAAGGATAGTTTGTTGGCATTAAGCCATTCATAAACACTTTGGAGTTCATTGTTGGTGGTCGTTTGTAGTAGTAGTGAGTTTTTATGATGGTAATAATCATGTAATAAATGCAATATAAAGTTTACAAAATGTTAAAAAAATTTAAATGAAACGATTTATTGTATATTTAGTAGAAAATAAATGATGCTTAATAAAGAAATATAAAAATGGCAGTAGTGAATTTATACATCAATAGGAGCTAATGAAGTGCTTTTTCAGTGACTTGCGAAATATATTTACGTGTAGTGATGAATCCTGCCTGATATGCATGGGAATTACACTCCATACATCAGCTCTCTTGAAAGAGAATGCATTTCCTGCAGTTTCTATTGTATAGTTAGGTTTGTGTATAAAATTACTGAGCGGTCTGGTATTATTAACGATGTTGTATTTGATGAGGGGTGATTGTTCTTAGAATGGGTGATATATGTTGAATTTTACTAATAACTTTGAACATACTGACAGCAACATTGGGGAAGTGTGACTGTCTGTTCTCATTATTCGAAAGAGTTCGCAGACATTTTTTATGAATTACTTCCAAAGGATGCTTTATATATTTGTTTGAGCTACCCCATGTTGAAATGCAATATAATAAATGTGGATGAAGGAATAACACAGGGTAAGGAGTTTTGAGGAAGAGTCGTTTTAAATTTAAATAATATGAAGAGAAATCTTGATATTTTCGATTTGATGCGTTGTAGATGACTTTTGAAATTTAGTTTTTCGTCTAAATTAATGCCAAGTACAGTACTTTAATCTCATTCGCCTTTGCGAGAATAGTATTCCCAATTTTTATTGTACAGTTTGTATTAATGTGTTTTGTAGTAATAATCATATTAGCACAGAGTTTATTAGCACACATCCATTTATACACATTTTCTAATTGCCTGTTCGTTTCATTAATCAGAAAGTCTGCGTTATGATGGGAAGTAAGTGTGGTATCACCTGCGTATTGTACGCAATGTAATGTGGTTGAAAGATGAAAATCGTTGACGTGAATTAGAAATAGTAATGGGCCAAGAATAGGCACTTAGAATATGTATGCTGATATTTGACTAAAAATGCAATAAGTATCGAAAATATAATACAATATAGAAAATAAAATAATATATATAGCCTGACAGGCTAACCTAACCTGATAGACTATTCCAATCTTAGCTTTTACAGTTTATCGAGAGAAAATGAATTTCAGAAAATTGTATGATAATATATGCCCAACGTAACCAGGAAAAGGAGAACAAAAGAAGGACAAAATAAGGACAAAAGGAGAACATAAGGCAAAAGGAGGACAGATGTCAATCTCATGTCCTCTGTCCGGCAGGCATTTTAAATATGTATATATTTTCCGGCATTTTACTTGGATATGATCCAGACTTAAAAATGAGCTTCCCACAAGCTCAAACGACCCAATTAATACCTGATATGTCCTCCTTTTGCTGGACGTCTGGTAACCCTAAACGTAACCGAACTAACTGTAACCTAACCTAACCTACCTATCCTAACCAATAGCCTAACTTATTTCTTCACCCTAAAAATGTACTTTTCTTAATAAATTTATTATTTTCCAACCCCCAAAAAGTTGTTTTTATAGTTTTTCACAGCTCGTTAAAAGGAAAAGATCTGCAAGAAGTGTGGAACAATTGATTTTTAATTTGTATGACACATCAAATCCCTTATCTACTAGCAGAAGCTACTGGTAAAAATACCACGTTTAAACAATCAACAGGAGCAATTTTAATTTTTGTAATAATATTTCCTGGAATTAGCACATACACAAACAAACGAACATTATCCGATTACAGCTTTATATATATATATAGATTAAATTTTACCTGCGGTTTCGATTAATTGTAAACAACTTTTACCTAACAATTTTTTCTCTCGAGGAGACGTTTCCGTGATTTAGGGTATATATATATATATATATATATATATATATGTATATATATATATATATACATATACACACGAAGGTAATTTAATAAGTATCTGCACTTTTTATTTTCACAATTTTATTTTCACATCTGATAGATTATAAACACATCACTTCTCAACATAGTCTCCCTGTTTCTCAATACATTTAGTCCAACGATCTACAAGCTTCCTAAGGCCATCACAAAAGAATGTTTTTGGCTGTGTGCGTAGCCAGTCATGCACCGCCTCCTTCAGGTCATCATCACTTTGGAATCGTTGACCTCTCAAAGCGTCTTTTAGATGTCCAAACAGGTAAAAATCCGAAGGTGTCAGGTCTGGACTGTAGGCTGGATGGTCGAGAACTTCAAATTTAAGTTCTTGAAGGCATTTTCTAGTCTGTGCAGCGGTATGAGGGCGCGCATTGTCGTGTAACATAATAACACCTTCCGACAATCTTCCTCTCCGTTTTGTGCGAATTGCTTGCTTTAACTCATTCCGAAGCATGTCAGAATACGATGCGCTTGTTACTGTAGTTCCACGCTCTAGATAATGTTCAAGGATAGGGCCTCGTGTATCCCAAAACAGTGTTAGCATAACTTTACCTGCTGACTGCTGCGCTTTGAATTTCCTTGCAACGGAAGATGTTGGATGCTTCCATTGCATGCTCTGTCGTTTGCTTTCTGGTTCATAGTGATGGATCCAGGTTTCATCTCCAGTGATAATGCGCACCAAAAAGTTTTCACCTTCATTATGATACCGGGCCAAAAAACGAGAGCAGACGTCCATACGATTGCGCTTGTGCTCTTCCATCAACTGTTTGGGCACCCATCTTGCACAAACCTTGTGAAAGCCAAGAATGTCATGAACTATCAAATAGGCTGACCCTTGACTGGTTGATGTTGACGGTCGTCCTGAGCATCTGTCACACATGTCCGACCTTCCTTGAACATTTGAATCCACTCGTACACACTTCGCTGTGGTAACGCGTTATTCCCATACTGAGCACATAAACGCGTGGGAATTTCAGCTCCTTTCACACCTGCCCACAAAAAACGAACCAAGGATTTCTGTTCTTCCAGAGTACAAATTGAAAGCTGCGCAGCCATGCTCACGACTCGTACGATATGTGACAACTACGAGTAGCCTAAATAAGCCTAAAGATCTCAGTTTAGCTCGTTATTACGAGTATATATTATACCTACTATATTATCACTAAAATAAAAAGTGCGGATACTTATTGAAGTACCCTCGTGTATATATATATATATATCACCCAAACCCGCAGGGAAAAAACTATAAAACAGTGTTTAAAGAGGCTAATTAATTTCGGCCGGTCACAACCAAGCCCTTTTCAAAGCCATAAACTAGTTAAAATGTCTACAAAAGTTATAAAACTTCCGTCCCGCGAAAGAGCTGAAGTTAAAATGACTGTGATAAGGCATAATCACGGAGAGAGAGATGGTGGCTGTCGTACATCTGGCAGTTGACAAAGGCAAAATATTGTCCAGATTTCAAACATTCAAGATGAGAAATCTTGAAGTAAAAATCAATCCTGTACATCTGACAGCCGGTCACGAACCGAAATTGTTGTAAAATATTTTAAAATGTTAAAAGTAAAGGTATCCATACTGTAGGACAGCTTAATATTTGAAATGGTGTTTTCTCCTAAAATATAAAATGCCTCGTATATGTGTCTCTGTTCCTGGTCCCTGACCTTCATGATAAGTTTAGAATCCCCCCATGTGGAGGCTGTCCTCAAAAATACATCGAAGAGACAATTGATTTTCAGAGAAGGATTCATTCCCACAAACGTGACCTGAGATCGGGTAATACTTATAGTAGCTTGGCTCAGCAGAGGGAACATTATAATCATATTTTTAACTTCCAGGTTTCAAAACCACTTCTGGCTCCCCCGCTACTGATATCGGGAACGTAGACCCGGTCAGTGGGGCTGGATCGGCTACCGCCCATGCCAGATGTTCTGGGCCTCTGTCTGACTCACTTTTCATAAACTTCTGCAACATTCGTGGCCTTTTCTCAAATTTTCAATCTGTTGAACACCACCTCACCTCCTCTAAACCTCATCTTCTTTTTCCTCATTGAAACTCAGGTGTCTGGGACGACTGAGAGCAACCCCTGTTCTGTACCCTCTGACTTTATACTCAATTTCAAGCCAAAGGTGGTTCTCGTATTCTCAAACTAGACTCTTCCGAATTCTATACCCTCTGGCTACTGCTAACATGCCAATCTCAAACTAAATACATCTGCGCTATCTACCTTTCTTCTAATTCTACTGACTCTCCAAAATCCTTTGACTACCTCGCTTTCAAAGTGGAATACGTTCTTTCCCGCTCTCCTTTTGCTGAAATCTCCATTTTAGGATATTTCAACGTTCATCACCACATTTGGCTTTCCTCCCATTTCACTAACATCCCTGGTGAACAAGCTTACAACTTTTCTATCCTAAATGACCTGGAGCAGATTGTACAGCACCCTACTCGTATTGCCAATCGCTTTGGAGATAGGCCCAACATTCTGAATTTATTTCTTACCTCTCATCCCTCTTCTTATTCCGTGAAACTTTTCTCTCTGCACTTCCTGTCCTATTCACTACTATGCCGATGATTCCACTCTTCACTTCTCCACCCGCTTCCCAAAGTGTCCCTCACAACAGTCACTCCATGATTCGCGTAGTACGACTATGGAACACCTGACCTCTGACCTCTCTGCTATCTCTGATTGGGGCAGAGAAAACGTTATGCCTTTCAATGCCTCAAAAACTCAGTTCATCCATCTGTCTACTCGTCACAATCTTCCACAAGACTATCTCCTTACCTTCAACAACAGACAACTCAATCCTTCCTCTTCTCTTGACATTCTTGGCGTTTCCTTTTCTCGTCATTTTTCCTGTAAAGATCACATATACTCTCTTTCCAAAACAGCTGTACCGGCTTCGTAGTTTCTTCACCCCAACTCAGTTGCTGTCTCTGTACAGGGGTCTTGTCCGCCCCTGTATAGAGTATGCTTCTCAGGTGTGGGGTGGCTCAACCCACACAGCCCTATTTATCCGGGTGGAATCAAAGGCTTTTCGTCTCATGAATTTTCCGCCTCTAACTGACTGTCTTCAGTCTCTCTCTCTCTCTTCGCTGCAATGTTATCTCACTCTATACTATCGCTATTATATTACTATCGCTATTATAACGGACATTGCTCTTCTGAACTCTCAAACTGCATGCTTCTTCCTTTTAGAGGAGCACGCAGCACCAGACTTTCTACACTTTCTCATTCCTTTTCTGTCCAACTCTCTAACGCAAGGGTTAATCGGTATTTTCAATATTTCATCTACTCAACCGGTGAACTCTGGAACAATCTTCCTCAATCCATCCTTTCTTCTATCTATGACATCCCATTTTTCAAACGCAGAGTGTCTAGGCACCTCGAAAACCCCAGACCTTGATTTTGGCCCTCTTCTTCCTGTATGGGAGGGGGAGCGCTTTCTGCGGGTATTCGCCCTTGGCCCCTCCTTCCTGCATAAAAAAATAACAAGCAATGGATGTAACGAGAAATTTATAAAAATGAATCAGTAAATGATTCCGCATACATAATACATAAAGTACACAGCATAGAGCTACCATTTGTAAAAAAAATTTATGATCTGCTGGCAGAATGGGGTTATTGGACAGCATTTTTTAGATAATGCTAAATATGGAGATTATTTACAGGAAGTGAAAAATGAGGAAAAAGGTGTAAAATTAAGTACAAATGCAATGATTGTTAACCCTGGATGTTAGAGTTACAGTGAAAACCTGGATATATATAACTGGAAATTTTATACATATATATATATATATATATATATATATATATATATATATATATATATATATATATATATATATAATATATATATATATGATGAATAAAACCACGAAGGAAAGGAAACACAGAATGGTGCTCAAGCGCTTTCGTCTAATGACATCCTCAGGAATACTGAAGTAAATAAAGAGTTCAAGACTATATAGAAGTTACAAAAAAAAAATATATATATACAGTGCCCGCGAAAAGTATCCGATCACCCTTGAAATTTGTATTTTTTACATAAAAAACAATGTTTAAATGTATACTAACCTTATATTAGTATTTTGTCATCTGTCCTTTGGTTTGGATGACTTGTTCTAGACGTTTTGGCATGGATTTAATCAAGTTTTGACAAACTTCCACTGATATTTCCTTGCACCATACCTTTTTGATGGCCTCTTGTAATTTTTCGACTGAGCCAGTGTCGTGGCATTCAACCTTATTTTTTATTATTAGCCACAGATTTTCTATCGGATTGAGATCTGGACTATTACCAGGCCAATCCAAAATATCAAATTTATTGTCAGTAATCCATTTTGTCACTATTTTGGCCCTGTGACATGGTGCACCATCATGCATGTATGTTTTTGTCCTTTGGATTGCCATTGCCATTGGAAGTTTATCCTGTAGCATTGCTAAATACCGTGCACCATTCATAGTTGTGTTCTTCGGAAGAAAATATAAGTTCCACGCCCATAGTAACCGAAACAACCCCAAACCATCACACTTGGAGGGTGTTTCATTGTCTTTAGGGTGTATTTAGGGTCCATCCTATTTGAGCCAATAGGCCGGCGAACCTTTTTTGGACAACTTCTGAATGTCAAAAATGTCGACTCATCGCTAAATAAAACCTTCTTCCAGTCATCAACAGTCCAATGAATGTATTTTTTACAAAATGCGACACGTTTTTTACGAATTTTTTCATTAATGAACGGTTTCTTAGCAGCATGGCGAGATGGTAATCCGAGTTCTTTTTGGAGCCGCTCCTGGATAGTTCGTTCAGAAACACCAGATAACAAATTATTCATATTAAATTTTATTTCTTTCGCAGTTATTGTTGGGTTTTTCAATACTAAACGTTTCATAAGTTTGTCTGTTCGCGAATTTGTTTTTCTCGGTCTGCCAGATCGTTTTTTAGGGACTGGCGTGGTTAGGCCACCATTGTTCTTAGCCCGTGAAACCCATAAATTAACGGTACTTTGGGATATGTTTAATTCCTTAGCTATCTGTCTCTGTGATTTCCCACATGCATGCAAAGCAACAATAGCACCTCGACAATCACTCTTAAGTTGTTTTTTAGCACACATTATATATAAATTTTATTTACACCACTTTCAGTAAAAAAAAAAAAAATATCAAGAAATTTACACAAACAGTGAAATCTGACAAATTTGAGACACAGCCACCCGCAACGAAGGCTACCAGAACACTAATTTGAGAATGCGTTGGATAGCTCTCATATCAGCGAGCAACCTCAAAGTTACCAGATGTCGCTAGAACAAATAGAAAGTGAATTACGTGTCTCTGAATATTAAGGGAAAATATTGTATTTTCTTGAGTGATCGGATACTTTTCGCGGGCACTGTATATATATATATATATAATAAATATAGGAATAAAAATTGTGGGAGGAACATACAAATTTGTAAGGAAAACTACCAATTTTAGCACTTTGCCCAAATTCAACACAAGATCAAATGGATTGTTTATAACCAATTTTATAGTTCATGCCTGAATGATATATAGGTCACAAAAAATATGAAAAAATATATATAAAAATAAATTGAAAAATAAAAACTGTAAGAGGAGCATACAAATTAAATTTATAAGGGAAAACAACCCAAAGTTTTAGCACTCTGCCCTTCTTGTCTAAATCCGTTCTGAACGAATTCAACACAAGATCAAATGGATTGTTTACAACCAATTTTATAGATAAGGCCTGAATGATATATAGGACACAAAAAAAATATAAAACTAAATTGAAAAATAAAAATTGTAAGAGAAGCATACAAATTTATAAGGAAACACTACCAAAGTTTTAGCGCTCTACCCTTCTTGCTTAAATCCGTTCTGAACGAATTCAACACAAGATCAAATGGATTGTTTACAACCAATTTTATAGATAAGGCCTGAATGATATATAGGTCACAAAAAAGAAATATAAAACTAAATTGAAAAATAAAAATTGTAAGAGAAGCATACAAATTTATAAGGAAACACTACCAAAGTTTTAGCGCTCTAACCTTTTGTCTAAATCCGTTCTGAACGAATTCAAAACAACGGGATCGAGTTGAAAAAGACCTTTGCTCATGTTAAAGTTATTTTTAAGTTCGATAATAGCAGACTCAAGAATATTTCTATTAACAATGTTGCTAGAGTGAAACAAAACTGAAGCATTATTCCAATCAATACAGTGGGATAACTCTGACAAATGGACAAAAAGGGGACTGGACGACTCTCCCGTTCTAACGGAATGTTGATGCTGTTTTACACGCGTGAACAAATCCTTTCCCGTCTGACCAATGTAAAAGGAATCACATTGTTTACAACCAATTTTATAGGTAATGCCTGAATTATTGGTAGGGCTATTTTTTACTATGATATTTTTCACAATATTGTTATATGAAAATACTACATTAATATCCAAAAGTTTAAGTACATTAGCAGTGCCTTAAAAGCCTGGGAAAAATGGAAGTACTAAAAAATTCTTTGACAAAGTCTTGATCTTGTGTTGAATTCGTTCAGAACGGATTTAGACAAGAAGGGCAGAGTGCTAAAACTTGGGTTGTTTTCCCTTATAAATTTGTATGCTCCTCTTACAATTTTTATTTTTCAATTTATTTTTATATATACTTTCTTATATTTTTTATGACCTATATATCATTCAGGCATTAACTATAAAATTGGTCGTAACAATCCATTTGATCTTGCGTTGAATTCGGGCAAAGTGCTACAATTGGTAATTTTCCTTACAAATTTTTATGATCCTCCCACAATTATTGTCTACAATAATTGGTCATTCGAATCTCTTCATCTCCGTTAGGTCAGTGTTATTATCTTTGTTATTTAACCCTTTAACGCCGGAATTGTTTGTAGGGTTAAGTTATGAATGCGTGTATTTGAAAGGTTACCAATATATAGCGGTCGTCCTTTTAGGGTTAACTAACATGTGATTTATTATTTATTTAATTTATATTTATTTATTTATTATCATTTTTAATATTTTTTACTTCTCCGTTACCCATCACTGGTGGGTCATACCATTGGGTATCATTCAATGGTTCTCGCTATGAACGGGTGTCAGTGCTCGCTATATTTTCGATTTCTTGCGTCCTTGCTACTTAATCACCCTGTTTTGCGGCAAACTTTTTGCACAGGGTTAGTATTACCCTGTGCAAAACACGAGAGGGACAAAATCCAACCGGATGTTCTCCAGACAGAGTTCTCGAAGCTTCTAGAAGCCTCGCACTCAATTTCCGGTAAGAAATATCTGTGACTGTGACGTCATTAAGTCAGTTATATCACCGGATACGTCATACATGTTTACAAAATTTGAATTTATAAGTCTCGTACGGCAGTCCAAGTTACGTCCATCAGTCCATAAAATGAGTTACGTACGTCAGTCTAGTCGAATTCGACCACATAAAGAGATAATATTGATAATGCCGGCAATCAGTATCATCCTAGCCTCGCAGAGTTAGCATAGCCTCGCAGAGTTAGCCTTAGCCTCGCAGAGTTAGAGAAAATGCCGGCAAAACTGTATCATGTTACGAAGATGTCATAGTTAATGTGATTGGCCAATCCTTCTTGATGGAATGAAAAGTCCTAGCCCGACTATCCCATTCACACAGAAAACAGCAATACTTAGTGTAGCCCGGCTGCAGTCCAAGCACGATAGCAACAACTTTCAAGTCACCACAAACTTGCCACTGATGTATGTCATAGTTTATGCAGTTCAAAAGTTGCTTCATGTTGTTATATGTTTCCTTCATGTAGATTGCATGACCAACTGGATTTGATGGCAATACGTTGCCAACATGCAACAAAACAGCTTTTAGACTCAACTTCGATGAATCAATGAACAGTCTCCACTCATCAGGATTGTGAATAATGTTGAGAGCTGCCATCAGACCATCGATGTCGTTGCAAGCTACAAGGTCACCTTCCATGATGAAGAATGGGACAAAATCTTTTTGACGGTCACGAAACTTACACACTCTAACATTTTCAGCGAGGAGATTCCACTGCTGTAATCTGGAGCCCAACAGCTCTGCCTTACTCTTTGGCAGTTCTAAATCTTTGATAAGGTCGTTTAATTCATTCTGAGTTATCATGTGCGGTTTAAAAGATGTCAAGTTATAAACAAATTCAGGGTCTTGTGAAGTTGAAGGCTCACAAGTTTCGCAGGTTCTTTCATTCCCCTCGTCCTCTGACTCCAGGGAGAATGAGTGTCGGGGCTCAGGAACGCGTAGTCCTTCGCCGTGAGGTACCGGGCGTATAGCAGAGGGTATATTCGGATATTGTAAAATCCACTTTTTCTTCTTGCAAATACCTTTCTTGACTGGAGGCACCATGCAGAAGTAACAATTGCTGACATGATCTGTTGGTTCCCTCCACACCATTGGCACTGCAAAATGCATAGATTTCCTTTTCCGATTCAACCACTGGCGAAGGTTTGTTGCACAAGTATTGCAGCATATGTGTGGGGCCCAGCTCTTGTCCTGATCTCCAATCTTACAGCCAAAATAAAGGTGATAGGCTTTCCTAATCACGGCGGTTATAGCACGCTTTTGTGATGCAAAAGTCAATTCTCCACAAACATAACAGAAGTTATCTACACTGTTCACGCAATTACGAGGCATCTTTGTTCAAATTAGGCTGAAAAAAATTCAGTTTCAAAAGCAAACACAAAAAAAGTTTGACAAGGGCGCACTGTATGACTTCCGCGAATGAACTGATGCTGTGGCGTAATATGTAGACGCCTGTGACACATCGACGCCTTGACTCTACTGCGCATGCGCGTAGATATATTTTTTTTATTTAATAAATTAATGTAATTACATTGCATTTTAATAATTTTAAATTAGGTAAGGTTAAGTTAGGTTAGCATTCCATTTATATTAATATAAAAAACATTATGGGAAGCAATGTGTTAAAATGATCCAATCTATTTTTTAATAAATAATTTGCAAATACATAATGTAATAGATAAATTTAAAATTACATTTTATTGTGTGTATATATATATATATATACACAGTGGCGGTCCTAGCAGGCGCTCATGCCGCCCCTCCACAAATGCCGCCCTGTGCGGCTGCCCATATTGCCCATATGAGGAACCGCCACTGTATATATATATATATATATATATATATATATATATATATATACATTAATTTATTAAAACAAAAAATATAACTACGCGCATGCGCAGTAGAGTCAATGCGTCGATGTGTCACAGGCGTCTACATATTACGCGACAGATGCAGTCCAGTTAGTAGGGTGCATGGTTGCCTAATATCTTTATAAATAGAGCCAATTGGCAATTTTAGGCATCATTTTCGTATTCAGTGACCCAAAATTAGTAAAGATTGACTACTTTTATTTCCGAAGCATTTTGGCTGTAGACCAGTGTAATACAAGATTCTTATGAGCACTTACGTGCGCGGTCATATTCTGAATCCTGGTTTAAAGTTAAACGTTAAAAACTAGTTCGTATTGGCATACCCGAGAGCCAAACTGTACTCGTGTATTTTTGAGAGTGAGCTTAAGTTCGTTTATTGTTAGCGTGGCTTAACCCTCATCCAGCCGACCTAACCCGAAGTAAAGAGTCCGTGCGCTTCGCGCTCGTGTGAAACCGTGCTGTCACAGAATTGTCCCCCATGGTTTAGAATCCCCCTTGTTCCTTAGGGAAGCACGGAAGAACTCGCGACAAAGGTTACACCCCATTTTCTCATTTTTACGATTGTCTTTCTTCCACGCATCTCATTTCTTTCTCCTTTACACATTTATCCTTACATACTTTTTCAACAACACGCACACACAGCCCCATACTCCACGTTCTCCCATGTACCCACGATAACCTTATTATTATTATTATTATTATTACATGGAAAAGACATAAATAGGAAACATAAAAATGAAACAAGCATAATGAAAATACGGACATAATGTTGCATAACTTAAAAATTCTAAAACTAGAAGATATTTAGAAAATAAACATTGCTTCATACAGTACATGTATCAAATTGTCAATAATCATCCAATGCAGAATACGGTATTAGTTTCTCGAATCCAGCACCGTTTCTACGCAATACAATCAAAGACATATATGAGAAAAACAAGTTATCCACTTACCCAACCTCTGGAACAACCTTGATCAAGAGACAAAAGAATCTAACACAAAAAAAAATTCTGGAAAAAACTGAACGATAGATTCATTAATTAAATCAAACAAACCAGAATATATGTATTCCCTACCTATTCCCGATCCCTTTTCTCTACACACCAATTACTCTACAATTAAGATAAATAATTTTATTCCTGTATAGTCACAATTTTTTATAATGTCAATGTACAGTATTTAATATTATATAGGATTTTATATATGTAGAATACGGAATGTCTGCATAATCTTAGCTAAATAAAAACTAAAAACACACACACACACACACACACACACACACACACACACACACATATATATATGAAAATTATTTCACGAAAGTAACACGTGAAAAATATTTATGATGAATAAAACCACGAAGGAAAGGAAACACAGAATGGTGCTCAAGCGCTTTCGTCTAATGACATCCTCAGGAACACTGAAGTAAATAAAGAGTTCAAGACTATATACAGGTTACAAATATATATATATATATATATATATATATATATATATATATATATATATATATTTGTAACCTGTATATAGTCTTGAACTCTTTATTTACTTCAGTGTTCCTGAGGATGTCATTAGACGAAAGCGCTTGAGCACCATTCTGTGTTTCCTTTCCTTCGTGGTTTTATTCATCCAGCCGACCTAACCCGAAGTAAAGAGTCCGTGCGCTTCGCGCTCGTGTGAAACCGTGCTGTCACAGAATTGTCCCCCATGGCTTAGAATCCCCCTATTTACAAATGTGTAAAGGAGAAAGAAATGAGATGCGTGGAAGAAAGACAATCGTAAAAATGAGAAAATGGGGTGTAACCTTTGTCGCGAGTTCTTCCGTGCTTCCCTAAGGAACAAGGGGGATTCTAAACCATGGGGGACAATTCTGTGACAGCACGGTTTCACACGAGCGCGAAGCGCACGGACTCTTTACTTCGGGTTAGGTCGGCTGGATGAGGGTTAAGCCACGCTAACAATAAACGAACTTAAGCTCACTCTCAAAAATACACGGGTACAGTTTGGCTCTCGGGTATGCCAATACGAACTAGTTTTTAACGTTTAACTTTAAACCAGGATTCAGAATATGACCGCGCACGTAAGTGCTCATAAGAATCTTGTATTACACTGGTCTACAGCCAAAATGCTTCGGAAATAAAAGTAGTCAATCTTTACTAATTTTGGGTCACTGAATACGAAAATGATGCCTAAAATTGCCAATTGGCTCTATTTATAAAGATATTAGGCAACCATGCACCCTACTAACTGGACTGCATCTGTCGCGTAATATGTAGACGCCTGTGACACATCGACGCATTGACTCTACTGCGCATGCGCGTAGTTATATTTTTTGTTTTAATAAATTAATGTGTATATATATATATATATATATATATATATATATATATATATATATATATATATATACACACAATAAAATGTAATTTTAAATTTATCTATTACATTATGTATTTGCAAATTATTTATTAAAAAATAGATTGGATCATTTTAACACATTGCTTCCCATAATGTTTTTTATATTAATATAAATGGAATGCTAACCTAACTTAACCTTACCTAATTTAAAATTATTAAAATGCAATGTAATTACATTAATTTATTAAAATAAAAAAAATATATCTACGCGCATGCGCAGTAGAGTCAAGGCGTCGATGTGTCACAGGCGTCTACATATTACGCCACAGCATCAGTTCATTCGCGGAAGTCATACAGTGCGCCCTTGTCAAACTTTTTTTAGTGTTTGCTTTTGAAACTGAATTTTTTTCAGCCTAATTTGAACAAAGATGCCTCGTAATTGCGTGAACAGTGTAGATAACTTCTGTTATGTTTGTGGAGAATTGACTTTTGCATCACAAAAGCGTGCTATAACCGCCGTGATTAGGAAAGCCTATCACCTTTATTTTGGCTGTAAGATTGGAGATCAGGACAAGAGCTGGGCCCCACACATATGCTGCAATACTTGTGCAACAAACCTTCGCCAGTGGTTGAATCGGAAAAGGAAATCTATGCATTTTGCAGTGCCAATGGTGTGGAGGGAACCAACAGATCATGTCAGCAATTGTTACTTCTGCATGGTGCCTCCAGTCAAGAAAGGTATTTGCAAGAAGAAAAAGTGGATTTTACAATATCCGAATATACCCTCTGCTATACGCCCGGTACCTCACGGCGAAGGACTACGCGTTCCTGAGCCCCGACACTCATTCTCCCTGGAGTCAGAGGTCGAGGAGAATGAGGAACCTGCGAAACTTGTGAGCCTTCAACTTCACAAGACCCTGAATTTTTTTATAACTTGACATCTTTTAAACCGCACATGATAACTCAGAATGAATTAAACGACCTTATCAAAGATTTAGAACTGCCAAAGAGTAAGGCAGAGCTGTTGGGCTCCAGATTACAGCAGTGGAATCTCCTCGCTGAAAATGTTAGAGTGTGTAAGTTTCGTGACCGTCAAAAAGATTTTGTCCCATTCTTCATCATGGAAGGTGACCTTGTAGCTTGCAACGACATCGATGGTCTGATGGCAGCTCTCAACATTATTCACAATCCTGATGAGTGGAGACTGTTCATTGATTCATCGAAGTTGAGTCTAAAAGCTGTTTTGTTGCATGTTGGCAACGTATTGCCATCAAATCCAGTTGGTCATGCAATCTACATGAAGGAAACATATAACAACATGAAGCAACTTTTGAACTGCATAAACTATGACATACATCAGTGGCAAGTTTGTGGTGACTTGAAAGTTGTTGCTATCGTGCTTGGACTGCAGCCGGGCTACACTAAGTATTGCTGTTTTCTGTGTGAATGGGATAGTCGGGCTAGGACTTTTCATTCCATCAAGAAGGATTGGCCAATCACATTAACTATGACATCTTCGTAACATGATACAGTTTTGCCGGCATTTTCTCTAACTCTGCGAGGCTAAGGCTAACTCTGCGAGGCTATGCTAACTCTGCGAGGCTAGGATGATACTGATTGCCGGCATTATCAATATTATCTCTTTATGTGGTCGAATTCGACTGGACTGACGTACGTAACTCATTTTATGAACTGATGGACGTAACTTGGACTGCCGTACGAGACTTATAAATTCAAATTTTGTAAACATGTATGACGTATCCGGTGATATAACTGACTTAATGACGTCACAGTCACAGATATTTCTTACCGGAAATTGAGTGCGAGGCTTCTAGAAGCTTCGAGAACTCTGTCTGGAGAACATCCGGTTGGATTTTGTCCCTCTCGTGTTTTGCACAGGGTAATACTAACCCTGTGCAAAACGTTTGCCGCAAAACAGGGTGATTAAGTAGCAAGGACGCAAGAAATCGAAAATATAGCGAGCACTGACACCCGTTCATAGCGAGAACCATTGAATGATACCCAATGGTATGACCCATCAGTGATGGGTAACGGAGAAGTAAAAAATATTAAAAATGATAATAAATAAATAAATATAAATTAAATAAATAATAAATCACATGTTAGTTAACCCTAAAAGGACGACCGCTATATATTGGTAACCTTTCAAATACACGCATTCATAACTTAACCCTACAAACAATTCCGGCGTTAAAGGGTTAAATAACAAAGATAATAACATTGACCTAACGGAGATGAAGAGATTCGAATGACCAATTATTGTAGACAATCCTGATTCGCTTAGCTGTTCAGTGATTCATCGAAGTTGAGTCTAAAAGCTGTTTTGTTGCATGTTGGCAACGTATTGCCATCAATTCCAGTTGGTCATGCAGTCCACATGAAGGAAACATATGACAACATGAAGCAACTTTTGAACTTCATAAACTATGACAAACATCAGTGGCAGGTTTGTGGTGACTTGAAAGTTGTTGCTATCGTGCTTGGACTGCAGCCGGGCTACACTAAGTATTGCTGTTTTCTGTGTGAATGGGATAGTCGGGCTAGGACTTCTCATTACATCAAGAAGGATTGGCCACTCCGACACTCATTGGAACCTGGAAAAAAAAAATTTCAGTATCCTCCACTTGTAGAATCGAGCAAGATTTTGTTACCACCCTTACACATCAAAATGGGCGTCATGAAAAAATTTTGTTAAGGCTATGGATAAAACGGGGGCAGCTTTAAGTACCTCGGTGGTAAATTCCCAGAGCTCAGTGAAGCAAAAATCAAGGAGGGTGTATTTGTTGATCCACAGATCCGCGAGCTTCTTAGAGATGAGGAGTTCGACAGTATCCTAGGTGGTGAGAAGACAGCGTGGGATGCTTTCCGGTTAGTAGCAACCAATTTTCTCGGAAATATCAAAGCTGACAATTACAGGGAGCTGGTGGAAAACCTGCTGTTGTCCTATAAAAAAATGGGCTGCAATATGTCTTTAAAGATACATTTCCTCCATTCACACCTGGAATTTTTTCCGGCCAACTACGGAGCAGTCAACGATGAACATGGTGAACGTTTCCACCAGGATATCTCAGCGATGGAGAAACGCTACCAGGGGAAATGGAGTCCATCAATGTTAGCAGATTACTGCTGGACAATAACAAGAGATGCTCCAGAAGTTGAATACAAGAGACAAGCAAAGAAGCGACGCGACGGGTTGAATCAATATAAGTGACTGCATTATAGAGGTATGTTACTAATATATGGTATACATATACGCAAAATGTGTAACTTAAATTTTCTTGGAAACTGTTGCCAATCGACTGTTTTTATGGTCATATTCGTTTTCAGCACCCCAAAATCCATAATAGGAAACACATTTTATCTCCGAAGCACAAACTTTTTCAAAATTTGTAGACCAGTGTTATTTTATATCTGGTCAAGATTGTAGAACGACGGAAAGACGTGTAGTATACACAGTAGGGTGGAGCGAAAAATACCTTTTTTCTAGTATGAAGTTCTAATAGTGATTAAAAGTTGCATTTAGTGGACGATATATATCTGCCAAAATATGAGTTCATTTGTTTAATATTTTCAGCTGCCACCAGGGGGCTAAAGTTAACACAATTTTGGGTAAAAAGGAAAAAATGCTTCTATTTTAGGTTTATCAAACTATTATAAAGTTTTATCGTAGAATTATCTAATAGTTTGATTAAGATTCATAAATGATAAGAATTCGTTTTGTAAAAATGCATTTTTATATGCTTAATATCTTCAGCTGCCACAAGAGGGCTGAAGTTAACTTAAAAATGACAATTAAGTATGATTCTGTATTTACTTGAAAAAGGGAACAGTAATAAATTAGGATGTCTCTCCTCCTTTCTACTGGCTTGAGACAGTTAAGAAACGTTATTTCGTGCCTTAGCGGAGTTACCACCCTTTCCCCAACCAACCTCCCTCTAGAAAGGGTTCTTGCTGAAGACTATTTAGTAATTTGCTTTTGTGTCAAATTTTGGCTGTTTTTTCCTTGATTCTAATGTAGCACGAATCCAACTGTCTCTGTTTGTAGGTCCGCAGACTGATCCAGCAGCGTCTGTAACGAGCTTGACGCATCTCTCTACGGCTTGTGTATGACATGGAAACTGAAATAATTATGAATGAAGAGTAGTACCATGTTTGATGCATGATTCAATATCATCAAGAGAAACTCCTTTGGTTATCGGTGGTTCTGCTATCTGAAAATCTTGCCACATAATGAGATCTGTATAGTCTTTGGCATAAAAATTTATTTCTGGCACCTTAAAATACCTGATAACATCTGTTTCTTGAATGCATGCCCTTGCTTTTATGATACGCCTAAATCCCAACTGACGCACATGCTCCCTTTCATCAGCTATCATTGCAATGAGAATGTTTTCTTGATTTGCGTAATATGCATTTCGCTGAATGACTGAGTCATGTACTCTCCTAAGCTCTTCACGGAGATACCGGCTTCTTGCAATCATATGCCACATATGTTTAGCACCATATTGGCATAATGGTTTACGCTTTATCTGAAACCACATCGGTGCGTATACCCTAACAATGAAAGTAGCTAATTCTTGTAAATTGCCTGAAGGATTCTCTGTGCTTGCATATAACCGCAGAGTCCTGTTTGCTGTGGTGAGCCACCTTGAATGTGATATATTGCCTAGACTCTTATGACTAAGAGTCTTTGAGAATGTTACACTTGATATAGCCTTGTGAATTTCAAGAAGGTATTTCTGGTCAGTACTTATGTCATCTACATCAACTTCACACATGTCCTCTTGAATTTCAATGGGTTTGAAGTTAACTATGGGAAGCTTTTCACAGTCTGAAAGTGCTCGGCCAATTTCTCCTGAAAATGCTCTTGGTCCAGTAGTGGTACCATCCAAGTGATGAAACAGATGGCGCAATGGAAGTTCATGAAAGTGTAAAAGGCATATCAGCCACTGCAATGGCTTATTAAAGGATTCTTCCAGTAATCTTATTGTGCCTCCAATACTACCAGTGTTAACCACTGTCGAATCACAGCCAACTGCAACGATGTTCCCTATATCAACATTCCTTTCTTTCAAGCAATTCACTAGCGCTGTGCAAATGTATTTAGCTTTGCCACTGGAAGGTGTCACATGTGCAAAGTACAGAGAGTGTGGTTCAGATATTATGCTGATATGCTCTTCGCGTTTGGTTCTTTGGTGGTTAGAGCCATCACTCTCCTGGACTTGAATCATTGTTTTATCCTTTCTGCCATCAAAGTATAATCCCCGCATGGTTTTTGGCTCTCCTATCTGTTGTAGTTCCTTTCTCTGTTTTTGTCTTTCACGTCTTAGCTTACTTCTGTCTATAATATTCCCTTTGTCTTCGGGAGTAACAATTTTAAGATCTGCCAATACTGCAGAAGCAATAGCAGCCCCAGCTCTGTCCGACATTTTAAATCTATCACAAGTAATTGCTAATGAAGGCAGTGGCTCACGCATCTGTTGTTCTGATATTACATATTGAGTCGAGGTTGTATCTTCCTCATTATCTTCAGATATCTCTTCTAGTTGTTGAAGTTCACTTGTCTCTGTTTCGATTTGTAAGTTGGACGTATTGGTTATAGCAGCACTAGTTGTTTGTGAGGATTCCAGACGTGCTTTTTCCATTTCCTTTCGATGTTCTCTTGCTTGTAATCGTCTTGTGTGTGTTATGTCAATGCTTCCTATCACCATTATTCTGCGTGTTCGTTGGTCATTTAAAAAATCCTGCTCTTTTGGAGGAACTTTCTTACTCTTTTCACATGAGCATCTCCTAAACTCCTTACATTTGCAGGTGCAGATGTCAAACAAAGTGCATTTTGAAGAGTTTTCAAATTCTTCAAGCTGATTTTTGTACTTAGGCTGATCCTTGCGTGACTTGTATGGCTTTAATAAGGACCTGTATTTATCATGGTACACTCGCATCATCTGTAAAACGCATGTATGTGAAACTATTGGCAAAGAGGCCTTCTTCCAAATATTTTCTACCTTTTTGGAAACTGCCTCTGCTATTTCAGAAAATGAAGGCTCCTTGTTATTCATCTGCTCCTTCACTAAATGTTTTGTGAACAGGTAATTTTTCATAATGCAGTTATAAGTTGGTAGTTGCATATCACTCATCTCACAAGGTACTTCAAATATGGCACACTTCATATGTTCTCTAGTGAAATGTTTATATTTAGTATTTGATGCCATAATATTTTTAAGAAAAATTCACAATCACAAAATATCCTGTAACATCAAAACATTATATAATTAATATATATAATATATTTTATAAGTATATATAATATATTATATAAATATATAATATATTATATAAATAAACTAAAATTATATAATACATTATAACAAGCATTTTATAATAAAATCAATATTATCTCTATATAAATCACTTTAAAATAAAGTTTTATAATACTCCGATCATATTAAAAATCTCTCCGATCAACTGAGCGACTAGGCCTACTACCTAAGAAGACAAGTGTTAACACACTGTTCTAATGTCTCACAGAAAGAAATTCCTTCACACCAAAACCCTCCCCCACAACCCTCCCCAAACCCTCCCCCACAACATTCAGTGTAGTCTCAACATGACTCAGTTACTCTAAATTGTGTTAAATTCAGCTCTCTTGTGGCAGCTGAAATTATTAAGCATATGAAAAGACATTTTTACAAAACGAATTCCTATCATTTAAGAATCTTAATCAAACTATTAGATAATTCTACGATAAGATTTTATAATAGTTTGACAAACCTAAATTAGAAGCATTTTTTTCCTTTTTACACAAAATTGTGTTAACTTTAGCCCCCTGGTGGCAGCTGAAAACTTTAAACAAATGAACTCATATTTTGGCAGGCATATTTCGTCCACTAAATGCAACTTTTAATCACTATTAGAACTTCATACTAGAAAAAAAGTATTTTTCGCTCCACCCTAATACACAGTATATTAACAAGAACACTAACAATTGGTGCAAACCCTAGAATAAACTAGTTATATAACTAACACCAAATTCATAATAACAAGAATGTTGCAAATTATAATATGGAAATACAATTAGCTTTTTACAATACAAAAAGTACTTAGCCTGGCTGCTCAAGGCTACTGGATAAGGTATCACGATACAAATGACAGTACGATTCCAGAACGGGGCAAGATTTAATTTTGTGTGCAGTAAATTAATAGTCCGTCACGTCGATGCTTGAAGAGTCCAGTCCAGTGTTTCCACACACGTCACTGAATTTCCTGAGATAAAGGTCAAAATTTACTGAGATTTCTTGTTTTTCCTTTATAGTTACCGACAGATTTTAAATTAATCTAAACAGCTTTTTTTTTAATATGACCAAATTTAGTACAACTGTATGGCATCGGCCAGAGTATTAATTAGTAATACTGATTAGTATGATAATACTGCATCGCCCTTCTCAAAGGCCCTTCAATTTTGAATTTAGATTAATTTCTTGACCTAAAAGCACCTAAAGTATAGCTAGAAATTATAATATAGCCAGAATAGTATCATAGCATGTATTTTAGAATAATATTCATTGTTCATATACAGCACTGTTTATACGGTCGGCTTCAAAAATACAATATTTTTAGTAAAGATAAGAATCATTTAGGTTAGTAATCAAACACCGTGTGAAACACAGTCTTGCCAGATTATTATTATTATTATTATCATTATTAGTATTAGTATTATTTTACTCAATATTCCAGAGTTAATATTCCTTAGATTTCTTGATTTTTTTCCATTTCCTGAGAATCAGGAAAATTCCTGAGAAGTGGAAACACTGGTCCAGTCCGACTACTAAATCTCCTCGCAGAGAG
Source organism: Bathynomus jamesi (assembly GCA_023014485.1). NCBI lineage: Eukaryota > Metazoa > Arthropoda > Malacostraca > Isopoda > Cirolanidae > Bathynomus > Bathynomus jamesi. Next base: position 592,413 of record JAJOZX010001291.1, read on the forward strand.
GTTTCGTAAGTGTTATTGTTGAAGCGGAACAGGAATGCCTTGAATCTCGTTCAAGGTTCAATCTTTTATTCAGCAACAATATTCACTGGTTTAGATTTCGAGTAACCTTTGACACTTTCAAATACCGAACAAGAAGGACAACCTTTCATCGCCGGTCACAACCAATAATAGAATACCCACACATTCGCCATTCATACCTCGTGCTCTCACGCACACCAAACAAAAGACAATCGCATATCCAAGACATACTCGCGTGCACTCAAGCTTGTTCTGCTACAATAATAATAATAATAATAATAATAATAATAATGATAATAATTTTAGAAAAATTACTGTTGGTTGTAACTACTGGTCGGTTGGTTCGATTTTTTATGATTAGCTATCAAATCCACTCCCCTGCAGAAATACACATACCAATAAATAAATAAATACTAATAAGATGATAATAATAATAATAATAATAACAATAATAATCAATTCTCCCACTTTCCCGCTCCCTGCACAGTTGCGATGAGATAAAATATACTGTTGAAATTAAAATGTTTAACTTTTCATATACTGTACCAGCGAAATGAAACAACGTATAGTACGCATTAACTTTATGGACAAGTATTATTTATACGTTTGTTTTCATTAATAAAAAAACTCAAGATATATAGTGACAGTTTATTCCTCACTCCCGCAATCCCAACCTCAATCTCCAACCCTTCGCATTCTTCGGATAATTCAGTATATTTAATGTTTATTTATATGAAGAGTTATGGTATATGAATATTCGTTATAGCCAAACATTAATCATTTTTATTAGAATTATTATAGTTTCAATATAAGAAATCAATATAAGAAATCAAGCCTCGGTGGTGTAGTGGTTAGCGTCGCTGACTACCAATCCATCGGCCTCGGGTTCGAGACCCGGTGACGGCAGCCGGCGCGCAGCAAAACCCAGCTGTTCATCCTTCCACACAATAAAGAAAGTGGTTGGCAGATAAATGGGTACCTTGGGTGGCCTAGTCGTTAAGACGCTGGGATGCTGGTGGGGCGTGGTTCGGATTCCACGTTAAACTGTAGGTCTAAGGTGGAGTGAAAAGCTTGACCTTCGTCAGAATGAACAATTCGGGAGGAAGCTAACCAAAGGTTAACAATACAACCACAAAACAAGTGATCTTGAAGCTTTAATTAATGCCACAGTTTTTAGCCCATAACGACATAGTTAGAGAATTGCAGCCCATGGTAGAAGAGGCTGACAATGAACCCGATTTCAAACAACGGGATTTACAGTGTTTATATTAAAGTTTAAAAATATTTCTCATTTGGTCATCGAGAACCTAAAAGAGTATATATATATATATACATAAAATATTTTATCATTATTTACTTAACCATTGAAGTATTTACTCCACTATAAGGTGGACGATGATAAGAGCAGAAGGAAGTGGAAACGACTTTACGGCTCAGAAGAAAAACCAAATATTCAACATCTCCAAATAATAAAAGAGAACATCACCTATTTTATTTTTATTATTTAATAATTAATTTGGTGTGAGAAACATTTCTTCTGGGTCTTTCTTTTTTTCTGATTCATCGGGATTCAAGATACAATTCGCCGAAGATCGAAGATTTAACAAAATTACAGGATCCGTCTTACAAAGATCTACTTCGAAAGCAAATTCTTGAAGACATCCATCGAGGAACGACTACATCTGCCAAATATGAAATCGGGATCGGCCGCATCCGTTTACTAGATAATTTTTCACGTCTATGCGCTAAGAATACGCCAAGAACGTCCGAGGCTTATTTAAAACCTGAGACGGGGAATAGCAGCATCTACGTCCTACGAGATCAACTTCGCGTTCGTCCGATCGTCATCAGCTACAGTATTTTACAATAAAAGGTAAGCAGTAGTCTGCATGACGAGAAAGTGTCCGAGTCTCCATACATGGGAGATACAGGTGGGTTACGAAAACTTCCCCTGGTTATCTCTTAATGTGTATACTAAATGTGTTGCAGATTACCCAAGACGTTTAAGAGTGTATAAATGAATATAGAACATCATCAGGCAGACAGACATCATTCCCTATATATATACACACAACAAAACTCTTGTCCAAAGTAAAGGCTCGAATAAAAACAGATAATGAAAGAAATATTTAAATTAAATAATATTCATTATTATAACAAATTTATATTATTAATTTTTTTACAACTTTTCTCACTAATTTTGGAGAAAATTTCATCATGAGTTTTAAATTAACTTAAATTTCACACTTACAATTCATTATTTAATTAATTTCCACTGAACAAATTGTTTGCCCATGAGGGAATTTCGAGTACCTCACGTTAGAAATGAAGAAGTTGTAATGAAATACGGAAAACATTATATTGAGTAGGCTGAATATTTGTGACAAATCTAATAATGGAATACGCGGAGTATCCCTATTACATATTCAGAAAAGAGAATAATTATAGAATAGTATTTAAAGAAAAGAGAGAATGAGTAATAAGAAGCGAAAGAGAGTGAGAGTCGAAAATGAGAAGCGAAAAACTGTGAAGGTACCAAGTTTGGTGGTCCTAGATTTAACCGTTGTTCTCTTATATTGGCGATATTATACTCATATCGTACGTACTTACAGTACTCACAAACCTACATATAAACGATACTGATAAATATCACATTTTTACCGCATTTCATCAACGTTCATAATGATTTAAATATTAAAAAAAAACCGGTTAAATTAAACATTTAAATATTTATAAATTTTATATATATACATATATATATATATATATATATATACTAGGGGCACTCAATATATTTTGCCCCACCCTTTTTTCTTAGCTAAATAATAGGCCATGGGGCTGAAATGTCTTTTGGGCCGTAAGTTTGAACTTTCTGCGCTTCACCTAATCGGATTTTTCCACTTTGAACCTCCCCTCCTTATATAAAACCGCTTTTAAACGCCCTTCTATAAAACCGATGGTTAACGCAGTTTCGAAAATGGCGCCTGACAGTGATGTGCGTCGTAAACAGAGAGCTGTTATCGAGTTCTTAACTGCAGAGAAGGAAAAAGTTGGAAATATTCACAAACGTCTACAAAACGTTTACGGAGATGCTGTTGTTGATCGAAGCACAGTTGGACGCTGGTCTAAAGGTGTAAGATCATCGGAGAGAGGGAGAGCCAGCCTCGATGATGAGCCACGCAGCGGTCGTCCGGCATCGGCTGTGACATCTCACACTGTGCAACGTAATAACAGCATCATTCGATCAAATTGGCGCGTCACGAGCTAGGAATTAGTGAAGGAAGTCTGAATACGATAATTCAGCAACTGGGATACTCAAAAGTGTGTTCACGGTTTGTTCCTCGCCAACTGACTGAAGATCATAAAGCCCAAAGAAAAGAAATTGCTTCTGACTCGTTGGTTCGATACGAAACAGAAGGGGATGACTTCCTTTCACGAAGTGTGACTGGGGATGAGACTTGGGTACACCACTTTGAACCTGAAACAAAACGCCAATCTATGGAGTGGCATCACGCAGACTCTCCGTGCAAGCAAAAGTTCAAAATGGCTCCCTCTGCAGTCTGCAGGAAAGGTTATGACCACCATCTTCTGGGACATGAAAGGGGTGATTCTGGTGGACATTATGAAGAAAGGACAAACAATCAACTCAGAGGCATATATTGCTACCCTACAGAGACTCCAGAGACGTATAAAGCGAGTTCGACAGGAGAGAAAACTGGAAGACGTCCTTCTTTTGCACGATAACGCAAGACCACACAACAGTTTGCAAACAAGAGAGGCCATCACAAAAATGCACTTGACTGTGTTACCCCACCCTCCATACAGCCCGGATCTGGCACCTTCAGACTTCCATTTGTTTGGGCCAATGAAGGATGCTATTCGTGGAAGAAAGTTTCAGAGTGACGATGAGGTTGTTGAGGAGGTTAAGAGGTGGCTCCAGCGGAACCGAACGGACTTTTACCAGCAAGGAATAAAGACCCTTGTTTCGAGGTAGAGGAAAGCCGTAGAAAAGGATGGAGATTATGTGTAAAAATAAAAACTTGTAAAAAAGGTATTTAACTACTTGTGTACAAAAGTTCTGAAACTTACAAGGAAACTTGGAAAGAAAAAAAAAGGTGGGGCAAAATATATTCAGTGGCCTTCGTGTATACATTTTGTTTGTATGCGCTTCTCAATTGCAACTTTTTAAGAAATTCATTTCTAAGAATTACTCGAATGAAAAATATTTAATTGTTTTCATTTTACAATGCAGTAACCATACATGCATCTTACCTTCAACACTTAAACAAATCTAGGAGATATTCCCGAATATAAAATGAAAATTTTATGAAAAAAAATTTAAGTTTCTTAAAAACTTAAAAAAAAGTAATTGAAATATTAAAGTAATTACTGCATAATTCTATTTGCCATTACATTATTCGAACACTTTAATGCTAACTGAAACCTATCAAGATGGATAATTAAGAAACGGATCCAAATTTTTGTATATTAAAGCCCGCTTAATGGTCTTTGAATAGCCAAAGTGACTTTGAAATGGATAAAAAGTAGTTACGATTTAACATGATCTCCCTTTCTCAACTTAAGAATGTTCTAATAGCTAAATTTGCGCAAGGGGAGAAGTTGTTGTTCCTTGTTAGTGTAATCTCTTTTGCGAAATGTGAAGAGGTCATTTGATTTCGCTAAATGGCTCTTTACGCTCCCATTCAAGTGCTTTCTGTTCCATGCTTAACCTTCTTTACATGAAATGTATGGTTTGTATAATAATTAAGTCCTCATGACAAAACTATCATCTCTCTCTCTCTCTCTCTCTCTCTCTCTCTCTCTATATATATATATATATATATATATATATATATATATATATACAGTATATGTGCCTCGGTGGTGTAGTGGTTAGCGTTGCTGACTACGAATCCATCGGCCCTGAGATCGAGACCCGGTGACGGCAGGCGGCGCGCAGAAAAGCCCAGTTGTTCATCCTTCCACAAAATAAAAAAATTGGTTGATAGATAAATGGGTGCCCTGGGTAGCCTAGTGGTTAAGACGCTGGGCTGCTGGTGAGGCGTGGTTCGGATTCCACGTTAAACTGTAGGTTTAAGGTGGAGTGACAAGCTTGACCTTCGTCAGAATAAACAATTCGGGCAGAAGGTAAACCATTTGCAATAGCACACTAAAATTTTATGGTGCTACTATAGCGTGCGATCTACAAAGATATTTACACTACAGCGTGCGATCTACAACATATTAAAACCAAAAATTTAAAGGGCAAATAAAACAAACAATTCATTCTATGGGATATAATGCCCGATTAGGTTAATTGAATGCCCAGTTAAGTCAACTGTATGCCCTTGACAATTAGTTAGGTTAATTTGTGATATTTTCGTTAAAACTAACGAAAATATCACAACTTAACCAATTGTCAAGGGCATACAGTTGACTTAACCGGGCATTCAATTAACCTAACCGGGCATTATGTCCCATAGAATGAATTGTTTGTTTTATTTTAATTTTGTTTTAATGTAATTGAACTATTTGTCTTCATGATTCCCCCTTTTATAGTCTGCCTTGACCTCACATTCGTCCCCAAAGATAAAATCAAGTCACTTCAGGTCAGGTCACCACAAATTCAAGTCAGGTCAAGTCAGGTCAGCACAAATTCAAATCAGGTCAGGTCACTTCAGCGCAAATTCTTTTGTAGACTAAAGATATCGTTGTAGACCGCACGCTATAGTAGCACCAATTTTATTGTATTTTACGGATGGAAAAAACGAAGATAATAACATAAACGCAATACAATCCTTTCTCTTCTCTTAACATTCTTGCTGTTTCCTTTTCTCATGATCTTTCCAGGAAAAATCAAATTTTTATCTTTCCCCCTATCTTTGACCTTCAATCTTTCAAACGCAGAGCGTCCAGGCTTCTCGAAGACTTTGGACCTTCATTTCAGCTCCCTTCTTCTCCTTCTATGAGGGGGAGAGCCCCTGGCCCCTCCTTCCTGCATAAAAAATTTTCCACATACATTGCTGACAAGTTAACGTATAACGGGGCCGTGATGCGTACAATAGTTTCTATGCAATATGAAGCGCTGGGCTTTCTTCGCCAAGTGCTTATTGTAACTTAGCCTAGGCCTAGGCCTAGATCTAGACCTACTGCCTCCTAGATTACCCGAGGTTTACTTTTGGAGATTAATCTCGTTACGAATAATTGTTACGCAGTTGAATCTCTAAATGATTAAGAAAATTACAATCATATGCATTTACTTTCCTTAGTGCAATTAATGCATTCACGATAACACAGACTACTATAGGCATATAATAGGTGGTTTGTGTTATTACGTATGCCTTAACTGCACATGCGGAAATTTCCATCTTGCAAATTTCATAGAAAATTGGTAGCCTATATATTTTAACTATTTCAACTATACAGTATATTTCAGCTATCCATCATAGCAAGAATGAAGAAACATTCAGACGCAAATTTGTCAATTTAAAACTGATGGGACGTAATGTTAATGTCGTGTTTAAAATTTGCAGAAACCTTTGGATTGTGTTTTATGAAATATTTCTCACTTTTTAAAATTGTGGATATAGATAGATACAGTATATATATATATATATATAATATATAATATATATAAATATATATATATATTATATATATATATTATATAATATATATATAAATTATATATATATATATGTGTGTGTGTGTGTGTGTATATATATATATATATATATATATAGAGAGAGAGAGAGAGAGAGAGAGAGAGAGAGAGAGAGAGAGAGAGAGAGAGAGAGAGAAGTAAAAACCTCGGGTATACTGTAAGTATATGGACCAACACTCAGGAACATGCAACTCCGAAGACCCATTCTTGTAACTCTTAAATTATAAATATATATAAAGCACGCGACTAAAAATAAAGTTTAAAAAATTATGAAATGAAACACGTATGAGCAATGCAATAGTGTATTTGTTATATTATTACTAATATGATGTCATCATTATTATTTGTACTGTTCTTATATTTTTATCATCAGAAAAGTTCCTTTTATTATTAATTTCATAATTATGCGTTTAACTCTATTCCTGTATTCCTGTATCCTGGCTCTGTATTCCTCCTGATTTTTTTTATATGACCAAATGTGGCTCTCGAGATGTTGAAGCATCCCACCCTTCATATATGTAGACTAATAACCATATTAAAGAATTTGATATTTAGAAGGAATGCATTTTCGTGCTGACATCTGATGCGCGTCGGTGCATATAATAAGGAAATATTTGCATTGTGGAGTAATGTATAGAATTTTCACTTGTTTAATAATCTTAATGTTTTCCAATGTTCTCAACATCATTGTAGAATCCATGTAAGTCCTCCATATTCCATTCTTCACGTGCAACATCATCAGGTGTAATTTTTAGAAAGTGGTTAAATACAATGTCATATATGAGGAGAGGACCTATGTTAGAAACAGTGAGTTTTTAAAGTTTTTCATAAGGTTTTGAGGGATAAAATTTGAATATATTGAGAAATAAGCATTATTTTTCATCTTTATTCATATTAATAATAATAATTAATAATTAGCAATTACTCAAGTTTTAGTACTTCGTACATATTCATACTTTGTAATTTTTAAATGAACAATCACTAACGTTAATTGACCAAATAAACCATTCACCGTTATTGATTACATTAAATCTTTTAGATATAACTAGGGCGGTCAAAAGTCAATAAAGTCAAATTGTTTCCTCTGGGGCACTTTTCGGTGAAACGACTGAAAAAGCAATAAAAACACCTGTAGGGGGTATATTACCAAAGTTAATAGGTCAACCAAAAGTCAACTTTTACAGGTCAAAAAAATAGCAATGAGGTAAATAAAGTCAATTTTTTGGAATAAATAATTAAAATAACTAAAAATTGGCATCTTTTTGGTTAACTGGCAACTTCGCTGCTCGTATTTGTCTTATTCAGTTATGTCCGTTCTGGTTTTGGATGTGGTTGTGTTGTATGTATTGTGGTTACTGGTTACCATTTTTGATTTGTGATTTTTTCTGATTTGTGATTTCACTGATTTCGATTTCTTTTGATTTCAGATATTTAAAATGCCAAAAGTTGCAGTTAGTTCTATTGCTAAAGTGCGCGCTATAATTGCAAAATATCCTAATGAATTCATTTGTTCAGGAAAAAATGAGCTATACTGTCAGATTTGTTGTGTTGTGGTCAAGCATGACTAATCCTTTTTTGTGGATAAACATCGCTCTACCCAAAAGCACCAGCGTGGTATAGACCAAAATGTGGGAAATGAAAAGACGCAAACCCTTTTAAAGTACAAGTCTTCAGATTTTTCGGAAAAACTTGTGACTACATTTCTGTCAGCCAACATACCTCTTCATAAGTTGAGCAACCCTCATGTGAAACAATTGTTCTCTGAATTAGGTGTAGCAGTGCCTTGCGTGTCAACTTGCAGATCAATAGCAATGAAACAGGCAGAAAGCGAGTTAAGTAGAATAAAACATTTGCTAGAGGGTAAATTAGTTTTCCTAATTGTTGATGAAAGTGAAGTAAGGGGCTCAAAATATTTGAACATACTTGCTGAATTTATTGATGTTCCCAAGAAAACATATTTAATCAGGTGCGATGTTCTTCTTGGAAATGTTAATGCACGAACTGTCATACACAAGATTGACGATACTGTAAAAGAATTCGAGATACCAAGAGAAAATTTCTGTTTACTTCTGTCTGATGCAGCTCGTTACATGGTGTCAGCTGGAGCGACACTCAAGCAACTTTTTCGAAGACTTTTCCATGTAACGTGTCTTGCGCATCTGTTACATAATTGTGCGATGCAAATAAGAGCATTTTATAGTGATGTTGACACTTTAATTGCATGTGTCAAGGCTTCTACTCTTAAAAACAAAAGAAGGAAGGAATTGTTTGCTGAAATAGGAACTCCTCCAGAACCGATTGTAACACGTTGGGCAAGCTGGCTGAACGCTGCTTTTTATTATGCAGACAATTTTCCAAATGTGAAGACAATTGTGGAAAATTTTGAAGATGAAGGAATCATTGTTCAGAAGGCTAAAGAGAGTGTTGCTAATGAAAAACTGCCAAAGCAACTAATGTCAATCAAAATGAATTATAGTTTGATTGCTAGCTTAGTGACTAGGATGGAAGCATCTGATTGCACCATTAGAGAGGCATATGAAACCATTTCTTCTATCAACCTTGGCGAAGATATGTGTTCAGTCAAACAATACATTGAAACAAGACTCAAGACAAATGGTATTTGTGAAATAATTAACCTCAGTAGACCTGAAATCTCACCAACAATTTATGGTCAGCTTTTGCAATGTCAACCAACAACTGCCGCTGTAGAGAGATCTTTCTCCATGCTTAATAAATTATTAAGTTAGGATCGCAATTTTTTGCCAGAAAATGTCGGCAAATACTTCATAATTTACCACAATCGGTCAACTGATGTAGAAGAGCAAGAATAAGTAATTAAAGTATCGTTTTTATTATTGAAAGTAAAGGCAACTTTATAAGTCAATTTTTTCAATTCGTAAGGTCAACTTTCTTAATTTTTTCGGTCAACTTTTGACTGCCCGAGATATAACGTATTCTCTGTTTGTTTCATGTAATAAAATATTTTTTCATTTTGCAAAACAAGTTACGTAAATAAAGTTTGATTTTATTATGAAAAATTAATAATTTCTGCATAATAACATTCCGGTGAACTTTCTCTATTATCACAATAACGAGTTTTTACATAAACTAAAAGAACTAATGACTAGATTTTCATTTGTTAGTACAAAACTTGTCCACATTTAAATACAGTTGAAGTGAAGTTTTTCTACGAAACAAATACAATTTATGAGACTTTGAAAACGTGTACAGAAGATAAAGACAATTGTACATCGCAAAAGAACACAGAATGAAGAACGCAGACTTGAGGCGCATCGTTAAATTTCAAAGAAAGGCAATTTGTGCCTTTGGCAGAATAATTAAATATCAATGGATCCATACGGAATCTATCCATACTATTCGTATAACGTGAAAATAAAAGCTCATTTTGTAATTTAATCATCTCCCCATTGTACATTTTGGAACAATAGGGGAAATTGCTACTCACTTTGAAAGACTCGTTTCAATATTACATTAGCATATGTTCAGGGAAAAGTTACAAAAAGAGACGCAAAAATGTCTGTGAACCAATGGTGAGGGAGTCTTTTCATGCAAGAAATTTGCACAAACTCATCCAATCATTACAGAATACTCGTAGGTTGTCAATTACATTCTTATGCGAACAAATGATATTCAAGAAAACCCATAAACAGGGATGATATCTGAAACTATTATAGTGTATGATAGCTGTTACGTACTGCTACTTAACAGTTAATGTGACTTCTAACCCGTTTGGTGTATATATATATATATATATACACACCTCGTTCACCTCGTTGGTCTCTCTCTTCACACGAAGTTCAAGCTGGTAGCCCCACCTCTAGGTCTGGTTTGGTGTAGGAGCGAGTTGCTTTCTTGCGCTCTCCACCGTACATAGCTAGGTACACCAGGCTCATCTGGTACCGTCCTGAGCCAGGCATCTAGTCTTCTCTTGAAGACTTCAACTTTGACCCCTGTAACGTTTCTGAGGTCCTTAAGAAGCTGGTTAAAAAGCCTTGGTCCCCTGATAACCGAGCTATTTTCCCTCAGTGTTGAGGAGGTCCCTTGTCGGGCCTTTAATTTGGGAACACTACACATCCTTCCTTTCCTATTTTCCAGTGTTGATTCAATGGTAATTGGGTTTAGTTTGAGGTTTGGTACCAGTTTTTCGATCATTTTCCATATGTAGAGTATGGTGTACCTCTCTCTCCTTCTTTCTAGGGAGTAAAGATTTAGTTTACGAGTCTTTCCCAGTAGTTGAGCTCTTTGCAGCCATCAATCTTGGTTGTGAAATGTCTCTGCGTGTCTTCTAGTTTATTAGTTTCTTCCTTTTTATATGGGGACGTCAAAACTGAGTAGTATTCAAGTTTTGGTATAATCAGTGTTTTTAGCAGGGGAGTCATCACTGTCCTGTCCCTACTTTTGAACGTTCTTAGTACCTGTCCCATACCCTTCTTGCTTTATTTATCGCTATCTGATTTTGTGTTTCGAATTTCGCACCATCGGTCATTATTACCCCCAGATCGATCGCTTTCGTGCTTCTCTGAATTTCCTGTCTATCTGGAGCATAATTTAAGCAGTCTGTTTAAGTTCTTCATTTCTACCATATCTCAACAGCTGAAATTTCTCGGTGTTAAATGTCATGTTGTTGTCTTCTGACCATTTGTATATTTTGTTCGTGTCCCTCTGCAAGGCCTGCACTTCATTTACATCCCTGATTTTTCTGCTGATCTTTGTATCGTCTGCAAAGGGTGTTATTATACTGCTGCTGTTTATTCCGCCGTCTCCGTCTGTTAGCATGATAATGAACAGAAGTAGGGCCAGTACTGTACCTTGTGGTACTGAGCTGCGTACCTCCGATTCTGATAATGATACTCCTTGAATTTTGACGACCTGTTGACGTTCTATGAGGAAGTTGTAGATCCATTTTCCCACTTTGCCTGTTATTCTCATATATTTCATTTTATGTGCTCTTATACCGTGATCACATTTGTCGATAGCTTTAGCAAAATCCGTGTATATGACATCGTAGTTGTCATTGCCTTCAAGTGCATCTAGGATATTGTTGTAGTGTTTTATTAGTTGTGATAGGCATGATCTACCTGATCAGAATCCGTGCTGATTTTCGTCGAATCTTTCCAGTGTCTCCAAGAAATCATAAATTCCTCTCTAACTATTCTTTCAAATAATTTGGTGAGTTGGGACGTTAAAGACACTGGTCTATAGTTCTTTGTTTGAGATCTGTCCCCTCCTTTATATATAGGAACAATGTTTGCCCTTTTCAAGATGCTCGGTATTTCCCCAGTGTCAAGGGATCTTCTCCATATCCAGTATAAAGGTGTAGCTACTTCATTTTTACAGTTCTTAATCAATAATGCGTTCCAGTTGTCCGGACCTGTAGCTGAATGTGGTTTCATTTGTCATATAGCTCTCGCTACATCTTCTGGGGTAAAATCAAAATCTGTTACTCTCCTTCCAATTTCTCTTCAAAGAATGCATCTATGTCAGTTATCGCTTTGTCACTGTTTGGGGAACTAAAAACTGATTCATACTGTGCTCTCAATGTTTCAGATATTTCTTTTGAATCGTCAGTTAGTTCATTATTTCTCCTCCTTAAGGGCCCAATAGCGGCGCGTGTTTTTGTTTTCCTTTTCGCATAGGTTCAGAAGTATTGTAGATTTTCCTTTGTTGCTTCTACCACCTTTTCCACTTCCCTCTTTGTATGGTCCTTAATCAGGGTTCGTATTTCCGTATCGATACCCTCCAGTTTTTCTTGTATTACTTTCCTGGCATTAGCTTTGCAGTTAGCTAACTTCGCCTCCACTCTCTTTCTTTTGCGGAATATTCTTCTCTTTTGCCTCTCTAGCCAGCTCCTCTTTCCTTTTGGCTGTGATTTCGGAGCATATTTTTCTAAAATTCTCAGCGTTTTTTCTTACAAGGTTGTTAGCATTTCTTCAGTTGTTTTATTCCCTAGAACTATTCTCCACTCTATTTGGGCCATATGTGATCTGATTGCTTCCCAATTTATAGTCTTCGAATTTACGTTAAAGGCCCCAATTTTGCTTCTTTCGTCAATATGTGTATTATCTTTTAATGTTGTCCTCATATTTGCTGATATCTCGATTAAGTTGTGGTTTGAGATAATGGTTGGAGTTATTTTTATATCAGCAATCAAGTTCGTGTTATTCATGAATACTAAATCTAGGCATTTATTTTTTTCTGGTATTTTCTGTTATCTCCTGTGTCAGCATAAACTCATTTTTGAGAGCCATCAACATTTTTGCTTGCTCCTGGTCATCTCTTTCCCCCCCCTCGTCCTGGTGTATATATATATGTTCCTATCCACCTTTTTGTATCTTATAAATGGGATGTTAAAGTCTCCGCAGATCATTATACTGGGGGATGGAGGGTTTATGGTCTTTATTAGTTTATTATCATAGCTTTCTGATATCATCAATGGCCTCCGAGAATTTTTCGGTTTGGGTGTTTGAAAGTCTATAGATGACTATTAGTATCACGTTTAGTTTTTCTATTTTCATTACTAGGAGTTCCACGAAGCTGTTAGATTTACTTATTATCATCTCTGTCATATGAACTTCATGTACATATATAGCACAGCCACCTTTACGTCACGTTGTTCTATCCGCTCTTAGTAAGTTGAAGCACTCTATATTTATCTCTTTCTTATCAATACAATGTTCGCAGTTTTCACAATTTCCTTGGCAATCCTTAAGATGAGTTTCTGTGAGGCATGCGATGTCCGCCCTTGTTTCGTCCATAAATCCTTTCAGGTACCAAACTTTGTTGAGTGATTAGTTTGGTCTTATTCTTTGAATATTAGCCAGGACAATATTTATGTTCTTTGGTTTTCGTTGCCCCTTGTGCATTTCAAGTTTTCCTTCAGTGTCGCTTGTTTTGTTGCCCTATGGCCTTCCGAGAGAGATCCGTTTCCGCCTACCTGTTCTGGTGGCTTCTTGCCCGGAAGCGGTTTGGCTCGGGGGTTTCCAGCTGTGTCAACTGCATGCGTCGGATGACATTTAGCAGCCGTATTGTGTCTGCGATGTTGAAAATTTTTTTTTGTTCGCTTGTGTTCCTATTGTTATTCCTATTGTTATTGTTATTCATATTGTCATTTAAACTTTGTCCTTTGTTCTTTTAGTAGGGCAGCTAAACAAGTTGAAGTGGACAATCCAGACAAAAGCACCAAACTTTCCCTACTTGTATATTTTGGACCAACAATTAAAAATATCCCCGGAACCACCTTCAGAGACCATTACTTGGCCGCCATATTGGATTTCAAGATGGCCGCCATAGACAAAATGGAATTTCTGATATAAGTTTCAATAGAGAATTCCCTTGGCATGTTTGGCATCAAACTATATGTTTTTTGGCATGATCAGATCAATAAAACAACTTTTAAGCTGATCAGAAGTATGTTTACTGCAGAAATCACACTTCGTACAACATATACAGTGAAAATCGTGAATATTTTAACACAAAAACCATGTTCAAGAAAACCATGTTTAAGAAAAATCAACGAAACTATAACAATTGAAGATTTCACCCACCAAAAAGTAGACCTTTAGCTCTATAACTGAATGTGGGAGAGGAAAATTGGCAAAATATGTGCATTTTAAAAAATGAAATTCTACAAAGGTCAAAATGCTACCCTTTCATATTTGCACAATTTTCATGCATTATTCGTGGTTCTATAGAAAACTTGTATTAACAACATTTGTAGAGTAAGGGCAGGGCTATTAAATGGGCACCTAAAATGGAAATATCTTGGCATTTAGCATTGCAATGCCTACTGTCCCAACTCACCCCCTGTCCCGAACTGTCCCAACTCACCCCGCTCGACGCTATATGTTAAACTGCACAGTTGCAGCTACACAGTTCTGTACACTTCCACCTGGCCTTCTTGCAAGCACACCTGGTGCCACATCCACTCTTGCTCTTGCAGCCGCATTTGACCAATTCGCTGCAAGCTTTAGATGCTACTGGTCTTGTGGTCCAAACTGGTGTCCATGACTGGGACTCTTCGCTAAAGGTCCATCCCCATCCTTCAGGAGTTGGAAGATTCTGTTCACTTCTCTCACAGGTCGACCATATTCCTCCCTGGTATGTGACCCTCCTGGTGTGTTGGAGAAGAGCATCCTGAGTTGGTGGGATAGTCTCCATAGCTTTTCCCTTCTGACAGAACATGACCTTTCTTGCCTCATCTACACGTTCAATGTCACTGGTGTTGTCATAGAGGACAACTGTGTACCGTTCAAGAAGCTTGAAGTGGGGAGTTTCGGCGTCAACATCTGCAAATGGATTTCGTGCCATGAATGTGAATGCTTGTGTTACCTCAGGGTAATGGTGCCATGCTGCCCATGCCGTATTCTTGCCCCTTCCGTAAAAGGATGATGTTGTATCACATCCCGTGAAGCAGTGAAACAGTGGTAGGGATGTGCATCTCTCTTCACCCAAAGAGGCACAGATTGTGTTAATATGATGGTAAGTGAAGTTTTTCCCAGTGCCAAAACCAACCCAAATATTTACTTCAGATCTTATGGACGTCAAGTGATGGAATTTTCCTATTAGAATGACAATAACATCCGTGTCTACAGTTCTGATCATGCAGTTAATGTGCCCTTCCTTTATTGCATCTTGAAGATGAATGAACAGTCTAGTGTCTGCCTCCTCATGGTCGCATCTTGGCATTGTGCGGTCGGCCCCATTGATGATGACTTCAGGTCTGATGTAATAACAACTTCTTTGTTGTTAGGAACTTCCATTGCAGCAACCTTGTCTGATAGGAAAGCGAACAGTTCTTGCTTGTTTCTAGAGTCTCGAAGGAAGTCATGCCAATTTAGGGGTAATTTGGTTTTTCCTTCAACCTTTCTTCTGATTCCTTTTCCCCGTTTTTCTCTGGTAGTCTCTTTTAAGGTGCTTGCAGTGTAGGTATCCCAGACGATGTCAATTCGCTGGCAAGTTTCTAACTGTTTGATGAGATAAGGGACGAATACACGATCTGCATACTCTTCAAAGTTGGTAACACCTGCAGTAGACAGCAAATGGACGATGGCAGCTCCATCAAGAAGTTTCACATCAAAAGGATCTGGAGGGTTGTCCTTGTTTTCAAATGTAATGATTTTCAGTAGGTCAGACTTTTTCCCAAACCGCAATTTCCCACCATCAGATAGGGAAGAAGGAAAGGGGTGATTCTCGTGTTGGAAGAATGCATCCATGTCACTATGCCGATGTTGCATAACAATATACAGATGAGAGAATAGAGCAACATCGTTCTTCAGTAGTTGGATTCCCCCAACATTCCGTACCTGAGATTTCGGCCGAGGACATCTGAAGAGGGCAAGCGAGTTCTTCTTGATCGGTGTATGAATTGACCTTGTACAATCTGTGACAACTTCTTTGTAGTATCGGCTATATTGCTCCTTACCCAAATCCTTTATAGTTCTCACTGTATGGACCACAGATTCATCCATGACATTCCTTGTGTCTAAGGCCAGTAACTCATTCCCATTATCACAAAATGGATTTCCCATATCACGGAAGACTTCAACGAGATTAGAAACATGATCCTTGAATCTTCTCTGTGTAGATAGTCCTTCTTCGTGGTGGAAGTTGTTGTCTTCAGTTTCTGGAAGGTTTTCGTCTTCATATTCAGTAATCAATCTGGCTTGTTCTGGCCCTGCTACCATCCACTTCTTGAATGCCACTGGATTCTCAGTCAGACCCACCGCGCCTCCTGAACCTTTGACTTTCTCATTGTTTTGTTCATGCGCTTGGTCTAAAGGCATGGCTGAGAATCTCTTCTTGGTCTTGTGTACTACCCAGTGTCCATTTCGTGAAAACTCATTCATAACTGGCTGAGGGAGATTCTTCATGTCCCGGATGTGGAGTGGAAGCCAACGTGCGTAATTCTGGTGGTCAAGAGCAAAGAACCAGGGAACTACTTTCTTCAAGCTTTCTACATACAATGGAAAGTCTCCTGCACGATGTGATCGTATGAATATGAGGCCGTCTATCTCCATCTGAAGAATTGTCTCCCAGTATTGGAATGTTGGACTGACCTGAACCATCTTCTTCTTCCACTCTTCCTTTGTCTTGTCATCATAGGGACCAACAGTTTCCATAAAGGCTTCATGCTGCAGCTTTGCCAATGTCAAAGCTGTTACCTGGTGAGCATGTCTGGTTCTTGTAAGATGAGAGGCTTTAAGAAATGAGTCAACAGTTCCTGCCGAAGCAATGCCTGCTTGTGTCAAGGCATTTGTCCACCCAGATCCCTCTAGATAATCTCCATACGTTCTCCACATGGCCATCTCTGTATGTAGACCTCCAAACATGACGATGACCTTGTCTTCTCCGTGGGTGTCTGGCCACTTCCACTGAATGAATTTACCAAGGGCATATAGGGGTGCATCGAATGCAACAACTGGTATTTGCCCGGGGTTAAGGAATTCAGTAGCAGACCGAACAACATTCATTCCATGCTTGATCATCGCTGGAGTAGCGGCCTTTTCATGGAATAAGGGAAGGAGGTAGGAAAGGGTTTTCATTTGATCTTCATCTTTGTTCTTGCCTTGTAGCGTGGTATGCTGACCATGATATAACATCACCCTTCCCTATCGTGTCTTTCTCCAAGATCCTGAACGCTTCTTTCATCCACTCCTTTTCCTGGAAACATGCTTCATGGTAGTGTCCCTCAATAGGGTCAGACACATTAGACAACTTCAGGACTTCTACCTTGGTTTTGTCCATTGCAACAGCTGGTACAATTGAGTAGGACATGAGTAACTCCAAGTCCTTTGAACCTAGAGAAGGTAGCACAAGATCACCTTGTTTGGTTCCACAGTTTGAGACAGTTGGGAACTGAAACAGACTAATCCCTGTACCATGAAATGATCCAACGGCAGTTGTACTAGATGGGTTGTAATCCAGATTGTCAAGTGCCCCAACAATAAATGGTCCATGACGAAACTGAGCTGGTACAACCACTCCTTTGGTCTTGAAGTTCTGGCACACTGCTGTTGCAAGTTGGCTTTCGACTTGAAGAATTCGGTCATAACTCACACTGAGACCCAATTCATATAGTTGTGTAATTAATGATTTTGACCGAATTTCAGTATGAATTTTCAGACCAAGATACAGAGGCAATGGTGGTTCTCTTTCCAAAGAATGGCGAACCTTAGATGATGATGTATGCTTGTTCCTAAAATTAAAAAGGATAAGTTGCGAGACAGTGAGAGTTGCAGGGGAGTCTTCTGGTGTTTGGTCCTTCACGTCAGCACCATTTGTGATCATAGATATAAGGGTTTTCAAGGTTGTAGGTACCGATTCCTGTTGACAACCAGATGGAAAGGCACCTGCAAACTTGAATCCAGTAAAGTTGACGATTTCCTTGCGTATGATTCTAGCAGCTTTTGCAAGAATCATATATCTCCTTCAAAATTCTGTCTATTTGTCTCTCTGAGCATTTCCTGAATTCCCTGCTGAAAAACTAAGATTTTGTTCTTGCCATCACTCACTTCCTGGGCATATGGGAAATACTCCAGAATCTTCTCTCTGAATCGTCCTCTGTTCATTTCCTTATTAATACCTAAGTCCCGAAGTCTTTTTTGATACAGATCAAATAGCACAGAAAACTTCATTTGAAAGATTCCTTCTTCCACGCAATTTTCTACATGATTAACGACCTCAACTATTGCCTTTGCTTTCATCAAGTTTTCTTCATAGCCTTCTTCCTTGCTCTGTTTTTGTCTCAAAAGTGAGCGGTAACGGTTCCGATAAAATGTCAAGCATTGCAGATGATACTTGGTTTCAATGGCCATGAGATCACCACCTCCTATTCTAGACATTAGTTCTGTGTCACTGAGTTATGTAGCCATCATTCGTAAATTGACGTCAGCGCCAAATGTACTGAATTCGTGAAGATGCCCATGTGTTTGTTGACAAAACACACAAGTTGCTTTGTCCATAGGATGCCGCTGAACCCGCTTCCCCGTAGATGAACTGGTTTCACCTTCATCCGCCCTTTCTCTTTTTTGTAGCCCTTTCAAGCTTTTCTTTACTAAATTTAACATGGCATGACTTGTGCCACACAGCTTTATTCTGAACCAGATCTTCAACAGTCACCTCTTCATTGAAAAGAAGAGGAACTGGTAGTCTTCCAAGATTCTTGAATGCGTTGACATTCTCCATAAATGTTGCATATGCTTCAGTTTTTTTACCACTCACAGCATTGAGTGGACATTTAAGAGTCTCACCTTTGCTCTCTTGACAAACCATGCATTTGCTCCAATCCATGTTCACAAATCACCTGCAAAACAGAAAAGCACATATTATATAGTTATATTATTAAATATTTTACATTAAATAAACATTTAAGGGTAATTCTGATTATTTTATAGCAATCCTGGCATCGAAATATGTAGGTTTAGGGACTATTTATTTTCAATTACTCCTCACAATAGTTTGTTGATTTCTAGCTGGCAGCCATCTTGGATTTCCAAAATGGCAGCCAAGATAGGGTTGTGCGTCTTGGTTCCGGGGAAAAATTGGTAGCTAAGGTCCTGAACAACATTTGAGCCAAGTTTGGTGCTTTTGTCCAGAATGTCCACTTACTTCAAAAATCAGGGTCTAAGCTACTGCACTATTTGGGTTCGTCGGGAGCTGTTGATAGTAGCATTTTTTCCCGTATTTGCAGGTTCCATATTTTGCGTAAGTCCTGCAGATGTTCGGGTGGTAGAATTTGCATCTGTCTCCAAATTTACAATGACCATTATTATAGAAGAAATTGCATATTGGGGGATGTTCATATATATCATACGTTGTCCTCTTTTAAATCTGCAATTATCTTTTATATAATATCTGCATATAATTCCTTCCCGATATTTACTCGTGGCCTTTGGTTTTTGCTCCTCACTGGGGGCCAGTTCCACTCCGTTTTCTTGAGTGCCCTCTTGTCTTTTCCTGGTTGTGCTGTTTGTGTTAATGTCTTTCGTTGCTCTTATACTGTCTGCTGTCTTTATACTCTCTTTCGCCTGCATGGTTTCGGCCTCGTTGTGTGACGGTATTAGATTTTTTTTCTACTTTGCCTTTCTTCGTTTCTTCTGTTTTCCTCTGTTCTTTATTCCCACTTTCTTCTTTCATTTTCTTGTCGTAGTCTCTTTCTGCTTTACATACCATAAAAGAGTTTATTTCGGTCATGCAGTTTTCGCAGAAAATTTTTATCCCATTAAATTGCTTCGCGTTCGTTATAAGGGAGATTTTTTCATCTTCCCATACTAGGTATCTAAAATAAAAAAGCAGCTGACAAAGATCGCCCCTCATCGCCTTTGTCTCATTTGTTGCATCACTGCAGATACCACAGGGTTGCAGGAATTTATTTACCATTTTCATGTTACTGATAGAGGGTAATCGCTGGTTCATAAAATTAACTCAAAAAGGTTGGTTATTATGGGAAGTATTGGGTGGGGGTTGACTCAAGCTGAGTGAGGGAGAATATTCTCCGTTACTCCGGGGGATGGGGAATGTGGCACGCTGTATACTTCTCACTGATTGGTGCTCGCGAATGTGGCTGCGGAGATAATAGGGGGTATTTGTAGGAATTTCGATAGGCAGCTAATTTTCTTCACCAAGAAACACTCGGAAAAATGCTGTATACATTAATTCGCTTCGTTTTCATTTACTTTTTTAATTAAATACTTTTTTCATCATATATATATATATATATATATATATATAATGCAAACGCACAAGGAAAAAGAAAAATGATTTCAAGGCCTTTCGTGTATTCAGAAGTTCACCTCGTCAGGGAATGAAGGGAGAAAGCGAGATGCCCAAAATATATACAGCGGGACGGAAAACAAAAAAGATTAGCACATAATTAACAAGAGTTAATGAGAGGCAGAAGGAATTTTAACAGGATAGTGTCAATTTTATACATTCCCGCACTGTTATTGAAGTTATTTTTAAAATGGATAAATGCACATTCTAGAACATTCCTTTCAATTATATCTCCGTTTTTAACGAGCGCTTTAAAACTATCCCACGTCATGCTATGATTACATCTATACATATGGTTAAACAATGCATTAGAATTATTTGCTGTGGGGATAGTTCCAAAGCGCTCTTTAAAAACAGAGATATATGATAATTGAAAGAAATATTCTTGAATGTGCATTTATCCATTTTAAAAACAATTTCAATAATAGTACGGGAATGAATAAAATTGACAATATCCTGTTAAAATTCCTTCTGCCTCTCATTAACTCTTGTTAGTTATATGCTAATCTTTTTGTTTCCGTCCCGCTGTATATATTTTGGGCTCTCGCTTTCTCCCTTCATTCCCTGACGAGGTGTACTTTTGAATACACGAAAGACCTTGGAATAATTTTTCTTTTTCCTTGTGAGTTTGCATCATTCATTCATTTCACGTGTTTAATTGTAAAATTCATCTTCATCAGAATCAGAGGTCCTCAGCTCAGTACCACAAGGAACGGTATTAGCTCCACTACTCTTCATAATCATGCTAACTGACATAGATGAGGACGTTACCAGAGAGAGCACAGTAACATCCTTTGCAGATGACACAAAGATCAGTAGAAAAATACGAAAACCAGAAGACATAGGATCTCTACAAACCGACATAAACAAAATTTACAAGTGGACGGAAGACAACAATATGAAGTTTAACACCGAGAAATTTCAGCTATTACGGTACGGAAATAGAGAAGACCTAAAGTCCATGGAATATTATACCCCAAATGGACAGGAAGTCCAGAGAAATTCCAGAGCAAAAGATTTAGGGGTTGTAATGACAGATGATGCGAAATTTGAAACACAAAATAAGATAGCAGTAAACAGAGCAAAGAGAATAACGGGTCTGATATTGAGAACTTTTAAACGAAGGGATAGGAATGTAATGATCCCCCTACTGAAAACCCTGATAATACCCAAACTGGAATACTGCTCGGTCCTAACATCCCCATATAAAAAAGAAGACATTAGACAGCTGGAGGGGATTCAAAGAAGTTTCACAGCCAAGATCAATGGGTGCAAAGAACTAAATTACTGGGAAAGGTTACGAGAACTAAACCTATATTCACTGGAAAGGAGAAGAGAGAGATACACCATTATTTACACTTGGAAAATAATGGAGAAACTAGTCCCTAATCTTACTCTGAATCCCATAACTCCCCAAACAACGGTGGAAGGTAGAAACGGTAGACTGTGTCGTATTCCCAAATTGAAGGCGAGACAGGGAACATCCTTAACCCTGAAAGAAAATAGTTTTGTAGTGAGAGGACCAAACTATTTAATCAGCTGCCCAAAGACCTAAGAAACACGAAGGGAGTTGCAGTGGAAATCTTCAAAAGAAGACTTGACGCCTGGCTCAGAACAATCCCCGATGAGCCGAGCGTACCTGGCTATGTGAGGTGGAGAGCGCAAGAATCCAACTCACTACTTCACCAGGCCAACTCGAGAGGAGGGGCGACACGCTTGACCTTCGCGAAATGAGAAATCATCACGTGGAACCTTTGTAAGGTTGTAAGGTTGTAAGGTTATATATATATATATATGGAATTGAACTCAGAATGGTCTTCTGATGTTTTTTCATGATACACACAGACCGTGCATGCATGGAACAAAGAACTCTTCTGGGGAAATTAAATCCACTATAGTCCGAATAAGTAATGGTAAATGAAAAACACTATAGTTTTTCTTTTTCATGATGTTAACCTGATGTGGGCAATGGGTCACTCGAAAAGAGGCCCCAAAAATATAGCTTCTCTCACCAGCTATCTGTAAAGCAGCTAGGATCCAGTTTTGGGACAGGATCTAGGGGTTACGGCTACACCTAGCCTACTACATGTGCGGTAAGTTCACCGCCATCAATTCACCGCGGGAAAGTTCACCGCCATCAATTCACCGCGAGGTAAGTTCACCGCGAGGTAATTTCACCGCGAGGTAAGTTCACCGCGAAGTAATTTCACCGCAAGGTAAGTTCACCTTAAAATGAATAAAATTAAAAAGAATTTTTTTAACTTAACAAGAATTTAATATAGGGTTTAGCAACACTATTTAAAAACATTAAAATATAATTAGTACAAAAATTAAAAAAGTATTTAATTTTTATTTAGCCACAAAATTTAAAAACAAATAATATATAATTAGGAAAAATATTTAACCACATTTAATTTTTATTTAGCCACAAAATTTAAAAACAAATAATATATAATTAGGAAAAATATTTAACCACACTATTTAAAAACATTAAAATATAATTAGGACAAATATTAAAAAAGTTAAGTTAGGTTAGGTTAGGTTAGGTTAGGACCTAACCTAACCTAACCTAATTTCACCGCAAGGTAAGTTCACCGTAAAATGAATAAAATTAAAAAGAATTTTTTTAACTTAACAAGAATTTAATGTAGGGTTTAGCAACACTATTTAAAAACATTAAAATATAATTAGGACAAAAATTAAAAAAGTATTTAATTTTTATTTAGCCACAAAATTTAAAAACAAATAATATATAATTAGGAAAAATATTTAACCACATTTAATTTTTATTTCGCCTCAAAATTTAAAAACAAATAATATATAATTAGGAAAAATATTTAACCACACTATTTAAAAACATTAAAATATAATTAGGACAAAAATTAAAAAAGTTAGGTTAGGTTAGGTTAGGTTAGGTTAGGCTAACTTTTTTAATTTTTGTCCTAATTATATTTTAATGTTTTTAAATAGTGTGGTTAAATATTTTTCCTAATTATATATTATTAGTTTTTAAATTTTGTGGCTAAATAAAAATTAAATGTGGTTAAATATTTTTCCTAATTATATATTATTTGTTTTTAAATTTTGTGGCTAAATAAAAATTAAATACTTTTTTAATTTTTGTCCTAATTATATTTTAATGTTTTTAAATAGTGTTGCTAAACCCTATATTAAATTCTTGTTAAGTTAAAAAATTCTTTTTAATTTTATTCATTTACGGTGAACTTACCTTGCGGTGATTACTTCGCGAACTTACTTACCTTGCGGTGAAATTACCTCGCGGTTGAAATTACTCGCGGTGAATTGATGGAGGTGAACTTTCCCGCGGTGAATGTGATGGCGGTGAACTTTCCTGTAAACAGCCTACTATATCCAGAACCTCAATATAAGCAAAAGACTCGTTGCATTCGCGTCGGATTGAATACATCAAAGAAAAAGGGTTAACTATTGTATTTAGCCAAAAAAAAATCTTAAAACTCAACTGGAAAAATTGAGCGTCCACTTTTCAAGGCACATAACATGTCCGTTTTATGAGTGGACGCTCAATTTTTCCAGTTGAGGTTTAAGTTTTGGTTTCTGGCTAAAAATACAATAGTTACTCCTTTTTCTTTGACGTATTCAATCCGACGCGAATGCAACGGGTCTTTTGCTTATATTGAGGTTCTGGATATAGTAGGCTAGGTGTAGCCGTAACCCCTAGATCCTGTCCCAAAGCTGGATCCTATCTGGTTTGCAGATAGCTGGTGAGGGAAGCTATATTTTTGGGACCTCTTTGCGAGTGACCCGTTGCCCACGTCGGGCTAACATCATGAAAAAGAAAAACTATAGTGTTTGTCATTTACCATTCCTTATTCGGACTATAGTGGATTTAATTTTCCCAGAAGAGTTCCTTATTCCATGCACGGTCTGTGTGTATCATATATATATATATATATATATATATATATATATAATATATATATATATATATATATACCGGGTGTCCGAGAATTATCTGTACAATTTTTGGCTGTTATTAAAAGTCAACCATGAAGTGTAGAAATTCCAGTGTTGTCCCATTTTACAGAGAATCTCATTAAGTTTTTTCTGATACCACGTTTTGACAAGTTCTTTAGAAATGTACGCGGGTGACAGACATTGATGATTTAAAAGCAAGAATCACAGCTGCTATTGAGCGAATTGATGTGGATATGCTGCAGCGTACATGGCAACATTTGGAGTATCGATTGGATGTTTTGCGAATCACTAATGGTGCACATATCGAGTGTTTGTAACAACGTTACTTTAATAAAAGAAACTTTTGAAAATACGGATTCTAAATAATCTTGTTTAAGAATTTTACGTGTGTTATCAAGAATTTTATTAAAAGATGAAATTGTACAGATAATGTTCGGACACACTCTAATTTCTAAAAAACTTGTCACAACTTGGTATCTGAAAAAACTTAATGAGATTCTCTGTAAAATGGGACAACACTGGAATTTCTACACTTCATGGTTGACTTTTAATAACAGCCAAACATTGTACAGATAATTCTCGGACACCCTCTACTATATATATATATATATATATATATATATATATATATATCTATATCTATAAATCACATTTTAACTTTGGAATAACCTAGTAACTCTCAATCCTATTGAGAACGAGTGGAAATTTCTGAAAGTGAAAGCCTCTAAAGTCTAAAGGATTATGGATCCAAAAAGATCCTTCTTCTGCTATAAAAGCAGTTTGGCCATCCAAAATGGACCTGAAGTTGTATTCAAATCTATCGTGTGGCTCAAATGTCATGACACATAGGAGAAATTGATTTATGTTAATATTGTTTTGTTTTCTTTGTTCCAGGTGAGACTTGGATGGATCACTACATTTAACGCCCCTTGATTTCTTTCTATGGAGTCACTAAAAATCTGTCGTTTACAGTGCTCATCTCGGTCCTTGAAGGAACTCAAGATTCGAATAACGACTGAATGTTCTAAGATTTCCCTTGTTATGTTGAGACGTGTGAGGATGTCACTCAGAAGAAGAACTGAGAAATGTATCGAGGTTGATGAGTCTTATTTTGAGCATTTGTTACAATAAACCAACAAAATACGTGAAGCAGAATAATTCCCCTATGTGTCTTGACTTTTGAGCCACCCTGTTTATCACGTCCATGACCAACAAGATCAAAGCAATTATCGATGCCACTGAATGTTAAACCCAATTTAAAACTGTAATTCTCTGAACCTTAATTCCAAACTTTCAGTGGGTCAATCCCAGAATAGGCACCTGATGTACCTCAATCCCAGATGAAGCACCTGCGTTCAACCTCAATCCCAGAATAGGCACCTTGCAAGGAATTAAATAAAAAAAACCTGATGATTACAAAATTTATTGTTTATACAAAGTTTATTACAAATGTAATAAAGGCAAAGTTATAAAAGGTTTAAAGTGATTTAATGAATAAAGAAAAATTTTAGATATTATAAATTCCTGCAATATGAACCCGAATGTTTCTGAATCCATCTGAAGCAAATCTATCTTGCCACATAAATTGGTATAGATATGTTTCTAATAATTCACGACGACATCCTCTCATGGTTTTGATTATTGATTTATGCTTGTCCCAATAAGATTCTATATTTTGTGTATGCACACCTGTTTCTGGGTCAACGAAATTTACCAAAACTAACCAAAAAAGCAGAAGATATAGCAAAAGATTAGGTTAGGTTAGGTTAGGTTAGGTTAGGGTTGATTTTTTCAAATATTGATAAAAACAATGAAATTATATCTCTAAAAACTGTTTATATTTTTTTCTCCTCAATCCCAGATTAAGCACCTGTGTTTTGCCTCAATCCCAGATTAAGCACCTAAAAATGATTTCAGGTGCCTATTCTGGGATTGATCCCTTTCAGTTACCACAATATATATATATATATATATATATATATATATATATATATATATATATATATTGTGGTAACTGAAAGTTTGGAATTAAGGTTCAGAGAATTACAGTTTAAATTGGGTTTAACATTCAGTGGCATCGATAACACTGCCCAACACCAATTTTGCTGATTTAATTCTACCACCTGTTTTTAGGTAACTTTGGTGTGCTGATTTCAAAAATCACCTTAGTTTTTGCCTATCACGTCAGGTTTTCGAGCAATCAAATACGGAGATATCGCATTTTGGCAGGGTTATGCCCAATTTTTTTCTTTTCAAAAAATAAGTTTTTACATATTCAGAATCAGCATGGAAAAGTAAACAATTGTGCAGGGAGTGAACTTTAATATACAATGGTAATATTGACACATAAAGTGATTAAAAGTGTTTAAATAAGCAAAAAATTAATCCATGATCATGACGTCACGCTCACACTTGGGGAAATCACAGATACCCAAGATTTTAATATGTTGTACATGACCTTTAGATTTAATGCACAGATTTGCGTATTCCACAGATAAAATTTTAACAGCAAAACAGCTGTTAACAGGTCTCAAAAATCATCAATTTTGCTAAGTGCCCTTCATGGATCACCCAAAATAGGCATATTGCATTGCACATTGCACGAAAACCTGATGTGATGGACAAAATCTAATGTGATTTTTGAAATCAGCACATCAATATTATCCGGAAACAGGTCTTAGAATTAAATCACCAGCAAAAAATGTTTTTTTTGTTGGGCAGTGTAATTGCTTTGATCTTGTTGGTCATGGACGTGATAAACAGGGTGGCGCAAAAGTCAAGACACATAGGGGAATTATTCTGCTTCACGTATTTTGTTGGTTTATTGTAACAAATGCTCAAAATAAGACCCATTAACCTCGATACATTTCTCAGTTCTTCTACTGAGTGACATCCTCACACGTCTCAACATAAGGGAAATCTTAGAACATTCAGTCGTTATTCGAATTTGGAGTTCCTTCAAGGACCGAGACGAGCATTGTAAACGACAGATTTTAAGTGACTCCATAGAAAGAAATCAAGGGGCGTTAAATGTAGTGATCCATCCAAGTCTCACCTGGAACAAAGAAAACAAAACAATATTAATATAAATTAATTTCCCCTATGTGTCATGACATTTGAGCCACACGATAGATTTGAATACAACTCCAGGGCCATTTTGGATGGCCAAACTGCTTTTATAGCAGAAGAAGGATCTTTTTGGATCCATAATTCTTTAGACTTTAGAGGCTTTCACTTTCAGAAATTTCCACTCGTTCTCAATAGAATTGAGAGTTACTAGATTATTCCAAAGTTAAAATGTGATTTTTTATAAACCGTTCTTACACACGCATTATCCTGCAAGAAGCATGAAAATTGTATTTGCACTTCCTGCACTGTTCTGAGAGCATGTTTCTCGAGGGTATTTAGGTACATACAGGAATTCATGGTCGTAACTTTTGGCTAAACCAAAGTTTGTGACCTTGGCGACAAAACATTCCCTGAGCATGACCTTTGGAATGTTTCATGGTGTCAGTATAATATTTGGAAAGGTGTCGTTGATTGGTGAACGGCTAACGTCCTGCTCAAAATGCATGATCTGGCTCTCGTTGCTGAACAAAATCATGGTTCATTATTCAGCAGTCTAATTAGCATATTTTTTGGCAATATGAGAGGCGCTTTATCTTCCGTTTATCGTTTTGGTATTTCTCTTTTCTCGCTGGTCTTTTTTCTTTTAAATTACTTTAATTCTGAAGCCTTCCCACATGTGGGCAAAAGCAAGTTATTGATTGTGGAGAGTGAGGGAAATTCGGACTCTTATGCGATGGTGAACGGTGAAA
The DNA here is from genome assembly GCA_023014485.1 of Bathynomus jamesi. Lineage (NCBI taxonomy): Eukaryota > Metazoa > Arthropoda > Malacostraca > Isopoda > Cirolanidae > Bathynomus > Bathynomus jamesi. Next base: position 620,661 of record JAJOZX010001291.1, read on the forward strand.
CACAAGAAATAGTAGTCTTTTAAGTATTTGGGATGCATTTCGAACAAAAGAGATGCAAGTGCGGATGAAATTAGTAGTAGGGTAAATCAAGAGAGAAAGGTGGGGGGTCCGCTGGAAGCAGTTGTGAGGAAGCGGAGACCGAGTAGAGATGTTGCGAGATGTTTACATGAAGGTGTGTTAGTACCAACACTTATGTATGGGTGTGAAACATTAGTATGGCAGGAGATATAGGTTCCCATGCATCCACCCTAAAACTAAATTCCAAACTGATTTTTAGCACCCCTAGGACATCTACTTAAAGAATTTTTATGTTGACAGCAGGAAAAAATGTCCCACGGGGTCCTAATTAGCATATTTCCAAGATGGCTGCCATCCGCATCCATTAAAACGCTAAGTGTCATATGTCAGTAACTAATGAGCCGATTTTGACGATCTTAGTGTCGATATTATGGTTTTCTGAGGTGCTGAATCGATTTCCGAGGTTTCAAAACGATTGGAGGTCAAGGTCACGTGATTCAGGCGAAGGTCAAGGTCATTTTGTTAAAAAATCGCTTCATTTTCATTTTCCGACATGCATTATTTTTTACCCAGCTCCCATAGATATGGCGATAGAAGCTTCCGTATTGCTTTAGAAATTTCCCACATTATCCCAACTAATAAATCAATTTTAAAAATTGTGATATAGCACTTTAATTTTGAGTTATGGCTCAATACTTGACCCCACCCCCTAGGTTTTGGATATGGACCGAAAATTATGGAAATCTGAAAATATAGCCAGAGATGCAAACTTAGAGTCTATATTTATGTTTTTAGAGTCATGAAATCGATTGGTGGTGGTTTAGAAGCAATTAGAGGTCATGGTCATGCTCCAAGGGCATGAGTCAAGATCATTTTGTTAAAGAATCGCTTCATTTTTCATTTTCCGACATGCATTATTTTTGACCCAGCTCCCATAGATATGGTGATAGAAGCTTACTTATTGGTTTAAAAACTTTTCATATTATCCCAACTAACAGGACAATTTGAGGTCAACGTCATGGGGTTAAGGTCATCTTCAAGGTCATAGGATGTGTCAATTAGGGACACTTAGCGCATTGACCTCCGTGCATGTGGTGACAATTTGTGACTATAATAACTCCTGAACCAGACATCATAGACATTGAGAGACACTTTTGAGAAGGGAAGGTGTTCGCCTAGTTCCTCGTCCTTCTCAAGCCTTTCCATGAGCTTTACAGACCTGTAGTCGGTGTTGGGCGCTCCTTGCACATCGAGCTCAATGACGTAGCGGTCACGAACAGAACTGAGGGGCAGGACCTGTTGGTTGTCTATGACCTGGGTCTTCAGCAGCTCCTTCACAACATTGTATGCTGCGTTGTGAGCAGCAGTCTTCCGAGCTTGCTCCGTGTCAGACTCATCCTTCTTCTCCAGCTTCTGTTTATGATTGTGGTAGTCACAAAAGAAGCGGTGGTAAAAAAAGCCACGGTAGCGAGCCTCAGCTGCAAAGAGATCCATGACCTTGACTTTACGGTACAGACGGCTGTTTCCGAGAGCTTCTGCCATAGGTTCGATTTTCTTCCATCCTGACTCCTTCTTCCAAGCTGTAAAGCTGCGAGTTGGCCTCTGAGTCTTGCCATTCACTTTGATTTCATTCTTACAGAAAATGCATTCATCTGGTGGAAATTTGTCAGGATCAGCATCTGCAGATGGATTCTTCAATCGATCCAGGTGGGTTGTGAAGTCTTGGTAACAGCGTCTGTGGTAACCAGTTCTCTCCAAATAGAGACCATCTACAGTTTCTGGCAGCAGATCACATACAGCTTTCATACGATGGGGAGAATCAAGTGGCTCAGCCAGTCTTCTATCACGGATCTCAAGTAAATATGACAACTTCTCTGACGGCACACATTTGACAGAATTGAAACAGGTGAACGGATTATCATCAGGTACCTTAGGGGTGTGCAACACGCAAGTGGAGGTAAGACACTTCTGTTTCACAGAGGGTTCAGACGCATCTGAACTGTGTTCACTTTTCCTCTTCTTTTTCACCATGGTTAATTAAGCTTGACTGTCCACCATCACTATTGGTAAGCTGGTATTAGTTCGCTATACACATATAGTTATATGATAGAGTTTCTGCATATCACCATCACCATCACCTTCACCAATAGATCTAGAAAAAGAGAAGTATACATATAAGTATCAATACACATATACATATAATAATACGAATAATATGATAAGAAAAGTTTTTAAAGCAATAAGTAAGCTTCTATCACCATATCTATGGGAGCTGGGTCAAAAATAATGCATGTCGGAAAATGAAAAATGAAGCGATTCTTTAACAAAATGATCTTGACTCATGCCCTTGGAGCATGACCATAACCTCTAATTGCTTCTAAACCACCACCAATCGATTTCATGACTCTAAAAACATAAATATAGACTCTAAGTTTGCATCTCTGGCTATATTTTCAGATTTCCATAATTTTCGGTCCATATCCAAAACTTAGGGGGTGGGGTCAAGTATTGAGCCATAACTCAAAATTAAAGCGCTATATCACAATTTTTAAAATTGATTTATTAGTTGGGATAATGTGGGAAATTTCTAAAGCAATTAGGAAGCTTCTATCACCATATCTATGGGAGCTGGGTAAAAAATAATGCATGTCGGAAAATGAAAATGAAGCGATTTTTTAACAAAATGACCTTGACCTTCGCCTAAATCACGTGACCTTGACCTCCAATCGTTTTGAAACCTCGGAAATCGATTCAACACCTCATAAAACCATATATCGGCACCAAGATCGTCAAAATCGGCTCATTAGTTACTGACATATGACACTTAGCGTTTTAATGGATGCGGATGGCAGCCATCTTGGAAATATGCGAATTAGGACCCCGTGGGACATTTTTTCCTGCTGTCAACATAAAAATTCTTTAAGTAGATGTCCTAGGGGTGCTAAAAATCATTTTGGAATTTAGTTTTAGTGGGGGTGCATGGGAACCTATATCTCCTGCCATACTACATTGACATGGCATGAAAGGAAGAAGTCAGGGATAAAAACGGTTCATATGGATAACTTTAGAAGCATACGTGACGTGCGCCGGGTTGATCGAGTGAGAAATCATGTGGTTCTGGACAGATGTGGTGTGCGGGAGTCAGTGGAAGTGAAAATTGAGGAAAGTGTGTTAAGGTATGATAGTTTGAACGCCGCAGATGTGAAACCTATATATGTCGGGGGGTGGGAGGAGTGTTGGTTCATCAGGCTGCCGGTGCGAGTAAATGTGTAATTATTGTGTGTGCTTTAGTTTCTACCATATCTCTTCTTCCTTAACTTCTCTATTTTATATCCGAGTATGGCTGCCTTCTTATCCCAACTCAGTTGGAAAATGGGATTTTTGATAATGTATATAAACTGAAGCCTTCTTAGACAAGACTAGGCAACACCTTCTAATCTGGGCACTGATGATGAAGGGATTCACATTTGCTTTCCTTCGATCCTCTTGATCGCATTTTCAGTGCCTTTGGCCGTAACATTCTTTTATAAGTACTTCCACCTGACCTCGATTCTTTGACAACTTCCCAGTTTTCTGCCCACCCGTAGCTTGTGTAAGTTAGAAATTCAGTAGATTATGAACACGAATTAAGGGATTAATTATGAATGTGGTCTTTTCTCAGGCTAAACCGACAAAAGTAATGTTAAAATCGTTGTAGAATCAATAAAATTTTTATTATAAATGTACGGGGCTCCAATAAACCTTAGCCCCCCCCGCCCATGGCCTAAACCATTAGAGGTATAGTTAAACTAAACATACTTTACAAAAGAGAATTTAATCCTGCATTTAATGAGAAACAATTAAAACTTGGTGTTCCCGCCATTGGCTTCCAAGACAGCCTGAATTCGCTTTGGGTAGCTTGCCAAAAGTGACATGAATAGATCTTGATCGTTACGCAAATTTGCTAAAACAGTTTCAATGTGTTGCGTCATTGTATCCTTCGAAAATCGATTTGCTGCAGGTTCTTCAAAGAAGAGACATTCAACCTTGTCCTTTATAACTGATCCAATGTGTTCACAGACGTTCAGGTCAGGAGAATTTCCTGGCCATTCTTCATTTCCAAAGAAATTGATGCTGGGATAGAATAATATCACGAAAATACTGTCCATCCCAACTCTGACCATTTGGCTTCAGCACCCACATGAGCTTCTTTGCAGTGAACAAAACAAATACCCAAACACAGTCTGGACTTTTTAATAATTCGCGATAATGTTCATTGTCATCGATTTCATCTGGTGTTGTGGCCCACACTCGATCATTTTGATAGTTAGGCCGACGTGTTACGTAAACAAAAAATTCATCGGAGATAGCTAAATGCATGAAATCATCCACATCCCAATCTTCAAGATAATGGGCAAACCACATTCTGTCATCGATGTTAAGTTGAGTTTTTCTTGGCTTTGGAAATTCATGCCAAGGCTTTAAACCTTGCCTGTGACGGTACAGTCGAATGATCTCACCACTAACGATCTTTCCTCTCAACACTTCGATCTCTCTAGAAAGTTTAGCACAGCTGTTTTTCCACTTACGCGTACCGCTTTCAATGATATCCTTTGTTTCCTGAGAGAGTGGCAAATTTGGGCGCCCAGATTTGGTTGTATCCATTTCACATTCATCCAAAGTTTTATTCCAATTTCTTTTGACGAAGTCCTCACTTCTTCGCAACTCTTTGACAACCCATGAACGTGTTATAAAGGTGGCTCCAGCATCACGAGCTTCCCGAAATGTTATTGCTCGTATGCGATCTATCACACGTTGCCTCTCCGAATCATCAATTAAATGAGAAGCCATTATATTATCACTTTATCAGCTAGAATAATTTTAATACCTGCAATAAATAAAGAATTTTATATATTTTTATAATCACTAAAAACTATTTCGATATAAGTAAACATGTAAGCTGCAAATTGGGGGGGGCTAAGGTTTTTTGGAACCCCTTATATTGTACGCCTATTTGTCTAAATTGCAGTGAATTTAAGAAATTATTTGATTCAGATACTGATATTTTAAAAAAATATACCTAAAATTAATAATTAAATGAAAATTATTAAAACAGCTGAATTATTTTAAAGGCTGTCCCAGAAATGCAGAGTAATGTTAAAGTTTACGAACTGTACTAAGGTAGTGCGTTTGTCCAGTGTTTATGCGATGAAGAATTGTTATCTGACCGACACAGTGTTGCCATACATATTTACCTTAAAAATATGTACCATTTAAATATGTCATACCTGTCTAATGGTCCAGATTCATTGCCGTATAAATTGTCGGCAGTTACAAACATCTCGGATATACGCAAGTGTTCTTGAACATAGGAATGTGAGTTCGAAGACAGTGTATTATCGGCTACATAACTTACACTTGAACTCTTCCACAATCAAGATCTGGCACACCGTCCACTACTATTAGACTCTACCGCCAAGTGCCAAAGAAAAGCAAGCATTCAATAGGTACAGAGTGTTTAAAAAGTAAAAAAAAAAAAATGTAAGCAACATTAAATACTTTGTCGTGAATTTGACTCCCCCTGTTTGAGAATCGCCATAATGTGGATTACAATTCATCCGGTTTCGTGTGAGCTATACCGGAAACATTCGAGAGGCTCGTGTTTGAGACCACTGCCTTATATTTTCAAGTATTTTGGCAGGTGAATCACTCACTTCATGAGACAAAGTCCATTTCATAAGAAGTGTCATTTTTTAACTTGAAGGCATATTGAAAGCAGAATTGGGACGCAAAAGGGACATATTCCAGAATCTTTTGTGTGATTCTTAATTTTAGGCCATGACTAACGACAAACTAACGACACCATGCTCATGGTATGAATATGAATAAACCTATTCCTTTTATTAGGGATATTAGTTGTTGTTCCTTACTTACTCCATTGGTGATGAATGAAGGACCTATACCTATTTCGTCGAGGGAACATTCTATTACCACTAATAAAATAACAGCCTAACCGAACCTAACCAAGCCTAACCTAACCTAACAAAGCCTAACTTTGTTTAACCTAGCTTAATCTAATCCACAATAAAATGATTAAATGTCATGTCGAGAGAATAGCGTAGATAAATGACCTCCCATACAAACGACCCTGATACTTACTACTCTGCAGTTACGCACGTTCACAACAATATTTTTTATAAAAGTACATCTTTTCTCCGCTGTATATTTATAATACAGCACTTAGAATTTTTAAATTCATATGCATGTTACTGGTTCAAAGTGAGAGAGAGAGAGAGAGAGAGAGAGAGAGAGAGAGAGAGAGAGAGAGAGAGATAAACTGCTTGTATGGGGAATTGGTGTATGGGCGGAGCGGTGTTTTCTATAAAAAATGAAGCTTTTCCTATCACTTACAGTTAGCGTATTAACAGTTTTGTCTCAGGTATTGAACATATATATATATATATATATATATATATATATATATACAGTATATATATATGTATATATATATACTACGGACACACTTGAGTGTCTAAAATACAGAAGGAAGATAAGTTTATAAATTCAACTAAAAGGGTGAATAGTTGTGAGATATGTGCTGTAATCTCTTGGGGGACATCTTATGCATATGGATTTAAGGGAAACGAGGAACGACAAATGAGGCAAATGGAAGCGATTACTTCCAGCAACGTTTATAACGGTAATGAATTTGTACAATGCGTAAGCACCTGCGGTTCAAAAGACATTTTAAAACGTGAGCTTTCATCACTTATTTTATAGTAAGATTTATAACAAGGCTTCTGCGAATGTATTTCAATATTTCATCCGCGCTTCGGTGGTATAATGGTTAGCATCGCTAACTACGAATCCACCGGCCCGGGTTCGATTCCCGTTGACGTCAGTCGGCGCGCAGTAAACCCAGCTGTTCATCTTTCCATAAAATAAAAATTGGTTGGTAGATGAATGGATACCCTGGGTAGCCTTGTGGTTAAGACGCTGGGCTGCTGGTGATCGCGAGGTCGTGAGATCGAATCCGAGTGAGGACTTTGTAATTCCTGACCGGCCGTCGTGGGGCGTGGTTCGGATTCCACGTTTAGCTCTAGGTCTGAGGTGTAGCAACAAGCTTCACCTTCGTCAGAATGAAAAACTCGGGCGGAAGCAAAACAAAGGTTGTGTATATATATATATATATATATATATATATATATATATATATACACACACACACATTTTAACTGCAAACAACACACACACAGTATAATTAATGTAAAGAACGACGCTTGTGTAGAAGAGCGTCCGCACAAGATGAGGAGAGAGAACGAGCAATATAAATGAGGCACCTCCCAGGAGTCGAACCTGGGATCATCCAACAGGCAATTGGATGATCCAGGGTTCGATTCCTGGGAGTTGCCTCATTTTTCATTTGCTCGTTCTCTCATCTTATGCGGGCGAGTAGCATGGGCGAAAAAGGGGAGAGTGCAATGCAATTGCAAATGTTGATCAATGTTGCAAAGGAAATGTTGCATAAGGTTATGTAACATGGGGGAGCGGTAATGTTGCAAGATGTTAGGCAACAAAGGGGCAGGAGGAATGATGCAAGGGCAACAAGGGGTTATGCAACTTGGAGGCGGCGTTATCCCCCAAGAGAAAGAGAGAGGGGAAGGAGAGAGAGAGGAGGAGAGGTGTTCACCTGGCAGGAGCCAAGCGCATATTAGGACTTCAGCCGAGCGGCCGTTGTCTTAATATGTTCCTAATCAGCCAGCTGGCTTAATCAGCCAGTTGGCTAATCTGGCTGAGTTGCCAGATTGCGCTTATTTATTTAAATAAAGCATATATTCTGACATAAACAGGCAGTTGACTTAGAAGGCATAAATGGCTTGTTCAGGTGTACAGGTTGAGTTGCCAGATTGTGCTATTTATTTAATTAATGCATATATTCTGGTTTAGAAATCCGCTTTAGAAGCCAGCCAATTGATATAATTAAATACCGTGTACAACTAAAAGAATTAAATAAAACATCATTACATCATTCTGTTTATTTAGGCGAATTAATGGAAATATATAGAAAATAAAAATACAATGGAATATATATGATCAAAAATAACAATAGCATAAGGACGATGAATATATAATAAATATACAGTGGAATATATATATATATATATATATATATATATATATATATATATATATATATATATATATATGATCAAAAAATAGTAAGAGCATAAGAAACGAACGGGAAATATATAATAAAAAATATACAAAACGTGGTATTATCAATATATTAGCGCAGGAAATATATATATAATTATATATATATAATATATATATATACACAGTTATATTCAATAATTAAAATATTGAAAATAATAGCATACGGACAATGAATATATAATAAATATACAATGGAATATATATATGAACAAAAAATAATAATAGCAAAAGAAACACGAACGGAGAAATATATAATAAAAATATACGAAACCTATAATCAATTGCATATTAGTACAGGAGAAGTCAATAGCTTTGATATATATATATATATATATATATATATATATATATATATATATATAATTAAATATACATCCTTTATGTTCTACGTCGCAAAACGCTAAACTCACACGTAATCGAGTCTACATTTACATCGTTATTACTTTGTACTACGCGGTGAAACCGTCCAAGCAACAATTCACCGTTTAACTTATACGGATGCCAATACTCGACATAAATGGCTTTCATATCGTTCAATACTATTTTTGTGCCCACTTTACATTCGGTTGGCAAGTTATCTTTAAACACGGCTAGAATACAATCAAAAGCACGCACGAAGAGGTCATCGTTAACCACAACATCATTATTAACTACAAGTTTATAAAAACTCCTTTCCAATCGAGGGTTTTTTCTTACCGTCCCGAGCTTTTCAATCGTGAACTCTTCTTCACTCTGCATAGCGGGAATCGAAATAATCTTCCAAGTCGTAACGACAGCTATTCATTATATAGAGGTACAGCTCTTCAGGGTGAACAGTGTAGATGAATTCTGCCCTGTACCGCTCAAGTGCTTTGTACCAAAGTTCAGGATATTTCGAAGAATCTAAACCTTTTAAATATGCATCCAGCTCTAGACCAATCTCGCCTTGTTCATTCCTACATTCGATAAATCCGTCGAGCAGAGCGGTGTATGCGTATTCAAGAACCGTGTCAAAATAAATCATATCCGTAACACGAGCGTCTAGTATAAGCTTCAGCTTGCGGAATCCGACGATTTCAAACATTCTGTCGAGGATGAAACGGTTTCGCGTAGGGACAAGAACGTTATTATCAGATGCATTCTTCCACATCCGTCGTATATCAATGCATGGCTGATCGTTATTTATACACAACGTGCAAACAACGGCACATGAGGGGGCGTCACTAATCTGCTCTCTTCTTGTACCTACACCTGCAGGTATTTTATAACGGTCCTCTCCCCACTTCTCAACTATCACGAAGACTCTATTCATCTCCTCAACACTTAAATAAATAACATTACGTTTGCTTGCTTGCCTGCAAATCGTTTCAATTACATAGTTAATGGTACCGGTTTCACGCCTGAACACGCTCAATGACTTCGTCATGGAGACATCGCACGAAGCGTTGAGAATGCTTCTTGAAGGAAGTTCCATCGTATTCGCACGTCCACTCGGTTCAAGCTCTAAGATGACTATGAGCCACAGGTGGACGGATCAGCTCGAAGGGCGGAGTGAGTCACGCTGATGAAACGTATACGGGTTTGTTCGAACTCGTGTTTCGTGAGGTACACGGGTGGGCGGCTCGCTGGGGGGAGCGAGTCACACTGCTGAAGCGTGTACAGGCTTGTTCGAACACTTGTGCCCATGGACAAACAGAATTTTCCGCTACATGAAACAATACCGGCTTTAATGTTTTATCAATCACCAGACGCTCATTTCCACAAACTAAACATCTTCACAATCTGGTGCACTATTTGAGAGAAACATATGCCAGTATTTATCCTTTATGTTTAACAAGCGATACTCGTCTCTAAATCTGTTAAAAACTCACACATCCCATTAGCCACAACCTCACTACAAACCTCGTCATGATATATATTAATATAGTGGTAAAAATACTTAAGATTCTACATGATGACAAGATTTTCATTCTCAACAGTAGGGTACGAGTAGTAGGTGTGGTGTAACATGACATAATATCGCTTGTCACACCACTCATCAAGAAGACTCACTATCCATAACAGTTGCTGATCTTCTGAACGTGTTGCTTCTTCTACTTCGCGGTATATGTGAGCCTTTATAACGGTTAGGTCTACAACATACTTCAATACATCGTTTGTACTACGAAATCCTACAATGCCCTCGCAAGAATACCCGTAGAGTATTTGAACATCTTGGTCCTGCGCACGGCTCAATGTAGCCTTAAAATTATCAAAGGAGTGGGGAATAGGGAGTTTTTCAGCATCCACCACATCTTGGCACTTTGCCGAATACCACTTCATAAATGTTGAACACGCAATATTAAAGGTAGCCATTACTATTTTTCTTCTACGCGGGAGAATACACGTCTGAGCTCAATGGTATGCAGAGGTCAACTGAGCACGCAGGGATAGAGATATGATCAGGTAGTGGCAGAACTCACGCTGCCGATGTTACAGTGGGCGGAGCTTAGCTTTTTACTGTACACACACACACACGCACGCACGCAAAGTAGAAAATGAAACCTTAATTGAAACAAATATACGTCATAAATAAATATATCAATACACATATATATAAATACAATCAAGGATGGTAGCCAAAGGGCACGGTATCATAGGTACGAAATACCTGGTAACGATTCCTATAGGTGTTACGGCATACCTTCGTGCCCCAAAGTTCCTTCACACATCCCAGTTTCTGCACCCTAAAATTGTGCGTCCCCACAGTCAGTTCGGGTAGCTGGTCACCCTCATCTTCCAAGCACACTAGTTTCTTCAACGAGTCAAATTTAACGACTCGACGGTTCGCATGGTTAAGCGTGATACCCTTAGCCTTCACAATATACTTCATATCATCCCCTACCCTCACCCCATAGGTTTTTGGCCCTGTTGACGCAACCGAGTGTATGCACCATCACCATACTCATCCTTTATCTCGTCAGTTAGCTCTCCGAGGAACTCCCCAATAGCGGGCATGTATTCACCTTCCCTCGCTGTAAATATCACGCTATCTGTGTCAGGATACAACACCCTCCGTCCAAGAGTGTGCAATAGGCCCCAAAGTTTGATGCTGGCTAGGCCGTTGTGAAACTGGCTACAGGTATGTTTTTAACGCGTCAGGTATCTGTGGCCAGCTCGGTGATATTGTACTTTATTATGTAATTATTACCTACATTCACGATCTCCATAACCTCTTTATCAGGAGCGTTGGCATAATCCCAGACTTCACTATAACTTTGTGCCAAATGGACGTTCTCTTTGCCGGTATTCTGTGAAAACTTCCCCCAAAGACTGTTTAGACACAACTTTGCGCTAAAGCGCTTGCCAGGATTCTTAACAATTTGGGATCGGTCAAGCTCTATATCCTGACGCCTCAACCTTATCCTTCAAAAAACTTTTATATATGGTGCGGAAAGGTTGGGCAGCTTCTGAAAACTCCACACCTCATGTATCTTCAATATTCTATACCCATGGCGAACGGCTAGGGCCAGCTAAGGGCTTGTATATATACACCTCTGATCTTACGCTGGTTGGCTGTATGGTCACATCACCGTTGTTCTCTTCTGCGCACTTCACGCACAGGGGAAACATGAGCTTGTGATCTATAACGACGGGTAAGATCGGCATCCATAAATCGCGAGGGGGGAGCACGTCTACGAAAGAGAGCCCAAAGTAGCTCTCATTCAAGTTAGCTGAAAACTCCTCGATGGTTGGTATGGTGGGACCCACCATTTTTTCAGGTGCACCTACGGGGTACGGATTGTTCTTTCACGCCCTCCGTCATTCATGCAATAAAGTTCACATTCATCGGCTATATTGTATCGATTAGCTTCATTAAAACTGTTGTAGTAACGGTCAAAATCTTCACGCTCACTATCACTCATGTTCGTTTAGTTAAAGTAATGTTTGGGTGGAGGTAGTCCTACGTAATTTAATGTCTCGTTAGTGAAGAATGTGTAAGGGAAATATCCTTTCGAAACTTCAGCGGCTACGCCCATGACCTTGGGCAGCTTTGATAATTTACAAGGTGTGAACAGTAGGGTGTCTTTAAACTGTAAATTACCTCTTATCTGCATCTGTATTAGTTTGTTGCTTCTTTTCAGGGGATCACATGTAAATATCGCAGACGACTCGTGTTCAAGCAGCTCCTTTTAAAGGAACTGTGTGTCAAATTTTGCCCCATTATGAGCAAGAATATACACAGTCATTTTTTTTTAACTTGTCCGCTAATTTGACAATATAGGACATAAAGAGCTTCACAGGGCTGTCGTATGCATTCGTTTTAAATACGTTTGTCCGTTTTCCACATTTGTGGCACTCATCACACTCGAGCTCGATGCACTCATCACGGATAGTATGACTTACGAGTAAATGCGGAATGACCTCTTTGGTTTCAGCGTTCGTGCAAGTTTCTATATCGTAGTACACGGTTATACAAGGGCTATTTTTAGGTTTAGCATCTTTCATATAACATACGTGCTTCACTCCATTCGCCTTATAATTTTCATGACATGTAGAACAGTGAATTTCATCGCATTTATGTTTGAAATTCCCCCAATTAATTATCCTTCATGTGAAACATATCGCACTTACAAATCCTCATTTTCCTGCAAGTGCCATTTGATTTATGGAGCTCAAAGCATTTATTATTGAAAAATTTACGTCTACACACATTACATTCCCTCTTCTCGATTTCAACTACCTGACTTTCAAATTTGGGACTTTTACACTGTTCACATACCATGTAACAATCCTTACAATGATTCACCATATCATCACCAAACTCGAGACAACCCTTACACAAGTCATGATGGCTTCCATATTTTCGACTTTTATCATAACTGGCGTAGAGAGCCCTTATGTTACGGATGGGGAGATACGATGTTCCTGACAATCCTAAAATAAATAGAGGTCTTGTACGATCTCTCACAATACTTTTAAAAACATACACAGTCCTACGTCGACTACCCATTCCAAATACTACTATACGTGCATTCATTTCCTGCTCAGCCCTTCTCAGTTCTTCAGGACCCATATTACCCTCAGACTGAATCTGAAGCTTACAATCTGAAGCCAGTTTACGGGCACGCTGCACAACCAGGGGCAACCAAATTTTTGGCGTCCAAGTATTTAGCACAGTGAACATATGAGCTAAAATTATTGCTATAAAACCACAACCACGATCTACGTTTAAATGTTTTCTGTAAATAACCGGAGAATTGAAATTAAGAGTATAAGGTGTGGCACTATGACCCGCAACCGGGAATACTCTGTCAATATCTACCATGAAGTTGTCCAGTTGTCCATATTGAAGGATGTACCACGTTGAGAGGCTTGCATTATACACCGCAAGATAATAGTCTATATCTACAGACGCCAAGCGTCTGAACGGTATTACCAGCCAAAAATCGTCCCCCTCATCTGACCCGAACCTGAAGGATAACCTCGTCCGGACTTCACGTTCGTCGCGGTTCCGAAGGGCAAACTCCACAATACGTTCAACTACGCGCCGCAGTCCGTTGGTATCCTGGGACCCAGGGCCAACCCTGACCACGTACCGATTTCTAGTCAGGGCAGGGGTGGGGGTAGCGGTGCGCACCAACTCGAATGTTATACCATCCTCCACAGTATGAGAAGCTGTTGTGGAGGAAGTGCCCGGATCTGAACAATGGGGCATATTTGAGGAAGGTACTACTGTGGAGATTGTCTCGTCAGACGTTGAGGGTTGGGGATCTATTACGGGGGATCTAACAACCAGAGCAATCCTGGCACGCTTTATACTTGACGTGGAGGGTTATTCATCATGCTTTCGCTTTGAACTGTCGCATGCTACAGGTGTCGCTGGTGAGGGCTTGTCGGCGGGGAAGGGTTCTGTAGCTGCACGGTCAACGGGTTCGTCCGTGATATCGATGATGGGGTGCTGTACATCGTCGTCATTCACGGTTCTGTGGAAGAAGAAAACAAAATATAAGGAACAGCACTCAAAATTTGTAACATTTTGTAAATGACCCATTTATGGGTGTGACGTTTAAGAGATGGAATCTGTAGAAAAATTCAGGTTCACAAGCACCTCCACATGTATTATATCTGGCCCTACAGGATGTAGAAAAACTGTATTTATGCCTAAAATCATTAAAGATAAGGGGGAGATGTTCTCAAAATTTGTGCATAAAGTAATATGGTGCTATTCGACGTATCAGTCAGTGTTCAACGAGTACCAAGATGAAATTTTGTCCCACAAGGGGGTCTATGACGTTAATTCGTTAAAAGGTAATGAGCATACAGTTATTGTAATTGACGATCTCATGTTGGAAATGGATAAAACGTTTGCCGAGACATTTACAGTGTTCTCCCACCATCTTAACATAAGCGTATTCTTCATCAACCAGAATCTATTTTTAAAAAATAGATACATGCGCGATGTGTCGCTAAATACACAATATCTAGGCTTATTTGCACAACGTAGAGACGTGTCACAAATTGGGGTATTAGCCAATCAAATGTTCCCGAATCAGCGTAAGGAGTGTTTGGAAGTTTATAAAGAAGCCACAAGCCGGCGTTATGGATATTTACTTTGTGACCTTCATCCACGAAACACGTTTAGGGTGCTTCTAAGAACGAATATATTCCCAAGCGAACCTGAAACGGGGTATATTCCAGAATGACAAATACAGTGCCCGCGAAAAGTATCCGATCACTCAAGAAAATACAATATTTTCCCTTGATATTCAGAGACACATAATTCACTTTCTATTTGTTCTAGCGACATCTGGTAACTTTGAGGTTGCTCGCTGATATGAGAGCTATCCAAAGCATTCTCAAATTAGTGTTCTGGTAGCCTTCGTTGCGGGTGGCTGTGTCTCAAAATTGTCAGATTTCACTGTTTGTATAAATTTATTGATATTTTGTTATTTTTTTACAGAAAGTGGTGTAAATAAAATTTATATATAATGTGTGCTAAAAAACAACTTAAGAGTGATTGTCGAGGTGCTATTGTTGCTTTGCATACATGTGGGAAATCACAGAGACAGATAGCTAAGGAATTAAACATATCCCAAAGTACCGTTAATTTATGGGTTTCACGGGCTAAGAACAATGCCGGCCTAACCACGCCAGTCCCTAAAAAACGATCTGGCAGACCGAGAAAAACAAATTCACGAACAGACAAACTTATGAAACGTTTAGTATTGAAAAACCCAACAATAACTGCGAAAGAAATAAAATTTAATATGAATAATTTGTTATCTGGTGTTTCTGAACGAACTATCCAGGAGCGGCTCCAAAAAGAACTCGGATTACCATCTCGCCATGCTGCTAAGAAACCGTTCATTAATGAAAAAATGCGTAAAAAACGTGTCGCATTTTGTAAAAAATATATTCATTGGACTGTTGATGACTGGAAGAAGGTTTTATTTAGTGATGAGTCGACATTTTTGACATTCAGAAGTTGTCCAAAAAAGGTTCGCCGGCCCATTGGCTCAAATAGGATGGACCCTAAATACACCCTAAAGACAATGAAACACCTTCCAAGTGTGATGGTTTGGGGTTTGTTTCGGTTACTATGGGCGTGGAAACCTATATTTTCTTCCGAAGAACACAACTATGAATGGTGCACGGTATTTAGCAATGCTACAGGATAAACTTCCAATGGCAATGGCAATCCAAAGGACAAAAACATACATGCATGATGGTGCACCATGTCACAGGGCCAAAATAGTGACAAAATGGATTACTGACAATAAATTTGATATTTGGATTGGCCTGGTAATAGTCCAGATCTCAATCCGATAGAAAATATGTGGCTAATAATAAAAAATAAGGTTGAATGCCACGACACTGGCTCAGTCGAAAAATTACAAGAAGCCATCAAAAAGGTATGGTGCAAGGAAATATCAGTGGAAGTTTGTCAAAACTTGATTAAATCCATGCCAAAACGTCTAGAACAAGTCATCCAAACCAAAGGACAGATGACAAAATACTAATATAAGGTTAGTATACATTTAAACATTGTTTTTTATGTAAAAAATACAAATTTCCAGGGTGATCGGATACTTTTCGCGGGCACTGTAGGTTGAAGAAATATCGTGAATTAATAAAAATCTATCAACGATTGCCACGGGCACTGCAACAGATGTTTGGTAAAAATATCGACTGACTTTTTAAAATGCATCTGTGAAATCTGTCTTAATGTTATAAAATGTAATGTGCCAATGAAACCCTCTCAGAAGGCTCCCTTACGTCGTTACAAGAACATAATACGAGCGCTCGCTCATAAAAGTCAAATTGTGGGTAAGAAAAAGCGAATTATTGTACAAAAAAGAGGATCATTCCTACACATCTTATTTTCAGTTTTGGGTCCTTTACTGACTAGATTAATATAATGAAGAAGGTGGATGTGTTTCAGCACGAGGTGTATGCTTCATTGCAAAGTTCAAAGATTCCAGACACGGCTCTAGAACCCCGTAAAAGTAGGCTTAAAAGAATGGAAAGCGAGTTGCTAGCCCTATTAAGCAGTGAAAAGTCACCTGAGGAGAAAAGGCTCCTGTACCAAGAGGCTTTGCAGAAATTTCTTCATGAGTACGAAGATTATAAGAATCCGACAGAGCTCCACGTGGTTATTAGGTACAGCGCGATTAGCACTGAGCATGGCGACAGAGGGCCTGTCCCCGACTTTAGAGATGACCAACCAAAGAACAACGGAACACAACACATCGAACATGTGCTAAAAAACAGCCTCCCACATACATTGAGGAATAAAGGCTTAAGTCTTTATAATCTTTTGAGTGAGGACCCCATCATACAGTGGGCCGATACAGGCGAGGTCACTGTTGAAGGAACAAGGGTACAAGGATCCAATATCGTTGATATTGTTCATGATCTGGTTAGAAAGTGGGACAGACCCTCACCAACAGGATGGAAGCATATTAAAGCAAGACTACAACAAATAAATGTCCCCAAAACATTGATAGGTAATCTGAATAGGTTAAAAGACATGGATCAAGTCTCGCATTTGTCACAACTGAGTACACCATCGTCCCCAGCAACAGCCTCTCTGAAGAGGAGAAAGAAGAGAACAAACGGCCAACCTTATCCACGTGTCTCTAAAATACACAAATGTCTAACATATTAAGTAAACGCTATTATGACATTTCTAACCCCTCCTCCTATGTTGGCGTTAATAGACTGTAGAGAGGTGTTTACGATGTAAGGAAAAAAGATGTTGAGCGGTTTTTGCTGGAACAGCTTCATAAACCGGTGAGAAAAAGGTTTAAAACGGCCAAGACAACCGCGGATTCGATTGACTCTATTTTGCAGGCGGATTTAATAGACATGCAAAGATATTCAGTGTATAACGACGGATACCGCTACATCCTATTCATAATAGATGTATTCTCTAGATGTCTGTGGCTAATTCTCCTGAAAAATAAATCGCCTAAAACAGTTGCTAAAGCGACCAAAACGTTGATGTTAAAAGAAGAAACGGTTCCTGACTATTTTTGTTCGGATATGGGGAAAGAATTTATAGGTCGCGTTTTTCAGAACATTTTCTACAGATCTACAGAAGCTAAGGTTAACAAAGACCGTAAGATCTACTCTAAGGTTAGCCTGAGAGAAAGGAAAGAGTAGGGGGTTAAGAGAAGAGAATAAGGGGTTAAATAAGTAGCAACACCTATCACTCGTGGGTTAACATTCATTCAGAAAAAGCGAAAAAAAGACACCCTCATCATCCGCCGGCCACTGCCGACAATTCAGAAAAATAGTCGGAGAGAATAGGAGAGATTGCAGAACGGTCCTCTACTCCATAGGGAGGTAGAGCCCACTCTGCCGGTAAAAGATGAAAAGAAGTAAAATAAGAACTCTTACAAACCATGCAATACATTCTTAACTCAAGCACAACACATTCTTAACTCAAAGCAACACATTCTTCCAGCTGTTGCAGACCGATCTTCCATTCCATAGGGAGTGGAAAAGCGTGAAAGATGAAAAGAAGTAAAATATGAACGCATTACAACACATTCTTAACTCAAACACTATCATACCATGCAAACATGCAAACTACAGACATGCAATAAGGAGAGAAGAAAAATAAGTATAAAGAGTAACAAAAAGTGGGTTCATTTAGTGAACAAGCTACAACTAAGTTCGTGTTAGTCCAATTTTTTTTTTTTTTTGCTGGCATATAACACGCTGGCATTTCACAAGCTGGCATTAGACGTCAACAGACTCATCCCCGATTACCATCCCCAGAACTCCTGTTGTCAATTGTTTTTTTATTTTAAACGTTAATATTTTTAAAATGTGTATCAAGACGGTTTTTAAACACATTAACGCTGGAAGAGTTCACGACGGGCGCGGGAAGATTATTCCATTTATCAATTACTTTAAACGTAATGAAGTTTTTAGCGATATTAGTAATGAAACGTCTGCCACGCAAATTAAATCCGTTATTACGAGTATTGATATTATCGAAAGTGAACACTTTGTCAAAATTTATGTTATCGATGTTATTAACGATTTTGAAAACTTCTATAAGCTCCCCCCCTTAATCTCTTAGTTTCGAGTGAATGTAAGTCTAACTCTTTAATCCTATCTTCATAAAGCTTGTTGCGCAATGACGGAATTAGTTTCGTGCCACGACGCTGAACCGTTTCTAACCTATCAATATCCTCAAGCAAATACGGGCACCAAAACTGAACGGCATATTCTAAATGAGACCTGACTAGGGACTTGTAAAGGGGCAATACAATATCCTTCAATTTAAATTCGAAATTACTCGCTATGAAGCCTAACATCCTATTAGCTTTTGCGCAAGATTCCAGGCACTGGTTCCTAACTTTTAAATCCTCAGATACGCGTACGCCTAAATCTACTTCCTCTTGTCAACGCTCGCTAACACTCTATCATCCATCGTGTACGTGTAATTATTGTTACTAGAACCTATATGCAAAACTTTACATTTGTCTACGTTAAATTGCATCTGCCACTTATCCGCCCACTCCATAATCCTATTTAAATCTTCTTGGAGCCTATTTCTATTGTCCTCGTTAACAACCTTACCGCCTATTTTAGTATCGTCCGCGAATTTTGACACGTTACTAGTCAATCCTACATCTATGTCGTTAATGTAAATTACGAATAACAATTGGCCTAACACTGAACCCTGTGGGAAACCGCTACTTACATCCAACCACCCCGATTCACTACCATTAACAACGACCCTCTGTCTCCTTGCACGAAGCCATTCCTCTAACCAGTTAGCTACCTGACCGCGTATACCGTGCGCTTTAACCTTCGCAATTAATCTTCTATGCGAAACTGTACCGAACGCCTTTTTAAAATCTAAATAAATAACGTCAGCCGCCCAATGCCTATCGTATTCGCGCACTATTTCGTTATAAAATTCTAACAAATTAGTTAAACAAGATCAATGGCGTCGAAACCCATGCTGACTACTATTAATCAAATCTCGACTTTCTAAGTGATCGATGATACGATCAATAACGACGGATTCCAATAGTTTACCGGCAGTTGACGTTAAGCTAATGGGCCAATAATTGTTAGGTACAGCGCGGTCGCCTTTTTTAAAAATGGGCGTAACGTTAGCTCATTTGAAGTCTTCAGAAATCATCCCCGTTTCGAGTGACTGAATAAAAATCTTCGTTAAGGGGCCTACAATAACGTCTTTCAAATCTTTCAAATGTCTGGGATAAAAATCGTCAGTGCCTGTAGCCTTGCTAACTTTTAGCCTATCGATATAATGCGCAATCTCACCCTCGTAAACAGTTATTTCGTTGAAAATAGTCTCGCTACTAAATGAAACGATATCGTCCACGTCAGAAGCCAAAGCGTCGTTAACATCCACTAGAGGTAGGCTGACCATACGTACCGTTTTGAACGGGACAGTACCGTTTGTTTTGTATTTCCTGGCCATCCCGTCGTTTTAATAAATATGTCAATTTTGTCCAGTTTATGTACTTACTTTTTCATGAATACAGAATATTACATAACCCCCGTCCCTTTTTTGCCATCCCAATGTCCCGTTTTTGTCTCAAGGAAATATGGTCAGACTAACTAGAGGGCATATGTTATCTTTTATCGGCTTACGATTATTGACGTATTCAAAAAACTTTTTTGGATTATGTTTACTATCCGCAGCTATAAATATCTCTAAATTACGCTTAGCATTCCTAACTGATCTTTTCACCTGACGTCTAAGCTCGATATATCTATTAAAGTTAGCTGCCGCGCCATTGCGCTTATTAAGTCTATACGCTCTGTTGCGCTCATTTATGAACTCGCCTATTTCCCTAGTCCACCACTTGGGCCTACCATGATTTCTAGCGTGCTTGGGCCTACAAGGAATAAACTCCCTTTCAATATTCATAAAACTTTCTTTAAACGCCTCCCAATGCAAATTTGTGTCATTACCCATAAATAAGTTATCCCAGTCCACTGCTCTCATCCTATCCGCAAAACTATCAAAATTAGCCCTCCAAAAATCAGGGACTTCTATTACGTTACTATCCTTAGTGTTTTCTATCAATAACTTAAACCTAAGAATTTGATGATCACTACATCCTAAGCTCTCGCCTACTTCTAAACCTTCGACTATATTTTCGCCGTTCGTCATCACCAAATCTAAAATATTGTCACCGCGCTTTGGTTCGGTAAACATCTGTCGTGAAAAAGTATCTTCCATGAAGTCAATCAATCTCAAACCTTCCTCATTACCAGTAAAAGTCTCGTAATTAACATTAGGGCAGTTAAAGTCTCCGACAATTATACTATTCCGATTGTCAATAAAGTTACCAAGAAGTGAGTAAAATCTAATATCGGTATCAAGGGGTTGAACGGGAGGTCTATAAACAACAACAAAATTAAAACTAATACTACGCGCCCTAACTTCAACGCATATCGCATTAATTGCTGCCGGAAAATCTATCTTAACCTCGATAGCTCTAAGGGAATTACGAATGTACAGCAAATCTCCGCCACCAATCCTATGTAACCTATCATTAGTAAAGAGTTTAAAACCCGGTAAATCAAGTTTCCCCAACGAGTCCCGATTCATGGTATTTAACCACGTTTCAGTGATAGCAACTATATCGTAGTTGTCGGAATAAATTATCGCCTGAAATTCGTTTAATTTATTTCTAATACTACGCGCCTTACAATAAAAGACGTTTAAGTCATTTTTTACCACGGGCCGGCGTTTTAAACTATTTTTCACGTCAGGCCCGCGTTCCCCGGACCCACAACGTTTAAAGAAGGCTTCGACCTATACAGCTCCCGTACGTTTCGTCAATTAACCTACCTAGCCTAGCATTACCTGTTTCATTAAAATGCACCCCCATCTTTTATAAAAAGGCTAGGATCACTGAATTCTGACCACAGCTTTACGAAGGGTACATTTTCCACAGCACAAATCTCTTCTAATTTAGTATTCAAAAATATCGTTTTAGACGTAATCCTAAGACCCAAACCGTGCCTAGGGATAATACGTAGAACTAAAGACCAATCTGACCTCGCCTTTAGGGACCCAATTAACCCCCTCTATCTCTCCAAAAGGTCAGGCCCTCTCGTATAGGGACTATACGAGTCTTTGTCCCCTACCATCGTCACCAACATCGAGTGACAGGAGGCAACGTCAATCCTATCCACTTCGTCTCTAAATTTGTCAACCCTGGCCCCTGGGAG
This sequence comes from Bathynomus jamesi, assembly GCA_023014485.1. NCBI lineage: Eukaryota > Metazoa > Arthropoda > Malacostraca > Isopoda > Cirolanidae > Bathynomus > Bathynomus jamesi. Next base: position 642,573 of record JAJOZX010001291.1, read on the forward strand.
ACAGACCCTCTGCCTCTTGGTTGGATGCCGTTCAACGAACTCTGTGTCCATATGGCGCACTAAAGAGTCCCTAATTAAAATAGTTTCCCTCTCATTCACGTCCCTTTCCAAATGGGTGAAAGGGTTCGAAACCTCGATAGGGGGGGATTCCTATCACCTAACATACGTGGCCTAGCTCCACCCTTAAGTTCTCTAAATTCCTCCCCATATATTAATCTCGGACCAATTTTAACCCCTTCTTCAACTCTATCCATCCTTCCCGATAAGCTACCTAAACTACAAACTAGCTTACGCACCTCACCCTTCAAATTACTAACGTCTTCAACGTTAGTATTGGTTCGGCTTTCGTCAACCGTAGCCCTACCCTTGCCCTCACCAAGCGTTGCAAGTCTTTCCGTTACCTCACATACACTGCGTTTTATGTCAACTATTTCCTCCCTTAACTCGCAAAAGAAACAAACAGAGCTCTTGGTAATCGCCATAGGACCGCCGTTATAATCTTTAAAATCCGAATACCACCGGTGTACCCCACACCTAACACACGACGCTTTCTGCGACGGCATCGCGCAGTTAAAATTAGTTTATAACCGTCACAAGTTTAAGTTAAATTACGCCGTCACGTTATGAATTTTCTAAATCGCTAATATTCAATTACTTAACTATAACAATGAGAATATAAACACAAGTATATAAAATTCTAAACTTTCCAAAAGCAAAATTATTAGCAATATGCAAAAGTAGAAGCAATATCAGAGAGCTCAGAAAATGCGTCCGTTCAGTACAGAGTCTGGCTGACGAATCGAGTACAGAGTCTGGCTGACGAATTTAATATCAGTTATTACACTAGCAGTTCTATACATAAGGCCTCTTTAGCTGAAAGAGTTCAACGTACCATAAAGGAGCGCATGCATCGCTATTTTACACATAAAACACATACAGATATATAAACGTTCTCGGGTCATTGGCTTCATCATACAACCGTTCACACCACCGTACGATTGGCACAACGCCTAACGAAGTTTTAGAAAGAGGTGCGCTGCCAGAGGTGAGAAGAGATGGAGCACCGCCACCACACTCTACACATTTCAAAATCAATGATTATGTAAGGCTATCACGTTCGGGAAATAAATTCGCGAAGGGATTTGAGCAAGGATGGACACGTGAGATTTTTAAAGTTCGTGCTATGAGACCTAAAGGTGAGATAATGATGTATTACGTTGAAGATTTGAATGGGGAAGAGATCGCTGGAGGCTTTTACCGCGAGGAGTTGCAGAAAGTGACATTTAATTTAGGAAAAAGTGTTTAAAATTGAAAAAATTTTAGGCAGCAAAGGTTCAGGAAAGAGAAAAATGTACCTGGTGAAATGGCTGGGTTACCCAGAAAGCTTCAACACCTATATAAAAGCTGCTGCAATAATGAAGCTTAATTAGTATGCAACATGGCGCCTAGCCACTTCTATGTCACACTCCCGTCCTCTTCTTCTCTGTCTGTACATCCTAACAACACCCTCGCCAACTTTGTGACAGAACTCCACGGACCCATTGAATTGGAGCGTGATTCGTATGAGGTGGGCTTATGTGAACTCCAGTTAGTCTCCAAATTTTTAACTCTTGAAAATGAGCAAATCATATTTCTGATCCTTAGAAGAATCGATGAGTGCGAAAAATTAGGCATAACCTTAGACAATACTATGCGTTCAGTCCTGTTCGGTGAGGAACGTACTATAGCACAAATGTATCGCTAGGAATCGGGCATTATGATACAGCCATGGACATTGTGACGGGGTTAAACAAGAGTCTTGAAAAGTCGTACCTGACAAACGATTTACTTTTTGAAGTCGTAAACATAGACACGCCTGCATGCACATTGAAGTTAAAGTCAACGCTTAGTAGAAATATTAAAGATAAAGAGCTGTTCACAATTGTGGCTGAGGGCCGATATAGCGCAGCTCTCCAAAGAGATACCTTTCACGAGGCACAGCATGACTTGTCCAGCTTAATGTATCAATTGAAGATGGAGAAATTGGGTGAAAGCCTCCGCCCCCAGACATGTGCTATATTTACAGCAATATCGTAGAGCACCAATTTGTTGGGGACACCCAGGGCGCCTGCTGCGCATTGCACACATCCCCAACCAGAGGGAAAAGTTTGAGCATTACATATGACAAGCCCCATTATGTGAATGTTGCGACTAATCTATTAACCAACATCTCGATATATATAAGAACGATTGAGGGAAAAAATTTCCCATTCGGTGATGGGAGCTTAACAGTGAAACTACACTTTCGCCGTTTATAATGACTCGAAGGCCATTCACAGTCTACCGAGGAGTGAGATACCAGCGTGGGAGTGGACTTGGATCCATTTTTCATCCATACTACACCGCTGTCCCACTGTTGAAGAGGGGTGCCAGGTACCTAGGGCGGAAGGCGTTACAAACAGGTTTTAACGCGGCAGAAGACATAATGGGCGGAACTAAGCCTAAAGAAGCTCTAAAAAAACATTTAAAACGTACACGGGACGAAATCATCAAAGATGCAAAGAGAAAAATGCGTGGTGGCGGAAAGAAGAGATCTGCCAGGAAGAAGGGGTTACCATCACGTGGCGCTAAACGTAAAAGGAAATAAAAAAGAAGTGCTCTAAGCGTATGAAACCTATGGCTGATCATTTTTTTAACTGATATAAGCTGAGGACACTACTCTCACGAATCATAGGCTGACTAATACTTGTCGAGGGAGGTGGCACTATTTCTGACTCGTCATGGCGCGTTTCATCCATCCGTGTAGTTCACAATGCTGTAAATCGGAACTGTCCCTCTTTGATATGCCCCCCACTCAGGTCTCTATTGAGCATAGCGACTTTATTACAATTAACCCATTAAACACAATTAGTTCGCCGAGTGCCCCTATAGAATTCGTGATACCCAGCTCAGGCCCTTACTTTTTTGACCCGAGCTGCATGCACATGTACGCTAAACTGCGTATAGCCCATTCTGATGGAACGGACTGCGATGATAGTTACTCTGCCTACCCTGAAACCAACTTTTTACACTCCATATTCAGCCAGTGTGAGGTGTATTTAAACCAGGTTAACATCTCGGCAGGAACGGGGTACTACCACCTACGAGCCTATCTGGAAAATGTCCTCAACTTTTCAAAAGAAGCGAAGGACACCTTTTTAACCGCCGAGGGATATTACCATACTAAAGATGAAAATGGTATAAAGGATAAATTTAAAAATTCTAAAAAAAAGATATACGAATGTTTTGGACGTCTTCATACAGATTTCACATTCCAGGAGAAACTGCTTATGAACGGGGTGGATATGAAGTTGAAGCTTACCCGCACGATTCCTGAGATCTGCATAAATCTGGGGTCTGATCAAGAAGAGGGCGCGAAACCCGTTGTGATTCACATCATGGAGACGTATTTGCGTATACGCCGAGTGAAATTAAGTTCGCCAAAACAAATAGAAATTGAGAAAGACTTAATACACGCCACAGTAAAATACCCAATTAACAGGGTACAGATCAAACTATACACGGTGCCCGCCGGGTTGGCCTCGAAGCAACTAGAAAACGTGGCCCTTGGAGTCCTACCTAAAAGGATATTAATTGGAATGCAGGACCACGCCTCGACGAATGGAAAATATAAAAAGAGTGCCTTTAAATTCGAGAATTTCGGCCTTAAAAATATTACTCTATACGTAAATGGCATCGCTTTGGGAGGGACCATGATTACGGACTACTCATCAGACGCTGTGTTCCCGCTCTGCGCGAAAGCATATAATGTCTGGCTCATAATACAGGAGCCTGTGACGAACTTGGGTTTGGTGTAACGCAGAAAGAATTTGTCGAAGAATTTAACATTTATTAATTTGATATTACGCCTGACTTGTCTGCTGGCGCAAATACGCATTTAAGTCCACAGCAGAGTGGGAATATCTCAGTGAGATTGGAATTTGCGAAGCCTATAGACGCCTCATAAGTGTACTCCTGTACCTCGAATCACAGGCACTAATAAAAGTTGATCGTTTCAGGAACGTGGTCACAGACTTTTAAAATGGACGCGAATACACTCCAGAGAGTAATGAAAAGTGACCGTTTCACACGCTCAAAATTTATCGGTGTGTTTGCGAAGAATGAAATATTGAAGTTGCCAAGTACGAGAAACTGGTACGGGATTATCGTTAACACCGACATTGTGGGGGTGAGGGGATTCATTGGTTTGCAATCTATTTTAAAAATAGGGAAAGAATGTACTATTTTGATTCACTCGGCTCTCAGCCCTGGAATGATCCTGTTATAGTAAAATTAATCGAGCAATACATGTACCTGAGATTGTATGGAACCCATACCGTTTTCAAGGATATTATAGCGAAACGTGCGGCCTGTATTGCCTTTCATTTCTCCTGCACATGTCACGTGGGAAGGGATTTATAAATTTTTTAAAATTATTCGATTTGTGCGACACAGAGATGAATGATAAAAGTGTATGCAGACAGATAAAAAAAAGGTTCCCATATGTTAGCACCCGCTGTATTGTGTAAAGGTGTATATCTATATTGTGTAAAGTTGTATATACATTTGTAACTGTAAAATGTAGCCATTAAGACTTATTTAACGGACACTGGTTCCGCTTTGTACATGTTTTCTACCATTTAATAAATGAAAATACAATGTGTTTTGTTCTTAACCTCAAAAATACTTACATTAGTTCCTCGATGACCTGGCACTCGCTGGACCGGATGTGAGCCAATACCTCGACTTCTGTATTCAGGTCACTGGGTTGGCTGTGCGGAGAAGCATCCATATCATTTATTTCCCTTTCATCAAAAGTAGCTATAACACGATCAAGTTCCGCATCGGTCCTATAAGGTTAAGTAAAAATAAAGAGCTACAATAAGAGAAAATGCCACGAATTTAAAAAATTATAATAAAAAAGCAGATAATTCTTAAAAGTTTTGGTAATTTAAAAATCTCTCCAATATTTATATGGAGTTTTTCGAAATTACTTACATTCCGAGAATCCCTGGGGGTTGGCATCCCATGGTTGCGGTACGTCGACGATATTTTGTGTATCTGGCCCATGAATCGTGACCTGGATGACTTCCTCCTTCAGTTAAATGATCAAGTCCCCTCCATAAGTTTACTTTAGAAGTGGAACAAGACAACTCAATCCCGTTTTTGGATGTGCGTGTACATAGGGAAAGCCCAGGTTTTAAGTTTAGTATCTATCGGAAAAAAAAACAATTTGTTCTACGTACACTTTTACTCGGGACATGACACTCCCACTAAGAAGGCCATTTTTTCTTCAATGTTTCTCCGCGCCCTTATGATCCACAGTCCGGAATACATCGATGCCGAATTGGAAAAAATCAACGGTATTGGAAGTGATCTGTGTTATCCACCTGTGTTATCCATCTGTGTTATTCCATATGGAATCTTGTCTCAACAAGGCAAAACGAACTTTCTATCGTGTGAATAATAACACTCGTACTTTGTCAAAGAATATTTTACTACTTCAATTTTTCCCGGGTTTTTTAGGCATTGCTAATGTACTTAAACTTTTGGATATTAATGTAGTATTTTCATATAACAATATTGTGAAAAATATCATAGTAAAAAATAGCCCTACCAATAATTCAGGCATTATCTATAAAATTGGTAGTAAACAATGTGATTCCTTTCACATAGGTCCGACGGGAAAGGATTTGCACACACGTATAAAACAGCATCAATATTCCGTTAGAACGGGACAGTCGTTCAGTGCCCTTTTTTTCCATTTGTCAGAGTTATAAGGTCTTTTTTTATTTTTATATATATCGAACTTAGACAAGAAGGGCAGAGTGCTAAAACCTGGGCAGATTTCCAGTATAAATTTGTATGCTCCTCTTATAAGTTTTATTTTTATTTTTAGTTTTCAATTTATTATTTTTTTTAATTAACTATAACAGTGGGTGGAAACAATTCATTTGATCTTGTGTTGGATTTGAGCAAAGTGCTAAAATCGGTAGTTTTTCCTTACAAATTTGTATGCTCCTTTCACAATCCTTTAATTTTTAATTTTTATTTTTATTTCTCCGTTTATTGTATATATTTATATTTTTTCTGTAACCTATATATAGACTGTAACTCTTTATGTACTTCAGTGTTCCTGAGGATGTCATTAGACGAAAGCGCTTGAGCTCCATTCTGTGTTTCCTTTCCTTCGTGGTTTTATTCATCATAAATATTTTTCACGTGTTACTTTCGTGAAATAATTTTCATATATATATATATATATATATATATATATATATATATATATGGGAATGAACTCAGAATGGTTCCCTGAGTTTTTTTATGATACACACAGACCGTGCATGGAACAAGGAACTCTTCTGGGATAATTAAATCCACTATAGTCCGAATAAGTAATGGTAAATGACAAATACCATAGTTTTTCTTTTTCATGATGCAAGCCCGACGTGGGCAACGGGTCTCTCGCAAAGCGGTCCCATAAATATAGCTTCCATCACCAGCTATCTGCAAAGCAGACAGGATCCAGCTTTGGGACATGGATCTAGGGTTTAAAGCAGCCTAGCCCCTACACTTAGAACCTCAGTATAAGTAAAAGACTCGTTGCATTCACGTCGGATTGAATAAATCAAAGAAAAAGGGGTAACTATTATATTTTTAGCCAAAACCAAAACTTAAACTTCAACTGGCAGAATTGAGCGTCCACTTTTCAAGGCACATAACATGTCCGTTTCATGATGGGAATGAACTCAGAATGGTTCCCTGAGTTATGTGCCTTGAAAAGTGGACGCTCAATTCTGCCAGTTGAGGTTTAAGTTTTGGTTTTGGCTAAAAATATAATAGTTACCCCTTTTTCTTTGATTTATTCAATCCGACGTGAATGCAACGAGTCTTTTACTTATATTGAGGTTCTAAATGTAGTGGTGCTAGGCTGCTTTAAACCCTAGATCCATGTCCCAAAGCTGGATCCTGTCTGCTTTGCAGATAGCTGGTGAGGGAAGCTATATTTATGGGACCTCTTTGCGAGAGACCCGTTGCCCACGTCGGGCTTGCATCATGAAAAAGAAAAACTATGGTATTTGTCATTTACCATTACTTATTCGGACTATAGTGGATTTAATTATCCCAGAAGAGTTCCTTGTTCCATGCACGGTCTGTGTGTATCATATATATATATATATATATATATATATATGCCGAAATAATCACGATGAAAAGAGACAATAATTAAAAACAAAATGGGATTAATTTTTACCTTGTAGAATACATGAGAGAGAGAGAGGGAAATAAACAAACAGATAAACAGCATGATCGAGTGATGCGATACAGTTTAACGGGATGCATGAAGGACGGGCTAGGGGTAATGATGTTGTAAGTTTTAGGAGATGTTGCATAGTTTTTATATGAAGTTTAACACTGATAAAATTCAACTGTTACGGTACGGAAAAGGGGAGGATCTAAAGTTCCATGGAATAGAAAAGAAGATTCCCGATGATCCGGGTGTACCTGAGAGATGGAGAGTAAAAGAAGTCAACTCACTACTTCACCAGGCCAACTAAATCTATTGTAGTAGTAATCCCCATTAAAATGTAGGTCTAGGACGGGGTGAAAAGCTAGACCTCTGACGAAATAAGCATTTCTGTAGTAAATGATAGATATTATTTTCAGAAGGTGATTTTGTTATTCTCAGTAAACCGTCTTATTCCGCTCCCGAGTGATACTTTGTATGGTTAGGTTTTTTTACTCTGAAATTAGATTTTATTGTGTTAAGGAATGTTTGAACATTTTATTTTAAACGTGGTTCGGATTCAAAGATAAGCTGTAGGTCGAGGGTGGAGTGGCACGTTTGACCTTCATTAGAATGAACAATTTAAATAGGTCCGGGTTTGTATATTATTACTTTTTATTATATATATATACACTCCTCGTTCGTTGTTCTGATGCTATTTTTATTTTTTATTGCATATATTCCTTCGCTTGTATAGGAAAGTATATTTATTTTCAATATATTTCGTGAAATTGGATCCAATAATTTGTCTAAATAAACAGTGATGTGATGGTGTTTGATTTAATTCTTTTGGATGTGTGTATATATAAACGCTATTATTATTATTTAATTATACCAAATGGCTGGTTAGGCATTCTAAGTCAACTGGCGGGTTATGCCAACTGGCGGTTTATGTCAGCTGACGGGGACAAACGCACACAAATGCACGTTCACCTCCGACTAGGATTATGCCAATCCAATAATTCGTCTAAATAAACTGAGTGATGTGGTGGTGTTTTATTTAATTCTTTTGGTTGTATATATAAATGTTATCATTATTATTTAATTATACCAAATGGCTGGTTAGGCCTTCTAAGCCAACTGGCGGATTAAGCTAGAATATATGGTTTAATTAAATAAATAGCGCAATCTGGCAACTCAACCAGATAAGCCAACTGGCTGAGTAGGAACAGATTAAGACAACGGCCGCTCGGCTGAAGTCTTAATGTGCGCTTGGCTCCTGCCAGGCGAACACCTCGCTTCCTTTCACTCTCTTTCTCTTGGGGGATAACTCCGCCTCCAAGTTGCATAACCCCTTGTTGCTCTTGCAACTTCCCTCTCCCCATTTGTTGCATAACATCTTTCAACATTCACCTCTCCCCCTTTGTTGCATAACATCTTGCAACACCCCACTCCCTTTGTTGCATAACTTATGCAACAGTGATCAACATTTGCAATTGCATTGCATTGAATCGGTACAGCATTTAAATTCATTAACGAGTCATCAATTTGTTGTACCTGGTATTCCATACCTAAAAGAAAAAAGTAATATATCATAATCAACACTGAAAATTACCTATGATGCACGAATTTTGCGCCACCCTGTATATATATATATATACAGGGTGGGCCGTAAGTTTCCATACATAGGAAAAATTAAACGTTTGTTTTTATGTTTCAGATACCCTAAGAATATGCGTTTGACGTAAGTTCTTGTTTACTGATGAAGCAAATTTTTACGTCAATGGAGAGGTTAATCGGCAAAACATACGTTATTGGAGTAATGCTAACCCTAACTGGCTGAGTCCGACGAAGATGCAAGGTGCCGGTAAAGTGATGGTGTGGGCCGGGATATGGGGTGACAGAATTATTGGACCAATTTTTGTCAGTCGAAATCTTAATGCCGAAAGGTATCTTAACATGTTGCAAGAAGAGATTTTCCCATCCCTGCTAAACGAGGAAGGTAACTTCCCAGTTTACTTCCAGCAAGATGGAGCTCCACCTCATTATGGTCTTCACGTGCGTCGGTATTTGGATCAGCAGTTTCCGGATGCTTGGATTGGTCGGCGTGGTCCTGTGGAGTGGCCTCCCAGATCCCCAGATCTCACCCCCCTTGATTTCTATCTTTGGGGCACTTGAAGGCCATGGTGTATCAGGAAAAGATACGAGACATAAATCATCTAAAGGAACGTATCACCAACGCCATTACAAGCATAACGTCAACTGTGCTAATGCGTGTTCATCAACAGTGGGGAACACGTATTGAAATGTGTTTTCAAAACAATGGCAACCATGTAGAGCATATTATATAAATAAAAATGGTTGTCAATAACAAAATGTTTATTTTTCCTATGTATGGAAACTTACGGCCCACCCTGTATATATATATATATATATATATATACAATACCAATTTTCCAAACCGCATGATTTAATTTCAGACTGAAATTAAAATAAATTAAAATTTGTAGTATGTATTTCTGCAGTTCAAAATTGGAAGAAGGGAAGGAAGGCGAGCCAAATAATTTAATGGAAATTCCAGTGAAATCCCAAATGGCAACAACAGTGTGATGTAGAATGAGATTATCAATTCCTTTAAACTATATACAGTTAGAAATTCAAATTGTCTCAACGAATTCCACGTTTTATTTAATACATACCGCATAGGTAACTTCAACTATACACTAGTTAACAATATATATACACATAAGTTATATATATATATATTATATATATATATATATGAAACCTCAATAATTTCAAGAACCAGCTGGACAACTTCTTGTACAAAGTCCCCAACCAGCCATTCGTAGCTGGCTACGAGGAAGGAGGAGAGTGGAATCGAAATATCACCTCCAATAAATCTCCGAAATGAGTCACGATGCTGCAGATTGTTCTTGAACCATTGTTTGAAGACATCAACGAAGACTCAAGTAATATAGTTGAAGTGGCACAAATCATTAGTTTCGAAACTGCCCTCCTTCGGTTTCTATCCTTCTATTTGTTCCTTCATCTCTAATTTCCTTTCTGGACGATCTATAGCTGCATTTGTAGATGGCCACTGTTCTTCACCCAAAGCTATTAACAGTGGTGTTCCTCAGGGTTCTGTCCTGTCACCCACTCCTTTCCTTTTATTTATTAATGATCTTTTAATTCGCACTTCCTGTCCTATTCACTCCTATGCCGATGATTCCACTCTTCACTTCACCCGCTTCCCAAAGCGTCCCTCACAGCAGTCGTTTCATGATTCGCGTAGGACGGCTGTGGGACATCTGACCTCTAATCTCTAATCTTTCTGCTATATCTGATTGGGGCAGAGAAAGCCTTGTGACTTTCAGTGCCTCAAAAACTCAGTTCCTCCATCTGTCTACTCGTCACAATCTTCTACACAACTATCCTCTTACCTTCAACAACACACAACCGAATCCTTCCTCTTCTCTTAACATTGTTGGCGTTTCCTTTTCTCGTGATCTTTCATGGAAAGATCACATATACTTTCTTTCTAAAACAGCTTCTAAAGGTAAGGTGTGCTCTACCGCCTCTGCAGTTTCTTCACCACACTCAGTTGCTGCCTCTGTACAAGGGTCTTGTTCGCCCGTGTATGGAGTATGCTTCTCATGTGTGGGGTGGCTCAACCCACACAGCCGTACTTGAGCGGGTGGAATCAAAGGTTTTTCGTCTCATCACTTCCCCGCCTTTTACTGATTGTCTTCAATCTCTCTCTCTCTTCGCAACAGTGTTGTCTCACTTCCTCTTTACTATCGCTACTATAACGGACATTGCTCTTCTGAACTCTCTAGCTGCATGCCTCCTTTAAGGAGAACACGCAGCACCAGACTTTCTACACTTTCTCATTCCTTTTCTGTCCAACTATCTAATAAAAGGGTTAATCGGTATTTTCAGTCTTTCATCTACTCAACTGGTGAACTCTGGAACAATCTTCCTCAATCCATCTTTCCTCCTGTCTATGACCTCCCATCTTTCAAACGCAGAGTGTGTAGGCATCTCGAAAACACCAGACCTTTATTTTGGCTCTCTTCTTCTTCTATGGGAGGGGCGCTTTTTGCGGGCATTTGCCCTTGGCCCCTCCTTCCTGCATAATATATATATATATGCATATACATATATATATACAGTGTATATATATATATATATATATATATGTATATATATATATATATATATATATGTATATATATATATATACATATATATATATACAGTGTGTATATATATATGTGTCTGTGTAAAAATGAACAATGAATAATTTCTATATTCATATATTCTTATATTCATAGAATTTTTATATTCATATATATATTTATATTCATATATTACTGATATTCATATGTATATACGTTCTTATATTCATTTTTACATATAGAATCCCAATTCGTATAAAACTGACGAAGTTCGGATAAAATTTTTGATTCACTTTCTATTTTATTTCTGTTGAATAATTGGTGAATTATTTCTTTTTAAATTACTTAATCATTTTTTTAGATTTACCTTAATAATGTAATCTTGTTAAATTCTGCAATATTCATTTTCTGTATACATTCTCTCTTCGTTGTAAAAGATGAAGTCATGTCTTGCTCAACGTTTAATTTTAAATCTCAAGCATTTAATTTTTGCTCATATGCATGTTTAATTGTAATTCATAATAAAATGCATATTTTAATTTCCATTTTTAGTTAACTCGGCAGATCATGATAACATCAGACCTGTCAATATGCGGTTTAAAACAAAAATATGACTTCATCTTCAAATATCTTGCTTATCAGTCTAGACATTGCTACAGCTAAGGTATTTACCTTATCTTTAAATATTTTTCAAAATAAATCAGTCTATTTAGAATGAAAAACAAAAACAGGTCAGCATTAAATAATAATGTCATTAAAAATTTCAATATATAAACCCGTAAAATTTCTCCAATGTTCATTCTGATTGTCTAATCTAACTTAGAGGCTGAGCATTACCTGTAACATTTTAGCAGTAAACTACAGTAAGAGAATATCTTTGTCTTCTCCTTCGAGCCTTGCTCTCTTCAGAGAACTTAGTCTTAAATAGAGAAAAATAATTTCCCGATACGTTACAAGAAGAATCGGGGAACCTTCAGAGAGTTTAGTAAGCTCCACAGAATCCTCCGATCCACTACAAGAAGAAATCAGAGAGTAGTATAAGAGAAACTTCTTCGATTCCCTATACGGTACCAGATACACAAGAGTAACAAATCCGTTGCTACCATCTTACCAGAACCCCCGTTAACTTCGAACCGCCCAAGGCCATAGACGGAGGGGTTAACATATACAGTATATATTAGGGTGCTTCGAAAATATGAAGTATTAATATGTGACCCTATCATTTTGTGCAGTTAGTATATAAAACCCTTGTGGTAGAATATGAGTTTCATATGACAACATTTAGAGGTTGCGCATGCGCAGTAAAGTTTCCCTTCTGGCGTATCAACACTGTCACTCTGTCCTAACCAGCGCAAACATGTTATCGTCAGTGCTGTTTGCATCTGCAAAATTGTTCATTAAAGAAGTTTTTGGTGTATATTTCTGGAGTGGTTTATTCATCTATTTGTTTGTATTTCAGGTTTTTATTGTTAATGAAATAATCATGTCCAAAACAGTTAAACCAGCTACTCGTAAAAAAACAAGTTTGGCTCGTTCGGCAGCCTATACCTGAACTCCCTCAAAGTAAACTTCCATCGATAGGTGATAGCCTCTCTCTTCTTTAATATCATCATAAGGTTGAGAAAAAACATTGAAGGAGAATATTAAGATAAAAACAAATTCGATTCTTGATGTCTGGAATAAAGCAGAAGTCCCTACGCCATACGAACGAGATGTGAATAAAAAGCTCGAAAAACTTCACTCGAAATGGCAAAACCTCAAGAAAAGCATCGCTCGGGAATCCGATACTGCTCTGAAAGAGGGAAACGAATTTCAAGAGAACTTGCCCAGTCAGCTAGCAAAAAAGGAGGAAAGGCGTGCAGAGCGAGCGGAAAAGGAACGTCAAAGAAGAGAAAAAGCAGGGAGGGAAAAAGAAGCTGGTGAAGAGACAATCCACCTAGTATCTCATAGCAGCAGCAGTTCGACAGGTATTTTGAAACGCATAAGTTTTTTTATTTATTTATCGACTTTGACCATTTAAAAACCATTTTGTAGAGAATTAATTACAATTATACTGTATTAGCAAATTTTCAATAGCTGTTTTCATTATCTTTTAATAAATAGTTATATGAGAGGGGGTAACCCCTCTGCCGAATTATATTGGTCAAAAATCAAATATAACAGTTATTGCAAATTTTGCCAAACCAATTTTCTCCTTTGTCATCGAAAATGCGATTTTCGAAGGAAAAATAAAAAAAAAATAACACTGTATACGAAAGTAGTTAGTAAAAATGTTCGTAAGCGCTGCATTCTGAATTTGGCCGTACGGGCGGTGTCAGATTACACTGCGTGAATGCTCGCGGCATATATATAAATGCTGTCAACATACTTTTAACACATTTTTAAGGCATTTTTTTCATTAAAATTAGAAAGTATACATGTTAAACTTCATGAAAATGGTCTTAACTCGAAAAAAAATTTCAATTTTTTTTCGAGTCCTCCCCCGATTTTTTTTTTCGTCACAATGTATCGCTCTATGTCGGCATACTGCATAGTAACACAGCAGCTGCAGGGAATTACTAGCAACGGCTAGGTACCCCCCGCACCCCTCGGCCAATAATATGTAAGCCTCATCAGGGTCATAATAGAGGGACTGAACACTTGGTGTTGGTTATTCTGTGCTGTCTAACACGTAGCCGCCTCCCCCTACTCGACCAGGCTCAGAGCTTGAAGCCATATCCGCTGGCCAGGATCTGTAGGAGATCCTGGTCAATCCCGCCTGGGACCCAGCCCAGGATTCGGCGGACGCAGACGCCTCCGCCCACCGCGCATGCCCCGGTGCGCCCGGTGTCTCCAGATGTTCACCGATCCTTCGAGACTGCGAACTACGAACAGCTTTTGTTGACCAGCTCCAAGGCCTAGTGCCTTGAGATCTTTAGCTGAGCTGGTTGCAAGTAGCCCGCGCCAGGAGATGGTTAGGGATGTAGCTTTAGCGAATTGGCAGTGTTCATCTTGCTGCCGTGCCCAGTCGAGGGCCCATTGCCTCAAGGCCGGCTCGCTATAATAGCGGGCCTTCCGGAGGTGAGCCTCCTCCAAGGTCGTACAGCAAGAGTCCGCTACGATCTGGGCATCAACGATCGTAACCTCATGGTTCCGCTACACCACTATGTCTGGGCGTCGAATGCCCGCCGGAGTGGGCACCACCGGCTCGACAGTCACCCGGGCTCCAGAGCCCCGCAGCGACTGCTCCGCCAAGCGGACCACCCGGTCGTGCCATCGACGCGCTTACGGTGGGTATCGGGACAACCCTGCAGGACATGGCCAAGGCCATCCCCCGCATGGCACCCCCACTCACAAGGAGGAGGGGGAGCCCGTCCCGGTGTCCGTCGCTCCCGAGTGGGCAGGGCGGCGATACGGACCTTGACGGCGTCGATGAAATTCCGTCCGGTCATAAGTCGCGTACCGTCGTTTATCCACCCATGGGAAGCTGACGCGGCCTGTTGACGAGCCCCGGCCAGCCCTTTGCCGTCGACAGAGGCGACAAGTTCAAGCCGGAACGCGTGCTTAGCTTCTTCGGATGTCCGAAGAACCAGGCCCCTGACGAGCCCCGGCCAGCCCTTTGCCGTCGACAGAGGCGACAAGTTCAAGCCGGAACGCGTGCTTAGCTTCTTCGGGTGTCCGAAGAACCAGGCCCCTGAATCTAGCGGGAGGACACGCAACCACGAGTTGTCCGCCTAGTGGGTGAGCGGCCACCTCTTGGGCGACCGGGTCGGAACTTTGAACCAAGCCCTCGACCCGTTTGATCTTATACATCGGCAACCGGACACGCAGACAAGGCAGACCAAGCCCCCCATCACCCACAGCCGCGTAAATTGCGGCAAGTGGCACATCCCTCGGAAGGTGCAACCACTGCCGCACGAGACTCCGGACCAAGCGATCGAGCTCCGCCAGGGTCCCCGCACGAACCCGACTTAACGTCAAGTCGTGGGTTATCCCCGGCAGAACCTTTGACCGCAAGACCCAGAGCTTCTGCTGCGGAGTGAGTGGGCCAGTCGAGACCCGGTCTAGCCGCTCACGGGTTACCGTGAGCGCTCTCGACTTAGACCCAATCATGCCAATATCCACGCCCAGATACCGATAAAAGTCGCCCGTACTCAACGCGGGAATGTTCCTACCACCCACAGTAAAGCGAGCCTCAGCGCCCCAAACCCAGCGCTTCCCCTTCCCGTCTAGCAGGATGGAGAAGGTGGCGGACTTGGCATTGTTCGGGCGGAGGCCAGTCTTTTCCGCCTCCGAGGCATAGCAGTCCAATAAGGACTGCAAGCCCACTGGAGACGTACTAAGAAGAACCACGTCGTCTGCAAAGGCGAGGTGGCTCACGAGGTGGCTCCCTAAAGGAACGCCGACTGCATCACTTAACTGTCCCAAAGACCACTCTAAAACCGCGTTGAAGACAAATGGGGACAGCGGATCTCCCTGCCTCACACCCCGTGATGAGTGGTGCTGGCACACCGAGACGAAGCAAAGCACCGGGAATGCTCTCGTGAGAGACACTATCGAATGCTTTAGCTAAGTCAACAAACGCCCCGTGAAAAGGGTGGCCCAGACCTTTGGCCTGAGCAATGACCGTTTGGAGGACCAACAGGTTCTCCGCACAGCCATCAGCACGCACGAACCCCCGCTGCCGAGAACTCAGGACCTGTGCACTGTCGCACCTGCGGGCCAGGATCTTATGGAAACAGCGCACGATCACTGAGCTCATCGTAATTGGGCGGTAGTCACCCGGCCCCTCCGGCGTAGCCTTCTTTGGAATGAGGACCGTCCGAGCGTCCCGAAAACGCTCAGGAAGATCCCCCCCCCTCCAGGAAGCAGTTGAAGGCCACCGCAAGTGCCACTTTGCAGTAACCCGCTAAACTCCCCAGAACCACACCGTCAGGACCAGGTGCCCCGTCCTTCATGTTCTTGACAGCCCATTCGACCTCAGCCGCCGTGACCGGCTCAATGAGGTGCCACAAGGGCTCCCTCAGAACCGGCACGCGCTCATCGCGAGCGGAGGGGGCACCGAAGATACCCCGCCAGAAAGCAATCTTCGCCTCCGCCCCGACCGGGTCGGGCTGCCAGTAGGAGTCGTTCAGGACCAGGGACGCAGCTCTCCCTCGGTCCCGCGCCCACAAGCCCTGAACAATCCTCCACTCCATACGCCTTCTCATGCGACGGGTGCGCGGGACCACGGGAACGTTGTTAGGACGCCCCGCGCGAACTGCGGCGCGCGGACCGCCCCTCCCAGGAGGACGCCGCCCGTTTTGGGCCGGTGGGGGCGTAACGCGCCCCCGTTGGCCTACTGGCGAGCGACGAGCCCCCGAGACACGCTGACCACGGCGCCCCGCGCCCAACCCGGCGCGCCGACGGCCGTTTTCGGTCGGTGAGGGCGTAACGCGCCCTCGTTGACCTACTGGCGGTCGCCCCGCTACCCGGTCGGGCTGACGAGGACGATCCGCAGCCAGCCTGTCCAAGACAGCACAGGCGAGGGGGAGCCACGCCTGGGCCGCTTGGTGGGCGTACCCATCCCACTCCCGGATCCCACACACTTCGTCTCTCCAAGTCTCAATCCCACTACCAATCGCCACAATTAATCGCTCCAACCACTCCATCGGGTTTCTGCAAAGGACTGGCTCTGGCGGAGCGTCTTGGGCTCCATCTCCAGCCCACCCCGCCGCCTCGTCGCCCCCCCCCTGTTCCTCCGGGGAAGCAACAGCTTCCCCAACGGACCCCGAGGAAGACGAGGAGAAAGACGAAACAACAAAGGTCTCGTCGCCCCCCCCCAGAGCCGGAGGAGGACGAGGAGGAAACCTCGTCGACAATGTCGAGGACCGGAGGACGGGCTGCGGCGGCCGCCCGCGACGCGGACGCACCCCGCCACGGGGCCCGAGGTCCATAAGGGCCACGGGCTGAACCTGACGGGGCGGAGGAACCGCGGCGCGGCGACGCAGACGGGCACCCCCACCCGCCTCCATGGCGGCCTTTTCCAGGCGGTATTCTACCAACTGGAGAACCCGCTCACGGTACTGGGGCCGCTTCCGCCTCGACTTACTTGACTCCAAGGTACGGTCGGGGAAGAGCCGAAAGAGGGCTTGGTTCATAAACAACTGACCCTCCCTGTGCTCGAGAGTCAGTCGTGCCTCCGTATCCGCCAGAACTTCCTCTTCTGCAGGATCCCAACGCTTCTTCACTCGATTGAGATCCACTCCAGGGAAGAAGTCGCTGGGGTGCATTGCTCTTCGATGAACACCGAGACCGGTCTTAGTCCCGAACGCCCGCGAGTATTGCGGGCAGACGAACTGCTCAGGCAGTCCAGCCGCCTCCGGGGGCTGTTGATCCCCGGCCCCTGGGATCCCACCGGCCGCAGCACGGCAGGGTTCTTGCTGCATAGACAGCGGTTCTTAATACCTTCACCCCAGGGAAGAAGATAATCTAAAGATCAACCAGATGCACCTTTAGTACCGTGGACGAAGTCCATCACCACGGCAGAGCCAACCCTCGCTACTAGAAAGTGGTGCGTGAGAGTTGCATAAATTAATCAATTAATTAACCACTACCTTGAAAACAATTAATAATTCTTTGTGATAATTCTATTTTACAGATGAGAAAGAGGCGAGACATTTTCATCCAACTTCAAAGACATCAAAACCCCCCTCAAAACGATGCAAAGGCAACATTGGAATCACTATGGACGTAGCAGCTGCTCTAGACCGAACACGAATCAGTGATAGAAGGGCAACCCAAATACTCATTCCATGAGTGAACTTTTTTTGAGTCCCAGTGCCATCAGGATGCAGAGAATGAAGCATCGGAAGACCTTAGCTGAAGAAATCCGACGTTCATTTTCGCCTAGGGTTCCTCTTCTATTACACTGGGACGGGAAAATAATGCCAGATTTGATAGGTAGGGAAAATGTAGATCGCTTGCCCATTCTTTTATCTGGAGAAAACTGCAACAAATTACTCGCAATTCCGAAGCTACCGAACTGAAAGGCTGATGCAATGGCCCCTATCATTATAGAAACAGTTGACGAATGGAACTTACGTGATCAGATAAAAGGATTTTGTTTTGATACGACCACAGTCAATACTGGAACGTTTGGTGGTGTTTGCACTTTAGTAGAGCGTGAACTAAATAAAAAATGCTCCATAACGCATGCTGCCGTCAAATACACGAGCTAATCCTTGAAAAAGTATTCACTTCGGTTGTGCATGATGTGTCAAAAGCGCCTAATATCACGATTTTCAGCTCTTTTCGAGACAACTGGCCAAACATTCGCCTCCATGATTATACGACAGGTGTTAATGATGATGTCATATTTAATAGGATTAAGGACTGGAAGCAAAAGATCATTTGCTTTGCAAAGAGGGCCATTCAAGAACAATTGACCCGAGATAACTCCAAAGAAATGCTAGAATTAGTCATCATCTTTCTAGGAGTACCACCGCAAGGCATTCAGTTTCGGGCACCGGGACCAGTTCGCTGTGCACGCTGGATGGCAAGAGCATTGTGCTCACTAAAAATGTGGGTGTTTCGTGAGCACTTTTCTTTGCCGTCCACGTCAAGTACCCGCAGTTCCTTCCATACTACAAATAAATTATGTATGAATCTTTGCGAAATACATATATTCATTTGAAAGTTTTATGTTACAGCATGAATCGAGTGCCCTCTTTCTACTTTTGCTGCATCAAATGATCTACAACTTCTAAAAGAATTACAAAATTATGAAAATCCAAATGTTAAAACAGCTGCGCTTTCATCGCTAAGCAAGCATCTTTGGTACCTTAGTGAGGTATTAGTTGGAATGGCGTTTCTTGATCATCGCCTGCCCCTATCCACTAAGCGAAGAATGGTTGAAGCAATCACCGGTAAAGTTGGATCGGAAGACCCACCAATGATTTGTTTCAGATTCTTAATGTACCTTCTACATTTCTAAAGAAAGATCCAAGCACTTGGGAAGATGACAATGATTTTCAGGTTGCCCGAAAGGCAGTACTTAATATAAAACCTGTGAATGAGTTAGCAGAGAGAGGAGTAGCCCTTATTCAGGAGTTTAACACTTCACTAACAAGAAATGAAGAGCAACAGCAATATTTATTACGAGTAGTTGAAGATCACCGCAATGCTTTTTCAAAGGCCATTAAAAGCGACTCGATTTTAAAAAGTTTCAAGTAAAGCTCTCTACCAAACAACCTGTATTACCAATGTAATATACCGAATTGTATGATATGTATATTACAAATATACTGCATTAGTAAAACAAATATGATATTAGTAGCATCAGTAGCACAACTAATTTGTAATTTTAACATTAAAAAACGTGAGCTAAACAATTTATACAATCTCTTTTTTAAACGTTGCTTGTGCAACCTCTAAGTATCATTTCAGGTGAAGGAAATTTTGCATACGGCATTTTTTTGATCGTTCTCATAAAATAAAACGTTCGCAGCTCAAAAAATTTGTTATTGCGTTTTCACCCTTATATGATAAAAGCACCCTAATATATATATACTTCATTGAAAGGTTTGTTCTTGAGGAACCGTAACTTAGTAATGAATAAGAAGATGAGGAGATAGTACATGTTTATTTACAGACGTTTCGGAAATTTCAGTTTTCATCATCAGTGCTAAAAATTTAAAATCAAATATAAAGAATGAATAAATATGATGAACAGAAAAAACTTATACAATATATTTATATAAACGTATGATATTAATAGTATATTTACAGTATATATTAAGTATTTAAAAATAACAAAAAAATAATATATATATATATAACCTTTGGTAACCTTTGGTTAGCTTCCACCCGAATTGTTCATTCTGACGAAGGTCAAGCTTTTCACTCCATCTTAAACCTACAGTTTAACGTGGAATCCGAACCACCCCCCATCAGCAGCCCAGCGTCTTAACCACTAGGCCACATGGGTACCATTTATCTACCAACCACTTTCTTTATTGTGTGGAAGGATGAACAGCTGGGTTTTGCTGTGCGCCGGCTGCCGTCGAGTCTCGAACCCGGGGCCGATGGATTCGTAGTCAGTGACGCTAACCACTACACCACCGAGGCGTATATATATATACACACCTTACCTTACAACCTTACAAAGGTTCCACGTGATGATTTCTCATTTCGCGAAGGTCAAGCGTGTCGCCCCTCCTCTCGAGTTGGCCTGGTGAAGTAGTGAGTTGGATTCTTGCGCTCTCCACCTCACATAGCCAGGTACGCTCGGCTCATCGGGGATTGTTCTGAGCCAGGCGTCAAGTCTTCTTTTGAAGATTTCTACTGCAACTCCCTTCGTGTTTCTTAGGTCTTTGGGCAACTGATTAAATAGTTTTGGTCCTGTCACTACAAAACTATTTTCTTTCAGGGTTAAGGATGTTCCCTGTCTCGCCTTCAATTTGGGAATACGACACAGTCTACCGTTTCTACCTTCCACCGTTGTTTGGGGAGTTATGAGATTCAGAGTAAGACTAGGGACTAGTTTCTCCATTATTTTCCAAGTGTAAATAATGGTGTATCTCTCTCTTCTCCTTTCCAGTGAATATAGGTCTAGTTCTCGTAACCTTTCCCAGTAATTTAGTTCTTTGCACCCATTGATCTTGGCTGTGAAACTTCTTTGAATCCCCTCCAGCTGTCTAATGTCTTCTTTTTTATATGGGGATGTTAGGACCGAGCAGTATTCCAATTTGGGTATTATCAGGGTTTTCTGTAGAGAATCATTACATTCCTATCCCTTCGTTTAATAGTTCTCATTATCTGACCCGTTATTCTCTTTGCTCTGTTTACTGCTATCTTATTTTGTGTTTCAAATTTCGCATCATCTGTCATTACAACCCCTAAATCTTTTGCTCTGGAATTTCTCTGGACTTCCTGTCCATTTGGGGGTATAATATTCCATGGACTTTAGGTCTTCTCTTTTTCCGTACCGTAATAGCTGACATTTCTCGGTGTTAAACTTCATATTGTTGTCTTCCGTCCACTTGTAAATTTTGTTTATGTCGGTTTGTAGAGATCCTATGTCTTCTGGTTTTCGTATTTTTCTACTGATCTTTGTGTCATCCGCAAAGGATGTTACTGTGCTGTCTCTGGTAACGTCCTCATCTATGTCAGTTAGCATGATTATGAAGAGTAGTGGAGCTAATACCGTTCCTTGTGGTACTGAGCTGAGGACCTCTGATTCTGATGAAGATACTCCTTGTACTGTAACGACTTGCCTCCGCTTACTCAGGAAATTATATATCCATTTCCCTACTTTTCCTGTTATTCCCATACATTTCAGTTTATGTATTATGATTCCATGGTCACACTTGTCGAACACTTTAGCAAAGTCTGTGTATAGTACATCATAGTTTTCATTACTTTCAAGTGAATCAATAATGTTGTTGCAGTGTTCCATTAGTTGTGACAGGCATGATCTGCCTGACCGAAACCCGTGTTGGTTATCATTGAATTTTTTCTGAGTTTCCAAAAAGTCATAGATTTTCTGTCAAACAATTCTTTCAAATATTTTGGTGAGATGAGATGTAAGCGACACTGGCCTATAGTTTTTGGCCTCGGATCGATCTCCTCCTTTATATATTGGGACTATGTTCGCGCTCTTAAGGATGCCCTGTATTTCTCCCGTGTTTAATGATCGTCTCCATATCCAGTATAGGGGCTCAGCGATTGCATTCTTGCAGTTTTTGATCAGTGTGGCATTCCATTTATCCGGTCCTGCCGCTGAGTGTGTTTTTAGTTTCCCTATGACTTGTGCAATATCCTCCGTCGTAAAGTCGAAATCCGTTATACTTTCCCCTTGTGGTCCTTCTTCAAAGAACGCGTTTCTATCGCATATCAGTTTGTCACTTTTTGGGATACTGAAAGATGATTCATACTGAGCTTTTAATATTTCAGATACTTCTGTTAGATCATCAGATAAATCACGGTTCTCATTTTTTAAAGGCCCGATAGTCGCATAGTTTTTCGACTTTCTTTTTGCGAAATTATAGAAGTACTTTGAGTTAGCCTTTATCGCTTCTATATATATATATATATATATATACACATTTAACTGCAATGACCTCGCAGTATATTAACGTATAGAAACGACGTAAGTATAGAGGAGTGTTCTGTACACGTGGAAGAGAAATAACAAACAAATGAAAAATAAGGCACCCGCCCGGGAATCGAACCCAGGATCTTCCGATTGCCGGTCAGACGTGCTAACCACTACACTACGGAGCCACGATAGTCAGAAGTTGTAATTCTCCTACATAGGGCAGAAACCAATGCCTTGAGAGGGCACCCTCGCAAATCGTGAATATGTACATTTAACTGCAATGACCGCGCAGTATATTAACGTATAGAAACGACGTAAGTATAGAGGAGTGTTCTGCACACGTGGAAGAGAAATAACAAACAAATGAAAAATAAGGCACCCGCCGGGAATCGAACCCAGGATCTTCCGATTGCCGGTCAGACGTGCTAACCACTACACTACGGAGCCACGATAGTCAGAAGTTGTAATTCTCCTACATAGGGCAGAAACCAATGCCTTGAGAGGGCACCCTCGCAAATCGTGAATATGTACATTTAACTGCAATGACCGCGCAGTATATTAACGTATAAACGACGTAAGTATAGAGGAGTGTTCTGCACACGTGGAAGAGAAATAACAAACAAATGAAAAATAAGGCACCCGCCCGGGAATCGAACCCAGGATCTTCCGATTGCCGGTCAGACGTGCTAACCACTACACTACGGAGCCACGATAGTCAGAAGTTGTAATTCTCCTACATAGGGCAGAAACCAATGCCTTGAGAGGGCACCCTCGCAAATCGTGAATATGTACATTTAACTGCAATGACCGCGCAGTATATTAACGTATAGAAACGACGTAAGTATAGAGGAGTGTTCTGCACACGTGGAAGAGAAATAACAAACAAATGAAAAATAAGGCACCCGCCCGGGAATCGAACCCAGGATCTTCCGATTGCCGGTCAGACGTGCTAACCACTACACTACGGAGCCACGATAGTCAGAAGTTGTAATTCTCCTACATAGGGCAGAAACCAATGCCTTGAGAGGGCACCCTCGCAAATCGTGAATATGTACATTTAACTGCAATGACCGCGCAGTATATTAACGTATAGAAACGACGTAAGTATAGAGGAGTGTTCTGCACACGTGGAAGAGAAATAACAAACAAATGAAAAATAAGGCACCCGCCCGGGAATCGAACCCATGATCTTCCGATTGCCGGTCAGACGTGCTAACCACTACACTACGGAGCCACGATAGTCAGAAGTTGTAATTCTCCTACATAGGGCAGAAACCAATGCCTTGAGAGGGCACCCACGCAAATCGTGAATATGTACATTTAACTGCAATGACCGCGCAGTATATTAACGTATAGAAACGACGTAAGTATAGAGGAGTGTTCTGCACACGTGGAAGAGAAATAACAAACAAATGAAAAATAAGGCACCCGCCCGGGAATCGAACCCAGGATCTTCCGATTGCCGACCAGACGTGCTAACCACTACACTACGGAGCCACGATAGTCAGAAGTTGTAATTCTCCTACATAGGGCAGAAACCCTATGTAGGAGAATTACAACTTCTGACCTGGGTTCGATTCCCGGGCGGGTGCCTTATTTTTCATTTGTTTGTTATTTCTCTTCCACGTGTGCAGAACACTCCTCTATACTTACGTCGTTTCTATACGTTAATATACTGCGCGGTCATTGCAGTTAAATGTACATATTCACGATTTGCGAGGGTGCCCTCTCAAGGCATTGGTTTCTGCCCTATGTAGGAGAATTACAACTTCTGACTATCGTGGCTCCGTAGTGTAGTGGTTAGCACGTCTGACCGGCAATCGGAAGATCCTGGGTTCGATTCCCGGGCGGGTGCCTTATTTTTCATTTGTTTGTTATTTCTCTTCCACGTGTGCAGAACACTCCTCTATACTTACGTCGTTTCTATACGTTAATATACTGCGCGGTCATTGCAGTTAAATGTACATATTCACGATTTGCGAGGGTGCCCTCTCAAGGCATTGGTTTCTGCCCTATGCAGGAGAATTACAACTTCTGACTATCGTGGCTCCGTAGTGTAGTGGTTAGCACGTCTGACCGGCAATCGGAAGATCCTGGGTTCGATTCCCGGGCGGGTGCCTTATTTTTAATTTGTTTGTTATTTCTCTTCCACGTGTGCAGAACACTCCTCTATACTTACGTCGTTTCTATACGTTAATATACTGCGCGGTCATTGCAGTTAAATGTACATATTCACGATTTGCGAGGGTGCCCTCTCAAGGTATTGGTTTCTGCCCTATGTAGGAGAATTACAACTTCTGACTATCGTGGCTCCGTAGTGTAGTGGTTAGCACGTCTGACCGGCAATCGGAAGATCCTGGGTTCGATTCCCTGGCGGGTGCCTTATTTTTCATTTGTTTGTTATTTCTCTTCCACGTGTGCAGAACACTCCTCTATACTTACGTCGTTTCTATACATATATATATATATATATTAGTGATGTAGCGGATGTCATTTTTTTCACATCCGCGGATGCGGATGCGGACGAGGATGTTTGATTTCAACATCCGCTGATGCGGATGCGGATGTCTACATTTTCGTTATTTTTTAGGATATATTCGAGATTTGTTGTGTTTAACGTATATAATAAGTTATTATATAGAGAGAGCTGTAGCTATAATGTAGTATAATTGATTAATTGTACAATAATTGCTGTACTTTTCTTTTCTCTGAACATATAAAATAATATCAAGCATCTAACTAATATAGAAATCAATTAGTGAATTCGTCTGCAAATAAATTCGTTATATTTTGTTGAGTTTCAACCACAATTAGAAACCATAATTGTGTTACCAGGATGCGGGACGTGAACCCAACTCAAATGCACCCCACCGACCTCTTTCCCCAACCTCCACCCTTATAGAAAGAGATCTCTAATTAGCTTGATAACTATTTATATTAAGTTTAAAGTTTTATTAGGCATATTTATAAATGAGTAATTAAAATAAAGTAAACTAAGATGTTCATCGTTTAATGTTCAAACTTAATTATAGGAAGGTTATGCTTAAGGAACATTAATTTTTCTGCCTTTTCTGCTGCCAGTCTGTTTCTCTTTTCATCATATATTAATCCTGCACTGCTAAATAATCTCTCGCTTGGTACGTTTGTTGGAGGACAGGCTAAATGTTTCCTTGCAAGTTTACTCAAGTATGGATAGATATTCTGCGTATTTTTCCACCAACTAATAGGATTGTCACATGCAGCCAGGCGTTTTTCTTGGTGATAGCTATCGATCATTTTTACTACATCTTTTGACATCGCGTAGGTCTCGTCATTGCTGCTTGACTCAAGAAACTGAGAGACAGATTCTGTGATAGATTTGCTTGTTGAAGGTGTTGGTTCTGTCACTGAAACTTTTATTCTTTTGGTGGGTGGCGAAGCGACAGATTCAAGAGATTGAAGCTCTTCAACTGCTTTGCCAAGTGATGATTTAACTCGTTCTAATGTACTAGGTGAAAATAACTTAGCTTTGCAACGTGGATCTAAGTAGGTTGCAAGAGAGTAACTTCATACAAGAACAGCCTCTCGTCTTGTCGCTTGCATCACTTTTGCGCACAATGAACTAGTTCTATTAATATAGTAGAATTTGATAATTTCCGCTTATTAATTACATTTTATCTCAACGGTCCACATCCGCACGACATCCGCAGTCCAAAGTGCGGATGCGGGTGCGGATGCGAGAAAATGTGCGGATGTTCCGCGGATGCGGATGCGGATGCGAGAAAATGTGCGGATGTTCCGCGGATGCGGATGCGGATGTGACCTACATCACTAATATATATAATATATATATATAAAATATAGGAGGGTGAACCAATAGTCAAAATGTTAAAAAAAAGTTAAAAGGTGAACAAAATTGAGAGCAGTTTCTTACCAGGTTATTATTGGGGTGATGAACTAATTGAACTGAAGGTTGGGAATGATTGGATGTTGGAAAAATCCATATTAGAAATGTTGGAGAGCCAAACGGAGTGATGGTGGATTTCTTTTCCAGTAATAAGGTATGAAAATTTATCTGGCTTTGTTAAGTGAAAAGCGACACAAGAGTTGTTGATGGTTGGTTTAATACTGAGGATATATTGGGAATGCGGAGATCGGTTAGTTGGTTTGTTGAGTTGATAATTTTGAAGTTGGGGAGAATTAGTGGGTGGTTGTGAAGATGACAATGATCCCCTATTGCTGATTTGGAAGGTTTATTTAAAGTTGCAATGTTCTGGTAGAAATACCGCGATGCCCGTCCACTCTTGTTTGATATTGGTGAATGGTCCTGCCAATACGTGCTGCTAGTACGTTCTTTCGGCCCATCCCGAGGTACTCTTTACGCTCTCACCAAAATACACAAACCTAATTTACCCATTAGACCCATCCTTTCGGCCTCCACCACCCACAATTACAAACTAGCAAAATTCTTAATTTCTACCTTAACTCCCCTAACCAAGAATAAATATTCCAACCCCAATTCCTATGAATTCGACAAAGAAATACGGACAATAAATAACTCAAACAGCCTCTATACTACACCAACCTTTCAATTAAAGAAACCATCGACATCTGCATCAACAACTTATTTTCCAACAATCCGAACACAGTGCATAATTTAACGAAACAGAAATTCACCAAATTGCTAACGCTTGCCGCTTCAGAGACCTATTTTTTTTTCAATAAACAACTCTACCAACAAAAGGACTCACTAGCTATGGGGTCCACCTAAATGCCAGATTTGCTAACATTTTTCTCTGTCACCATGGAAATAACTGGCTACTCCATTGCCCCATCCATTATTACAAACCACACATATATAAAGATACGTTGACGACACTTTTCTCCTCCATCACAGTGCCAGCCACGCCCCCTTTTTCTTAACTATCTCAGTTCCCAACACAAAAACATTAAGTTCACTAAAGAGGACAAATCCAACAACATCCTACCCTTTTTAGATATAACAACAGCAAAACAACAAATTCAGCACCTTCGTATACCGGAAACCCACATACACAGGCCAAGGTACTAATTACCTAAACCATACCCCTTCGCTATACAAAATTAACAGCATCAGCATCAACAGAACCTAATAGACTAGAAGAAACTCGGTGACATTTCACAGCAAAGACTGATGGCTGCAAAGAACTCAACTACTGGGAAAGACTACGTAAACTAAATTTGTACTCCCTGGAAAGAAGAAGAGAGAGATACACCATAATGTACATATGGAAAATGATTGAAAAATTGGTAAAAACCTCAAACTAAACAATTACCATTCAAACAATCTTGGAAAATAGGAAAGGCAGAATGTATATTGTTCCCAAATTCAATGCCCGACAAAGGACCTCTTCAACACTGAAGGAAAATAGCTTGGTTGTCAGGGGGGGCCAAGACTTTTTAACTAGCTTCGAAAGGACCTCAGAAACGTTACAGGGGTCAAAGTTGAAGTCTTCAAGAGAAGACTAGATGCCTGGCTGAGGACGGTACAAGATGAGCCGGGTGTACCTGGCTGTGTACGGTGGAGACAGCAAGAAAGCAACTCGCTCCTCCACCAAGCCAGGCCTCGAGGCGGGGCGACCAACTTGACCTTCATGTGAAGAGGTACAACACACGGAACATTAACGAGACGAGACGAAACGAGACGAACGAGACATCAAAATCTTAATCCACTGCGACTATCATCTTTGCTCTTCGTACTTATTTATCTTTCCACAACGAAATAGAATTCATTCATAATTTCAGCATTAACAACTCCTTCCCAAAACATATCCCACAATTTTTAACTAGAAATTGCCTTAATAATATTTATCAACCCCCCTTAAAGTCCCCACCTTCAAAAAAGACATACAATACTTTCCTTTTCCCTATTACGACCATATCAACCACAAAATACTCTCAGAACTTCGCCTCATACTCACCCCTCTCTACCCCAAAAATAACTTTCAATTCACATTCACCAACAATAACAGCATCAAATCATACTTCAACCACAAAGAAAAAACACCGC
This sequence comes from Bathynomus jamesi, assembly GCA_023014485.1. Classification (NCBI taxonomy): domain Eukaryota; kingdom Metazoa; phylum Arthropoda; class Malacostraca; order Isopoda; family Cirolanidae; genus Bathynomus; species Bathynomus jamesi. The sequence goes on from JAJOZX010001291.1 coordinate 671,087, forward strand.
AGCCCCTTGCCTCGTCCACTACCTACGTTTTCAACTGTGTTCGCTGCAAAGCGAACGATATTGGCAGCACCATTTGCCAATATCAAACAAGAGTGGACGAGCATCGCAGAATTTATACCAGAACTCTCTTTTCCGTAACACTTGTTAGTGTTTTATCGCGCATAAACTACTTTTATTGAACAATGTTGCTACCGATATGCAACGTTTTACATTTATCTAAAGGGTGTTCTAAAAGTCCCGTCAACCCCCCCCCCCCACACACAAAATGTAGATATTGTAATACCAATTATATTTTTGTGATTAATTGAATTTATACGTGATTCATTGACATTTTTTTTCTTTTCCAGGTATTAGAGTTGCGTGAACAATGGCAGACCAGTCCACTTACACTCGGAAAAAAGGATTGTGATGAGAACATGGGCTCATGAAAGATTACATACTGACAAAACGATGCATGATATCCAGAATGATTTCAACACAAGATTCAATAAGGCTGCACCACCAAACAACGCGAGCAGAACAATGTGTAGGTGTGATTGCATCGGTGGCTCGTTCACCGAAAAATCCCCATGTCCAAAATGAAAGATCACATGACAAAAGATTTCGGCATGAAACCATACCGCCCGTCATTTATTAATGAATTAAGCGATACACCGTACAGGGAGGCGCATAATCCTTTGTTACGAAAATGATGGTGTACACACAGATATTCTTGATTAGTAACTAATTAGTAACTGTATTTACTGTAATTAAAGTAATTGTTCTAGTGACTTTTTCTTAAATTACATCTACCACATATAAATACAATTAATTACACAAAAATAAGATTGGTATTACAATATGTACATTTTGTAGGGGATGACGGGACTTTTTAAATACCCTGTAGAATATTACGTTCTCTCGTGGGTTCCTTGACCACTTGAAAAAGTGAACTTTCGAGCAAACCCTCGAGCAAACATTCGTCCCTGTTCCATGTTGAATGTTAGACTTGACGTGAAACTTGAGAGTTAATGGTGGTAAACAGTTTCCTCGTTCAATGTTTTGCATCATCTTACTTGACTTGAATGAATTCCGTCACTGCCTGACGTTTTTGGGCGGAGCCAAGTTTATTGTCACGGAAAATGACTAGTGTGTGGACATATCAAGTATTTTTCTGTTTATAGAAAAGTTCCGTTGGTGAAGGCTGTATTCCTCCACACTATAATGTCAGATTTAAGATAATTTAATCGGGAATTTTTAACTGAATTTCTAGATTTATACAGGGTGTTTCAGGAGGAAAGGTCAATACTTCGGGAGGTGATAGTATCGGTCATTGTGAGAAAAAAAAGTTCACATGAACATGCGTCTAATTCTGAATGGTTACGGAGATAGAGCTGTTTGAATCTACAAATACAAAAGCATTGTTAATGGTAATCAAGAAAGAGAAACCAATTACTGTTTCTAACATTTAATGTTTAAACATTGGCATTTTGAATGGTATCAGATACAGAAATGACAAATTTGTTACAGTTTACAATAAGTTTTCGAAAATCCCACCATCAACCTCAATGCACTTTGCAACTCGCGTGCGAAGATCGCGTGTTTTTCGTCTGAGTTGATCTTGACGTTCCTTTATGCGGGTAGCAGCATCCAAAATGCGCGCGAGCAATTCGTCTCGTGTATCCACCTTTCTTTTGTAAACTTGACGTTTCATTCACCCCCACAAACAATAATCTAACGGAGAGAGGTCTGGAGACCTTGGTGGCCATTGAATGGGACCACCGCGGGGGAAGGAAGAGCTGCGCGCGCATCAGATTCAAACAGCTCTATCTCCGTAACCATTCAGAATTAGACACATGTTCATATGAACTTCTTTCTCACAATGACCGATACTATCACCTCCCGAAGTATTGACCTTTCCTCCTGAAACACCCTGTATAGAGAAGAACAGTGTTTGTGAAAAATTAAATCTAAAGAATATTCCAACAAACAGTTAAAGGCTGAAACCTATAATAAATTAATAGAAAAACTTAAGGAAGTAGATGCCTGCATAAAAACGGTCTTAAGAAAATAAATTCTTTGAGGACGATTTTCAGGAAAGAAATGAAAAAAGTGAATTCATCGAAAAAATAAAAATTCTGGAGCAGGTGCTGATGATGTATACATACCTAGTCTGTGGTATTTTAAGTCTTTCGTTTCTCGAAGACCAGGAAATACCAAGTGAAAATATCTCTAATATTAATGTCAATGATAATGAAGTAATTAATTATATATGTATATGCCTACTTAATTTTTATTCATACATCCATAAATTGTTATATATATATATATATATATATATATATATATATATATATATATATATATATATATATATATATATATATCGCAAAGAGGAACAGAAAATTATTGAGTTGAATACATGTAATATAATATATATACAGGGTGGGCAAAAAAACTAATGACGCTCGAAAACATGTATTTATTGTTGGAAAAAAATTAAGACAGGATTGTTAAACTTAACATAAATGTTCCTTTATCACTCCTTAATTTATATAAAAAAAAAAATTCTATGTGACCCCCTTCTTGTTGAATACATTTGGTTAAACGCAGGATCCACTCATCACTGCATCTGTCAATATATCGCTGAAACACCTGATTCCAGCCATCCAACACTTTAAGGCGTAACTCGTCAACATTGCGAATATTTTCACCTGGTGTATAAACTTTTGATTTTAAAGCCTCCCAATTGCCATAATCGAGCAGCGTAAGATCTGGGTTATGGGAGGGCACATGTTCGGCTCAATGAAATTGGGTGTTTCTCGTTCCAGATATGCGATTGTACGCTTCATCCTGTGTGCAGGTGCTCCATCTTGTTGGAAAGTGAAATTATTTCCACTAATCTGACGAAGATCATCCAAATACTATGGAAAGACCTGTGTACAACAATATTTTGCATTGATTTTGTCTTGTGGCTGAATCACAACAATTCTTGTTTTGCCTAATTTTGAGAGGCAAGATCCTACCATAATGCTAGGCGAAAAGTTAGATGTTTCCTTCATTAACCGGTCGGGTGCAACATCACGTTCTCTTGACTTTGCCCTGACATACGTTTATAAACTTTTAAACCCAAATCGTGTTTCACAATATTTCTAACACTACTATGACTTATACTTGTTTCTTTTTCGATTTCCCTTGATGAAATGTGCGTTCCTGGTTTACCTTCCTGACTTAAGATATAACCTTCCACTAAGTCAATATTTGCCTGAGTTCTTGCACTTTTGGGACGACCACTTCCATCACGTCTCTTAACATCTCCAATTTCATCAACCTTTCTATTGATAAACTGAACTCCTGATTCAGTCCACGGTTTATTTGGGAACATTTGTAGCATTCTCTTGGCGCCCAGACCTTGGCCAATTCTTAGATTCTTTATACGCATTTCGTCTGCTTCACTGGATTTAGACATTTTTGCAATTATTTTAGGGAATCTTAGTTCTTTTTTACTTTCTGAAAGCTGAAATAATAAAGAAAAATAGAAGTAAATATTCCTGCAAACGTATAAAAGGGGGTATTTAATAGTGTGAAAATTTGAAGTTTATTGGATCATGTGTAAAAACAGGTTGCAAATCTTCGAAATCAGTTTTAATGTAGTAGTGTAAATGAAGAATTTCCAGTGGCATAAAGAAATATTCAATAAATCCGTAATTTTCATTAGTTTTCTTTGAAATCCGCTCATTGCATAGGAAATTTACTTAGTTGTGGGTTGTGAAAAAAATATTAAAATCTGACAATAACTTTGCATTTTACAGGCAAAGTTCAAGGTCTCCCTCTTTTTTGCCCCCCGATATATATATATATATATATATATATATATATATATATATATATATATATATATATATATATATATATATATATACATACATATACATACACAGTATATTACAACATTATACCATATATTATACCATATTTTGCCATTCAAGTGCTTCATCGTTCATGAAATAATTCATGAAATCATCTCTAGCCTCTTTTGCAGATTTTTTAAAATTTCGAATTTGGACCCTCTCTAAATCAAGCAGTGCATTTTGATCTGGTACAACCCTGGATGTATTTCATTATTGCCTGTGTCCTCCGTATAAAAACATTCTGCGGGGGAATAAGAGCGTACAAACTTCCTTCGCAAAAAGTTATGAAGAACATCACAAGCCCTTACGACTTGCTCTGTGCGTTGTAATTGTAAATTGATCGCAGTTTGGAAAATTCTTAATCTAGTAGCCATTATTCCGAACACATTCTCAATTATTCTGCGAGCCCTCGAGAATCGATAGTTATAAATACGACGCTCAAAGTTTAGTTCTCTCTGGGGAAAAGGTTTCATAAAATCACTACTCAAGGTAAATGCTTCATCTGCAATAAACATAAGGAATTCTTTCACTGTTTTTAGCAGGAGCATTTGCGTTTCGTATGCAAAGCTTCTCACTGAGTAAATACCCTCCAAATTTCGTATGGAGCACTTGAATGGCAAACTAATATGGTATAATATATGGTATAATTTTGTAATGTACTGTATATATATATATATATATTATATATATATATATATACAGGGTGGGCCGTAAGTTTCCATACATAGGAAAAATTAAACGTTTGTTTTTATGTTTCAGATACCCTAAGAATATGCGTTTGACGTAAGATCTTGTTTACTGATGAAGCAAATTTTTACGTCAATGGAGAGGTTAATCGGCAAAACATACGTTATTGGAGTAATGCTAACCCTAACTGGCTGAGTCCGACGAAGATGCAAGGTGCCGGTAAAGTGATGGTGTGGGCCGGGATATGGGGTGACAGAATTATTGGACCAATTTTTGTCAGTGGAAATCTTAATGCCGAAAGGTATCTTAACATGTTGCAAGAAGAGATTTTCCCATCCCTGCTAAACGAGGAAGGTAACTTCCCAGTTTACTTCCAGCAAGATGGAGCTCCACCTCATTATGGTCTTCACGTGCGTCGGTATTTGGATCAGCAGTTTCCGGATGCTTGGATTGGTCGGCGTGGTCCTGTGGAGTGGCCTCCCAGATCCCCAGATCTCACCCCCCTTGATTTCTATCTTTGGGGGCACTTGAAGGCCATGGTGTATCAGGAAAAGATACGAGACATAAATCATCTAAAGGAACGTATCACCAACGCCATTACAAGCATAACGTCAACTGTGCTAATGCGTGTTCATCAACAGTGGGGAACACGTATTGAAATGTGTTTTCAAAACAATGGCAACCATGTAGAGCATATTATATAAATAAAAATTGTTGTCCACAAAAAAAATGTTTATTTTTCCTATGTATGGAAACTTACGGCCCACCCTGTATATATATATATATATATATACATTTAGGATAAAAACGAAGACGTAGAGCAAGAAAGTCATTATATTTGGCTGCAGCCGACGTTTCTGGCAACTCTACCCATTTCCAAGGCCTAATAAATAAAAAGCTAAAATTAATGCATGACAAAAAAAAAAAATATACGAATGTCAAAAACAAACTAATTCATAGCACAGAATAAAACCACTTAAAGAATAAAAATTAAAAAGCGTAAAACAAGCATTAGCCAAAAACAAAAATTAAAAATTATATACATGACAAATAACACATGATAAAAGTAAAACTTTAAAACTAAAAACATTCAAACAAATTAGTTAAAAACTTCACTAATAAAAAGTTAAATGAAAAAACGCAAAAGTGCACGAAACATACCATGCTCACTTGACATCCACAAACAACTGAGGCGAAAAGGAGACAGGGTCAAGGGGAAAAACAGAAAAATTTAGTTGGTAGGCATTCTAATTAATATAAAGGGGGTAACAGCTAGAATCAATATTTAAGCTGGAGTTCAGAAATTTAATGGACAAAGATTCATAAATACGGAGAGAGGACGGACATTTTAATGATTTAAGAATTTTAAAGTTATTAACGGAAATATCAACTTTACACTTAACAGAATGATTTCTAATGGCAGACTGTTCCTTTTTAGATAAAACTTTCCCTGTCCTATGGCTAATACCCATATGGGAGCAAAATCTCGCCTGCAAAGAACGAACTGTGCTGCCAACGTAGTTCCCCTGGGAACACCCAGGGCAGGTAAACAAATAAACGACAGAACAGTTCATCGCAGGGGGGATTTTGTCCTTACAACGGAAAAAACATTCAAGGGTATTATTATTCACAAAAGCAACCTTAAAATCAGTGTGAAAATAAAATTTCCTCACCACACTCAACAATTGCTTTTTCACAAAAGTGTTAAATTGGTAGAGATCAGGTAAAACAAGATATTTACAATTCTTAGGAACATCATACGTTGGGATAAGGTTGGGGGAATAAACATTATTAAGTAATTTACCAATAATACCTTGTACAAGAACCCGTGGAAAACCATTTTTAAAGAAAAAATCAGTAAGGAATTCAAACTCATTATGAAGCAGAGCAAAGTTTGAGCAAATATTATAAGCTCTATGCACTAAAGTGCGAATCGAACTTAGTTTGTAATTAAAATCGCAAAAACTATAAAAATTAAAACCTAAACCCGTAAAAGTAGGCTTCCGGTATGTAGAAGTTAAAACAGTTGAGCCTGATTTGGCTAATTACAAACTTGCCAAATTTCTTGTCCCACTGTTATCATCATTTACTGTGAACTTGTACAGTGTTAAGGATAGTTTTTCTTTTGTGTCGGAAATTAAGAAGTTTAATATGAATTCTTTGTTTATGACAAGTTTTGATGTATCTTCCCTCTTTACAAATGTCCCCTTGGATGAGACCATTACAATTATTTTAAATAAAGCTTTTCCACAGCCGGACTCACTTTTTCACGGCTTTGGCAGAGCACAGTTTGAGCAGCTTCTGAATTTGGCTGTCAAGGATAACTTTTTTAGTTTTCAAGGGGTAGTTTACCGTCAGTTGGATGGAGTGGGGATGGGGAGCCCCTTGGGTCCCGTTTTTTGCGAATATTTTCATGTCTCATCTTGAGGAAAGGGCCTTCTGTGAGTGCCCCCCTCACCTTAAGCCGAATTTGTACAGACGTTATGTTGATGACACGTTTGCTTTATTCCAAACGGATAATCAATCAGTTCAGTTTTTAAATTTTTTGAACACACTTCATAAGAACATTATATTTACGCAGGAAAAGGAAGTTCAAGGTTCTATTCCTTTCCTTGATGTTTTGGTTTCCAAATCAGGCTCAACTGTTTTAACTTCTACATACCGGAAGCCTACTTTTACGGGTTTAGGTTTTAATTTTTATAGTTTTTGCGATTTTAATTACAAACTAAGTTCGATTCGCACTTTAGTGCATAGAGCTTATAATATTTGCTCAAACTTTGCTCTGCTTCATAATGAGTTTGAATTCCTTACTGATTTTTTCTTTAAAAATGGTTTTCCACGGGTTCTTGTACAAGGTATTATTGGTAAATTACTTAATAATGTTTATTCCCCCAACCTTATCCCAACGTATGATGTTCCTAAGAATTGTAAATATCTTGTTTTACCTGATCTCTACCAATTTAACACTTTTGTGAAAAAGCAATTGTTGAGTGTGGTGAGGAAATTTTATTTTCACACTGATTTTAAGGTTGCTTTTGTGAATAATAATACCCTTGAATGTTTTTTCCGTTGTAAGGACAAAATCCCCCCTGCGATGAACTGTTCTGTCGTTTATTTGTTTACCTGCCCTGGGTGTTCCCAGGGGAACTACGTTGGCAGCACAGTTCGTTCTTTGCAGGCGAGATTTTGCTCCCATATGGGTATTAGCCATAGGACAGGGAAAGTTTTATCTAAAAAGGAACAGTCTGCCATTAGAAATCATTCTGTTAAGTGTAAAGTTGATATTTCCGTTAATAACTTTAAAATTCTTAAATCATTAAAATGTCCGTCCTCTCTCCGTATTTATGAATCTTTGTCCATTAAATTTCTGAACTCCAGCTTAAATATTGATTCTAGCTGTTACCCCCTTTATATTAATTAGAATGCCTACCAACTAAATTTTTCTGTTTTTCCCCTTGACCCTGTCTCCTTTTCGCCTCAGTTGTTTGTGGATGTCAAGTGAGCATGGTATGTTTCGTGCACTTTTGCGTTTTTTCATTTAACTTTTTATTAGTGAAGTTTTTAACTAATTTGTTTGAATGTTTTTAGTTTTAAAGTTTTACTTTTATCATGTGTTATTTGTCATGTATATAATTTTTAATTTTTGTTTTTGGCTTATGCTTGTTTTACGCTTTTTAATTTTTATTCTTTAAGTGGTTTTATTCTGTGCTATGAATTAGTTTGTTTTTGACATTCGTATATTTTTTTTTTTTGTCATGCATTAATTTTAGCTTTTTATTTATTAGGCCTTGAAAATGGGTAGAGTTGCCCGAAACGTCGGCTGCAGCCAAATATAATGACTTTCTTGCTCTACGTCTTCGTTTTTATCCTAAATGTAAAATTACGTCTCCTTAGGAAGGATCCTATTTCATATGTATATATATATATATATGAAAATTATTTCACGAAAGTAACACGTAAAAAATATTTATGATGAATAAAACCACGAAGGAAAGGAAACACAAAACTGGTGCTCAAGCGCTTTCGTCTAATGACATCCTCAGGAACACTGAAGTACATAAAAGGGTTACATCCTATATATAGTTTACAGAAAAAAAAAATAATAAAATAAATAACATACATACATACATATATATAATATATAATATATATATATATATATATATATATATTATACATACATACCTATATATATATATATATATATATGCAATAAACGGAGAAGTCAAAATAAAAATTAAAAATTATTAAAGGATTATCAGAGAGGCATACAGATTTGTAAGGAAAAATATCGATTTTTAGCACAAGATCAAATGAATTATAAAAATACGAATTTATACTGGAAATCTGCCCGGGTTTTAACACTCTGCCTTTTATGGTCAAGTTTCGATGTATATAAAAATAAAATGAAAATTAAAAGTTAATAAAGTAGCATACAACTTTACCAAAGATTTAGTGTTCTACCCTTCTTATCTAAATCTGTTTTGAAGGAATTCAAAAGAACAGGATCGAGTTCAAAAAGACCTTTGCTTATGTTGAAGTTATTTGAAAGTTGGATAATGGCAGACTCAAGAATATTTCTATTAACAATGTTGCTAGAGTGGAATAAAACTGAAGCATTATTCCAATCAATGCAGTGGGATAACTCTGACAAATGGACAAAAAGAGCACTGGACAACTGTCCCGTTCTAACGGAATATTGATGCTGTTTTATACGTGTGTGCAAATCCTTTCCCGTCTGACCTATGTAAAAGGAATCACATTGTTTACAACCAATTTTATAGATAATGCCTGAATTATTGGTAGGGCTATTTTTTACTATGATATTTTTCACAATATTGTTATATGAAAATACTACATTAATATCCAAAAGTTTAAGTACATTAGCAATGCCTAAAAAGCCCGGGAAAAATGGAAGTACTAAATATTTTTTGACAAAGTACGAGTGTTATTATTGACGCGATAGAAAGTTCGTTTTGCCTTGTTGAGACAAGATTCCATAAACGCAGATGGATAACACAGATCACTTCCAATACCGTTGATTTTTTCCAATTCGGCATCGATGCCGAATTGGAAAAAATCAACGGTATGGGAAGTGATCTTCAAGAACGTTCTTTTCAAGAACGTTTGGACGATTTATTCTATATCGCCCATGCCAATGCTCTGCAAAAAATGACAGTAGAAGAAGACAGAGCTTTTCTACAAGCTCAACGAGAGAAGGGGAGGAGAAGCTAAATAGGAAGTGTGGACAAAATATATGCTCTCAAACATTCTAAGAGAAAATCTAGAGATGAAGCATTTCAACGCCAAGTTAAAAAAGAAACTATGAGAAAGAAAATGAACACAAGAGTGACTCAATTTTCGTCAAATAGTAGTTCCTCCGAGGAAGAGCCAAGTACATCAAGTATACCAGTCACCATAAAGAAGGAGAAACTTGGTAGTCATAAACCAGCAAAGGTTGTATCAACAGAACTAGCAATGACACTGGACAGAAACAAATTAAGTGATCGCCAAGCAGTATCAGTAGTAGCAGCTACTGCATCTTCTCTTGGATATGAAGTTGATGATATTGTTCTGATTAGAAGTTCAATACGGAGAAAACGAATATCAGTTCGTCAGCAAATTGCGGATGACATCAAGCAATCATTTGAAACTGATATTCCTCTAACAGTTCACTGGGACGGAAAGCTTATCCAAGATCTTACTGGTAATGATAGTGTGGATAGACTTCCAATTATTTTATCAGGCGGAGGAAAATCTAAGCTTCTCTCAGTACTTAACTTAAATCTGGCACAGGAGAAAATATTGCAGGTGCTGTGGTCGAAACTTTGGATGACTGGTGGCTACGAGATTGTGTGCAGGCAATGTGCTTTGACACAACTGCAAGCAACACTGGCGATAAAAGAGGAGTATGTACTCTTATTGAAAGCATACTTGAACGGCCGCTCCTTGGACTAGCTTGTCGACATCACATTCTCGAAATAGTAATAGCATCTGTCTGTGACAAATGTCACGGCGCTGCCACTGGTGGTCCGGATATCTTGTTATTTAAGCGTCTTAAAAATAAATGGAAGACTTTTGACACAAACAAGTTTGAAATTGTTCCAATCGATGTACCGGGAAAGGCCAGTATAATTGAAAATTGCAAGCAACATTTGACTAAATTACAACCTCGAGCAGATTACTGAGAACTCTTAGATTTGACAATCATATACCTTAGAGATGTTCCTCTTGATGTCATTAAATTCCACGAACCCGGAGCGTTGCACCGTGTGTGATGGATGGCGCGAGTTCTATATGCAATAAAAATTTGTCTTTTCCACAAACAAATGGAAGTCACTAGACGTGAACTAGAAGGGATGCAACGTTTTGCATTATATGCTGTTCGATGCTACGTAAATGAATGGTTTTTAGCACCCATTGCTTCCTCTGCACCAGCTAATGACCTATTTCTCCTCAAGAAACTTCAATCCTACGATGATAAAGATATATCTGTGGCTGCATCTAAAGCGCTCTCTCGCCATCTCTGGTATTTGAATGAAGAGCCCAGAGGACTTTCTTTTTTTGATGAAGAAACGTCACTGGAAGTCAAGCGAGAAATGGTTAAGGCGCTGGATGTAAATGGCTCTCAAAATCCTCCTAATCGGATAAATTTGAATGTGAATGATCCTAACATACAAGACAAAACACTAGCTAGCTTCGTCAGTTCAACAACTCGCAACTTCTTCACAAAATTAGCATTGCCAGTGGACTTTTTGGACAGAGATCCTGCTGATTGGAACGCTAATGATGACTGCAAAGCTGCTAGCAATTATGTAAAAAATAGGAATGTTGTAAATGACAACGCTGAGAGAGGTGTTGCTTTAATTAAGAACTTCAGTGGCCATCTTACGAAAAGTGAAGAACAACTCCAATATCTTTTCTACAAATTTGTAGAGCAGCACCGTAAGCGTTTTACAAACGTAAAAAACTACAATAAAAGAGGGACTTAGATAAAGGAAATAAATGGAATAGAAACGAAATTAGAGGACTGTGGATTAGGCCTATAGGGGATACCACATTAAAAAAACGCACCGATAACAGCTACCTCAGGGGTGGTGTGCAAACGCTGAAATGAATGATATAATTGATATAAAAAATATTAATATAAATAATCCGATTGGAGAATAAAATGAAATGTTTGACCTCCGTGCGGCACCTCTAAATATTATCTGATTTGCATAAACATTGGTATTTATAGTTCCTTAACCATTCTTCACAATATCCAGGGGTCCCATATCAAACATAATAACTGAAAATTCACCCTTATAGGTTGGACAGCGGCAAGCACACGCGCGACATATATATATATATATATATATATATATATATATATATATATATATATATATGTCGCGCGTGTGCGGGCCGCTGTCCGCTTGCGACTTTTATGATGAATGCACTTTGGACAATCCAACGAAGGTGGTCCTTGTTGGCTAAGCTCAGCCTTAGCCGGAGAGCATCCGAGTAAAACAGTTTCTACCAAGTTTTCTTTTCCGAAGGAGTGAATGGAAACACCTCAGTTCTCAATGGGCTCTTTCGTCCACTCAAATGATTTTTATTACACAAAGTATATACAGAACGAGGCACTGAAGGAGATAAATGAGTTATAGCCTATTACGATAACCGCTGATAGTCAGAAATTTACAAGAGGAGAGGTTTGACCTCTTGCAACAACAGCTCAAGCAGAAATTGAAAGGGAGAGGTTTGACCTCGGTTAATGGTTAAGCGGGAATTATATGGTCTTAATCAAATGAAGATACAGGCAGGGATCTACAGGGGTAGAGGTTCGACCTCTTTTGACGATGGCTCGGGCAGGAATTTAAAGTGAGGAGGTTCGGCCTCTTCGGGTAAAGGCTAAGGCAGGAATTTTTAACAGGTCAACTGGTGACGAAGATAGGAATTTAAAGGGAAGGAGTTTCGACCTCCTTGAGTAAGGCCTAAGGCAGGAATGATTTAATTTCCAATACAAGAAATAAAGAAGTCTAAATTTTGGGGAAGTGCAGTTGAAGGTTAAGTTCCCACTTTAACTGGAGATCTAAACAATTCCTACCGTTAAGCATAATTTAAGCATGCAACGAAATTTAGAAAGATAAAAAAATTAACAAAAAGTACTAATTTTTGTAAAGTATACATTTTTGGATGGCGACATAATGTCAGGGTGCTGACATACACCGAGTACACTAAGTACATTAATTACATCATATTAAATTATTACAGTTAATTACAACTTTGGCAAATTGTTAAGTGACATATCTGATACTGAAGTAATCTGAATAGGTAATACAATTTATTTAATGAACGAGAGTTATCCGTTGTTCTATAATTTAAAGGGGATTAACAACAATGTTATATATTTTTAGTTAACAATGATTACATCAAATCATGTCAAATATTATTAGAAAATGGTTGGTTAGTAGTGTTTGAAAGCCTAAAAAGCCAGCGATGAGGAAAACGGAGGAAAGATACGGTGTACTTCCCATTGAAAGTACACGGACATTTATGATAATGTAACACATGAGTAACATAGAATTTGAATGACAGTTAGGTAGAAAGAACAAGTACAAGTAATGAGAACGTGGATAACTATGTGACGTAAGCAGATAACGAAACAGTGGCCTGGCATGGAAACAATACAGTATATTGTAATAATATGACATCTTAATGTTATAAATTTGTAGCAGCAAGAGAGAACACATGAGTAACATAGAATTTGAATGAGAGTTAGCTAGAAAGAACAAGTACAAGTAATGAGAACGTGGATAACTATGTGACGTAAGCAGATAACGAAACAGTGGCCTGGCATGGAAACAATACAGTATATTGTAATAATATGACATCTTAATGTTATAAATTTGTAGCAGCAAGAGAGAAGATTTCGGATTCTGAAGCTCGCTTTTGGCGACGTAATCAGAATTCGAACACTTGCTTCAGCATTAACGAGTATCTTGCGAGAAATTAAGTAATTAAAAGAAAAAGTAAAAATAATACATGTGGACATATTTACATGTAAGGAAACTACGCAAGTAATCATAATCATCAGCAGACATGTACAAATGCATAAAGTATTGTACACATATCGGTAGTCATACAATAGGTTGTGAGCGTAATACAGACAGACACGAGTAAACATGGACTGATAGGTTGATAGGGCATAAGTAGACAATAGGTAGATGAATGAATAATTAATAAAATTAATAAAAGATAGCGGTCAAGAAAGGACATGGACGTATGAATGAATGAATATGGTCGAATAATATTTAAACTGCATAACACCAGACAGAACACAACATATAAATAATGGCATATAGAGTGTAAAGTTTTTATTATTATTATGTTAAAGAATTTACCATACACTGAATACAAAAGATATCCACATACTAAAGACATGATTCAGTATTCAATGTATGGAAAATGTGAAGGGAATTAAGTTACTATATGACGTCATAGTTTAACAAATTATGCCATACATTAATTCATAATTAATACGCCATAGTTATTTAATTCGTACGTAGAGTACAAATCATTATTGGGAGAAATTAGAGGAAACGAATTAGAGATATACAGAAATGAAGGGTTTACAGCCATGGTACAAGAGTGTGTGAGACTATTAATTAAATATATAGATTTATACGAGTATACAGTAAATATTAAGGAATTGGGTACATTTGACGAAGAATTAAGGAAATGAATAAAGTACAAATAAGGGCTCAAATCATGCCACATTCAATGTGCATGCATAATCTAATAAAATTTAGGATGAGGGTAGTAGTATAGCCGCATTTCGGACGAGGAAGTTCGGGTGCTCTGAAAACCTGCCTCTGGAGGGGCTCCCTGAAGGTCTCGCCTTCGGTATAAGGGGACCCCCCCTTACTTAAGTTCCTCACCCCATTTATGGGGTCTCACCGTCCTTAATGAAGGGCATTTGCCCCTTGCGGAACTCGTCGTGTTCGTGGTCTCCGTTAGTTTTAGCTGCAGGGGTATCAAACATTCTGACAAAAGTAATAAAAACTTAAAATAAACATCTGAAAAAATGTTTAATAGAGGTCACAAGATTATGTATCGACCTCAAAACATACAAGAGGTGTATATTATTATAATCTAATACCATATTATTTCTCCAAATGTATTACACATTTCGGATGTTAGCAATTGCGAACATCACAAAATACAAACTCAGATTAATCAAGTTTTAAATCATTAACAATTTCTTTGTTTAATATTTGTATTATATGAAGTTAAATAAAAATATTAAATAAATTTAAAATAAAACATTTTATTTTCAATTATAGGGGTAACTTTTGCTTTTCTAATTAAAATTCGTTTATTCTACACTAATATCAAATGAAGCGAAATGGAATGAATTGAAAAGGCTTATTGGCAGATAATAGTCCATATGACAAATATTATTAAACTACATTATGCAGTTAAACTTACCATTAAGTGTTTAAACGGCAGACCTATTATTATTTAGCTTCAATTACCATCTTAAACATTATTTGTCTATCAATCATTATATGTATATATATATATATGGGATGAATTTCACAATTAAGCACGTGACACGAGTGGATGTTATATATATATATATATATATATATATATATATATATATATATATATGAATTTCACAATTAAGCACGTGAAACGAGTGAATGTTGCAAATATGTATATATATATGATTTTCACAATTAAGCAAGTGAAACGAGTGAATGTTGCAAATATATATATATATATATATATATAATGATAATGTATATATATTTGCAACATTCACTCGTTTCACGTGCTTAATTGTGAAAATCATATATATATACATATTTGCAACATTCACTCGTTTCACGTGCTTAATTGTGAAATTCATATATATATATATATATATATATATATATATAACATCCACTCGTTTCACGTGCTTAATTGTGAAATTCATATATATATATATATATATATGTATATATTTGATAAGTTTTACTGATTTAATGTACAGTATTTGCATAATTCTTTGCTAAGCACATTAATCACAATTGGTAACTCAGTTCACAATCTTGCCAAATTTTCCAAACTAGTCAATAATAAACATTTTAAAAGTATGTAATTTTTTCCAGTAATTTAACTGTAACGAGAAGTACATAATTATTATTGTTACCAACTACTGATTATAAACTACACAGGCCTGCGAATAAGAAATTTGTAAGTGATGTTTTCTTACTATTAGTTTATTATATAATTCAATTATTCTGATTTCGAATAAGGTATCCATTTTTCTATCACGTCAGGATTTTCTGCAAACTGGAAGGGAAAAGCAGCTACATGAATAAATATTATTTATTGCAATTTACATTAGATACCTATTTCGTTTTGTTATGCTAATTACAAATGCAAACAACTTTAAAAAGAAAGACTGCTATTTAAGTCAACTACATATACGTCTTTATTTAGACTGAGTTTTCTTGTGGATCTATGCAATGATCCTTTTCTTTTATGTAATATTTCTGTATCAACCCATTTCAACATCCAGCAGTAAGCAGTCATCATGCTGACGTCACACCTTCAATGATATCTCAGTAGTTTTTAATCAAAATTAAAATGAATCAGTTTTAATGAAAACTACTTACATGTGTAATATGAAATATGACATTTTGTGAAATTCTGTACGTAATGTCGAAAAATTAATATTATTTTCGGAAACAGCGTGCAAAATTTACTATATAAGTGACAAATTATTCCGAACAACAAAACCATCTACTATTGACTATTATGCATTCATATTCAGAGATAACTGAAGACACGTCTCCTTTTATATTGTTTCAAATGTAAATTTTAATTTCAAAGCGTTTTATCATGTAACATTGGAGGATATATTTGAAATATTTTTACTCGAAGTGAAAATCGTTGATTTATTCCTACTGTCGTTAATCCATTATTTTTGACGAATATCTAATTTAATTTTTCTTTCATTTTTAACACGAATTTCATTATACTTGAATTTAAAACAGAAGCATTTTTATAATTCAGATTGTATAGACGAAAGCACGAAATATAACATCTCTATAAGTACACGTTTATTTTAAAATTATTGAAATATGCAAGATTGAAAATTGATTAGTGATTATAGGATCATCATGCTCATTTTATAATAGTGTTACAATAAATGTTGCAAAAGTCGTTTTCTACGCACATTTACAATAGAGTTAACGGAATTTTGGTTAAATAGAGGAATAGGTTAGGTTAGGTTAGGTTAGGTTAGGTTAGGTTACAATATACAATATACACCGAGAAAGAGACATATATACATATATATATATATATATATATATATATATAAACATTTTATATAGTATTATCGATATAAATTTATTTAAAAAAAGTATCTATGTTTTTACGTCAATCGTCTATAACTGTTAATTTAACATAATTTAATATTTTAACAAAATAATTCAATAACATTTAATAATAACCTTCAATAACATGTGTGTGTATTTTGTCATAGAAATATTAATGACAGTCCATTCGGCGAATCGTCCGTTCGGCGAAACGTCCGTCGGCAAAATTTCTGTCGGCAAAACGTCCGTCGGCGAATCGACCGGCCACGGTATATTAGGAATGTTTGGTCGATGGGTCTACAGTTGAATGTGTAGCTGACACGAATCAGTACAGGTATGATTAGGGGTGCACTTGTTACGTCATCTGTAATGTATGATTTCACTAAGGGTGGTTGCTATCATTTTGTGTGTGTTTATTAGAGTTGTTTTGCACTCTTCAGTGTAAAAGCCTGTAATGATAGAATACTAAAACATTTGATAATGTTAAGCTGACGAAGCTACTGAGAAAAATGTAAAGACAACATAAATTATCATGTGAATTGCGAAAAGCCTTTAATTTAGACTAGAGGGAAAAATAAAAATATTAACTTTGTGTACAATAAGGTTAGATTTGTTTCTTTTAGCTCAGATTTGAAAAATTTATGATTGTTATATATATATATATATATATATATATATATATATATATATATATATATATATATATATATATGTTAACAGGTTTGGTAAAAGGGCTTAATAAGTTTTTGTTTAAGGAAGTGAATCAGTTTAAACTAGCAAGCCTTCCCCTTTGGTAGAAATATATAAATACTTTTTTGTAAACATTTTTATCATAGGATGGCTTTTGTAATGTAGGAGCGTATAGGCCGGGAAGTATGAACTAAAAATCAATAATAAATAAAAGGAAGAGAGTGGTTGATTGGTCAGAACTCTGAGACACCTCTGTTAATAGCTTTAGGAGAAGAACAGTAACCAAATATAACTGCAGCTATAGTTCGTCCAGAAAGGAGATTAGAGATGAGGGCACAGATAGTAGGTTCGATACCGTGGGAGCAACATTTTGACAATTAAAGATTTGTGGTAAAATCTATCGATAGTTATTGATATGTCTAACGCAATAGCGAAAGTTTCGCCGTGTCCCCGAAAGGAGGATGACCAACAGTCAGAGATATGCAAGAAGATCACCGGTAGTGCGTCCCTTGTGGAATCCGTACTGACGATCTGGAAGAAGATTATGTGAAGAGAGATGTTTAAGAATCTTCCTATTAATGATAGATTAAAAATTTTGAAGGACAAGAAAATAATGCAATTGGTCATTCGTTGGAGGGTTGAGAGCGGTCTCTTTCTTTGAGCAAGGCTGAATAAACGTGAACTCCCAACAGGAAGGAAAAGTACAAGATGAGAGACAAAGACGGGAAAGATAAATTTTTAGTGTGTTCGTTCCTCCATAACCAGAAATTTAACCTCAAGTAATACTTATGTGAAAGATAAAGAGCTGCCAATTAAAGTTAATCATCTTCAGGTCTATAAAGTTTCAGGGATTGTTCCTATGAAATTATCTTCGTTTCTAACCGACACTGATTGACCAACTGAGTGTATACTAGGGTGGCCCACTTTTTAATTTTTTTTTAAAAGTATAAGTTATCGTAGTTTTTCCCATTATTTTGCACTATACTAGCACATTGGTACCATTTTTACAAAAATTGATCAATATTTAGGGGTCTCGCATCGACCTTGAAATTATGAGGTTTTTTAAAAATGCGTACGTTTTAACATTTTACTGAATCAAGATAAATCATTAAGTAGGGATGTTTTCTGAATCCTCTTGATGAGAGAAGTCGTTTGGTGTGCCTTCCAATGTCATAAGACTAACGGTTTAAAAGTTGTGCCTGTATACAGGTAATACCAATGTGCTAGTATAGTGCCAAATAATGGGAAAAACCACGATCACCTATACTTTTCAAAAAAATCAGCAAATAGCAGACAAATAAGGAAGAAAGAAACAATAACTTAAACAATCTGTGCAATGAGGAAGCCCAGAGATGAGAATTGCTTGGCGGTGCTCCGCCGTTCCAAGGAAGTTCTGAAACACATGCCATATATTTAAATTTCATGGTTGTAAAGTAACCTATTTTTGTTCACATTCAGTTCTCTTTTTAATTGACATTATGCTTCATGAATCTCATTACTAAATTGATAGCTATGAAAACTTAATCAACTGACCTTGACCATTTTGCCATCCCAGTGGACAACAGTGTGCCTCGGTGGCGTGAAGGAGTCCTTCACAGCCGTCGCCACTTCACGGCGATGTGACACTCTTCCCCGGCGAGCCGTTTCTTTCGAGGTGCTGAACTGATTGAGGTCTGCTGGTGGATCCACCGAACGTGTGATAGCAGCCACAATGCTTACTACCTATGTAGAGAATGGAAAGTGGAAAGGAAACTGTCAAGAATACATGTGGGTTACGGGACACTTTAAAACTGACGCTATCGATGAATACTATACACAATACGCACCTGATTATTGGACATGCGGAAACGATCAGCCACTTCCATGACAGCAGGTGCATTAAGGATACGGCGAGGAAGATTGACAGACACACTTGGCTCTTTCGGCAGGGGGAACGCTAGTTCTGTCTCCGACTCTCCTGACATGCCAGTATCATCATTCTCCATGGCCTCATCTCCGGTTTCGTATGCACACTTTGAGGTTTGCGGCTCCTGGCGAGGACGTTTTCTTCCTTCCTGTAGCTTTCTTTTTACAGCGAAAACTTTATCGTTCCCGCTCATCGTTGCCACCCGAGGACCACGTTGATCGAGGTAGAAGTCAATGTCTTCTTTCTTGTCCTTGTCGGACAGCAGTCGATTCTTCTTTATATCTTCGACAGCATCAGATGCTCCGATATCCCACAGCTTGTCCACACTGTCCGAAAACTTCTGCCGTTTTCCTCCGGCGTCAGTTTCTCGTTTTCTGCTCTTTTGGAGTAAGTGCCACTCTTTCCACAATGCCTCTAGCTTCCGTTCGCAGTTGAGCTTTGTGATTGTTTGAATGCGGGCCATGTTCCAAAACTTTAAGACGTTGTTTACGGTTTCTTTGAATGCGTCTTTCCTGTTAGCAGTGTACTGGATAACACTGAAGAAGTGTTGCAAAACCTGCCGTGTTGTTGGCAATTTGCTACCACTGATGGAGGACGACGGTTGGCCAACTAAAAAAATTTCCGAGGCCGATCTTAGAGAAGGTAGCGATGTTATTTTCGCCTTTCCTTTTGATGACTCTCTATTTGTAGCTTCAAGAGTTCTTCCAGTTATGGTTGCCATCGATTTGTCCATGACAAAGGATGAGGAACTCAGACAGAATTTCAAAATGTTATGATCTGCAAAAAAAAAATAGGTTAGGTACCTGGCACAGGCATAGTGCATTTTCTAATTACCTATATACATTATACATTCCGCCCGGGTGTGGTGACTCATTTTTTTGAAAAGTATAGGTGATCGTGGTTTTTCCCATTATTTGGCACTATACTAGCACATTGGTATTACCTGTATACAGGCACAACCCTTAAACCGTTAGTCGTATGACATTGGAAGGCACACCAAACGACTTCTCTCATTAAGAGGATTCAGAAAACATCCCTACTTAATGATTTATCTTGATTCAGTAAAAAGTTAAAAAGTACGCATTTTTAAAAAAAACTAGTAATTTCAAGGTCGATGCGAGACCCCTAAATATTGATCAATTTTTGTAAAAATGGTACCAATGTGCTAGTATAGTGCCAAACAATGGGAAAAACCACGATCACCTATACTTTTCAAAAAAAATTGAAAAGTGGGCCACCCTAGTGTATACTCTGTATAGATCTTAAAAAATGGCGGAGTATCATGCAGAATATTATGTAATTTCAAGATATAGAATTTATTTTATTGCGCTATACAGTTAATTTGCAACTTTTTAGCTACTATTCTTTAAATTACATTGTCAAGAACATATTTTGATCAGGTTTTGCAAACCTACCAAAGGCAATGGAGTTTGACAACGTAATAATTTAACTGTAGAAAATATCCGCATCTTATTTAAAACGTTAGACACGAAATTAAGTCGCGTATTGTAAATATTTACAAATTACCATTGAGTGTGGTGTGAGTTACTGTAAAACATTACAAGTTTTTAATTTCTCTAAAAATGAATCCGTTTCCAAACTCCGAGCGACTAATTGCTGAAGAGAGACTAAAAGTTTTTATGTAGTATTATGTAATAATCAGAATATGAGTCTAAATATAGGGCCGAGATTTTGTAGATAACTGCATCATACATCAGTTTTCATCGTGATGAATTTGGCACGTGATAAATGAAATAGAATTATCGTAAATGACTATCTTGACGTGGCGTGGTTTTGTAGTAATAGGTGATAATTAAACTAATGACTTAAATATAAGCCGAGATTTGTGGATAGATATCCTTTAGCACGTTCATACAATGAATTTGAAATGTTTTAAAAAAAATCAACGCGAAAAACAGTATGTATATATATATATATATATATATATATATATATATGTGTGTGTGTGTGTGTGTATATATATATCAGTGATGTAGGTCTCGAGATCGGTCTCGGTCTCGAGACCGATCTCGAGACCCAATTTGCAGATCTCGATCTCGATCTCGGTCTCCGCTATTTAGATCTCGGTCTCGATCTCGGTCTCGACAGACGCGGTCTCGCTTTTTCTCCCCGAGACCTTTCGAGACCTCTCGAGACCGTAATGAAAAATACATGTTATTGGCATACTCATGATGGTGGCTTGGTTGAACAGACACAATTCAGAATGTTTATGAAAGTTTGTAAAAGTAAGGGGCTCTAGGTATTCACTAATCAGTCACCCTGTTTTGAGTTGCCACGTTTGTCTTGTGGCGGGGTGTGGGTCTGGATTTTTTTAGGTTAGCGCTACAAAAAAATTTGCCCCCCCCGCCCCCGTCAGATTAATTTTATTGAAAATGGAAACACTAAATAGAGAATTATATATATTATATATATATAAGTACATATTATAAGTAGGCTGACCATATTTCCTTGAGACAAAAACGGGACATTGGGATGGCAAAAAAGGGACGGGGGTTATGTAATATTCTGTATTCATGAAAAAGTAAGTACATAAACCGGGACAAAATTGACATTTTTATTAAAACGACGGGACGGCCAGGAAATATAAAACAAACGGTACTGTCCCGTTCAAAACGGTACGTATGGTCAGCCTAATTATAAGGCCACTTAGTGTTGCCAAACGGCGCGTCAACCCTGTGGCGTGATAAAAACGATTATCCTCCCATCCAATATGTATTTGAAAAAATAAAAGGCTTCACACAAAAATAATGCAAGAAATACAGCATAAAGAAAACAGTACCGATAAATTCAATAAAGCATAGAATAACTCGACGACCCTTCACATCACTTATATTTACAACGTACCGATTCGTAGAACAAATCGCAATTGCCAATTGTAAATGTTAAAAAATGACGTCATCAATGATGTCACGGCGGAACTTTTATCACGCCACACCTCCCCTTAAGCTGAATTTATTTTGTTTCCTAATCAGTTTTTGGCACGTGCTGTTAGTGACAGTGTGTAGTTTAGTTTTGTATTCCATTTTATTAACTGTGTGGTGTATTCAGTTTGATTTATAGATTTGTAAATAATCATACTAAAATATGTCTGATCGGTCAGCCGTTATAATTTTTGGCTATAAAAATCACAAAGACAATGTTGGAAAAGGTGATGGCCACAAAAAAACACAGCATTTTGCAAATTTTGTGGCATTTCCATAACTGATATTAGTGGAATGACTTCAGCGTTCACCAGCTATCTTCAACGTAAACATCAAAAGAGGTTAGTTTTTCCAATCCTAAAATCTGAAATATAGTTTTACTTGCTTACTGTGTATATGCTGAAAAATATATGATAGATTATAGGTGTAGTAGCATCTCCTATGAACACAAAATTGTGTAAAAAATAATAAAAATTATTTTCTTTCCTGAGCCATTTAATTTATTTTCATTTAATCAAGATTTAATTTAATTTTTTTTAATTTAATTTAATTTAATTTAATTTAATCAAGAAGCAACTTAGCCAAATTCACTCACGCTTCTTTGGAAGTGAATGTAGGCCTATGTATTTGTGCATGTGTAATTAATATGGTATATATATGATAGATTGGTTGTTTATAAATATGTTAGAATAGGTTCACCCCTATAAATCATTATTCTAGCCTAAAAATACGACTTACGAACGTCCTTCTGGAATCAATTATGTTCGTAAGTAGCCTAGGGGACTTACTGTATAAAGTTCATCGGCCCTCAGGCCCGTTATCTAACATTATTCATACCGGCTACTTCATAGTTCATACGTTCTTAGGTATGAGGAGTATCTGAAAAGTCGGACCAGTACTGCAGTGGAGACAAATCAACCAACAATTACAGACTTTGTGTCAGATTCGACCACAACTCATGATGATGGCTTGAAGTTATTTCATTCCGAGCATCCAAGACAGAAGGCCATTAACGATGCAATAGTAAAGCATCTCATTGTTGGATGTACTTTGCCCATTTCCCTGGTTGAGCAGACACACTTCAGAGAGTTTATGAAAGTTTGTGAAAGTAGGTGAGTAGTGAGTACCGAGACTGAGTACATTTCGATTTTTGTTGTAATGAGAAATACTGAATTATATATCGTGAGACTCATCTGTGTTATTGTTATTTCAAATGAGTGTATTTCCATTTATTAAAATATTTTAACTTTAAAGACTGTATGTGGAAAAAATGGTTTAAATTTTTTTTTATTGCTTTATCCATAATTCAGGTACCAACCAATGGCGAGGTCATCTGTGACAAATTTGAAGCTGCCAGAGCTGTGTGCATCTGGGAAAAAGGAGTTGTTAAAAATGCTTGAGCTGCAAGTAGCTGTTCCGCTTACAATGGACATATGGTCAGACAGAAGGATGAGATCCTTTCTTGGAGTGACCGCACATGTTAGTGGTAAGGTTACACCTTATTTTATAATTAATTTGTTATTTATCACTCCTTAAAAGTTAAAACCATTTTTATTAAATTTTGATATTTTCATAGTCCATAAGAAGCGTGATTGATAATGCGCTGTTTCTTTGAATTATTAGATCCAGCTGACCAGCATCTTAAGTCAGCACTGTTAACGTGCAAAAGATTCACCGGCTCCCACACAGGAGAGAAAATAAGCAGTGCCCTGGAAGAAATTTTAGAAGATTTTCATATCAAGGATAAAGTAAAATATGTAATTACCGATAATGCGACTAATATGAAAAAAGCCTTCACGGTACAGTTCCCTGATAAGGCTAATGTTGAAGATTTTGAATATGAAGTTCATGACCAAGAGCTGGACTCAGCTGACGAGCTCGATGACAAATCGCTATGGGAAGATTTGCACAAAGAAGATGCTGACACGGTCAGCGACTTATTGGCCATGTATGCAAGAACGAGACTTTCCTGTTTCGCACATACTCTCCAGCATGTGATAGGAGATGGACTGAAGGAATTGAAGGGCACATGTATAGGAGTAATATTCAAGGCCAGAAAAATTTCGTCTCTGCTACACAAAAGCACCGTTTTTAAAGAAAAGTATGGCATTCTACTACCAAACATAATCTATATTTAGCATAAGCTTTACAATTTAATCGCTCGACAGCTACGCTATGTTCGCAAATCATTTTGTTCTCACAGATTTGAACACGTCTTTGGGAGCAATCGTTCTATTCCAGTAGCAAATGCTACGAGGTGGAATTCCATCTATCATCGGTTGGCTTCTCTTTCTTCTTTGGATTTTAAGAAGCTCTTCGACATTTGTGATGGAGAGTTCAAGAACTTCAATATTTCAGCAATTACTTCCAGCAAATGGAGCTTTATGACTGAACTATGCTCAGTACTGGCTCCATTTGCAGAAGCAACATTGATAACCCAAGGTAAATACTAAATACCAATATTATGCAATATATCACATGTCGTTTCTAAGAAAAGGATGAAGCATAGAAATTTCAGCGCGGTGAAAAGTTTTGTTTAACATACTTATTTACTATCTTTACTATTTTAGAAGTCACTCAAATGGTTTACTTGTTATGATTAGGTTCATTTAATGAGCTATGTTGTTTCTCAGTGTCTTCGTGCGTGCGCGCGCGCGCACACACACACACACACACACACACACACACTATATATATATATATATATATCATATGTCTTTGTTTTCAGAAGACTTGACTTGTACGATCAGCATGGTTATTCCTACTCTACTGGACCTCCATAACCATCTTATGAAATTAAGAATAACCACCAGGCACTGCAATCAGTTAATCGACAAGCTGACTGAAGGAATTATTCGTCGCTTTAAAGGGGTATTACCGTATTCGTCACATGCAAGATGGCTGAAAAGGACGGTGCTGATGAAGATCCCTTGCCATTTGCCAATAGCATCTAACCAATTGCAATATTACTTGACCCACAGTTTGGTCTACAGTGGGTGGACATTGAAGTACGAGCTGATAAAGATATTAAAGTAGAACTTAAAGAGGAAATAAAAGGTATGTTATAATTTCATTATAAATTTTTTAAATTATCACAGAATTCATTATACCGGTATATTTTTTATCATTAAAATTCATTATAGATCTCTTTGGGCTGAGTGGATGTTGAATTAATGTCATATATATATATATATATATATATATATATATATATATATATGTATATATATATAATATATATATATATATATATATATATAGAGGGCTATTGAAAATGATTCATCCGATTTCAACTGAGAATACTTCCGTACCTATCAACCGTGCATCAATGGGCATACACCACATGAAAGAGGAAATCTCTAAGTTTTACAAGATCACCGCGAGAGGGCTCCAAAGTCACGCCGTGGCCTAGCCTAGCAACAAAGAGTCAGTGTGAAAATGGCGTCCGCACAGCAGAAGGCGTTTTTGTGTGTTGCAGTTTTCGAGCTGTAAATCGGTAGTCACAGTGCAGCGTGAGTTTCGTCGACGTTACAGAACAGATCCACCGGGTGCTGCACTGTGACTACCGATTTACAGCTCGAAAACTGCAACACACAAAACGCCTTCTGCTGTGCGGACGCCATTTTCACACTGACTGTTTGTTGCTAGGCTAGGCCACGGCGTGACTTTGGAGCCCTCTCGCGGTGATCTTGTAAAACTCGGAGATTCTCTTTCATGTGGTGTATGCCCAGTTGATGCACGGTTGATAGGTACGGATGTATTCTCAGTTGAAATCGGATGAATCAATTTGAATATCCCTGTATATGTATATATATATATATTATTTAGACCTTATGCTAATTGCCATACCTCTGTTTAGAGTACCGATATGTCAATTTATTTTTCATAGAAATGGTGTTGGAAAAATGCCATACAGGAAACTCAAGCACGGAGAATGAGCAGATACAGAGAGACAGCGCTCATTCTCACAGCAGCGATGACGAAATAAAACAGAGTCAAACCAAAGTTCCGAGACTAATGGCAAAATATCAAAGCTATCGGTCCAAGCAGAAGAACGTTGAAACTGGGAAGATTTTGAACCGCAGGGAACAGTTGCGGCGGTACCTCTTAGAGATCGATGAATCTCATATTTTAGACAACTGCTCTCCAATAAAGTTTTGGCACCATAAAAGGGATAACTTCCCATCACTGGCCAATATTGCCATGACTGTTTTAACAGTGCCTGCCTCTAGTGCTCCAATTGAGCGTGTATTTAGCCATGGAGGCAAAATAATGAGGCCCCACAGAAGTCGAACTTCAGCAGATCTTCTGAACATGCTGATGTTCCTTAAGTGTAATGAGCACCTATCATGCTTTAAATAAATGCACAAGTCAAACTGGGAAGTGGGTACGTTCATTAAACCTTCTGTAACAGATATAAAAGAAGTAAATAAATAAAAAGTACGTGTATATATATATATTCATTTGTTAATTTATAGGCTACACTTTTAGCATTCAACACACTACATCTGAGAAAGTAGTTATTAGTTTATTAATATACTTAACATAGTCTAATTTCCATAGTAGTGTAAAACAAATTGAAAGGGCATGAGCTTGGTCTCGATCTCGATCTCGGTCTCGAATTTTAAGGGTCTCGATCTCGGAAGGTAGATCTCGATCTCGAACCTTTGATCTCGGTCTTGATCTTGGTCTCACAGGATCAGGTCTCGGTCTCGGTCTCAGTCTCGGACTTGGTGGTCTCGACTACATCACTGATATATATATATATATGTATATATATATATATACACACATGTGTTTGTATATATATATATATATATATATATATATATATATATATATATATGATACACACAGACCGTGCATGGAACAAGGAACTCTTCTAGGAAAATGAAAAGCACTATAGTCCGAGTAAGTAATGGTAAATGACAAATATTGTATATATATATATATATATATCCTTGATTACCCCGAGTTTAGCTACCGGTCGAATTTTTCATTCTGACGAAAGTTAAGCTTGTTCCTCAATCTTATATCCACAGTTCAACGTGGAATATTAACACTCCCACCAGCATCTTGCTGTATTAATTAATAGTCTACGCAGGGGTACCCATTTCCTACCAACCAAATGTACACAATGTATTGTATTCATTATTCGTGAACAAGAAAGGAGTCGTACATCTAGAATGAATTTTACTCAAAGCCTATCCTGAAAAATAACACTGGGGAACAAATTTCAATTTTTTGTCTATTGAATTAGATTTGACAGTTACTTCTAGGTAATTTGGGTGCGCTGAGCACGAATTTTTACTCGGTTTTGCTCTATCAGGTCCTGATTTTGCTCAACACCCCTCCTCTTTCGTCGTATTCATAAAAAGGTTTTTTTCTCAATACTCGCTAAGTCTTTTTGCAGTTACACATTATGCAACTAGGTTTTTATCTAGGTATTTGTACCTATTGTTATGGTATTGTTGTATTATGTATATTTTTATATGTAACACCCTAAAAATATTTTTAATTTTGTCATTTTTAACCCATTTTAATATTAGTAAATTAAGCTAAAAATATCATAGAATTCTAAAATTTTCTCGAGCGTTCCTGTTCTCTGTAGAGTATTCTAGAGGGACAACTAAAATATATAAAGCGACTCGTTTCCAGAGTTAATCAGTCAATTCAATCAGTCAGTCAGTCAGTCAGTCAGTCGAGTTAGTTAATTAAGTTTGGGCATTAACATAATTTTGAATTGGCATATGATTTAGTGAGTAATTTTGTCATCGTGATTTAATATAGTTGATTTAATTAGACGTAATTTATATTGTACCTACTCATCCGTGTTTCTAGTTTAATTTCATAGATTGTAAGTACCTATTTCATAATAAGTACCTATTTAAACTAATTTTTGTGTTTATATTTCAGATTTTCTTAAATTTATATGAATTAAGGGCTTTAAATACCTTTACAAATTGGCAGAACAATCAAGCAATATGTCATCAAGCACTAGAAAGTTCAAATGCAAAAACAACCCTGATTCCTTCTGTTATATATGTGGAAATTTTACACTTCCACATCAACGAGCAAATATAACTGACTTCGTAAAAAGAGCTTACTTAGCTTATTTTGGCATAAAACTGGGGGACCAAGATAAATCGTGGGCTCCACATAAAGCCTGCACTATATGCATTGAAAGACTGCGACATTGGACGAAGGGTTCGGATTCAAAATACCTTTTGGAGTTCCGATGGTAAGTTTATGATTTCATAAAACTACGTAATTTAATCACTAGTATACTGTAACTTACCTAAATGTAATTGTAACTTAGGTACATAAACAAAAATTTACAGAAAATGTTTATAAGAATCTCAAATATTGCATAAGGTTGAAACACATAGAAATGTTAAATGTTTGGGTGATAACTTTTGATAAAATTCATAAAAACAAGTCTCTCGTCGCTTTTGTTAAAGCTTTACAATTTTTTTTCCATATCAGGTGTGGCGAGAGCCTACTAACCACGAGACCGATTGCTACCTTTGCTTTGTCAAGACTTCGGGCTTCACTAAGAAAAATAAACATTGTATCGAGTACCCAAATTTCGACACCGCGATACGACCTGTGCTACATTCAAATGAGATCCCCATTCCAAAATTTAAGGGTCTGCCAACTCAAGAATTAGTTGAAGATGTTCCTGAAAATATTGTTATGCACTTTGAGGAGTCAGACACCGATTTTGACCACAGCGTATTTGAAAGTCAAAACGATCCGCAAAAGTTTAACCAGGCCGAGTTGAATGATCTTGTAAGGGATCTAAATTTGCCAAAAAAGGCTGCGGAAATTTTAGCTTCAAGACTTAAAGAGAAAAACTTGCTTACTTCAAACACATACATTTCATTTTACAGAAAAAGAGAAGAAGAACTTGTTAAATATTTTAGAACAGAGGATAGTTTAGTATATTGCTGCGACATAGTTGGTTTGTTAAAGAAGATGGGGGTTGAGTCTTACGATGCAAATGATTGGCGCTTGTTTTTAGACAGTTCGAAAAGAAGTCTTAAGTGTGTGTTGTTGCATAATGGCAATCTATACGGCTCGATACCGATTGGGCACTCAACAAAATTAAAAGAAAAGTATGAACATATAGAAAAGGTTTTAAATCTTATCAAATATAGGGAGCACGAGTGGATCATATGTGTTGACTTAAAAATGGTTAATTTTCTGCTAGGACAACAAGGAGGGTATACTAAATATCCCTGCTTCCTTTGCTTATGGGACAGCAGAGCCAAGGAAGAACATTATTTCAAACAAATCTGGCCAGCACGAACATCACTTACTGTCGGAGAAAAAAACGTAATTAATCCACCTTTAGTGAGCAGAGATAAAATCATATTTCCTCCTCTGCATATAAAACTAGGCCTCATTAAACAATATGTAAAAGCTTTAGATACGAACGGCGAGTGTTTCAAATACATAACTTCAAAATTTCCAAGTTTAAGTTATGAAAAATCAAGGCGGGAATTTTCGACGGTCCACAAATAAGAACAATGATTAAAGACAGCAATTTTCCTAATGTCATGAATGAACGCGAAAAAAATGGCTGGTTCTCATTCGTGGACTTGATAGAAAACTTTTTAAGCAATTATAGGGCAGATAACTACGAAGAAATCGTAAAAAAACTTTTAAGGGACTACAAAGAGTTAGGTTGCAATATGAGCATAAAAATGCATTTTTTGAATAGCCATCTTGACCAATTTCCAAGTAATTTAGGTGATGTAAGTGACGAACAAGGAGAGAGATTCCACCAAGATATCAAAATTATGGAGGAACGGTACCAAGGCCGCTGGGATTCCCACATGATGGTTGATTACTGCTGGTGCTTGAAAAGAGACCTGCCATCAACAAGCAAATACGCTAGAAAGTCTTACAAAAGAAAATTTTTGCCACAGTGAAAGCTTCATATCTGTTTGTTTTTTTATTTTAAGTCATTTCTATCGTTATAATGTAATTTTACTGTAGTTTGAACTGCTTGTATTCATGAAACTTGAAAAAAAAATTTAACACATGACTTAATTTTTTAGTCCTAATTTGAAAAATCTGGAAAATGGCACATAGGCTGTCGACAAGAATCAGGACCTGATAGAGCCAAACCGAGTTGAAATTCGTATTCAGCGCACCCAAATTACCTAGAATCAAGTGTCAGATATCATTCAATAAAATACGTGTTGCCCAGTGTAATGATTATCAGATATCATGCTAAAAAAGTTTAAAAATACTCCCAAACTGGTGAAGGTGAAGTGTCAACAAACTTTCTGCTGTGAAGATTGCATGAAGAGTTTTGTTTTTGGCTTTTTCTGTTTAAGGTGCTGCAACCCAGCTGGATTATTGGCACCAATGCATTTATTGGTTATTAATGGTCATTTCAATTTATTAGATGAAGAGTGATGATTTCGAATAGAGTCTGGGCTTAAATAGCTTCATCTCACTGTGTTGCATTGCACAGATAGTTGCCGTATTTAGCCATAATTTCAATTCGTTGTGTACTTCATTATGTAATTTGTTTAATGGTTACCAACAGCATTCATAGTTTGTTAATGAGAAAAACGAATGCTTTTTATATATGCAGTCATGTATCTTTGCAACGATAAAATTAATGGCTCTTCCTTCAATATACAAATATGTATATCCAGCAACTCATATTCCAGACGTTTTTCAACGTAATATAGCGTATTATAATGTAATTTAACGTTATGGAAAATTCGCAATCCCTGCCTGTTTGTATAATTCCGGAAAGTTGTTGAAAATGTGGATTAGTAAACTATTGTTAAGAAATTATATTAATCAGTGAAGTTAATTGCTTACAGGTAATGTTTTAAATTTATAGAATGATCCTGAACAAATATATTTAATTTGTGGCTATCCCTCTATTTAACCAAAATTCCGTTAACTATTGTAAATGTGCGTAGAAAACGACTTTTGCAACATTTAGTGTAACACTATTATAAAATGAGCCTGATGATCCTATAATCATTAATCAGTTTTCAATCTTGCATATTTCAATAATTTTAAAATAAACGTGTACTTATAGAGATGTTATATTTCGTGCTTTCGTCTATACAATCTGAATTATAAAAATGCTTCTGTTTTAAATTCAAGTATAATGAAATTCGTGTTATAAATGAAAGAAAAATTAAATTAGATATTCGTAAAAAATAATGGATTAACGACAGTAGGAATAAATCAACGATTTTCATTTCGAGTAACAATATTTCAAATATATCCTCCAATGTTACATGATAAAGCGCATTGAAATTAAAATTTACATTTGAAACAATATAAAAGGAGACGTGTCTTCAGTTATCTCTGAATATGAATGCATAATAGTGAATAGTAGATGGTTTTGTTGTTCGAAATAATTTGTCACTTATATAGTAAATTTTGCACGCTGGTTCCGAAAATAATATTAATTTTTCGACATTACGTACAGAATTTCACAAAATGTCATATTTCATATTACACATGTAAGTAGTTTTCATTAAAACTGATTCATTATAATTTTGATTAAAACTACTGAGATATCATTGAAGGTGTGACGTCAGCATGACGACTGCTTACTGCTGGATGTTGAAATGGGTTGATACAGAATTATTACATAAAAGAAAAGGATCATTGCATAGATCCACAAGAAAACTCAGTCTAAATAAAGACGTATATGTAGTTGACTTAAATAGCAGTCTTTCTTTTTAAAGTTGTTTGCATTTGTAATTAGCATAACAAAACGAAATAGGTACCTAATGTAAATTGCAATAAATAATATTTATTTATGTAGCTGCTTTTCCCTTCCAGTTTGCAGAAAATCCTGACGTGATAGAAAAATGGATACCTTATTCGAAATCAGAATAATTGAATTATATAATAAACTAATAGTAAGAAAACATCACTTACAAATTTCTTATTCGCAGGCCTGTGTAGTTTATAATCAGTAGTTGGTAACAATAATAATTATGTACTTCTCGTTACAGTTAAATTACTGGAAAAAATTACATACTTTTAAAATGTTTATTATTGACTAGTTTGGAAAATTTGGCAAGATTGTGAACTGAGTTACCAATTGTGATTAATGTGCTTAGCAAAGAATTATGCAAATACTGTACATTAAATCAGTAAAACTTATCAAATATATACATATATATATATATATATATATATATATATATATATATATATATATATGAATTTCACAATTAAGCACGTGAAACGAGTGGATGTTATATATATATATATATATATATATATATATATATATATATATATATATATGAATTTCACAATTAAGCACGTGAAACGAGTGAATGTTGCAAATATATATACATTATCATTATATATATATATATACATATATATATTTGCAACATTCACTCGTTTCACTTGCTTAATTGTGAAAATCATATATATATACATATTTGCAACATTCACTCGTTTCACGTGCTTAATTGTGAAATTCATATATATATATATATATATATATATATATATATATATATATATATATAACATCCACTCGTTTCACGTGCTTAATTGTGAAATTCATCCTATATATATATATATATATATATAATGATTGATAGACAAATAATGTTTAAGATGGTAATTGAAGCTAAATAATAATAGGTCTGCCGGTTAAACACTTAATTGTAAGTTTAACTGCAAAATGTAGTTTAATAATATTTGTCATATGGACTATTATCTGCCAATAAGCCTTTTCAATTCATTCCATTTCGCTTCATTTGATATTAGTGTAGAATAAACGAATTTTAATTAGAAAAGCAAAAGTTACCCCTATAATTGAAAATAAAATGTTTTATTTTAAATTTATTTAATATTTTTATTTAACTTCATATAATACAAATATTAAACATAGAAATTGTTAATGATTTAAAACGTGATTAATCTGAGTTTGTATTTTGTGATGTTCGCAATTGCTAACATACGAAATGAGTAATACATTTGGAGAAATAATATGGTATTAGATTATAATAATATACACCTCTTGTATGTTTTGAGGTCGATGCATAATCTTATGACCTCTATTGAACTCTTTTTCAGATGTTTATTTTAAGTTTTTATTACTATTGTCAAAATGTTTGATACCCCTGCAGGTAAAACTAACGGAGACCACGAACACGACGAGCCCCGCAAGGGGCAAATGCCCTTCATTAAGGACGGTGAGACCCCATAAATGGGGTGAGGAACTTATGTAAGGGGGGTCCCCTTATACCGAAGGCGAGACCTTCAGGGAGCCCCTCCAGAGGCAGGATTTCAGAGCACCCGAACTTCCTCGTCCGAAATGCGGCTATACTACTACCCTCATCCTAAATTTTATTAGATTATGCATGCACATTGAATGTGGCATGATTTGAGCCCTTGTTTGTACTTTATTCATTTCCTTAATTCTTCGTCAAAAGTACCCAATTCATTAATATTTACTGTATACTCGTATAAGTCTATATATTTAATTAATAGTCTCACTCACTCTTGTACCATGGCTGTAAACCCTTCATTTCTGTATATCTCTAATTCGTTTCCTCTAATTTCTCCCAATAATGATTTGTACTCTACGTACGAATTAAATAACTATGGCGTATTAATTATGAATTAATGTATGGCATAATTTGTTAATCTATGACGTCATGTAGTAACTTAATTCCCTTCACATTTTCCATACATTGAATACTGAATCATGTCTATAGTATGTGGATTAGGGTGGAGTGAAAATGGCCCCAAAATTTTCTTTTGTGAATTTTAACTTACTTGAGGTTTTAAAAGTTGCCAATGGACTAATAGAACAATATGCAAAAACGTTTATTAAAATCAGACAATCTTTTGATCGACCACCAGACGTTATAAGTTTACAATAATATACGATTTTACACAAAAATACCTAAAATACTAGTAAACATCAGACTATATATTTTTAGTTATTTTGGCACACTATTATGCTACCGATAGAGTCTGAGTTATGCATGCATGGTTAATTCAGAATTGATAGTCACGTTTAGACTCAAGTTTCGGCATAAGCTGCCGAGAAGCGACGCGAGCCCGAATAAATCCATGGCGGGACGTCTCGCCACACAGCGGCTGAAGCTTCGGTAACTAGGTTCACGCATCTTTCCACCGCCTGTGTGTGACAAGGGAAGCGAGGGAATAGGACACTTGGTGAAATTTGAGCAGAGATCATGTCGTTCAATTCGTTGTCCGTCATATCCATCGTAACAGGAGGCTCCGTCACGGTCAAAGTCTGCCAATCGACCATGTCCTGGTATTCGGTCGCGTCGAGGTTGAGCGGTGGCACTCGAAACCTGCGGATTTTGTTTGCAGACACATGTGATCTTGCCTTCATGATTCTTCTGAGTCCAAGTTCCCTTATATGTGGTCGCTCATCTGTGATCATGGCTAATAGCACGTTCTCGGGGTGTCCGCAGAAGCCGTTTCGCCGAATCACCGGGTCGACGACTTTCTTTAGAGAGGAGCTGAGGTACCGTGTTCTCACCATCATCCCGTGCAGATGTTTGGCTCCATCTTTGCATGATGGCTGCGTCTTGATGGCGAACCATGTTGGGGCGTAGACCCGGATGATGAATGTGACAAGAGTTTTGATGTTGTTGGATGGTGCATCGAGGCCAACATAGAGGCGGAGGATTCTGTTGGCAGTTGTCAACCATCGCGAGTGGTTCAATGGTCCCGGTTTTCGCAATGCTAGATCACAGGGACAGTGTCCTTCACTGACAGCTTGACACATCTGCCACAGGTACTGCTGGTCAGTGCTGAGGTCCTTCACGTCAACATGCGGCAGTGGCTGTAATGGAGATATAGGTTCATACGATGTTATATGGAGTTCCGTGCATGCTGTGAGAGATTTCCCTATCGGTCCTGAGAAGCACTTATGTCCTGTAGTTGCTCCATCTAAATGCTGAAACAGGTGTCGCAGGGGGAGCTCGTTAGCATGTAATAAGCACACGAGCATTGCAGCGGTTTTTGTAGTAATTCCTCAAGCTGCCGAATAACTCCGCCATTATGTCCAGTGTTGACAGCGGTTCCGTCGCATCCGACGACTTTCACACTGTCGAGATCCACACTTCGCGCAGCCAAGCATTCAAAGATTACTTTGGAAATCGCCTTGCTTGATCCACTTGACGGCGTCACGTGGCCAAAGTACGATGAACCTGGTTCACAAATAATGCTGACGTGCTCTTCTGTATCTCTGTCCCGGTGGCCATGTCCTGCGGCGTCTCGTACATTTTTCATCGTTCTATCCTTTCGACCGTCGAAGTACAATCCAGGCAAGTCTGTCATACTGCTGTCTAGTTTTGTCAGTTCTTGACGAGTTCTACTTCTTTCTCGGCGAATTTTACTACGATCAATGACTTTGGAGGTGTCATTTGTAGACACAATTCCAATGTCTTGTAGCACGGATGAGGCAATAACGGCTGCTGCTCGATCTGAGACGCCCGTTCTTTCGCACGCTTTAGCCAAACATGGTAATCGTACAGTCATCGTCATTCTTTGACGTTTACTCTCCAGTGTCGATAGATCAGGTTTACAGTGTGACTTAGATAGGGTGTATTCTTCGTCGCTGTTGTCGGTGTCGTCGTCCTTGTCTTCCTCGTTGTAGCTTCCAGAATTGCATTGCTGCTTCGATTGTTCTTGGTGAATGCTGTGTCTTCTCGATTCACAGACTTTCCTGGATATTTTCTTCTGTAGCTTTGTTGTTTCCACCAAATCGATGCCTCCTATAATCATCTTTCTGGCTCCTCTCTGGTCCTCTAGAAACTTTCTTTCTTTGAGTGGTACTTTGTCCGCTCTTTCGCACTTACAGCTCATGACGAAATCTACACATTTGCATTTGCTAATGTCGAAGAGTTTATCTGCGTCTTCTCTGAACTGTTCAAGTTGTTCCTTGTAGTTGTCGTTGTCCTTCCGAGCCTTGTATGGTTTCAAGATTTTCTTGTATTTCTCGTTGTACGGTCTGAGCGTTTCAATCACTCGTCCGTGCGTCGGAAGAGACGCTTTCTCCCAAACAAGTTCAACATCAACGCAAACTTTTTTTGATACTTCGGCGAACGGTGGATATTTGTTATTCTTCGTTGTCAGCTGTTGTCTTGTATGGATGTAAGCCTTCATAACATCAGCGTAGGTGGGAAGAACATTTGTGGGTATCTCGCGTGGCGCGCCAAAAATCACACATGCCGCCTTCTCCCTCGTAATAATTTCCATTCTGAAAAAAAAAAAATTATTATAAATTGTAAGCAATGTAAGACTATTAAAGAATTTCTGCAAGAAAAAGAATATCAAATTAATACTGTCACACTCACTTGTCAAACACCTATAAACAGATATCAATATGTAATTAACTTACTTTTAATATCAAGTTTCACGAAAAAATGATGATAACAGCACAAATAACCTTCAATTCTCACTGCCACATGTGCACTGAGCTTGGCGGAGCAGCCGCGCTTTGCATATTACTCACTCTCCCCCCACTCCCAATCTCCCATCCCCTCTGACTCACGGACTGCATATTATCGCACCAAATCACTACCATCACTGAAACTAGCATTAAATCAATGTATGGTTAACTAAACTCTTTCTTATCTCACTTACTCACATCAGCTCTAATAATTTGGCCACCCTCTATAATTGCCATTAATTTACATTCCACACATGTTATAATCTTAAATGTCAACCTCAAGTATGCAATAACACAGTCTACAGCAAACTAAGCTGTTAATTATTTGCATAAACATGGATGAAAGACCAGCATCTTGGATGACTCCTGATGGGCAAAGCGATCGTTAAAACATGAAATATGCCATATATTAAAATCGCTGGTGGTCAATCAAGCAATGCTTCAATTGTATTATAATTTCACATGCTTGTTTCTAAAGCCCATTGGCAACTTTTCCACACTCAAGTAAATTAAAAATCCAAAAATGATATTTTCACTCCACCTTAATGTGGATATCTTTTGTATTCAGTGTACGGTAAATTCTTTAACATAATAATAATAAAAACTTTACATTCTATATGCCATTATTTATATGTTGTGTTCTGTCTGGTGTTATGCAGTAGTGTTCGAATTCCGATGACGTCGCCAAAAGCGAGCTTCTGAATCCGAAATCTTCTCTCCTGCTGCTACAAATTTATAACATTAAGATGTCATATTATTACAATATACTGTATTGTTTCCATGCCAGGCCACTGTTTCGCTGCTTACGTCACATAGTTATCCACGTTCTCATTACTTGTACTTGCTCTTTCTACCTAACTGTCATTCAAATTTTATGTTACTCATGTGTTACATTATTATAAATGTCCGTGTACTTTCAATGGGAAGTACACCGTATCTTTCCTCCGTTTTCCTCATCGCTGGCTTTTTAGGCTTTCAAACACTACTAACCAACCATTTTCTAATAATATTTGACATGATTTGATGTAATCATTGTTAACTAAAAATATATAACATTGTTGTTAATCCCCTTTAAATTATAGAACAACGGATAACTCTCGTTCATTATATAAATTGTATTACTTATTCAGATTACTTCAGTATCAGATATGTCACTTAACAATTTGCCAAAGTTGTAATTAACTGTATTAATTTAATATGATGTAATTAATGTACTTAGTGTACTCGGTGTATGTCAGCACCCTGACATTATGTCGCCATCCAAAAATGTATACTTTACAAAAATTAGTACTTTTTGTTAATTTTTTTATCTTTCTAAATTTCGTTGCATGCTTAAATTATGCTTAACGGCAGGAATTGTTTAGATCTCCAGTTAAAGTGGGAACTTAACCTTCAACTGCACTTCCCCAAAATTTAGACTTCTTTATTTTTTGTATTGGAAATTAAATCATTCCTGCCTTAGCCCTTACTCAAGGAGGTCGAAACTCCTTCCCTTTAAATTCCTATCTTCGTCACCAGTTGACCTGTTAAAAATTCCTGCCTTAGCCTTTACCCGAAGAGGCCGAACCTCCTCACTTTAAATTCCTGCCTGAGCCATCGTCAAAAGAGGTCGAACCTCTACCCCTGTAGATCCCTGCCTGTATCTTCATTTGATTAAGACCATATAATTCCCGCTTAACCATTAACCGAGGTCAAACCTCTCCCTTTCAATTTCTGCTTGAGCTGTTGTTGCAAGAGGTCAAACCTCTCCCGTTGTAAATTTCTGACTATCAGCGGTTATTGTAATAGGCTATAACTCATTTATCTCCTTCAGTGCCTCGTTCTGTATATACTTTGTGTAATAAAAATCATTTGAGTGGAAGAAAGATCCCATTGAGAACTGAGGTGTTTTTCCATTCACTCCTTCGGAAAAAAAAACTTGGTAGAAACTGTTTTACTCGGATGCTCTCCGGCTAAGGCTGAGCTTAGCCAACAAAGAGCACCTTCGTTGGATTGTCCAAAGTGCATTCATCATAAAAGTCGCAAGCGGACAGCGGCCCGCACACGCGCGACATATATATATATATATATATATATATATATATATATATATATATATATATATGTCGCGCGTGTGCGGGCCGCTGTCCAACCTATAAGGGTGAATTTTCAGTTATTATGTTTGATATGGGACCCCTGGATATTGTGAAGAATGGTTAAGAAACTATAAATACCAATGTTTATGCAAATCAGATAATATTTAGAGGTGCCGCACGGAGGTCAAACATTTCATTTTATTCTCCAATCGGATTATTTATATTAATATTTTTTATATCAATTATATCATTCATTTCAGCGTTTGCACACCACCCCTGAGGTAGCTGTTATCGGTGCGTTTTTTTAATGTGGTATCCCCTATAGGCCTAATCCACAGTCCTCTAATTTCGTTTCTATTCCATTTATTTCCTTTATCTAAGTCCCTCTTTTATTGTAGTTTTTTACGTTTGTAAAACGCTTACGGTGCTGCTCTACAATTTGTAGAAGATATTGGAGTTGTTCTTCACTTTTCGTAAGATGGCCACTGAAGTTCTTAATTAAAGCAACACCTCTCTCAGCGTTGTCATTTACAACATTCCTATTTTTTACATAATTGCTAGCAGCTTTGCAGTCATCATTAGCGTTCCAATCAGCAGGATCTCTGTCCAAAAAGTCCACTGGCAATGCTAATTTTGTGAAGAAGTTGCGAGTTGTTGAACTGACGAAGCTAGCTAGTGTTTTGTCTTGTAGGTTAGTATCATTCACATTCAAATTTATCCGATTAGGAGGATTTTGAGAGCCATTTACATCCAGCGCCTTAACCATTTCTCGCTTGACTTCCAGTGACGTTTCTTCATCAAAAAAAGAAAGTCCTCTGGGCTCTTCATTCAAATACCAGAGATGGCGAGAGAGCGCTTTAGATGCAGCCACAGATATATCTTTATCATCGTAGGATTGAAGTTTCTTGAGGAGAAATAGGTCATTAGCTGGTGCAGAGGAAGCAATGGGTGCTAAAAACCATTCATTTACGTAGCATTGAACAGCATATAATGCAAAACGTTGCATCCCTTCTAGTTCACGTCTAGTGACTTCCATTTGTTTGTGGAAAAGACAAATTTTTATTGCATATAGAACTCGCGCCATCCATCACGCACGGTGCAACGCTCCGGGTTCGTGGAATTTAATGACATCAAGAGGAACATCTCTAAGGTATATGATTGTCAAATGTAAGAGTTCTCAGTAATCTGCTCGAGGTTGTAATTTAGTCAAATGTTGCTTGCAATTTTCAATTATACTGGCCTTTCCCGGTACATCGATTGGAACAATTTCAAACTTGTTTGTGTCAAAAGTCTTCCATTTATGTTTAAGACGCTTAAATAACAAGATATCCGGACCACCAGTGGCAGCGCCGTGACATTTGTCACAGACAGATGCTTTTACTATTTCGAGAATGTGATGTCGACAAGCTAGTCCAAGGAGCGGCCGTTCAAGTATGCTTTCAATAGGAGTACATACTCCTCTTTTATCGCCAGTGTTGCTTGCAGTTGTGTCAAAGCACATTGCCTGCACACAATCTCGTAGCCACCAGTCATCCAAAGCTTCGACCACAGCA
Source organism: Bathynomus jamesi (assembly GCA_023014485.1). Lineage (NCBI taxonomy): Eukaryota > Metazoa > Arthropoda > Malacostraca > Isopoda > Cirolanidae > Bathynomus > Bathynomus jamesi. Next base: position 711,647 of record JAJOZX010001291.1, read on the forward strand.
CCTGCAATATTTTCTCCTGTGCCAGATTTAAGTTTAGGTACTGAGAGAAGCTTAGATTTTCCTCCGCCTGATAAAATAATTGGAAGTCTATCCACACTGTCATTGCCAGTAAGATCTTGGATAAGCTTTCCGTCCCAGTGAACTGTTAGAGGAATATCAGTTTCAAATGATTGCTTGATGTCATCCGCAATTTGCTGACGAACTGATATTCGTTTTCTCCGTATTGAACTTCTACTCAGAACAATATCATCAACTTCATATCCAAGAGAAGATGCAGTAGCTGCTACTACTGATACTGCTTGGCGATCACTTAATTTGTTTCTGTCCAGTGTCATTGCTAGTTCTGTTGATACAACCTTTGCTGGTTTATGACTACCAAGTTTCTCCTTCTTTATGGTGACTGGTGTACTTGATGTACTTGGCTCTTCCTCGGAGGAACTACTATTTGACGAAAATTGAGTCACTCTTGTGTTCATTTTCTTTCTCATAGTTTCTTTTTTAACTTGGCGTTGAAATGCTTCATCTCTAGATTTTCTCTTAGAATGTTTGAGAGCATATATTTTGTCCACACTTCCTATGTAGCTTCTCCTCCCCTTCTCTCGTTGAGCTTGTAGAAAAGCTCTGTCTTCTTCTACTGTCATTTTTTGCAGAGCATTGGCATGGGCGATATAGAATAAATAGTCCAAACGTTCTTGAAAAGAACGTTCTTGAAGATCACTTCCCATACCGTTGATTTTTTCCAATTCGGCATCGATGCCGAATTGGAAAAAATCAACGGTATTGGAAGTGATCTGTGTTATCCATCTGCGTTTATGGAATCTTGTCTCAACAAGGCAAAACGAACTTTCTATCGCGTCAATAATAACACTCGTACTTTGTCAAAAAATATTTTAGTTCTTCCATTTTTCCCGGGCTTTTTAGGCATTGCTAATGTACTTAAACTTTTGGATATTAATGTAGTATTTTCATATAACAATATTATGAAAAATATCATTGTAAAAAATAGTCCTACCAATAATTCAGGCATTATCTATAAAATTGGTTGTAAACAATGTGATTCCTTTTACATAGGTCAGACGGGAAAGGATTTGCACACACGTATAAAACAGCATCAATATTCCGTTAGAACGGGACAGTTGTCCAGTGCTCTTTTTGTCCATTTGTCAGAGTTATCCCACTGCATTGATTGGAATAATGCTTCAGTTTTATTCCACTCTAGCAACATTGTTAATAGAAATATTCTTGAGTCTGCCATTATCCAACTTTCAAATAACTTCAACATAAGCAAAGGTCTTTTTGAACTCGATCCTGTTCTTTTGAATTCCTTCAAAACAGATTTAGATAAGAAGGGTAGAACACTATATCTTTGGTAAAGTTGTATGCTACTTTATTAAATTTTAATTTTCATTTTATTTTTATATACATCGAAACTTGACCATAAAAGGCAGTGTTAAAACCCGGGCAGATTTCCAGTATAAATTCGTATTTTTATAATTCATTTGATCTTGTGCTAAAAATCGATATTTTTCCTTACAAATCTGTATGCCTCTCTGATAATCCTTTAATAATTTTTAATTTTTATTTTGACTTCTCCGTTTATTGCATATATATATATATATATATATATAGGTATATATATATATAAATATATATATATATATATATTATATGTATGTATGTATGTTATTTATTTTATTATTTTTTTATTTCTGTAAACTATATATAGGATATAACCCTTTTATGTACTTCAGTGTTCCTGAGGATGTCATTAGACGAAAGCGCTTGAGCACCAGTTTTGTGTTTCCTTTCCTTCGTGGTTTTATTCATCATAAATATTTTTTACGTGTTACTTTCGTGAAATAATTTTCATATATATATTAGGGTGGAGTGAAAATGGCCCCAAAATTTTTTTTTGTGAATTTTAACTTACTTGAGGTTTTAAAAGTTGCCAATGGACTAATAGAACAATATGCAGAAAAGTTTATTAAAATCAGACAATCTTTTGATCGACCACCAGACGTTATAAGTTTACAATAATATACGATTTTACACAAAAATACCTAAAATACGAGTAAACATCAGACTATATATTTTTAGTTATTTTGGCACACTATTATGCTAACGATAGAGTCTGAGTTATGCATGCATGGTTAATTCAGAATTGACAGTCACGTTTAGACTCAAGTTTCGGCATAAGCTGCCGAGAAGCGACGCGAGCCCGAATAAATCCATGGCGGGACGTCTCGCCACACACAGCGACTGAAGCTTCGGTAACTAGGTTCACGCATCTTTCCACCGCCTGTGTGTGACAAGGGAAGCGAGGGAAGAGGACACTTGGTGAAATTTGAGCAGAGATCATGTCGTTCAATTCGTTGTCCGTCATATCCATCGTAACAGGAGGCTCCGTCACGGTCAAAGTCTGCCAATCGACCATGTCCTGGTATTCGGTCGCGTCGAGGTTGAGCGGTGGCACTCGAAACCTGCGGATTTTGTTTGCAGACACATGTGATCTTGCCTTCATGATTCTTCTGAGTCCGAGTTCCCTTATATGTGGTCGCTCATCTGTGATCATGGCGAATAGCACGTTCTCGGGGTGTCCGCAGAAGCCGTTTCGCCGAATCACCGGGTCGACGACTTTCTTTAGAGAGGAGCTGAGGTACCGTGTTCTCACCATCATCCCGTGCAGATGTTTGGCTCCATCTTTGCATGATGGCTGCGTCTTGATGGCGAACCATGTTGGGGCGTAGACCCGGATGATGAATGTGACAAGAATTTTGATGTTGTTGGATGGTGCATCGAGGCCAACATAGAGGCGGAGGATTCTGTTGGCAGTTGTCAACCATCGCGAGTGGTTCAATGGTCCCGGTTTTCGCAATGCTAGATCACAGGGACAGTGTCCTTCACTGACAGCTTGACACATCTGCCACAGGTACTGCTGGTCAGTGCTGAGGTCCTTCACGTCAACATGCGGCAGTGGCTGTAATGGAGATATAGGTTCATACGATGTTATATGGAGTTCCGTGCATGCTGTGAGAGATTTCCCTATCGGTCCTGAGAAGCACTTAGGTCCTGTAGTTGCTCCATCTAAATGCTGAAACAGGTGTCGCAGGGGGAGCTCGTTAGCATGTAATAAGCACACGAGCCATTGCAGCGGTTTTTGTAGTAATTCCTCACTTGTCAAACACCTATAAACAGATATCAATATGTAATTAACTTACTTTTAATATCAAGTTTCACGAAAAAATGATGATAACAGCACAAATAACCTTCAATTCCCACTGCCACATGTGCACTGAGCTTGGCGGAGCAGCCGCGCTTTGCATATTACTCACTCTCCCCCCACTCCCAATCTCCCATCCCCTCTGACTCACGGACTGCATATGTTATCGCACCAAATCACTACCATCACTGAAACTAGCATTAAAACAATGTATGGTTAACTAAACTCTTTGTTATCTCACTTACTCACATCAGCTCTAATAATTTGGCCACCCTCTGTAATTGCCATTAATTTACATTCCACACATGTTGTAATCTTAAATGTCAACCTCAAGTATGCAATAACACAGTCTACAGAAAACTAAGCTGTTAATTATTTGCATAAACATGGATGAAAGACCAGCATCTTGGATGACTCCTGATGGGCAAAGCGATCGTTAAAACATGAAATATGCCATATATTAAAATCGCTGGTGGTCAATCAAGCAATGCTTCAATTGTATTATAATTTCACATGCTTGTTTCTAAAGACCATGGGCAACTTTTCCACACTCAAGTAAATTAAAAATCCAAAAATGATATTTTCACTCCACCTTAATATATATATATATATATATATATATATATATATATATATATATATATATATATATATATATATATATATATATATACAGTACATTACAACATTATACCATATATTATACCATATTAGTTTGCCATTCAAGTGCTCCATACGAAATTTGGAGGGTATTTACTCAGTGGGAAGCTTTGCATACGAAATGCAAATGCTCCTGCTAAAAACAGTGAAAGAATTCCTTATGTTTATTGCAGATGAAGCATTTACCTTGAGTAGTGATTTTATGAAACCTTTTCCCCAGAGAGAACTAAACTTTGAGCGTCGTATTTATAACTATCGATTGTCGAGGGCTCGCAGAATAATTGAGAATGTGTTCGGAATAATGGCTACTAGATTAAGAATTTTCCAAACTGCGATCAATTTACAATTACAACGCACAGAGCAAGTCGTAAGGGCTTGTTGTGTTCTTCATAACTTTTTGCGAAGGAAGTGTGTACGCTCTTATTCCCCCGCAGAATGTTTTTATACGGAGGACACAGGCAATAATGAAATACATCCAGGGTTGTACCAGATCAAAATGCACTGCTTGATTTAGAGAGGGTCCAAATTCGAAATTTTAAAAAATCTGCAAAAGAGGCTAGAGATGATTTCATGAATTATTTCATGAACGATGAAGCACTTGAATGGCAAAATATGGTATAATATATGGTATAATGTTGTAATATACTGTGTATGTATATATATATATATATATATATATATATATATATATATATATATATATATATATATATATATATATCGGGTGGGCAAAAAAGAGGGAGACCTTGAACTTTGCCTGTAAAATCCAAAGTTATTGTCAGATTTTAATATTTTTTTCACACCCCACAACTAAGTAAATTTCCTATGCAATGAGCGGATTTCAAAGAAAACTAATGAAAATTACGGATTTATTGAATATTTCTTTATACCACTGGAAATTCTTCATTTACACTACTACATTAAAACTGATTTCGAAGATTTGCAACCTGTTTTTACGCATGATCCAATAAACTTCAAATTTTCACACTATTAAATACCCCCTTTTATACGTTTGCAGGAATATTTACTTCTATTTTTCTTTATTATTTCAGCTTTCAGAAAGTAAAATAGAACTAAGATTCCCTAAAATAATTGCAAAAATGTCTAAATCCAGTGAAGCAGACGAAATGCGTATAAAGAATCTAAGAATTGGCCAAGGTCTGGGCGCCAAGAGAATGCTACAAATGTTCCCAAATAAACCGTGGACTGAATCAGGAGTTCAGTTTATCAATAGAAAGGTTGATGAAATTGGAGATGTTAAGAGACGTGATGGAAGTGGTCGTCCCAAAAGTGCAAGAACTCAGGCAAATATTGACTTAGTGGAAGGTTATATCTTAAGTCAGGAAGGTAAACCAGGAACGCACATTTCATCAAGGGAAATCGAAAAAGAAACAAGTATAAGTCATAGTAGTGTTAGAAATATTGTGAAACACGATTTGGGTTTAAAAGTTTATAAACGTATGTCAGGGCAAAGTCAAGAGAACGTGATGTTGCACCCGACCGGTTAATGAAGGAAACATCTAACTTTTCGCCTAGCATTATGGTAGGATCTTGCCTCTCAAAATTAGGCAAAACAAGAATTGTTGTGATTCAGCCACAAGCCAAAATCAATGCAAAATATTGTTGTACACAGGTCTTTCCATAGTATTTGGATGATCTTCGTCAGATTAGTGGAAATAATTTCACTTTCCAACAAGATGGAGCACCTGCACACAGGATGAAGCGTACAATCGCATATCTGGAACGAGAAACACCCAATTTCATTGAGCCGAACATGTGCCCTCCCATAACCCAGATCTTACGCTGCTCGATTATGGCAATTGGGAGGCTTTAAAATCAAAAGTTTATACACCAGGTGAAAATATTCGCAATGTTGACGAGTTACGCCTTAAAGTGTTGGATGGCTGGAATCAGGTGTTTCAGCGATATATTGACAGATGCAGTGATGAGTGGATCCTGCGTTTAACCAAATGTATTCAACAAGAAGGGGGTCACATAGAATTTTTTTTTTTATATAAATTAAGGAGTGATAAAGGAACATTTATGTTAAGTTTAACAATCCTGTCTTAATTTTTTTCCAACAATAAATACATGTTTTCGAGCGTCATTAGTTTTTTTGCCCACCCTGTATATATATTATATTACATGTATTCAACTCAATAATTTTCTGTTCCTCTTTTGCGATATATATACACGGTGAACCAAAAGTAGGTGGACAGTAGGTTGAATACGGTTTGTGTTATATTATATTATAACTATGGTGTTCATTATAACTATGGTGTTTGTGTTTTATTATATTAAATATTATAACTAAATTTATTTAAATTTTATTTTGTATTATAGTATACAAAAAAATTAAATATGTATTCTCAAAATAAACGTTATCATTTACTGTCCACCTACATTTGGTTCACCCTATATATATATATATATATATATGTATATATATATATATATAATATATATATAACAATTTATGGATGTATGAATAAAAAATTAAGTAGGCATATACATATATAATTAATTACTTCATTATCATTGACATTAATATTATAGGTATTTTCTCTTGGTATTTCCTGGTCTTCGAGAAACGAAAGACTTAAAATACCACAGACTAGGTGTGTATACATCATCAGCACCTGCTCCAGAATTTTTATTTTTTCGATGAATTCACTTTTTTCATTTCTTTCCTGAAAATCGTCCTCAAAGAATTTATTTTCTTAAGACCGTTTTTATGCAGGCATCTTTATCTACTTCCTTAAGTTTTTCTATTAATTTATTATAGGTTTCAGCCTTTAACTGTTTGTTGGAATATTCTTTAGATTTAATTTTTCACAAACACTGTTCTTCTCTATACAGGGTGTTTCAGGAGGAAAGGTCAATACTTCGGGAGGTGATAGTATCGGTCATTGTGAGAAAGAAGTTCATATGAACATGTGTATAATTCTGAATGGTTACGGAGATAGAGCTGTTTGAATCTGATGCGCGCGCAGCTCTTCCTCCCCCCGCGGTGGTCCCATTCAATGGCCACCAAGGTCTCCAGACCTCTCTCCGTTAGATTATTGTTTGTGGGGGTGAATGAAACGTCAAGTTTACAAAAGAAAGGTGGATACACGAGACGAATTGCTCGCGCGCATTTTGGATGCTGCTACCCGCATAAAGGAACGTCAAGATCAACTCAGACGAAAAACACGCGATCTTCGCACGCGAGTTGCAAAGTGCATTGAGGTTGATGGTGGGATTTTCGAAAACTTATTGCAAACTGTAACAAATTTGTCATTTCTGTATCTGATACCATTCAAAATGCCAATGTTTAAACATTAAATGTTAGAAACAGTAATTGGTTTCTCTTTCTTGATTACCATTAACAATGCTTTTGTATTTGTAGATTCAAACAGCTCTATCTCCGTAACCATTCAGAATTAGACGCATGTTCATGTGAACTTTTTTTTCTCACAATGACCGATACTATCACCTCCCGAAGTATTGACCTTTCCTCCTGAAACACCCTGTATAAATCTAGAAATTCAGTTAAAAATTCCCGATTAAATTATCTTAAATCTGACATTATAGTGTGGAGGAATACAGCCTTCACCAACGGAACTTTTCTATAAACTGAGAAAAATACTTGATATGTCCACACACTAGTCATTTTCCGTGACAATAAACTTGGCTCCGCCCAAAAACGTCAGGCAGTGACGGAATTCATTCAAGTCAAGTAAGATGATGCAAAACATTGAACGAGGAAACTGTTTACCACCATTAACTCTCAAGTTTCACGTCAAGTCTAACATTCAACATGGAACAGGGACGGATGTTTGCTCGAGGGTTTGCTCGAAAGTTCACTTTTTCAAGTGGTCAAGGAACCCACGAGAGAACGTAATATTCTACAGGGTATTTAAAAAGTCCCGTCATCCCCTACAAAATGTACATATTGTAATACCAATCTTATTTTTGTGTAATTAATTGTATTTATATGTGGTAGATGTAATTTAAGAAAAAGTCACTAGAAAAATTACTTTAATTACAGTAAATACAGTTACTAATTAGTTACTAATCAAGAATATCTGTGTGTACACCATCATTTTCGTAACAAAGGATTAGGCGCCTCCCTGTACGGTGTATCGCTTAATTCATTAATAAATGACGGGCGGTATGGTTTCATACCGAAATCTTTTGTCATGTGATCTTTCATTTTGGACATGGGGACTGCAAGTTCTTGTGATCGTTTCCGAAGTGATTTTTTTCGGTGAACGAGCCACCGATGCAATCACACCTACACATTGTTCTGCTCGCGTTGTTTGGTGGTGCAGCCTTATTGAATCTTGTGTTGAAATCATTCTGGATATCATGCATCGTTTTGCCAGTATGTAACCTTTCATGAGCCCATGTTCTCATCACAATCCTTCCCTCCGAGTGTAAGTGGACTGGTCTGCCATTGTTCACGCAACTCTAATACCTGGAAAAGAAAAAAAATGTCAATGAATCACGTATAAATTCAATTAATCACAAAAATATAATTGGTATTACAATATCTACATTTTGTGTGTGTGTGTGGGGGGGGGGTTGACGGGACTTTTAGAACACCCTTTAGATAAATGTAAAACGTTGCATATCGGTAGCAACATTGTTCAATAAAAGTAGTTTATGCGCGATAAAACACTAACAAGTGTTACGGAAAAGAGAGTTCTGGTATAAATTCTGCGATGCTCGTCCACTCTTGTTTGATATTGGCAAATGGTGCTGCCAATATCGTTCGCTTTGCAGCGAACACAGTTGAAAACGTAGGTAGTGGACGAGGCAAGGGGCTGCGGTGTTTTTTCTTTCGTTCTGTATATACTTTGTGTAATAAAAATCATTTGAGTGGACGAAAGATCCCATTGAGAACTGAGGTGTTTCCATTCACTCCTTCGGAAAAAAAAACTTGGTAGAAACTGTTTTACTCGGATGCTCTCCGGCTAAGGCTGAGCTTAGACAACAAGGAGCACCTTCGTTGGATTGTCCAAAGTGCATTCATCATAAAAGTCGCAAGCGGACAGCGGCCCGCACACGCGCGACATATATATATATATATGTCGCGCGTGTGCGTGCCGCTGTCCAACCTATAAGGGTGAATTTTCAGTTATTATGTTTGATATGGGACCCCTGGATATTGTGAAGAATGGTTAAGAAACTATAAATACCAATGTTTATGCAAATCAGATAATATTTAGAGGTGCCGCACGGAGGTCAAACATTTCATTTTATTCTCCAATCGGATTATTTATATTAATATTTTTTATATCAATTATATCATTCATTTCAGCGTTTGCACACCACCCCTGAGGTAGCTGTTATCGGTGCGTTTTTTTAATGTGGTATCCCCTATAGGCCTAATCCACAGTCCTCTAATTTCGTTTCTATTCCATTTATTTCCTTTATCTAAGTCCCTCTTTTATTGTAGTTTTTTACGTTTGTAAAACGCTTACGGTGCTGCTCTACAATTTGTAGAAGATATTGGAGTTGTTCTTCACTTTTCGTAAGATGGCCACTGAAGTTCTTAATTAAAGCAACACCTCTCTCAGCGTTGTCATTTACAACATTCCTATTTTTTACATAATTGCTAGCAGCTTTGCAGTCATCATTAGCGTTCCAATCAGCAGGATCTCTGTCCAAAAAGTCCACTGGCAATGCTAATTTTGTGAAGAAGTTGCGAGTTGTTGAACTGACGAAGCTAGCTAGTGTTTTGTCTTGTAGGTTAGGATCATTCACATTCAAATTTATTCGATTAGGAGGATTTTGAGAGCCATTTACATCCAGCGCCTTAACCATTTCTCGCTTGACTTCCAGTGACGTTTCTTCATAAAAAAAAGAAAGTCCTCTGGGCTCTTCATTCAAATACCAGAGATGGCGAGAGAGCGCTTTAGATGCAGCCACAGATATATCTTTATCATCGTAGGATTAAAGTTTCTTGAGGAGAAATAGGTCATTAGCTGGTGCAGAGGAAGCAATGGGTGCTAAAAACCATTCATTTACGTAGCATCGAACAGCATATAATGCAAAACGTTGCATCCCTTCTAGTTCACGTCTAGTGACTTCCATTTGTTTGTGGAAAAGACAAATTTTTATTGCATATAGAACTCGCGCCATCCATCACGCACGGTGCAACGCTCCGGGTTCGTGGAATTTAATGACATCAAGAGGAACATCTCTAAGGTATATGATTGTCAAATCTAAGAGTTCTCAGTAATCTGCTCGAGGTTGTAATTTAGTCAAATGTTGCTTGCAATTTTCAATTATACTGGCCTTTCCCGGTACATCGATTGGAACAATTTCAAACTTGTTTGTGTCAAAAGTCTTCCATTTATTTTTAAGACGCTTAAATAACAAGATATCCGGACCACCAGTGGCAGCGCCGTGACATTTGTCACAGACAGATGCTATTACTATTTCGAGAATGTGATGTCGACAAGCTAGTCCGAGGAGCGGCCGTTCAAGTATGCTTTCAATAAGAGTACATACTCCTCTTTTATCGCCAGTGTTGCTTGCAGTTGTGTCAAAGCACATTGCCTGCACACAATCTCGTAGCCACCAGTCATCCAAAGCTTCGACCACAGCACCTGCAATATTTTCTCCTGTGCCAGATTTAAGTTTAGGTACTGAGAGAAGCTTAGATTTTCCTCCGCCTGATAAAATAATTGGAAGTCTATCCACACTATCATTACCAGTAAGATCTTGGATAAGCTTTCCGTCCCAGTGAACTGTTAGAGGAATATCAGTTTGAAATGATTGCTTGATGTCATCCGCAATTTGCTGACGAACTGATATTCGTTTTCTCCGTATTGAACTTCTACTCAGAACAATATCATCAACTTCATATCCAGGAGAAGATGCAGTAGCTGCTACTACTGATACTGCTTGGCGATCACTTAATTTGTTTCTGTCCAGTGTCATTGCTAGTCCTGTTGATACAACCTTTGCTGGTTTATGACTACCAAGTTTCTCCTTCTTTATGGTGACTGGTGTACTTGATGTACTTGGCTCTTCCTCGGAGGAACTACTATTTGAAGAAAATTGAGTCACTCTTGTGTTCATTTTCTTTCTCATAGTTTCTTTTTTAACTTGGCGTTGAAATGCTTCATCTCTAGATTTTCTCTTAGAATGTTTGAGAGCATATATTTTGTCCACGCTTCCTATGTAGCTTCTCCTCCCCTTCTCTCGTTGAGCTTGTAGAAAAGCTCTGTCTTCTTCTACTGTCATTTTTTGCAGAGCATTGGCATGGGCGATATAGAATAAATCGTCCAAACGTTCTTGAAAAGAAGTTTCTTTTTCTATTTGTGTCTGTGAACGTCTAGATTTAGATTTTTGAAGTCCTCTATAATTAAAATACTCCTTTTCTATTTTTTTCGTAACATCGCGATAGTCAGCAGTTGAGTGAGTTGGTATATTTGCCATCTCCTAAAATTTCAATACTTCAGCGCAAACAGCTTTAGATGCATCTTTCAACGTCTTTTTGGCCTGTAGATGGTGAAAAATAAGCCGCAGAACGTCACCATAGGATGGTAGCTTTCTTCCACATATTGTCTCAATTGTTTGTCCAATAAGCCACATTTCTGTTGATTTTCTAGTCGTTACTGAACTTGACATATTTAATTAATGAAAATGTCACCGTAAAGTGAAAAACTGTTTAAAAACGCCACTGGTATAGTTCAAATTACCTTGGTATTCAAGTGACACGTAACACAGACGCACAACCTCTCTGAACGGTGTTGAATGCAATACTGACTCACTGAGTCTACGTAAATGAGTGATGAACCGGGCAATTTACAGTTACTGTAGTTTGTTTACATCTGATTTGTGCATGATGCCATTTAACACTCTCCTACACTGCTATGATGCTATCATCTCAACAACACAAGTAACATACGGTACATAGAGAAGATAACTACTCCACAATCCACATAATATTACTATTTTTTTTTATTTCTGATATTTTTGACAGTGGTGCGGCACCCCTAAATATACTTCAAATGAGCTGATATTTTTGTCAGAAGTTATTCTTATAAGGGTTCACAATAATGTGAGGTCCCATTTTATGATTTCAAAAATTTGTTTTTTGGACCAGTCCAATATATATATATATATATATATATATATATATATATATATATATATATATATATATATATAACTGCAAACACGCAGTATAATTAACGTAAAGAACGACGCTTTTATAGGAGACATTCCGCGCAAGATGAGAGAGAGAGAACGAAACATCTCTCTCATCTTGCGCGGAATATCTCCTATACAAGCGTTGTTCTTTACGTTAATTATACTGCGTGTTTGCAGTTAAATGTATATAATGTTACGGCATGCGGGAGGTGCCCCCTTGGGGCATTGGTTTCTGCGCGTATGTAGAAGAATTACGGCATTTGAATGAGTGAGGCCCATGGTGTAATGGTTATCATATCTGACCGGCAATCGGAAGATCTCGGGTTCGATTCCCGGGTGGTTACCTCATTTTTTCATTTGTTTCGTTCTCTCTCTCTCATCTTGCGCGGAATATCTCCTATACAAGCGTCGTTCTTTACGTATATATATATATATATATATTCGTTGTTAAGATCTAATAATATTTCCACATTGATAACACTGCCCAACACCAATTTTGCTGATTTAATTCTAACACCTGTTTTTAGGTAACTTTGGTGTGGTGATTTCAAAAATCACCTTAGTTTTTGCCTATCACGTCAGGTTTTCGAGCAATCAAATAGGGATATTTTGGAGATATCGTATCGCATTTTGGCAGGGTTATGCCCAATTTTTTTTCTTTTCAAAAAATAAGTTTTTACATACTTAGAATCAGCATGGAAAAGTAAACAATTGTGCAGCGAGTGAACTTTAATATACAATGGTAATATTGACACATAAAGTGATTAAAAGTGTTTAAATAAGCAAAAAATGAATCCATATTAAAGCAAGCACGGGACCAGTTTTCTTAACATTGTCTTTTTCTTGTTTTCTTACTTTTCAGTGCTGATAAATTTTCTCTTATAGGACTTCCTAGAATGAGAGATGTCAAGGCAATCTCTTTGCAGGCTCCAGCAGTAGTCAGCCATCATATGGGTATCCCATCTTCCTTGGTATCGTTCTTCCATCACTTTGATATCTTGGTGGAACCTTTCACCTTGCTCTTCACTAACATCACCAAGATTTTCTGGGAATTTATCCAGATGACTGTTGAGATAGTGAACTTTAATGCTCATGTTGCAACCCAACTGCTGAAAGTTCACAAGTAAATCCTTTACAAGATCTTTATAATTTTCAGACTTTTTGTTTCCTAGGAAACATGACGTCACGCTCACACCTGGGGAAATCACAGATACCCAAGATTTTAATATGTTGTACATGACCTTTAGATTTAATGCACAGATTTGCGTATTCCACAGATAAAATTTTAACACCAAAACAGCTGTTAACAGGTCTCAAAAATCATCAATTTTGATAAGCGCCCTTCATGGATCACCCAAAATAGGCATATTGCATTGCACGAAAACCTGATGTGATGGACAAAATCTAAGGTGATTTTTGAAATCAGCACATCAATATTATCTAGAAACAGGTCTTAGAATTAAATTAGCAGCAAAAATTTTTTTTTTGTTGGGCAGTGTAATAGAACAAGAAATCTGGAAAACATTAATGGGTTTATCTGTCTATCGTGATTAAATCATTATCTCTCCTCATTGATAATACAAATAAAATCTGGAAAACACTATTAACATAATAGGCATCAGCCACAAACCGGTGGTGATATCCTGCTTCATGCAACCGTTACCTTACGGTTTCCACTGATACGCCCACATGTAGTCTCTCCTGGACGACGACAGCAAGTAACCATGTCAACACCACGGTTTGGCCCAGTGATATCATTTCACAAACATTATAAGTATATATAAATATGTTTATGCTAGTATAACCGTGGATTATTCTTATGTGATTTTGATAATTTTTTTTAATCAGTTATTGTTATTCAGATCGAAACTGTTAACAAGTTCTTTGTGTAACAATCGATAAGCAATTTCCCACTAACTCTCTCTACCCCTCTACCTCGCTCGCTCTCTCACTGTCTCAATATTTTTTCGCTCAATGTCAATATATATATATATATATATATATATATATATATAATCGTGTAGATTCATAAGTTAGTAAAGGTTTAAAGCTGCACACGGACTCTACAAACAGCTTTATTAGTATTGTTAGATAATGATTTAATATACGCGAGACTGGTGGGTGGGGAAGGGGAATGAGGGAATGTGAAGGATTTACAAATCTACAGAAGCTAAGGCTAACAAAGGCATTAAGATCCACTCTAAGGTTAGCCCGAGAAAAAGGAAAGAGTAGGGGGTTAAAAGAAGAGAATAAGGGGTTAAGTAAGTAGCAACACCTATCACTCGTGGGTTAACATTCATTCAGAAAAAGAGAAAAAAGACTCAACATCATCCGCCGGCCACTGCCGACAAGTCAGAAAAATAGACGGAAAGAATAGGAAAGATTGCACAACGGTCCTCTACTCCATAGGGATGTAGAGCCCACTCTGCCGGAAAGGGGTGAAGATGTGAAAGATGAAAAGAAGTAAAATAAGAACGCATTACAAACCATGCAATACATTTTTAACTCAAACACTATCATACCATGCAAACTACAGACATGCAATAAAGAGTTATAGATATGCAAATATGGAGAGAAGAAGAAAAAAACGTATAAAGACTAACAAAAAGTGGTTTAATTTACTTAACCAACTACATCTAAGTTCGTGTTAGTCTAATTTTTTTTTTTTTTGGCTGGCATATCATACGCTGGCATTAGACGTCAACAGACTCATCCCCCATTACCACCCCTAGAGCTCCTGTTGCCAATTTTTTTTTCATTTTAAACAACGTTAATATTTTTAAAATGACTATCTAGACGGTTTTTAAACACATTAACGCTGGTAGAGTTCACGACTGGCGCGTGAAGATTATTCCATTTATCAATTACTTTAAACGTAAAGAAGTTTTTAACGATATTAGTAATGAAACGTCTGCCACGCAACATAAATCCGTTATTACGAGTATTGCTATTATCGAAAGTGAACACTTTGTCAAAATTTACGTTATCGATGTTATTAACGATTTTGAAATCGTTAATAAGCTCCCCCCTTAATCTCCTAGTTTCGAGTGAATGCAAGTCTAACTCTTTAATCCTATCTTCATAAGGCTTGTTACGCAATGACGGAATTAGTTTCGTGGCACGACGCTGAACCCTTTCTAATCTATTAATATCCTCATGCAAATACCGGCACCAAAACTGAACGATATATTCTAAATGAGGCCTGACTAGGGACTTGTAAAGGGGCAATATAATATCCTTAGATTTAAATTCGAAATTACGCGCTATGAAGCCTAACATCCTATTAGCTTTTGCGCAAGACTCCAAGCACTGGTTCCTAACTTTTAAATCCTTAGATACGCGTACGCCTAAATCTACTTCCTCATCAACGCTGGCTAACTCTCTATCATCCATCTTGTACGTGTAATTATTGTTACGAGAACCTATATGCAAAACTTTACATTTGTCTAAGTTAAATTGCATCTGCCACTTATCCGTCCACTCCATAATCCTATTTACATCGTCTTGGAGCCTATTTCTATCGTCGTCATTAACAACCTTACCGCCTATTTTAGTATCGTCCGCGAATTGTGACACGTTACTAGTCAATCCTACATCTATGTCGTTAATGTAAATTACGAATAGCAATGGGCCTAACAATGAACCCTGTGGGACACCGCTACCTACATCCAACCACCCCGATTCACTACCATTAACAACGACCCTCTGTCTCCTAGCACGAAGCCATTCCTCTAACTAGGATGGTTGTGTAATGGCTATTTTTGTTTCAAATTCACTAGTATATAAAAAGTTGTATTGTGGTATCTGTTCATATAAACTGGCAGTAATCATAATGGAACCTTATTACTGTATAAGATTAGTAAACATGGAGTTCAACGCTGTTCACGATCATATTAATCGTTTATCTTTATGAACACAGATATTACAGTACAATTAGGGGCCGTTCAAGAATTACGTAACACTCTTTTGGCTAAAACTTGATACCCCCAGATTTCCCACGAACGTTCTGTAACGCTAGACCAGGCAAGCCCTAAGATGTTATGTAACACTTCCCCCACCCCACACCCCACACGTTACGGAACGTTACAGGGGGGGGCAGGCAGGTTTAAGCAAAAATAGCGTTACGTAATTTTTGAACTGCGCCTTACCTCTATGTCAATAGGGCGGGTCGTACTCAGGTGACAACATGAATCTGAAGGAAATCCTACCATCAGGGGTGTCTAAATTATGTGTTTTTACATAGGGAATTCAAATATGAGCCCTTTTTTGGATAGGATAACTCTAACCTACATCATTTTCTATTTCTAAATTGCCAATTTTACCCTTTTGAACCCCTTTATAATATATTAAAAGATATAAGGTAAATCATTTATATTGACAAGGCCAAATCAACTTTACATATATTTATTAATAGGTGAACTGCATGTATATCACTGGATATAATTACAAAGATCATTCTCCTGACATCTTGAACTTTGCCAGGTTGCACAAATCCTGCTTTGACTCAGAATTGGACATCAGCTTCCTGCTGGTCTCCTGAGCCCTGATCCCTCCATCCCTCTTTTCCTGTGAGAAGTACTTAGCAGAAGCCTCAGTCACCATTTTAACAACCCTCTCAATGCTTTGTGTGTGGCAAGGCCAGTTGCGCACCTCCATGGGGGTGTTGATGAAGTTTTTTCACCTCTGAGGTGCTGAGAGAGCAGGTGAGAGGTGGCTCTGACACACCTTCTGACCAGCTGATCAAGTCACCGATGCTGGAAGCATCACAATTGATGTCAGGTGTCCTTCTGCTCCTAACAGAGGAGTCCCCCAGCTGAGTGTCCGGGTCCCCCTCTCCCCTGATGGCCAGGATTCTCTCCACCCCTTCAATCCTCTCCTTCTGATCCTCAGAGCAGAGTAGTGTTTGGAGGATGACTTCACTGTGGGCATACCAAGCAGATCTTCTCACAGTTGGCATCACAATATCCAGCACCTCCTTTCTCTGGGACTTGAGGCAGTCCAGCTGAAAGAGGATGTGCCTAGGCCCTGCGATCCACGAGTGCTTGACCTTCACGTTGAACCAACATGGGTAATACACGCCAATGATGAATTCCACAATGAATTGCAGAATCTTCAGGTTCTTTCCTTTAAGTCCGTGCTTTGACACCCAGAGCCTGAGAAGTCTGTTCGCTGTGGTGAGCCAGCGGCTGTGGTTTACTTGTCCTATCTCTAACAGAGCCAGCCCTGCAGGAAGTACTCCATCCCTGACTGCACAGACAATTTTATAGCCATAGCATTGATCAGTTGAGAGATCTTGAATGACCTTGTCAGGAAGCTTGATCAGTGGAGGGCCAACAGAGATTCGGGTGAAGTTTGGATTGATATCAAAGTCTGTAGCAGAATGAAGGAGCTTTCCTATTGGCCCGGATAATTTTTTGTCTGACAGAGTAGGGCCATCAAGGTCAACAATGAGATGGCGCAGGGGAAGTTCAACAGTGTGCAGGTTGCACACCAACCAGACCAGCTTTCTCCCCAGGTGCAGCTCCAGCTTCCGCATTACTCCAGCTTTCACACCAGTGTTGACATTTGTTGAGTCTCCTCCAATGGCCAACAAGGTCTTATCATAACCCCTCTCTTTCAGCCAGGCAAACAGAACCTTAGCAATCTTCTCCGCATGTGACTCCTCTTTAGTTGCTTTCTCTGGGGTAAAGTGGAACAGATAGTAGCTGCCAGGCTCACTAACAACACTATAGTGTTCTTCCTTGATCTTTGCGGGAAAAGATTGGTCACTGCCCTCAGCTTCCATCATCACATTGGTCAGGTCAATCCGAACATCAAAGAGGATGCAAGAGATCCCCCCCTCCTCCCTGCACTTAGAATGTTCTGAAACGTTACATTCTAGCCTCTGAGAAAGGTGGCTCAGAAAATGGCCTTATGCGCGCCAGAAAACCGTCAAAATATTTCAGATACCAAACTGTATGATAATTACAATTAAGTGGAATGGCACACCTTTTTATTTGAATATTTAAATATTATTATTATTCTATGAATTACATTATATGTGTTTATATGAATTAGTTAGAACAATGCTCTATGAGAGATAACGTGAGCAGCCATGATAGAAAACGTGAGAAGACATATTCTGGGGTAACTACAATAGTAAAATAATCAACAATTTAATAATAATCAACTGCAAAATGATGTAGGTTAGGGTTATCAGAATTAAGTATTTTCTTCAGAATTTTGTTCTATACACCAAAATATGTCATTTGAACACCCCTCTCCATTGATTTAAAAAAAAAGCATAGTATGACCCGCTCTACAGTATGTCAATGTTGTATGTTGTTGGACTCGGATGTTCCCCCTCCACCCCACCCTCCCCCAGTTGGGGTACTTTGACTATCGGTGCGGCGTTGCCACATGTATGGAGTCGTCTGTGAGGCGAGGAACATTATATATGCGGGCAACTGTACAGTTATTTATTTCTAGTTTCCTACTACTGAGGAGGAATGGGTTTCTCCGGCAAATTCGGGTTCATATTATTGGAATTACAAAAACTCGTACAGCATTATTTTGATGGTAATTGCTAACGCCAATTAGGAATTCATTTTGTGTGACATCGGCACAAACGGCCGAAAATTTTAAGTTTATTAGATCATTATCATGTGCGAAAACAGCTTGCAAATCTTCATCATCAGTTATTTTTGCCCACCCTGTATGTATATATATATATATATAGGGTGTTTCAGGAGGAAAGGTCAATACTTCGGGAGGTGATAGTATCGGTCATTGTGAAGAAAAAAGTTCATATGAACATGTGTCTAATTCTGAGTGGTTACGGAGATAGAGCTGTTTGAATCTGAAGCGCGCGCAGCTCTTCCTCCCCCTTCCCTCCCCTATAACCTGGAACCATGTAAGCTGTAATGAAAGCATGTAACATAACCCAATCGACAGCTGACTGTTATGAGTGACATTGTTTGGTGTTTGAAGCAGTGTTAAGAATGCCACACACCTTCACACATGCCGAATATGCAGAATTGCAGATATGGTGTATGTCAACTGTTTTTGCGATGGAAGTGAAACAGCTGCAGTTGCAGAATACCGTCGACGGTTTCCGAACCGCAGAATTCCGGATCGAAGAGTGTCTACCAGGGTTTTCAACACATTGCGTGAGATTGGTACACTTCCCATGCTCATGTTTCATCTGAACGTGAGGGTCAACAAGATGTGGATGAAGTGGAAAACATTCTTCAGTTGGTAGAGCGTAGTCCTACTACTAGCTCACGAAGAATTTCTACACGTCTCGGTGTACCACACACAAAAGTATGGCGAACATTACGTGAGGAAGGCTTGCATCCAAATCATGTACAGCGTGTAGAACACCTTCAACCAGGAGACGCTGCCA
Organism: Bathynomus jamesi; assembly: GCA_023014485.1. Taxonomy (NCBI): domain Eukaryota; kingdom Metazoa; phylum Arthropoda; class Malacostraca; order Isopoda; family Cirolanidae; genus Bathynomus; species Bathynomus jamesi. The sequence continues at coordinate 731,062 of JAJOZX010001291.1, forward strand.
TGCGACTGGAATTTTGTCATTGGGTAAATGCTAATCGCCGATTGCTTCGATTAATACTGTTCACCAATGAAGCTACTTTCACCCGTGACGGTATCAACAACACTCGTAACTCTCATCGGTGGTCAGACGAAAATCCAAATGCCACTGTGGACACAAATTTTCAACTTCGCTTCTCTGCCAATGTGTGGTGCGGTATCATCGATGATCAACTGATTGGCCATGTTACTTTAGAGAATCGTCTTACAGGACAAAGTTACCTAGAATTTCTGCAAAATGAATTGGCAGGACTATTGGAGGATGTTCCTTTGGCTACACGCGCTGGTATGTACTTTCAGCATGACGGAGCTCCTCCACATTCTACCCGTCTGGTGTTGCAGTACCTAAATCAAACTTTCCCCTGGTCGATGGATCGGCCGCGGTGGTCCCATTCAATGGCCACCAAGGTCTCCAGACCTCTCTCCGTTAGATTATTGTTTGTGGGTTTGGATGAAAAGTCAAGTTTGCAAAAGAAAGGTGGATACACGAGACGAATTGCTCGCGCGCATTTTGGATGCTGCTGCCCGCATAAAGGAACGTCAAGATCAACTCAACTCAGACGAACAACACGCGATCTTCGCACGCGAGTTGCAAAGTGCATTGAGGTTGACGGTTGGATTTTCGAAAACGTATTGTAAACTGTAACAAATTTGTAATTTTTGTATCTGATACCATTCAAAATGCCAATGTTTAAACATTAAATGATAGAAACAGTATTTGGTTTCTCTTTCTTGATTAACATTAACAATGCTTTTGTATTTGTAGATTCAAACAGCTCTATCTCCGTAACCATTCAGAATTAGACGCATGTTCATATGAACTTTTTTTCTCAAAATGACCGATACTATCACCTCCCGAAGTATTGACCTTTCCTCCTGAAACACGTTGTATATATATATAATATATATAATATATATATAATATATATATAATATATATATATATATATATATATACACACAGAGTACATTACAATATTATACCATATATTATACCATATTATTTTGCCATTCAAGTGCTCCATAAGAAATTTGGAGGGTAATTACTCAGTGGGAAGCTTTGCATACGAAATGCAAATGCTCCTGATAAAAACAGTGAAAGAATTCCTTATGTTTATTGCAGATGAAGCATTTACCTTGAGTAGTGATTTTATGAAACCTTTTCCCCAGAGAGAACTAAACTTTGAGCGTCGTATTTATAACTATCGATTGTCGAGGGCTCGCAGAATAATTGAGAATGTGTTCGGAGTAATGGCTACTAGATTAAGAATTTTCCAAACTGCGATTAATTTACAATTACCAAGCACAGAGCAAGTTGTAAGGGCTTGTGGTGTTCTTCATAACTTTTTGCGAAGGAAGTGTGTACGCTCTTATTCCTTCGCAGAATGTTTTTATACGGAGGACACAGGCAATAATGAAATACATCCAGGGTTGTACCAGATCAAAATGCACTGCTTGATTTAGAGAGGGTCCAAATTCGAAATTTTAAAAAATCTGCAAAAGAGGCTAGAGATGATTTCATGAATTATTTCATGAACGATGAAGCACTTGAATGGCAAAATATGGTATAATATATGGCATAATGTTGTAATATACTGTGTATGTATATATATTAGGGTGTCCCAAACTCATAGGGGACCAAATTTTTTTTCGGGATACAAATCTGCTCGTGTTGCGCTCTTTTGATGTTTCCCATTAGAAGTCTTCCTGTAAAATTTCAGAGAGATCGAAGGAAATTTAAAGGTCCAGAACTTTGAACACTTTATTTCTCCTCTTAACTGAAAGGCAAATTAACTGAAATATTTCTCTCAAAAGTTCCATCACAAAGATGATTATACAAAATAAACATGTATTTTAATCTTAACACACAAACAACAATTTCAAAGCATCACATTTATGCATTTTAACTAAACACGTGTTTCATGACATCCGGTTTTGTTCCCTTCCGGCTCACATTCCGTCGGTGTGAGTGGACAGTTCGAAGGAGGAACTGGAGGTCTTCTTCATCACGGCACAGAGGTTTGCTTGTGTATTTCTCAATGAGGGCGATGCCTCGCTCTGCTGCATCATTGACCACCATCAGTTCTGCAGCTCGGCTCTTTGCCAGACGGTAGTTTTCGTCAGTAGGCCATGTTTCAGGGTCTTTGGTGAGGAACGTGGGCTCAACTTGGAGAAACTGGAAGAGTGTGGTGGATCGACTCGTCACCCACGGACTTAAACGGCCATCCACTTGCAGTCCCTTGCCTTGGACCCATTTGAGTCCTTTCCCAGGGCGCTTTTTCAGGTTAGCCGTCATGTTACGCTTTTCATTGTCGTCAACTCTGTCATCAAACAGTGCAAGACAGATTAAGTCCTCCGAGATATACCACAGATGACGGAGCACAGCCCGGTAAGCTGTGTTTCCAACGTCCTTGTCAGGGTAACCTACAAGAAGATTGCACAGCCTAACGTCATTTTTGGGAGATTTGATGGCGATGGGAGCCTCGTGCCAGTGACGCACGTATACAAGGCTCACGAAGAGAGCCATACGGCAAACCCCTTGCAGTTCTTGGGGACGAAGTTCGGAGAACTGGGACTGCAGTAATGCTATTTTCAGGCAGTAAATAGCTTTGGCCATCCATCTGACCTGATGGTAAGCCCCTGGAGGCCGAACCTTGTAACGTCCTACGTCGTCTCCGAGGTACAAGAGGCTCAGTCGAAGAAGTTCTTCATAATCCTCTCGAGGATGATTACCACTTCTTAGGGCATCGCGGAGATAGTCTATTACCTCAAGTCGCATTTGTGAAAGGCAAGCATTGTCATTTATGAAGGCTTTAGCCATCTCGTCCTTGTCAAATGCATCCAACTGACAGTGGTTCATTGATGGCCAGGCCCCCTTGAATCTCCTGAAAAGTGGGATTTGAGGACTTGGTGGTGTTCCTAGGTACACGACGAAGACATCCTTGAGAATTACTTCGTGAACGTGATGACGGCAAGCAAACCATAAAAGAGATCTTCCCAATGCCGCTTCCAAACGCGCACACGCACCTTGCACTATCCCTGTGTTTGATGCCGTCGTGTCAAACACCATGCCTATGATCTTGTCCTCAATTCCGACTAGGGTGAGCGCTTGATGGACTGCGCTTGCCATTTGCTGTCCTGTGCCGTCTATTATTTTCGGTGCTCCTAATAGCTCTTCCACACCATCCCCAGTAGGGTGGAGCGAAAAATACGTTTTTTCTAGTATGAAGTTCTAATAGTGATTAAAAGTTGCATTTAGTGGACGAAATATGCCTGCCAAAATATGAGTTCATTTGTTTAAAAGTTTCAGCTGCCACCAGGGGGCTAAAGTTAACACAATTTTGTGTAAAAAGGAAAAAAATGCTTCTATTTTAGGTTTGTCAAACTATTATAAAATTTTATCTTAGAATTATCTAATAGTCTGATTAAGATTCTTAAATGATAGAAATCTGTTTTGTAAAAATGCCTTTTCATATGCTTAATATCTTCAGCTGCCACAAGAGAGCTGAAGTTAACACAATTTAGAGTAACTGAGTCATGTTGAGACTACACTGAATGTTGTGGGGGAGTGTTTGGGGAGGGTTGTGGGGGAGGGTTTTGGTGTGAAGGAATTTCTTTCTGTGTCATTAGAACAGTGTGTTAACACTTGTCTTCTTAGGTAGTAGGCCTAGTCGCTCAGTTGATCGGAGATTTTTTTAATATGATCGGAATATTATAAAACTTTATTTTAAAGTGATTTATATAGAGATAATATTGATTTTATTATAAAATGCTTGTTATAATGTATTATATAATTTTAGTTTATTTATATAATATATTATATATTTATATAATATATTATATATACTTATAAAATATAGTACATATTAATTATATAATGCTTTGATGTTACAGGATATTTTGTGATTGTGAATTTTTCTTAAAAATATTATGGCATCAAATACTAAATATAAACATTTCACTAGAGAACATATGAAGTGTGCTATATTTGAAGTACCTTGTGAGATGAGTGATATGCAACTACCAACTTATAACTGCATTATGAAAGATTACCTGTTCACAAAACATTTAGTGAAGGAGCAGATGAATAACAAGGAGCCTTCATTTTCTGAAATAGCAGAGGCAGTTTCCAAAAAGGTAGAAAAAATTTGGAAGAAGGCCTCTTTGCCAATAGTTTCACATACACGCATTTTACAGATGATGCGAGTGTACCATGATAAATACAGGTCCTTATTAAAGCCATACAAGTCACGCAAGGATCAGCCTAAGTACAAAAATCAGCTTGAAGAATTTGAAAACTCTTCAAAATGCACTTTGTTTGACATCTGCACCTGCAAATGTAAGGAGTTTAGGAGATGCTCATGTGAAAAGAGTAAGAAAGTCCCTCCAAAAGAGCAGGATTTTTTAAATGACCAACGAACACGCAGAATAATGGTGATAGGAAGCATTGACATAGCACACACAAGACGATTACAAGCAAGAGAACATGGAAAGGAAATGGAAAAAGCACGTCTGGAATCCTCACAAACAACTAGTGCTGCTATAACCAATACGTCCAACTTACAAATCGAAACAGAGACAAGTGAACTTCAACAACTAGAAGAGATATCTGAAGATAATGAGGAAGATACAACCTCGACTCAATATGTAATATCAGAACAACAGATGCGTGAGCCACTGCCTTCATTAGCAATTACTTGTGATAGATTTAAAATGTCGGACAGAGCTGGGGCTGCTATTGCTTCTGCAGTATTGGCAGATCTTAAAATTGTTACTCCCGAAGACAAAGGGAATATTATAGACAGAAGTAAGCTAAGATGTGAAAGACAAAACCAGAGAAAGGAACTACAACAGATAGGAGAGCCAAAAACTATGCGGGGATTATACTTTGATGGCAGAAAGGATAAAACAATGATTCAAGTCCAGGAGAGTGATGGCTCTAACCACCAAAGAACCAAACGCGAAGAGCATATCAGCATAATATCTGAACCACACTCTCTGTACTTTGCACATGTGACACCTTCCAGTGGCAAAGCTAAATACATTTGCACAGCGCTAGTGAATTGCTTGAAAGAAAGGAATGTTGATATAGGGAACATCGTTGCAGTTGGCTGTGATTCGACAGTGGTTAACACTGGTAGTATTGGAGGCACAATAAGATTACTGGAAGAAGCCTTTCATAAGCCATTGCAGTGGCTGATATGCCTTTTACACCTTAATGAACTTCCATTGCGCCATCTGTTTCATCACTTGGATGGTACCACTACTGGACCAAGAACATTTTTAGGAGAAATTGGCCGAGCACTTTCAGACTGTGAAAAGCTTCCCATAGTTAACTTCAAACCCATTGAAATTCAAGAGGACATGTGTGAAGTTGATGTAGATGACATAAGTACTGACCAGAAATACCTTCTTGAAATTCACAAGGCTATATCAAGTGGAACATTCTCAAAGAGTCTTAGTCATAAGAGTCCAGGCAATATATCACATTCAAGGTGGCTCACCACAGCAAACAGGACTCTGCGGTTATATGCAAGCACAGAGAATCCTTCAGGCAATTTACAAGAATTAGCTACTTTCATTGTTAGGGTATACGCACCAATGTGGTTTCAGATAAAGCGTAAACCATTATGCCAATATGGTGCTAAACATACAGTATGTGGCATATGATTGCAAGAAGCCGGTATCTCCGTGAAGAGCTTAGGAGAGTACATGACTCAGTCATTCAGCGAAATGCATATTACGCAAATCAAGAAAACATTCTCATTGCAATGATAGCTGATGAAAGGGAGCATGTGCGTCAGTTGGGATTTAGGCGTATCATAAAAGCAAGGGCATGCATTCAAGAAACAGATGTTATCAGGTATTTTAAGGTGCCAGAAAAATTTTTTTATGACAAAGACTATACAGATCTCATTATGTGGCAAGATTTTCAGATAGCAGAACCACCGATAACCAAAGGAGTTTCTCTTGATGATATTGAATCATGCATCAAACATGGTACTACTCTTCATTCAGAATTATTTCAGTTTCCATGTCATACACAAGCCGTAGAGAGATGTGTCAAGCTCGTTACAGACGCTGCTGGATCAGTCTGCGGACCTACAAACAGAGACGGTTGGATTCGTGCTACATTAGAATCAAGGAAAAAACAGCCAAAATTTGACACAAAAGCAAATTACTAAATAGCCTTCAGCAAGAACCCTTTCTAGAGGGAGGTTGGTTGGGGGAAGGGTGGTAACTCCGCTAAGGCACGAAATAACGTTTCTTAACTGTCTCAAGCCAGTATAAAGGAGGAGAGACATCCTAATTTATTACTGTTCCCTTTTTCAAGTAAATACAGAATCATACTTAATTGTCATTTTTAAGTTAAATTCAGCCCTCTTGTGGCAGCTGAAGATATTAAGCGTATGAAAAGGCATTTTTACAAAACGAATACTTATCATTTAAGAATCTTAATCAAACTATTAGATAATTCTAAGATAAAATTTTATAATAGTTTGATAAACCTAAAATAGAAGCATTTTTTTCCTTTTTGCCCAAAATTGTGTTAACTTTAGCCCCCTGGTGGCAGCCGAAAATATTAAACAAATTAACTCATATTTTGGCAGGTATATACCGTCCACTAAATGCAACTTTTAATCACTATTAGAACTTCATACTAGAAAAAAGGTATTTTTCGCTCCACCCTAATCCCCAGTCACCACAACAGCAATCCGATCGACTGACTTACCCTCCTGTTCGATGTCAGTGAGTATCTTTGTGTCCCAGTGGATCTGCAGTCGAGGTGGAAGCTGCTCAAGGTGGCCAATAACATTGGTCCCTATCATTGTACGGGCCTTTTGTCGGAAGCGGTGAACCGTGCTCTTTGATGGAACAGTGTCAGGACCGAGAGCTAGGGATTTTGCAGTCGCAGCAAACGCTGATGTTGCCTGTCGAACAGAAAGGCCCTCGCGATCCCAAGTTGCTGCCAGGTCAAGATCACTCAGACTTTCTTTTAGTCTGTCATGTTTGTGAGCTTTCGAAGGTTTAAGTCCACAAGTGACGGCTTCGTTTCCACTGTCAGCTGACGATGTGCTAGAACTGCTGTCGGTAGCCTCTTCTGTGACTCCTACAGCTAGAGCCTCCTCCGTTTGACGCCGGTGTGCCCGCTCAAGAGCTCTTTCCCTTTCCTGTCTTTTCATTGTGGCTGCATTATATTTTCTATCTTCACCTCCCATGTAACTCGTATGTCGATCTGCCCTTTGGGAAATGAGGAATTCCTTGTCTTCAAGAGGGATATCTCCCCGATCCAGAACGTCTGAGCGGGCGACATCAAAAATATCCTCCATATCAGCCAAGAATACATCCCGCTGCATATTGTAAGTCATTCCAGTCTTGTTCTTGTTTTTATGCAAATTTCGATACCTCTGAACCAAAGCTTTCAGTTTAGTCGAGGCATGAACGGAGGTTGTTGCCAGATTCGAGTTGGCTCTAGCCCAGATTTCTAATACAGCCGATATTACAGCCTTGACACTGTTGGAATCTGTCTTCTTTTGGTCGCGGTGATGGTAGAAGAAAAGGAGCAACACGTCCATATTACTTGGTAATCGAGATTTAGCCAGCTCTGCTATCGGAGACCTCTCAAGAAGCCACAACTTGATGTTTGATCTTGTCAACGCCATAATGATCAATTCTGAAAACCAAAAAAACGTCATCAAACGTCGGGACCTCTAAATATCATCTGATCGAGTTGAAAATCACACAGCCAATGCTTTAGCCCAAACCACATCCGGGCATGACACGAGTGGTCAGATCGTGTTAAGAAAGAAAATTGGGACACTATATATATATATATATATATATATATATATGTATATATATATATATATATATATATATATATACACATATAGTCTATATATATATATATATATATATCGGGTGGGCAAAAAAGAGGGAGACCTTGAACTTTGCCTGTAAAATCCAAAGTTATTGTCAGATTTTAATATTTTTTTCACACCCCACAACTAAGTAAATTTCCTATGCAATGAGTGGATTTCAAAGAAAACTAATGAAAATTACGGATTTATTGAATATTTCTTTATGCCACTGGAAATTCTTCATTTACACTACTACACTAAAACTGATTTCGAAGATTTGCAACCTGTTTTTGCACATGATCCAATAAACTTAAAATTTTCACACTATTAAATACACCCTTTTATACGTTTCCAGGAATATTTACTTCTATTTTTCTTTATTATTTCAGCTTTCAGAAAGTAAAATACAACTAAGATTCCCTAAAATAATTGCAAACATGTCTAAATCCAGTGAAGCAGACGAAATGCGTATAAAGAATCTAAGAATTGGCCAAGGTCTGGGCGCCAAGAGAATGCTACAAATGTTCCCAAATAAACCGTGGACTGAATCATGAGTTCAGTATATCAATAGAAAGGTTGATGAAATTGGAGATGTTAAGAGACGTGATGGACGTGGTCGTCCCAAAAGTGCAAGAACTCAGGCAAATATTGACTTAGTGGAAGGTTATATCTTAAGTCAGGAAGGTAAACCAGGAACGCACATTTCATCAAGGGAAATCGAAAAAGAAACAAGTATAAGTCATAGTAGTGTTAGAAATATTGTGAAACACGATTTGGGTTTAAAAGTTTATAAACGTATGTCAGGGCAAAGTCAAGAGAACGTGATGTTGCACCCGACCGGTTAATGAAGGAAACATCTAACTTTTCGCCTAGCATTATGGTAGGATCTTGCCTCTCAAAATTAGGCAAAACAAGAATTGTTGTGATTCAGCCACAAGCCAAAATCAATGCAAAATATTGTTGTACACAGGTCTTTCCATAGTATTTGGATGATCTTCGTCAGATTAGTGGAAATAATTTCACTTTCCAACAAGATGGAGCACCTGCACACAGGATGAAGCGTACAATCGCATATCTGGAACGAGAAACACCCAATTTCATTGAGCCGAACATGTGGCCTCCCAATAACCCAGATCTTACGCTGCTCGATTATGGCAATTGGGAGGCTTTAAAATCAAAAGTTTATACACCAGGTGAAAATATTCGCAATGTTGACGAGTTACGCCTTAAAGTGTTGGATGGCTGGAATCAGGTGTTTCAGCGATATATTGACAGATGCAGTGATGAGTGGATCCTGCGTTTAACCAAATGTATTTAACAAGAAGGGGGTCACATAGAAATATTTTTTTTATATAAATTAAGGAGTGATAAAGGAACATTTATGTTAAGTTTAACAATCCTGTCTTAATTTTTTTCCAACAATAAATACATGTTTTCGAGCGTCATTAGTTTTTTTTCCCACCCGGATTGGTAAAAAAATACGTATATTATCCATTTATTTCAGAAGAAATAATATGAAAAGGTAGGCATACATGGTAGGTTTTCTCTAAAATTCAATGTGGGCTCCAACTCTTTCCACCAGCTTCTGGAGCCGCCCAGGAATGGCGTCCACTGACTTTAGCAGGAACTCCGGCGGGATGGAGGACATGACTTCCCGAATTCGGTCCTCCAGTTCTTCCAATGTCCTCGGTTTGGTGCGGTAGACTTCTTCCTTTACCCACCCCCAAAGAAAGAAGTCGCACGGTGTCAAGTCGGGGCTCCTGGCTGGCCATTGATGTGGACCACGACGACCCATCCAACGCCCAGGGAAGTGGGCATCCAGCCACTCACGGACAACATGAGCGAAGTGCGGAGGGGCGCCATCTTGCATAAATATCAGATCGTCGATGTTCTCCCATGTGCTGACAACCGGCCAGACCTCGTTTCGCAACATAGCAAGGTACCGCTCAGCATTCATGGTGTTGCGCAGAAGGAACGGGCCCACAACCTGATCTGAGGTCATACCACACCACACCGTTACACTGAACCGATTCTGCCGTTTTTCAGCGGTAACCATGGGATCCTCTCCTGCCCAGTAGTGGCAATTGTGGCGGTTGACAAAGCCTCCGACGTGGAACACCGCCTCGTCGCTCCAGAGGATGTTGCGGAAGAGATGGGGCCAGTCTTCATGCCAAGCCAGCATGATTTCCCCGAACTCCATGCGAATGTCGCAGTCCTCGTCCGAGAGAGATTGGCAGTAATGCGGCTTCCACGCACGCCAGTTCAGCTCCTTCTTCAGCACAGTTCGCACTGAGTAGCGGGAGAGTCCACTTTCCCGAGCTGCCTGGCGAGTTGACTTTCGTGGACTCCGTGCGAACATTTCCTGAACTGCCTGCACCGTCTCCTGGGCCCTGGATGTCGAAGGGCGACCACATCTTCGAACATCTGCCACAGACCCCGTGGTCATGAGCTTCGAGTGGCAGTTCTTGATTGTTTTCGGGTCCACTTGGGCACGTGGTCCGTGAATGGCCCGCCACCATCTTTGAACTCGAACGACAGATTGCCAAACTTCGTACCGTGCCGCCAACTGGGCACGCTCCTGCAGTGTTAAACGCTCAGCCATGTTACCCTTCAATCTGAAATGAAAAAAAAAAATGAACGTTACAATTGTACCACTTTAGAGAACACACCACAACAATATAACAATACAATCACAATTTATACATAATTTATATGTAATTTAAATTAGGGAGCTACTTTCCGCCCACCGTGTATATATATATATATATATATAACAATTTATGGATGTATGAATAAAAAATTAAGTAGGCATATATATAATTAATTACTTCATTATCATTGACATTAATATTAGAGGTATTTTCTCTTGGTATTTCCTGGTCTTCGAGAAACGAAAGACTTAAAATACCACAGACTAGGTATGTATACATCATCAGCACCTGCTCCAGAATTTTTATTTTTTCGATGAATTCACTTTTTTCATTTCTTTCCTGAAAATCGTCCTCAAAGAATTTATTTTCTTAAGTACCGTTTCCATGCAGGCATCTTTATCTACTTCCTTAAGTTTTTCTATTAATTTATTATAGGTTTCAGCCTTTAACTGTTTGTTGGAATATTCTTTAGATTTAATTTTTCACAAACACTGTTCTTTTATATACAGGGTGTTTCAGGAGGAAAGGTCAATACTTCGGGAGGTGATAGTATCGGTCATTGTGAGAAAAAAAGTTCATATGAACATGTGTCTAATTCTGAATGGTTACGGAGATAGAGCTGTTTGAATCTGATGCGCGCGCAGCTCTTCCTCCCCCTGCGGTGGTCCCATTCAATGGCCACCAAGGTCTCCAGACCTCTCTCCGTTAGATTATTGTTTGTGGGGGTGAATGAAACGTCAAGTTTACAAAAGAAAGGTGGATACACGAGACGAATTGCTCGCGCGCATTTTGGATGCTGCTGCCCGCATAAAGGAACGTCAAGATCAACTCAGACGAACAACACGCGATCTTCGCACGCGAGTTGCAAAGTGCATTGAGGTTGATGGTGGGATTTTCGAAAACTTATTGCAAACTGTAACAAATTTGTCATTTCTGTATCTGATACCATTCAAAATGCCAATGTTTAAACATTAAATGTTAGAAACAGTAATTGGTTTCTCTTTCTTGATTACCATTAACAATGCTTTTGTATTTGTAGATTCAAACAGCTCTATCTCCGTAACCATTCAGAATTAGACGCATGTTCATGTGAACTTTTTTTTCTCACAATGACCGATACTATCACCTCCCGAAGTATTGACCTTTCCTCCTGAAACACCCTGTATAAATCTAGAAATTCAGTTAAAAATTCCCGATTAAATTATCTTAAATCTGACATTATAGTGTGGAGGAATACAGCCTTCACCAACGGAACTTTTCTATAAACTGAGAAAAATACTTGATATGTCCACACACTCGACATTTTCCGTGACAATAAACTTGGCTCCGCCCAAAAACATCAGGCAGTGACGGAATTCATTCAAGTCAAGTAAGATGATGCAAAACATTGAACGAGGAAACTGTTTACCACCATTAACTCTCAAGTTTCACGTCAAGTCTAACATTCAACATGGAACAGGGACGAATGTTTGCTCGAGGGTTTGCTCGAAAGTTCACTTTTTCAAGTGGTCAAGGAACCCACGAGAGAACGTAATATTCTACAGGGTATTTAAAAAGTCCCGTCATCCCCTACAAAATGTACATATTGTAATACCAATCTTATTTTTGTGTAATTAATTGTATTTATATGTGGTAGATGTAATTTAAGAAAAAGTCACTAGAACAATTACTTTAATTACAGTAAATACAGTTACTAATTAGTTACTAATCAAGTATATCTGTGTGTACACCATCATTTTCGTAACAAAGGATTATGCGCCTCCCTGTACGGTGTATCGCTTAATTCATTAATAAATGACGGGCGGTATGGTTTCATACCGAAATCTTTTGTCATGTGATCTTTCATTTTGGACATGGGGACTGCAAGTTCTTGTGATCGTTTCCGAAGTGATTTTTTTCGGTGAACGAGCCACCGATGCAATCACACCTACACATTGTTCTGCTCGCGTTGTTTGGTGGTGCAGCCTTATTGAATCTTGTGTTGAAATCATTCTGGATATCATGCATCGTTTTGCCAGTATGTAACCTTTCATGAGCCCATGTTCTCATCACAATCCTTCCCTCCGAGTGTAAGTGGACTGGTCTGCCATTGTTCACGCAACTCTAATACCTCGAAAAGAAAAAAAATGTCAATGAAAAACGTATAAATTCAATTAATCACAAAAATATAATTGGTATTACAATATCTACATTTTGTGTGGGGGGGGGGGTTGACGGGACTTTTAGAACACCCTGTAGATAAATGTAAAACGTTGCATATCGGTAGGAACATTGTTCAATAAAAGTAGTTTATGCGCGATAAAACACTAACAAGTGTTACGGAAAAGAGAGTTCTGGTATAAATACTGCGATGCTCGTCCACTCTTGTTTGATATTGGCAAATGGTGCTGCCAATATCGTTCGCTTTGCAGCGAACACAGTTGAAAACGTAGGTAGTGGACGAGGCAAGGGGCTGCGGTGTTTTTTCTTTGTGGTTGAAGTATGATTTGATGCTGTTATTGTTGGTGAATGTGAATTGAAAGTTATTTTTGGGGTAGAGAGGGGTGAGTATGAGGCGAAGTTCTGAGAGTATTTTGTGGTTGATATGGTCGTAATAGGGAAAAGGAAAGTATTGTATGTCTTTTTTGAAGGTGGGGACTTTAAGGGGGGTTGATAAATATTATTAAGGCAATTTCTAGTTAAAAATTGTGGGAGATGTTTTGGGAAGGAGTTGTTAATGCTGAAATTATGAATGAATTCTATTTCGTTGTGGAAATTTTGATGTCTCGTTCGTCTCGTTTCGTCTCGTCTCGTTAATGTTCCGTGTGTTGTACCTCTTCACATGAAGGTCAAGTTGGTCGCCCCGCCTCGAGGCCTGGCTTGGTGGAGGAGCGAGTTGCTTTCTTGCTGTCTCCACCGTACACAGCCAGGTACACCCGGCTCATCTTGTACCGTCCTCAGCCAGGCATCTAGTCTTCTCTTGAAGACTTCAACTTTGACCCCTGTAACGTTTCTGAGGTCCTTTCGAAGCTAGTTAAAAAGTCTTGGCCCCCCCTGACAACCAAGCTATTTTCCTTCAGTGTTGAAGAGGTCCTTTGTCGGGCATTGAATTTGGGAACAATATACATTCTGCCTTTCCTATTTTCCAAGATTGTTTGAATGGTAATTGTGTTTAGTTTGAGGTTTTTACCAATTTTTCAATCATTTTCCATATGTACATTATGATGTATCTCTCTCTTCTTTCCAGGGAGTACAAATTTAGTTTACGTAGTCTTTCCCAGTAGTTGAGTTCTTTGCAGCCATCAGTCTTTGCTGTGAAATGTCACCGAGTTTCTTCTAGTCTATTAGGTTCTGTTGATGCTGATGCTGTTAATTTTGTATAGCGAAGGGGTATGGTTTAGGTAATTAGTACCTTGGCCTGTGTATGTGGGTTTCCGGTATACGAAGGTGCTGAATTTGTTGTTTTGCTGTTGTTATATCTAAAAAGGGTAGGATGTTGTTGGATTTGTCCTCTTTAGTGAACTTAATGTTTTTGTGTTGGGAACTGAGATAGTTAAGAAAAAGGGGGCGTGGCTGGCACTGTGATGGAGGAGAAAAGTGTCGTCAACGTATCTTTATATATGTGTGGTTTGTAATAATGGATGGGGCAATGGAGTAGCCAGTTATTTCCATGGTGACAGAGAAAAATGTTAGCAAATCTGGCATTTAGGTGGACCCCATAGCTAGTGAGTCCTTTTGTTGGTAGAGTTGTTTATTGAAAAAAAAATAGGTCTCTGAAGCGGCAAGCGTTAGCAGTTTGGTGAATTTCTGTTTCGTTAAATTATGCACTGTGTTCGGATTGTTGGAAAATAAGTTGTTGATGCAGATGTCGATGGTTTCTTTAATTGATACGTTGGTGTAGTATAGAGGCTGTTTGAGTTATTTATTGTCCGTATTTCTTTGTCGAATTCATAGGAATTGTTGGGGATGGAATATTTATTCTTGGTTTGGGGAGTTCAGGTAGAAATTAAGAATTTTGCTAGTTTGTAATTGTGGGTGGTGGAGGCCGAAAGGATGGGTCTAATGGGTAAATTAGGTTGGTGTATTTTGGTGAGACCGTAAAGAGTACCTGGGGATGGGCCGAAAGAACGTACTAGCAGCACGTATTGGCAGGACCATTCACCAATATCAAACAAGAGTGGACGGGCATGGCGGTATTTCTACCAGAACATCGCAACTTTAAATAAACCTTCCAAATCAGCAATAGGGGATCATTGTCATCTTCACAACCACCCACTAATTCTCCCCAACTTCAAAATTATCAACTCAACAAACCAACTAACCGATCTCCGCATTCCCAATATATCCTCAGTATTAAACCAACCCTCAACAACTCTTGTGTCGCTTTTCACTTAACAAAGCCAGATAAATTTTCATACCTTATTACTGGAAAAGAAATCCACCATCACTCCGTTTGGCTCTCCAACATTTCTAATATGGATTTTTCCAACATCCAATCATTCCCAACCTTCAGTTCAATTAGTTCATTACCCCAATAATAACCTGGTAAGAAACTGCTCTCAATTTTGTTCACCTTTTAACTTTTTTTTAACATTTTGACTATTGGTTCACCCTCCTATATTTTATATATATATATATATATATGCGCCTCGGTGGTGTAGTGGTTAGCGTCAATGACTACGAATCCATCGGCCCCGGGTTCGAGACTCGACGGCAGCCGGCGCGCAGCAAAACCCAGCTGTTCATCCTTCCACACAATAAAGAAAGTGGTTGGTAGATAAATGGGTACCCTAAGTGGCCTAGTGGTTAAGACGCTGGGCTGCTGATGGGGCGTGGTTCGGATTCCACGTTAAACTGTAGGTTTAATGTGGAGTGAAAAGCTTGACCTTCGTCAGAATGAACAATTCGGGTGGAAGCTAACCAAAGGTTACCAAAGGTTATATATATATATATATATATATTATTTTTTTATTATTTTTAAATACTTAATATATACTGTAAATATACTATTAATATCATACGTTTATATAAATATATTGTATAAGTTTTTTCTGTTCATCATATTTATTCATTCTTTATATTTGATTTTAAATTTTTAGCACTGATGATGAAAACTGAAATTTCCGAAACGTCTGTAAATAAACATGTACTATCTCCTCATCTTCTTATTCATTACTAAGTTACGGTTCCTCAAGAACAAACCTTTCAATGAAGTATATATATATTAGGGTGCTTTTATCATATAAGGGTGAAAACGCAATAACAAATTTTTTGAGTTGCGAACGTTTTATTTTATGAGAACGATCAAAAAAATGCCGTATGCAAAATTTCCTTCACCTGAAATGATACTTAGAGGTTGCACAAGCAACGTTTAAAAAAGAGATTGTATAAATTGTTTAACTCACGTTTTTTAATAGTTAAAATTACAAATTAGTTGTGCTACTGATGCTACTAATATCATATTTGTTTTACTAATGCAGTATATCTGTAATATACATATCATACAATTCGGTATATTACATTGGTAATACAGGTTGTTTGGTAGAGAGCTTTACTTGAAACTTTTTAAAAGCGAGTCGCTTTTAATGGCCTTTGAAAAAGCATTGCGGTGATCTTCAACTACTCGTAATAAATATTGCTGTTGCTCTTCATTTCTTGTTAGTGAAGTGTTAAACTCCTGAATAAGAGCTACTCCTCTCTCTGCTAACTCATTCACAGGTTTTATATTAAGTACTGCCTTTCGGGCAACCTGAAAATCATTGTCATCTTCCCAAGTGCTTGGATCTTTCTTTAGAAATGTAGAAGGTACATTAAGAATCTGAAACAAATCATTGGTGGGTCTTCCGATCCAACTTTACCGGTGATTGCTTCAACCATTCTTCGCTTAGTGGATAGGGGCAGGCGATGATCAAGAAACGCCATTCCAACTAATACCTCACAAAGGTACCAAAGATGCTTGCTTAGCGATGAAAGCGCAGCTGTTTTAACATTTTGGATTTTCATAATTTTGTGATTCTTTTAGAAGTTGTAGATCATTTGATGCAGCAAAAGTAGAAAGAGGGCACTCGATTCATGCTGTAACATAAAACTTACAAATGAATATATGTATTTCGCAAAGATTCATACATAGTTTATTTGTAGTATGGAAGGAACTGCGGGTACTTGACGTGGACGGGAAAGAAAAGTGCTCACGAAACACCTACATTTTAGAAACACCTCACGAAACACCTCATTTTTAGTGCAGCGTGCACAGCGAACTGGTCCCGGTGCCCGAAACTGAATGCCTTGCGGTGGTACTCCTAGAAAGATGATGACTAATTCTAGCATTTCTTTGGAGTTATCTCGGGTCAATTGTTCTTGAATGGCCCTCTTTGCAAAGCAAATGATCTTTTGCTTCCAGTCCTTAATCCTATTAAATATGACATCATCATTAACACCTGTCGTATAATCATGGAGGCGAATGTTTGGCCAGTAGTCTCGAAAAGAGCTGAAAATCGTGATATTAGGCCCTTTTGACACATCATGCACAACCGAAGTGAATACTTTTTCAAGGATCAGCTCGTGTATATGACGGCAGCATGCGTTATGGAGCATTTTTTATTTAGTTCACGCTCTACTAAAGTGCAAACACCACCAAACGTTCCAGTATTGACTGCGATCGTATCAAAACAAAATCCTTTTACCTGATCACGTAAGTTCCATTCGTCAACTGTTTCTATAATGATAGGGGCCATTGCATTAGCCATTCAGTTCGGTAGCTTCGGAATTGCGAGTAATTTGTTGCAGTTTTCTCCAGATAAAAGAATGGGCAAGCGATCTACATTTTCCCTACCTATCAAATCTGGCATTATTTTCCCGTCCCAGTGTAATAGAAGAGGAACCCTAGGCGAAAATGAACGTCGGATTTCTTCAGCTAAGGTCTTCCGATGCTTCATTCTCTGCATCCTGATGGCACTTGGACTCAAAAAAAGTTCACTCATGGAATGAGTATTTGGGTTGCCCTTCTAACACTGATTCGTGTTCGGTCTAGAGCAGCTGCTACGTCCATAGTGATTCCAATGTTGCCTTTGCATCGTTTTGAGGGGGGTTTTGATGTCTTTGAAGTTGGATGAAAATGTCTCGCCTCTTCCTCATCTGTAAAATAGAATTATCACAAAGAATTATTCATTGTTTTCAAGGCAGTGGTTAATTAATTGATTAATTTATGCAACATTAAAGTGGGGGGAGGACTCGATAAAAAAAATTGAAATTTTTTTTCGAGTTAAGACCATTTTCATGAAGTTTAACATGTATACTTTGTAATTTTAATGAAAAAAATGCCTTAAAAATGTGTTAAAAGTATGTTGACAGCATTTATATATATGCCGCGAGCATTCACGCAGTGTAATCTGACACCGCCCGTACGGCCAAATTCAGAATGCAGCGCTTACGAACATTTTTACTAACTACTTTCGTATACAGTGTTATTTTTTTTTTATTTTTCCTTCGAAAATCGCATTTTCGATGACAAAGGAGAAAATTGGTTTGGCAAAATTTGCAATAACTGTTATATTTGATTTTGACCAATATAATTCGGCAGAGGGGTTACCCCCTCTCATATAACTATTTATTAAAAGATAATGAAAACAGCTATTGAAAATTTGCTAATACAGTATAATTGTAATTAATTCTCTACAAAATGGTTTTTAAATGGTCAAAGTCGATAAATAAATAAAAAAACTTATGCGTTTCAAAATACCTGTCGAACTGCTGCTGCTATGAGATACTAGGTGGATTGTCTCTTCACCAGCTTCTTTTTCCCTCCCTGCTTTTTCTCTTCTTTGACGTTCCTTTTCCGATCGCTCTGCACGCCTTTCCTCCTTTTTTGCTAGCTGACTGGGCAAGTTCTCTTGAAATTCGTTTCCCTCTTTCAGAGCAGTATCGGATTCCCGAGCGATGCTTTTCTTGAGGTTTTGCCATTTCGAGTGAAGTTTTTCGAGCTTTTATTCACATCTCGTTCGTATGGCGTAGGGACTTCTGCTTTATTCCAGACATCAAGAATCGAATTTGTTTTTATCTTAATATTCTCCTTCAATGTTTTTTCTCAACCTTATGATGATATTAAAGAAGAGAGGCTATCACCTATCGATGGAAGTTTACTTTGAGGGAGTTCAGGTATAGGCTGCCGAACGAGCCAAACTTGTTTTTTACGAGTAGCTGGTTTAACTGTTTTGGACATGATTATTTCATTAACAATAAAAACCTGAAATACAAACAAATAGATGAATAAACCACTCCAGAAATATACACCAAAAACTTCTTTAATGAACAATTTTGCAGATGCAAACAGCACTGACGATAACATGTTTGCGCTGGTTAGGACAGAGTGACAGTGTTGATACGCCAGAAGGGAAA
The DNA here is from genome assembly GCA_023014485.1 of Bathynomus jamesi. NCBI lineage: Eukaryota > Metazoa > Arthropoda > Malacostraca > Isopoda > Cirolanidae > Bathynomus > Bathynomus jamesi. The sequence goes on from JAJOZX010001291.1 coordinate 749,983, forward strand.
CTTTACTGCGCATGCGCAACCTCTAAATGTTGTCATATGAAACTCATATTCTACCACAAGGGTTTTATATACTAACTGCACAAAATGATAGGGTCACATATTAATACTTCATATTTTCGAAGCACCCTAATATATACTGTATATTAGGGTGGAGCGAAAAATACTTTTTTTCTAGTATGAAGTTCTAATAGTGATTAAAAGTTGCATTTAGTGGACGTTATATATCTGCCAAAATATGAGTTCATTTGTTTAATATTTACAGCTGCCACCAGGGGGCTAAAGTTAACACAATTTTGGGTAAAAAGGAAAAAAATGCTTCTATTTTAGGTTTATCAAACTATTATAAAATATTATCTTAGAATTATCTAATAGTTTGATTAAGATTCTTAAATGATAAGAATTCGTTTTATAAAAATGCCTTTTCATATGCTTAATATCTTCAGCTGCCACAAGAGGGCTGAAGTTAACTTAAAAATGACAATTAAGTATGATTCTGTATTTACTTGAAAAAGGGAACAGTAATAAATTAGGATGTCTCCTCCTTTATACTGGCTTGAGACAGTTAAGAAACGTTATTTCGTGCCTTAGCGGAGTTACCACCCTTTCCCCAACCAACCTCCCTCTAGAAAGGGTTCTTGCTGAAGACTATTTAGTAATTTGCTTTTGTGTCAAATTTTGGCTGTTTTTTCCTTGATTCTAATGTAGCACGAATCGAACCGTCTCTGTTTGTAGGTCCGCAGACTGATCCAGCAGCGTCTGTAACGAGCTTGACGCATCTCTCTACGGCTTGTGTATGACATGGAAACTGAAATAATTCTGAATGAAGAGTAGTACCATGTTTGATGCATGATTCAATATCATCAAGAGAAACTCATTTGGTTATCGGTGGTTCTGCTATCTGAAAATCTTGCCACATAATGAGATCTGTATAGTCTTTGGCATAAAAATTTATTTCTGGCACTTTAAAATACCTGATAACATCTGTTTCTTGAATGCATGCCCTTGCTTTTATGATACGCCTAAATCCCAACTGACGCACATGCTCCCTTTCATCAGCTATCATTGCAATGAGAATGTTTTCTTGATTTGCGTAATATGCATTTCGCTGAATGACTGAGTCATGTACTCTCCTAAGCTCTTCACGGAGATACCGGCTTCTTGCAATCATATGCCACATATGTTTAGCACCATATTGGCATAATGGTTTACGCTTTATCTGAAACCACATTGGTGCGTATACCCTAACAATGAAAGTAGCTAATTCTTGTAAATTGCCTGAAGGATTCTCTGTGCTTGCATATAACCGCAGAGTCCTGTTTGCTGTGGTGAGCCACCTTGAATGTGATATATTGCCTGGACTCTTATGACTAAGACTCTTTGAGAATGTTCCACTTGATATAGCCTTGTGAATTTCAAGAAGGTATTTCTGGTCAGTACTTATGTCATCTACATCAACTTCACACATGTCCTCTTGAATTTCAATGGGTTTGAAGTTAACTATGGGAAGCTTTTCACAGTCTGAAAGTGCTCGGCCAATTTCTCCTGAAAATGCTCTTGGTCCAGTAGTGGTACCATCCAAGTGATGAAACAGATGGCACAATGGAAGTTCATTAAGGTGTAAAAGGCATATCAGCCACTGCAATGGCTTATTAAAGGCTTCTTCCAGTAATCTTATTGTGCCTCCAATACTACCAGTGTTAACCACTGTCGAATCACAGCCAACTGCAACGATGTTCCCTATATCAACATTCCTTTCTTTCAAGCAATTCACTAGCGCTGTGCAAATGTATTTAGCTTTGCCACTGGAAGGTGTCACACGTGCAAAGTACAGAGAGTGTGGTTCAGATATTATGCTGATATGCTCTTCGCGTTTGGTTCTTTGGTGGTTAGAGCCATCACTCTCCTGGACTTGAATCATTGTTTTATCCTTTCTGCCATCAAAGTATAATCCCCGCATGGTTTTTGGCTCTCCTATCTGTTGTAGTTCCTTTCTCTGTTTTTGTCTTTCACGTCTTAGCTTACTTCTGTCTATAATATTCCCTTTGTCTTCGGGAGTAACAATTTTAAGATCTGCCAATACTGCAGAAGCAATAGCAGCCCCAGCTCTGTCCGACATTTTAAATCTATCACAAGTAATTGCTAATGAAGGCAGTGGCTCACGCATCTGTTGTTCTGATATTACATATTGAGTCGAGGTTGTATCTTCCTCATTATCTTCAGATATCTCTTCTAGTTGTTGAAGTTCACTTGTCTCTGTTTCGATTTGTAAGTTGGACGTATTGGTTATAGCAGCACTAGTTGTTTGTGAGGATTCCAGACGTGCTTTTTCCATTTCCTTTCGATGTTCTCTTGCTTGTAATCGTCTTGTGTGTGCTATGTCAATGCTTCCTATCACCATTATTCTGCGTGTTCGTTGGTCATTTAAAAAATCCTGCTCTTTTGGGGGACTTTCTTACTCTTTTCACATGAGCATCTCCTAAACTCCTTACATTTGCAGGTGCAGATGTCAAACAAAGTGCATTTTGAAGAGTTTTCAAATTCTTCAAGCTGATTTTTGTACTTAGGCTGATCCTTGCGTGACTTGTATGGCTTTAATAAGGACCTGTATTTATCATGGTACACTCGCATCATCTGTAAAACGCGTGTATGTGAAACTATTGGCAAAGAGGCCTTCTTCCAAATATTTTCTACCTTTTTGGAAACTGCCTCTGCTATTTCAGAAAATGAAGGCTCCTTGTTATTCATCTGCTCCTTCACTAAATGTTTTGTGAACAGGTAATCTTTCATAATGCAGTTATAAGTTGTTAGTTGCATATCACTCATCTCACAAGGTACTTCAAATATGGCACACTTCATAATTTATGTTCTCTAGTGAAATGTTTATATTTAGTATTTGATGCCATAATATTTTTAAGAAAAATTCACAATCACAAAATATCCTGTAACATCAAAACATTATATAATATATATAATATATTTTATAAGTATATATAATATATTATATAAATATATAATATATTATATAAATAAACTAAAATTATATAATACATTATAACAAGCATTTTATAATAAAATCAATATTATCTCTATATAAATCACTTTAAAATAAAGTTTTATAATATTCCGATCATATTAAAAAACTCTCCGATCAACTGAGCGACTAGGCCTACTACCTAAGAAGACAAGTGTTAACACACTGTTCTAATGACTCACAGAAAGAAATTCCTTCACACCAAAATCCTCCCCCACAACCCTCCCCAAACCCTCCCCCACAACATTCAGTGTAGTCTCAACATGACTCAGTTACTCTAAATTGTGTTAACTTCAGCTCTCTTGTGGCAGCTGAAGATATTAAGCATATGAAAAGGCACTTTTATAAAACGAATTCCTATCATTTAAGAATCTTAATCAAACTATTAGATAATTCTAAGATAAAAGTTTATAATAGTTTGACAAACCTAAAATAGAAGCATTTTTTTCCTTTTTACACAAAATTGTGTTAACTTTAGCCCCCTGGTGGCAGCTGAAAATATTAAACAAATGAACTCATATTTTGGCAGGCATATTTCGTCCACTAAATGCAACTTTTAATCACTATTACAATGTCATACTAGAAAAAAGGTATTTTTCGCTCCACCCTACTGTATATGTTAACCCCTCCGTCTATGGCCTTGGGCGGTTCGAAGTTAACGGGGGTTCTGGTAAGATGGTAGCAACGGATTTGTTACTCTTGTGTATCTGGTACCGTATAGGGAATCGAAGAAGTTTCTCTTATACTACTCACTGATTTCTTCTTGTAGTGGATCGGAGGATTCTGTGGAGCTTACTAAACTCTCTGAAGGTTCCCCGATTCTTCTTGTAACGTATCGGGAAATTATTTTTCTCTATTTAAGACTAAGTTCTCTGAAGAGAGCAAGGCTCGAAGGAGAAGACAAAGATATTCTCTTACTGTAGTTTACTGCTAAAATGTTACAGGTAATGCTCAGCCTCTAAGTTAGATTAGACAATCAGAATGAACATTGGAGAAATTTTACGGGTTTATATATTGAAATTTTTAATGACATCATTATTATTTAATGCTGACCTGTTTTTGTTTTTCATTCTAAATAGACTGATTTATTTTGAAAAATATTTAAAGATAAGGTAAATACCTTAGCTGTAGCAATGTCTAGACTGATAAGCAAGATATTTGAAGATGAAGTCATATTTTTGTTTTAAACCGCATATTGACAGGTCTGATGTTATCATGATCTGCCGAGTTAACTAAAAATGGAAATTAAAATATGCATTTTATTATGAATTACAATTAAACATGCATATGAGCAAAAATTAAATGCTTGAGATTTAAAATTAAACGTTGAGCAAGACATGACTTCATCTTTTACAACGAAGAGAGAATGTATACAGAAAATGAATATTGCAGAATTTAACAAGATTACATTATTAAGGTAAATCTAAAAAAATGATTAAGTAATTTAAAAAGAAATAATTCACCAATTATTCAACAGAAATAAAATAGAAAGTGAATCAAAAATTTTATCCGAACTTCGTCAGTGTTATACGAATTGGGATTCTATATGTAAAAATGAATATAAGAACGTATATACATATGAATATCAGTAATATATGAATATAAATATATATATGAATATAAAAATTCTATGAATATAAGAATATATGAATATAGAAATTATTCATTGTTCATTTTTACACAGACACATATATATATACACTGTGTATATATATATATATATGTATATATATATATATATATATATATATATATATATATATATATATATATTATGCAGGAAGGAGGGGCCAAGGGCAAATGCCCGCAAAAAGCGCCCATCCCATAGAAGAAGAAGAGAGCCAAAATAAAGGTCTGGTGTTTTCGAGATGCCTACACACTCTGCGTTTGAAAGATGGGAGGTCATAGACAGGAGGAAAGATGGATTGAGGAAGATTGTTCCAGAGTTCACCAGTTGAGTAGATGAAAGACTGAAAATACCGATTAACCCTTTTATTAGATAGTTGGACAGAAAAGGAATGAGAAAGTGTAGAAAGTCTGGTGCTGCGTGTTCTCCTTAAAGGAGGCATGCAGCTAGAGAGTTCAGAAGAGCAATGTCCGTTATAGTAGCGATAGTAAAGAGGAAGTGAGACAACACTGTTGCGAAGAGAGAGAGAGATTGAAGACAATCAGTAAAAGGCGGGGAAGTGATGAGACGAAAAACCTTTGATTCCACCCGCTCAAGTACGGCTGTGTGGGTTGAGCCACCCCACACATGAGAAGCATGTTTTAGAAAGAAAGTATATGTGATCTTTCCATGAAAGATCACGAGAAAAGGAAACGCCAACAATGTTAAGAGAAGAGGAAGGATTCGGTTGTGTGTTGTTGAAGGTAAGAGGATAGTTGTGTAGAAGATTGTGACGAGTAGACAGATGGAGGAACTGAGTTTTTGAGGCACTGAAAGTCACAAGGATTTCTCTGCCCCAATCAGATATAGCAGAAAGATTAGAGGTCAGATGTCCCACAGCCGTCCTACGCGAATCATGAAACGACTGCTGTGAGGGACGCTTTGGGAAGCGGGTGAAGTGAAGAGTGGAATCATCGGCATAGGAGTGAATAGGACAGGAAGTGCGAATTAAAAGATCATTAATAAATAAAAGGAAAGGAGTGGGTGACAGGACAGAACCCTGAGGAACACCACTGTTAATAGCTTTGGGTGAAGAACAGTGGCCATCTACAAATGCAGCTATAGATCGTCCAGAAAGGAAATTAGAGATGAAGGAACAAATAGAAGGATAGAAACCGAAGGAGGGCAGTTTCGAAACTAATGATTTGTGCCACTTCAACTATATTACTTGAGTCTTCGTTGATGTCTTCAAACAATGGTTCAAGAACAATCTGCAGCATCGTGACTCATTTCGGAGATTTATTGGAGGTGATATTTCGATTCCACTCTCCTCCTTCCTCGTAGCCAGCTACGAATGGCTGGTTGGGGACTTTGTACAAGAAGTTGTCCAGCTGGTTCTTGAAATTATTGAGGTTTCATATATATATATATATATATAATATATATATATATAACTTAAGTATATATATTGTTAACTAGTGTATAGTTGAAGTTACCTATGCGGTATGTATTAAACAAAACGTGGAATTCGTTGAGACAATTTGAATTTCTAACTGTATATAGTTTAAAGGAATTGATAATCTCATTCTACATCACACTGTTGTTGCCATTTGGGATTTCACTGGAATTTCCATTAAATTATTTGGCTCGCCTTCCTTCCCATCTTCCAATTTTGAACTGCAGAAATACATATTACAAATTTTAATTTATTTTAATTTCAGTCTGAAATTAAATCATGCGGTTTGGAAAATTGGTATTGTATATATTATATATTATATATATATATATATATATATATACAGGGTGGCGCAAAATTCGCGCATCATAGGAATTTTCAGTGTTGATTATGATATATTACTTTTTTCTTTTAGGTATGGAATACCAGGTACAACAAATTGATGACTCGGTAATGAATTTAAATGCTCTACCGATTCAATGCAATTGCAAATGTTGATCACTGTTGCATAAGTTATGCAACAAGGGGAGTGGGGTGTTGCAAGATGTTATGCAACAAAGGGGGGGGGACTGTTGCAAGATGTTATGCAACAAATGGGGAGAGGGATGTTGCAAGAGCAACAAGGGGTTATGCAACTTGGAGGCGGAGTTATCCCCCAAGAGAAAGAGAGAGAAAGGAAGCGAGGTGTTCGCTTGGCAGGAGCCAAGCGCACATTAAGACTTCAGCCGAGCGGCCGTTATCTTAATATGTTCCTAATCAGCCAGTTGGCTTATCTGGTTGAGTTGCCAGATTGCGCTATTTATTTAATTAAACCATATATTCTAGCTTAATCCGCCAGTTGGCTTAGAAGGCCGAACCAGCCATTTGGTATAATTAAATAATAATGATAACGTTTATATATACAACCAAAAGAATTAAATAAAACACCACCACATCACTCAGTTTATTTAGACGAATTATTGGATTGGCATAATCTTAGTCGGAGGTGTACGTGCATTTGTGTGCGTTTGTCCCCGTCAGCTGACTTAAACCGCCAGTTGGCATAACCCGCCAGTTGACTTAGAATGCCTAACAAGCCATTTGGTATAATTAAATAATAATAATAGCGTTTATATATACACACATCCAAAAGAATTAAATCAAACACCATCACATCACTCTGTTTATTTAGACAAATTATTGGATCCAATTTCACGAAATATATTGAAAATAAATATACATTCCTATAAAAGCGAAGGAATATATGCAATCAAAAATAAAAATAGCACAAGAACAACGAACGAGGAGTGTATATATATATAATAAAAAGTAATAATATACAAACCTGGACCTATCTAAATTGTTCATTCTAATGAAGGTCAAACGTGCCACTCCACCCTCGACCTACAGCTTAACTTTGAATCCGAACCACGTTTAAAATAAAATGTTCAAACATTCCTTAACACAATAAAATCTAATTTCAGAGTAAAAAAACCTAACCATACAAAGTATCACTCGGGAGCGGAATAAGACGGTTTACCGAGAATAACAAAATCACCTTCTGAAAATAATATCTATCATTTACTACAGAAATGCTTATTTCGTCGGAGGTCAAGCTTTTCACCCCGTCCTAGACCCACACTTTAATGGGGATTACTACTACAATAGATTTAGTTGGCAGAATTGAGCGTCCACTTTTCAAGGCAAACTCAGGGAACCATTCTGAGTTCATTCCCATCATGAAACGGACATGTTATGTGCCTAGAAAAGTGGACGCTCAATTCTGCCAGTTGAGGTTTAAGTTTTGGTTTTGGCTAAAAATATAATAGTTACCCCTTTTTCTTTGATTTATTCAATCCGACGTGAAAGCAACGAGTCTTTTACTTATGTTGAGGTTCTAAATGTAGTGGGGCTAGGCTGCTTTAAACCCTAGATCCATGTCCCAAAGCTGTATCCTGTCTGCTTTGCAGATAGCTGGTGAGGGAAGCTATATTTATGGGACCTCTTTGCGAGAGACCCGTTGCCCACGTCGGGCTTGCATCATGAAAAAGGAAAACTATGGTATTTGTCATTTACCATTACTTATTCGGACTATAGTGGAATTAATTATCCCAGAAGAGTTCCTTGTTCCATGCACGGTCTGTGTGTATCATAAAAAAACTCAGGGAACCATTCTGAGTTCATTCCCATATATATATATATATGAAAATTATTTCACGAAAGTAACACGTGAAAAATATTTATGATGAATAAAACCACGAAGGAAAGGAAACACAGAATGGTGCTCAAGCGCTTTCGTCTAATGACATCCTCAGGAACACTGAAGTACATAAAGAGTTACAGTCTATATATAGGTTACAGAAAAAAAATATAAATATATACAATAAACGGAGAAATAAGTCTAAGTTCGATATATATAAAAATAAATTGAAAAATAAAAGTTAGTAAGGAAAACTACCAATTTTAGCACTTTGCTCGAATCCAACACAAGATCAAATGAATTGTTTCCAACCAATGTTATAGTTAATTAAAAAAAATAAATTGAAAAATAAAAATAAAACTTACAAGAGGAGCATACAAATTTATACTGGAAATCTGCCCAGGTTTTAGCACTCTGCCCTTCTTGTCTAAGTTCGATATATATAAAAATAAATTGAAAAATAAAAGTTATTAGAGTAGCATACAAGTTTACCAAAGGTTTAGCGTTCTACCTTTCTTGTCTAAATCCGTTCTGAACGAATTCAAAACAACCGGATCCAGTTGAAAAAGACCTTATAACTGTGACAAATGGACAAAAAGGGCACTGGACGACTGTCCCGTTCTAACGGAATATTGATGCTGTTTTATACGTGTGTGCAAATCCTTTCCCGTCTGACCTATGTGAAAGGAATCACATTGTTTACTACCAATTTTATAGATAATGCCTGAATTATTGGTAGGGCTATTTTTTACTATGATATTTTTCACAATATTGTTATATGAAAATACTACATTAATATCCAAAAGTTTAAGTACATTAGCAATGCCTAAAAAACCCGGGAAAAATTGAAGTAGTAAAATATTCTTTGACAAAGTACGAGTGTTATTATTCACACGATAGAAAGTTCGTTTTGCCTTGTTGAGACAAGATTCCATATGGAATAACACAGATGGATAACACAGGTGGATAACACAGATCACTTCCAATACCGTTGATTTTTTCCAATTCGGCATCGATGTATTCCGGACTGTGGATCATAAGGGCGCGGAGAAACATTGAAGAAAAAATGGCCTTCTTAGTGGGAGTGTCATGTCCCGAGTAAAAGTGTACGTAGGACAAATTGTTTTTTTTTCCGATAGATACTAAACTTAAAACCTGGGCTTTCCCTATGTACACGCACATCCAAAAACGGGATTGAGTTGTCTTGTTCCACTTCTAAAGTAAACTTATGGAGGGGACTTGATCATTTAACTGAAGGAGGAAGTCATCCAGGTCACGATTCATGGGCCAGATACACAAAATATCGTCGACGTACCGCAACCATGGGATGCCAACCCCCAGGGATTCTCGGAATGTAAGTAATTTCGAAAAACTCCATATAAATATTGGAGAGGATTTTTAAATTACCAAAACTTTTAAGAATTATCTGGTTTTTTATTATAATTTTTTAAATTCGTGGCATTTTCTCTTATTGTAGCTCTTTATTTTTATTTAACCTTATAGGACCGATGCAGAACGTGATCGTGTTATAGCTACTTTTGATGAAAGGGAAATAAATGATATGGATGCTTCTCCGCACAGCCAATCCAGTGACCTGAATACAGAAGTCGAGGTATTGGCTCACATCCGGTCCAGCGAGTGCCAGGTCATCGAGGAACTAATGTAAGTATTTTTGAGGTTAAGAACAAAACACATTGCATTTTCATTTATTAAATGGCAGAAAGCATGTACAAAGCGTACATAGCTTTACACAATATAGATATACACCTTTACACAATACAGCGGGTGCTAACATATGGGAAACCTTTTTTAATCTGTCTGCATACACTTTTATCATTCATCTCTGTGTCGCACAACTCGAATAACACAGCTCAACAAAAAAAATTTTTTGTTTCGTTGCCAAGGAAATTCGTACGAATTTAGGGTATTTTGGGGTTGCTGAATTCCAAAATGAAAGTAGTTTTTCCGATTTGGCTCTAGTTCTTGAGATAATGAATACCCTCAATTAATAGGAAACGTAACCATAACGCGTGCATATGGGAAACTACCGGAACATTCTAGATGGTGAGACACGCGAATATTCTTAGTGTTTACTCCGCGATCATTCTAGAATATTCCCCCTCCGTATATAAGTCATCGGCCACCCAACCAGTAAGTAGGCTCCGCCTGAACATTAAATTTTTTGCATTTTTACTTGTTTCAATGGGGTACCAATTATCTCATAAATTAGAGCCAATCTAGCAAAACCGATGTCATATTCGGAATCAGCACCACAGAGTTACCCCAAAATCACTCTAATATGATTGGCAATAAAATGAGTGTTGACCAGTGTAATTTTTAAAAATTTATAAATCACTTCCCACTTGACATCTGCAGGAGAAATGAAAGGCAATACAGGCCGCACGTTTCGCTATAATATCCTTGAAAACGGTATTGGTTCCATACAATCTCAGGTACATGTATCTGCTCGATTAATTTTACTATAACAGGATCATTCCAGTGCTGAGAGCCGAATGAATCAAAACAGTACATTCTTTCCCTATTTTTAAAATAGATTGCAAACCAATGAATCCCCTCACCCCCCCCACAATGTCGGTGTTAACGATAATCCCGTACCAGTTTCTCGTACATGGCAACTTCAATATTTCATTCTTCGCAAACACCGATAAATTTTGAGCGTGTGAAACGGTCACGTTTCATTACTCTCTGGACGGTATTCGCGTCCATTTTAAAAGTCTGTGACCACGTTCCTTAAACGATCAGCTTCCATTAGTGCCTGTAATTCGAGGTACACGAGTACACTTATAGGCGCATCTATACTGTAGGCTTGGCAAATTCCAACCTGACTGAGATATTCCCACGCTGCTGTGGACTTAAATGCGTATTTGCGCTAGCAGACATGTCAGTCGTAATATCAAATGAATAAATGTTAAATTCTTCGACAAATTCTTTCTGCGTTACACTAAATCCAAGTTAGTCACAGGCGCCTGTATTATGAGCCAGACTACTATATGCTCTCGCGCAGAGCGGTGACACAGCGTCTGATGAGTAGTCCGTAATCATGGCCCCTCCCAAATCGATGCCATTTCCGTATAGAGTAATATTTTTAAGCCCGAAATTCTCCAATTTAAAGGCACTCTTTTTATATTTTCCATTCGTCGAGACGTGGTCCTGCATTGCAATTAATATCCATTTAGGTAGGACTCCAAGGGCCAGTTTTCTAGTTGCTTCGAGGCCAACCCGGCGGGCACCGTGTATAGTTTGATATGTACCCTGTTAATTGGGTATTTTACTGTGGCGTGTATTAAGACTCTCAATTTCTATTTGTTTTTGCGAACTTAATTTCACTCGGCGTATACGCAAATTTCGTCTCCATGATGTGAACCACAATGGTTTCGCGCCCTCTTCTTGATCAGACCCCAGATTTATGCAGATCTCAGGAATCGTGCGGGGTAAGCTTCAACTTCATATCCACCCCGTTCATAAGCAGTTTCTCCTGGAATGTGAAATCTGTATGAACACGTCCAAAACATTCGTATATCTTTTTTTTAGAATTTTTAAATTTATCCTTTATACCATTTTCGTCTTTTGTATGGTAATATCCCTCGGCGTTTAGAAAGGTGTCCTTCGCTTCTTTTGAAAAGTTGAGGACATTTTCCAAATAGGCTCGTAGGTGGTAGTACCCCGTTCCTGCCGAGATGTTAACCTGGTTTAAATACACCTCACACTAGCTGAATATTGAGTGTTAAAAGTTGGTTTTAGGGTAGGCAGAGTAACTATCATTGCAGTCCGTTCCATCAGAATGGGCTATACGCAGTTTAGCGTACATGTGCATGCAGCTAGGGTAAAAAAAGTAAGGGCCTGAGCATGGTATCACGAATTCTATAGGGGCACTCGGCGAACTAATTGTGTTTAGTGGGTTAATTGTAATAAAGTCGCTATGCTCAAAAGAGACCTGCTGGGGGGCATATGAAAGAGGGACAGTTCCGATTTACAGCATTGTGAACTACACGGATGGATGAAACGCGCCATGACGAGTCCGAAAGAGTGCCACCTCCCTCGACAAGTATTAGTTAGCCTATGATTCGTGAGAGTAGTGTCCTCAGCTTATATCAGTTAAAAAAATGATCAGCCATAGGTTTCATACGCTTAGAGCACTTCTTTTTTTATTTCCTTTTACGTTTAGCGCCACGTGATGGTAACCCCTTCTTCCTGACAGATCTCTTCTTTCCGCCACCACGCATTTTTCTCTTTGCATCTTTGATGATTTCGTCCTGTGTACGTTTTAAATGGTTTTTTAGAGCTTCTTTAGGCATAGTTCCGCCCATTATGTTTTCTGCCGCGTTAAAACCTGTTTGTAACGCCTTCCGCCCAAGGTACCAGGCACCCCTCTTCAACAGTGGGACAGCGGTGCATAGTATGGATGAAAAAATGGATCCAAGTCCACTCCCACGCTGGTATCTCACTCCTCGATAGACTGTGAATGGCCTTCGAGTCATTATAAACGGCGAAAATGTAGTTTCACTGTTAAGCTCCCATCACCGAATAGGAAATTTTTTCCCTCAATCGTTCTTATATACTGTATATCGAGATGTTGGTTAATAGATTAGTCGCAACATTCACATAATGGGGCTTCTCATATGTAATGCTCAAACTTTTCCCTCTCTGGTTGTGGATGTGTGCAATGCGCAGCAGGCGCGCCTGGGTGTCCCTAACAAATTGGTGCTCTACGATATTGCCATAAATATAGCATATGTCTGGGGGCGGAGGGCTTTCACCCAATTTCTCCATCTTCAATTGATACATTAAGCTGGACAAGTCATGCTGTGCCTCGTGAAAGGTATCTCTTTGGAGAGCTGCGCTATATCGGCCCTCAGCCACAATTGTGAACAGCTCTTTATCTTTAATATTTCTACTAAGCGTTGACTTTAACTTCAATCTGCATGCAGGCGTGTCTATGTTTACGACTTCAAAAAGTAAATCGTTTGTCAGGTATGACTTTTCAAGACTCTTGTTTAACCCCGTCACAATGTCCATGGCTGTATCATAATGCCCGTTTCCTAGCGATACATTTGTGCTATTGAACTGTTCCTCACCGAACAGGACTGAACGCATAGTATTGTCTAAGGTTATGCATAATTTTTCGCACTCATCGATTCTTCTAAGGATCACAAATATGATTTGCTCATTTCCAAGAGTTAAAATTTGGTGGCTAACTGGAGTTCACATAAGCCCACCTCATTCGAATCACGCTCAAATTCAATAGGTCCGTGGAGTTCTGTCACAAAGTTGGCGAGGGTGTTGTTAGGATGTACAGACAGAGAAGAAGAGGACGGGAGTGTGACATAGAAGTAGCTAGCGCCATGCTGCTTACTAATTAAGCTTCATTATTGCAGCAGCTTTTATATAGGTGTTGAAGCTTTCTGGGTAACCCAACCATTTCACCGGATACATTTTTCTCTTTCCTGAACCTTTGCTGCCTAAATGTTTTTAATTTTAAACACTTTTTCCTAAATTAAATGTAATTTTCTGCAGCTCCTCGTGGTAAAAGCCTCCAGCGATCTCTTCCTCATTCATATCTTCAACGTAATACATCATTATCTCACCGTTAGGTCTCATAGTACGAACTTTAAAAATCTCACGTATCCATCCTTGCTGAAATTACTTCACGAATTTTTTTCCAGAACGTGATAGCTTTACATAGTCATTGATTTTGAAATGTGTAGAGTAATAACGGATTTAATTTGTGTGGCAGACGTTTCATTACTAATATCGCTAAAAACTTCATTACGTTTAAAGTAATTGATAAATGGAATAATCTTCCCGCGCCCGTCGTGAACTCTTCCAGCGTTAATGTGTTTAAAAACCGTCTTGATACACATTTTAAAAATATTAACGTTTAAAATAAAAAAACAATTGACAACAGGAGTTCTGGGGATGGTAATCGGGGATGAGTCTGTTGACGTCTAATGCCAGCTTGTGAAATGCCAGCGTGTTATATGCCAGCAAAAAAAAAAAAAAATTAGACTAACACGAACTTAGTTGTAGCTTGTTCAGTAAATGAACCCACTTTTTGTTACTCTTTATACTTATTTTTCTTCTCTCCTTATTGCATGTCTGCAGTTTGCATGTTTGCATGGTATGATAGTGTTTGAGTTAAGAATGTGTTGTAATGCGTTCATATTTTACTTCTTTTCATCTTTCACGCCTTTCCACTCCCTATGGAATGGAAGATCGGTCTGCAACAGCTGGAAGAATGTGTTGCTTTGAGTTAAGAATGTGTTGTGCTTGAGTTAAGAATGTATTGCATGGTTTGTAAGAGTTCTTATTTTACTTCTTTTCATCTTTTACCGGCAGAGTGGGCTCTATCTCCCTATGGAGTAGAGGACCGTTCTGCAATCTCTCCTATTCTCTCCGACTATTTTTCTGAATTGTCGGCAGTGGCCGGCGGATGATGAGGGTGAGTCTTTTTTTCGCTTTTTCTGAATGAATGTTAACCCACGAGTGATAGGTGTTGCTACTTATTTAACCCCTTATTCTCTTCTCTTAACCCCCTACTCTTTCCTTTCTCTCAGGCTAACATTAGAGTGGATCTTACGGTCTTTGTTAACCTTAGCTTCTGTAGATCTGTAGAAAATGTTCTGAAAAACGCGACCTATAAATTCTTTCCCCATATCCGAACAAAAATAGTCAGGAACCCTTTCTTCTTTTAACATCAACGTTTTGGTCGCTTTAGCAACTGTTTCAGGCGATTTATTTTTCAAGAGAATTAGCCACAGACATCTAGAGAATACATCTATTACTCTGGTATGCATATGAAATGTTTTTGTTTGCTGTGAGGGTTTTTTCAACTCATATTATATAATTCGACCATGCTGAATTCGAAAATTACATTGGTTTTCCTCAATCAGGTCAGGTTTTTTCTCCATTGGCCATTTATTATAAGTCCAATTTTATCCCCAAATTTATTGATTTTTTTAGCTTAAACACTGTAGATACGAGTAATATTATAAGAACACTCGTGAAAAATGAAAACATTGTGTGAATAAATACTTTTATTCATACAATGAATATGGAAAAAAGTTTATTGAGGAAGGAATGAAGTTTTTTTGGCTTTCCGTCTGTGTTTTTCTTCGGGCACGTCTCGCTTCAAACACCAGCAATAGTCCGCCAGCATATTGATATCCCAGTTTCCCTGGTACCTCTCTTCCATTATTTTGATATCTTGGTGAAATCGTTCACCCTGTTCCTCACTATAATCCCCGCAATTTTCAGGAAAATAGTCCAAGTGGGACCACAAAAAGTGCATTTTTATGGACATGCGCGACCCATGAGCTTTGAAAGCTTCCATCAAGTTTTCGACAACGGACTCGTATTCTGGACTTCTACGCTTGCCAAGAAAATCAGTAACAACTGATTTGAATGCCTGCCAGGCATTCTTCTCAGTTGGAGTCATTGCGTTTTCGAACTGAGTATCCTTGATCAAAGTTCGAATTCGAGGACCATCAAAAACCCCAGCATTTAGTTTAGCATCAGATATATGAGGAAATTTACTCTCGAGATATCGGAATGCTGAACCCTCCTTATTCATTGATTTGATGAAATTTTTCATCAAGCCCAGCTTAATATGAAGTGGTGGGATGCCCATTCACGCTGTGCATAGTGCTTCTCATCCGCTCGGCTATCGCATTTGCAGAGGAAACATGGGTATTTCGTGTATCCTCCTTGCATTCCCAATACAAATGCCACAATCTGAAAAAAAATGAAAATATTTAAAGAATTTAGAGAATTTGTTCTATCAGATAAAAAAATCTATGCATTGGACTGTATCACTTCTGTGGGGAAGTTAAGTGTTCTTATACGCTCTCAAATAACCTTTGGAAAAAAACATAGTCAATAGCAGTAGTTTACTTATGATATTAGTATTACCTTCAAATCTCCACAGATCCTCCAGTTATGTTGGTCGTATACGAGAGCATCCAGTAAAATTTTCATGTTATCGTAGCTCTCAGTAAGTTGTACGGAATGTGCTACAGGGACTGATGCAACCCTATTCCCAATGTTGAGAAGTACTGCTTTCAAACTTCGTTTAGACGAGTCTATAAATAGCCTCCATTCTGATGCGTTATATGGCAGGCCCAAGGATTCGATTAGCCCCTCAACATTGCAGCAGTACACTAAGGAAGAGGTATTTTCGTGCACTGCAAAAAACTTGCGGAATTCTTCCTCTCGTTTCCTATACCAGGAGAATGTTGTTCCCGGAGCCAGCAAGTTGTCCTCTCGAAGTCGTGAGCCCAAGATCTCGGCAGCTAATTTGTAAAGTCCTAAATCCCTGGTAAGATCATTAAGTTTGGCCTGGTTGAGAGGCCTCGGCTCATTTGAAGCGGTATTTTGAGGTATATACGACTGGGACTGGTCATTGGCATTGGTCATTGATTCATCATCAGAATCATCGAAGTCCAGGGTTTGAGGTGGGTCGGGTATTGGAATTCCAGGACCATGGGGTACAGGTCTCATAGCAGAAGGAATGTCAGGGTATACAACAATGTGTTTATTCTTCTTGTTAACTCCTGAAAACAGAAACACAGAAACATGGATATAAAACTTGCATATGAAATAGAAGAAGCATTCAGACAGTGGCGGCTCGTGAGGGAAGGCTGCGGTCTGTAAGATATGAAATAGGTCGATGGAGTCTGTATATTTTCTTTCTTTTTCATTCATATTGTCCCTTCGGGGACAATATGAATGAAAAAGAAAGAAAATATACAATCATTGTATATGTAAATGTAACTTGTATAACAATATGTATGTGTAAATGTATTTTCTATAACAATATGTATATGTAAATGTATGATTACCATTATGGTGAATATTATGCTATATATGGTGAATATTACAATATGGTGAATATTATGCTATATATGGTGAATATTACATTATGGTGAATATTATGTCAAGTTTCATACGAGGATTTCAAAATATTTAAGAAAAATAAATTTATAAGCCCACCTTGGAGGTTTGTCATGCAGAAATAGCAATCTGTCACGTGATCCTTTCCTTCTCTCCAAATCATGGGAATTCCAAAAGGCAAAGATTTCGCTCTGCCTTTGCTCCATCTTCTCAAATTTTCAATGCACGTCTTGCAGCACATATGAGGGGCGGAATTTTTGTCCTGGTCCCCTAGCTTAATTCCAAAGTATGCTCTATACATTGTCTTCACAAATTTAATGATTTGGGACTGGTTATTTGGCATGGTAACCGTCTCACATATGTAGCAGAATCTATTGGGATCATTTTTACACGCTCTATTCATTATGAAATATTTTATCTATATGCCTGAAAAGTAAAAAAAAATATTATACAAGTGAAACAAGTGATGATGGATGTTACTGTTCCAATTCCGCTTTGACAAAATCACGAAAAATTCTATTTTACTTATGAGGCCATAGCCGGATAACCTGAGCTGATTGAGAAAAAGGGATTGCAGATTCGAAATCAGCAGGAAAACCTCTATAAGAATCACTTACAAAACCCTTGACAGCAAAATTGATGCATACCAGTGTTATGAATAGGAAGTAGCGGTATCCGTCATTATACACTGAATATCTTTGCATGTCTATTAAATCCGCCTGCAAAATAGAGTCAATCGAATCCGCGGTTGTCTTGGCCGTTTTAAACCTTTTTCTCACCGGTTTATGAAGTATATAAGCACTTTTCCCGCAAAAAACGCTCAACATCTTTTTTCCTTACATCGTAAACACCTCTCTACAGTCTATTAACGCCAACATAGGAGGCGGGGTTAGAAATGTCATAATAGCGTTTACTTAATATGTTAGACATTTGTGTATTTTAGAGACACGTGGATGAGGTTGGCCGTTTGTTCTCTTCTTTCTCCTCTTCAGAGACGCTGTTGCTGGGGGCGATGGTGTACTCAGTTGTGACACATGCGAGACTTGATCCATGTCTTTTAACCTATTCAGATTACCTATCAATGTTTTGGGGACATTTATTTGTTGTAGTCTTGCTTTAATATGCTTCCATCCTGTTGATGAGGGTCTGTCCCACTTTCTAACCAGATCTTGAACAATATCAACGATATTGGATCCTTGTACCATTGTTCCTTCAACAGTGACCTCGCCTGTATCGGCCCACTGTATGATGGGGTCCTCACTCAAAAGATTATAAAGACTTAAGCCTTTATTCCTCAATGTATGTGGGAAGCTGTTTTTTAGCACATGTTCGATGTGTTGTGTTCCGTTGTCCTTTGGTTGGTCATCTCTAAAGTCGGGGACAGGCCCTCTGTCGCCATGCTCAGTGCTAATCGCGCTGTGCCTAATAACCACGGGGAGCTCTGTCGGATTCTTATAATCTTCGTACTCATGAAGAAATTTCTGCAAAGCCTCTTGGTAAAGGAGCCATTTCTCATCAGGTGACTTTTCACTGTTTGATAGGGCTAGCAACTCGCTTTCCATTCTTTTAAGCCTACTTTTACGAGGTTCTAGAGCCGTGTCTGGAATCTTTGAACTTTGCAATGAAGCATACACCTCGTGCTGAATCACAACCACCTTCTTCATTATATTAATCTAGTCAGTAAAGGACCCTAAACTGAAAATAAGATGGGTAGGAATGATCCTCTTGTTTGTACAATAATTCGCTTTTTCTTACCCACAATTTGACTTTTATGAGCAAGCGCTCGTATTGTGTTCTTGTAACGACGTAAGGGAGCCTTCTGAGAGGGTTTCATTGGCACATTACATTTTATAACATTAAGACAGATTTCACAGATGCATTTTAAAAAGTCAGAGTCGATATTTTTAACAAACATCTGTTGCAGTGCCCGGGGCATTCGTTGATAGGTTTTTATTAATTCACGATATTTCTTCAACCTATTTGTCATTCTGGAATATACCCCGTTTCAGGTTCGCTTGGGAATATATTCGTTCTTAGAAGCACCCTAAACCTGTTTCGCGGGTGAAGGTCACAAAGTAAATGTCCATAATGCCGGCTTGTGGCTTCTTTATAAACTTCCAAACACTCCTTACGCTGATTCGGGAACATTTGATTGGCTAATACCCCAATTTGCGACACATCTCTACGTTGTGCGAATAAGACTAGATATTGTGTATTTAGCGACACATCGCGCATGTATCTATTTTTGAAAAATAGATTCTGGTTGATGAAGAATACGCTTATGTTAAGATGGTGGGAGAACACTGTAAATGTCTCGGCAAACAGTAGTACCATCCTCAAATATGCCCCATTGTTCAGATCCGGGCACTTCTTCCACAACAGCTTCTCATACTGTGGAGGATGGTATAACATTCGAGTTGGTGCGCACCGCTACCCCCACCCCTGCCCTGACTAGAAATCGATAAGTGGTCAGGGTTGGCCCTGGGTCCCAGGATACCAACGGACTGCGGCGCGTAGTTGAACGTATTGTGGAGTTTGCCCTTCGGAACCGCGACGAACGTGAAGTCCGGACTAGGTTATCCTTCAGGTTCGGGTCAGATGAGGGGGACGATTTTTGGCTGGTAATACCGTTTAGACGCTTGGCGGCTGTAGATATAGACTATTATCTTGCGGTGTATAATGCAAACCTCTCAACGTGGTACATCCTTCAATATGGACAACTAGACAACTTCATGGTAGATATTGACAGAGTATTCCCGGTTGCGGGTCAGAGTGCCACACCTTATACCCTTAATTTCAATTCTCCGGTTATTTACAGAAAGCATTTAAACGTAGATCGTGGTTGTGGTTTTATAGCAAAGACTTTAGCTCATATGTTCACTGTGCTAAATACTTGGACGCCAAAAATTTGGTTGCCCCTGGTTATGCAGCGTGCCCGTAAACTGGCTTCAGATTGTAAGCTTCAGATTGAGTCTGAGGGTAATATGGGTCCTGAAGAACTGAGAAGGGCTGAGCAGGAAATGAATGCACGTATAGTAGTATTTGGAATGGGTAATCGTCGTAGGACTGTGTATGTTTTTGAAAGCAGCGTGAGAGATCGTACAAGACCTCTATTTATTTTAGGATTGTCAGGAACATCGTATCTCCCCATCCGTAACATAAGGGCTCTCTACGCCAGTTATGATAAAAGTCGAAAATATGGAAGGCATCATGACTTGTGTAAGGGTTGTCTCGAGTTTGGTGATGATATGGTGAATCATTGTAAGGATTGTTACATTGTATGTGAGCAGTGTAAAAGTCCCAAATGTGAAAGTCAGGTAGTTGAAATCGAGAAGAGGGAATGTAATGTGTGTAGACGTAAATTTTTCAATAATAAATGCTTTGAGCTCCAAAAATCAAATGGCACTTGCAGGAAAATGAGGATTTGTAAGTGCGGTATGTTTCACGTGAAGGATAATTGGGGGAATTTCAAACATAAATGCGATGAAATTCACTGTTCTACATGTCATGAAAATTATAAGGCGAATGGAGTGAAGCACGTATGTTATATGAAAGATGCTAAACCTAAAAGTAGCCCCTGTATAACCGTGTACTACGATATAGAAACTTACAAGAACGCTGAAACCAAAGAGGTCATTCCGCATTTACTCGTAAGTCATACTATCCGTGATGAGTGCATCGAGCTCGAGTGTGATGAGTGCCACAAATGTGGAAAACGGACAAACGTATTTAAAACGAATGCATACGACAGCCCTGTGAAGCTCTTTATGTCCTATATTGTCAAATTAGCGGACAAGTTAAAAAAGAATGACTCTGTATATTCTTGCCCATAACGGGGCAAAATTTGACACACAGTTCCTTTAAAAGGAGCTGCTTGAACACGAGGTCGTCTGCGATATTTTCATGTGATCCCCTGAAAAGAAGCAACAAACTAATACAGATGCAGATAAGAGGTAATGTACAGTTTAAAGACACCCTACTGTTCACACCTTGTAAATTATCAAAGCTGCCCAAGATCATGGGCGTAGCCGCTGAAGTTTCGAAAGGATATTTCCCTTACACATTCTTCACAAACGAGACATTAAATTACGTAGGACTACCTCCACCCAAACATTACTTTAACTACACCAACATGAGTGATAGTGAGCGTGAAGATTTTGACCGTTACTGCAACAGTTTTAATGAAGCTAATCGATGCAATATAGCCGATGAATGTGAACTTTATTGCATGAATGACGGAGGGCGTGAAAGAACAATCCGTACCCCGTAGGTGCACCTGAAAAAATGGTGGGTCCCACCATACCAACCATCGAGGAGTTTTCAGCTAACTTCAATGAGCGCTACTTTGGACTCTCTTTCGTAGACGTGCTCCCCCCTCGCGATTTATGGATGCCGATCTTACCCGTCGTTATAGATCACAAGCTCATGTTTCCCCTGTGCGTGAAGTGCGCAGAAGAGAACAACGGTGATTGTGACCATACAGCCAACCAGCGTAAGATCAGAGGTGTATATATACAAGCCCTGAGCTGGCCCTAGCGGTTCGCCATGGGTATAGAATATTGAAGATACATGAGGTGTGGAGTTTTCAGAAGCTGCCCAACCTTTTCGCACCATATATAAAAGTTTTTTTGAAGGATAAGTTTGAGGCGTCAGGATATCCGCGAGGGGTTGATACCGAAGATGAAAAAACGCCTTATATTCAGCGTTACCGTGCCCATGAAGGTATAGAGCTTGACCGATCCAAAATTGTTAAGAATCCTGGCAAGCGCTTTAGCGCAAAGTTGTGTCTAAACAGTCTTTGGGGGAAGTTTGCACAGAATACCGGCAAAGGGAACGTCCATTTGGCACAGTTATAGTGAAGTCTGGGATTATGCCAACGCTCCTGATAAAGAGGTTATGGAGATCGTGAATGTAGGTAATAATTACATAATAAAGTACAATATCACCGAGCTGGCCACAGATACCTGACGCGTTAAAAACATACCTGTAGCCAGTTTCACAACGGCCTAGCCAGCATCAAACTTTGGGGCCTATTGCACTCTCTTGGACGGAGGGTGTTGTATCCTGACACAGATAGCGTGATATTCACAGCGAGGGAAGGTGAATACATGCCCGCTATTGGGGAGTTCCTCGGAGAGCTAACTGACGAGATCAAGGATGAGTATGGTGATGGTGCATACACTCGTTTGCGTCAACAGGGCCAAAAACCTATGGGGTGAGGGTAGGGGATGATATGAAGTATATCGTGAAGGCTAAGGGTATCACGCTTAACCATGCGAACCGTCGAGTCGTTAAATTTGACTCGTTGAAGAAACTAGTGTGCTTGGAAGATGAGGGTGACCAGCTACCCGAACTGACTGCGCGGACGCACAATTTTAGGGTGCAGAAACTGGGGTGTGTGAAGGATCTTTCGGGCAAGAACGTATGCCGTAACACCTATAGGAAGCGTTACCAGGTATTTCGTACCTATGATACCGTGCCCTTTGGCTACCATCCTTGATTGTATTTATATATATGTGTATTGATATATTTATTTATGACGTATATTTGTTTCAATTAAGGTTTCATTTTCTACTTTGCGTGCGTGCGTGTGTGTGTGTGTACAGTAAAAAGCTAAGCTCCGCCCACTGTAACATCGGCAGCGTGAGTTCTGCCACTACCTGATCATATCTCTATCCCTGCGTGCTCAGTTGACCTCTGCATACCCATGAGCTCAGACGTGTATTCTCCCGCGTAGAAGAAAAATAGTAATGGCTACCTTTAATATTGCGTGTTCAACATTTATGAAGTGGTATTCGGCAAAGTGCCAAGATGTGGTGGATGCTGAAAAACTCCCTATTCCCCACTCCTTTGATAATTTTAAGGCTACATTGAGCCGTGCGCAGGCCCAAGATGTTCAAATACTCTACGGGTATTCTTGCGAGGTCATTGTAGGATTTCTTAGTACAAACGCTGTATTGAAGTATGTTGTAGACCTAACCGTTATAAAGGCTCACATATACCGCGAAGTAGAAGAAGCAACACGTTCAGAAGATAAGCAACGGTTATGGATAGTGAGTCTTCTTGATGAGTGGTGTGACAAGCGATATTATGTCATGTTACACCACACCGACTACTCGTACCCTACTGTTGAGAATGAAAATCTTGTCATCATGGAGAATCTTAAGTATTTTTACCACTATATTAATATATATCATGACGAAGTTTGTAGTGAGGTTGTGGCTAATGGAATGTGTGAGTTTTTAACAGACTTTAGAGACGAGTATCGCTTGTTAAACAAAAAGGATAAATGTGGGCATATGTTTCTCTCAAATAGTGCACCGGATTTTGAAGATGTTTAGTTTGTGGAAATGAGCGTCTGGTGATTGATAAAACATTAAAGCCGGTATTGTTTCATGTAACGGAAAATTCTGTTTGTCCAAGGGCACAATTGTTCGAACAAGCCTGTACACGCTTCAGCAGTGTGACTCGCTCCCCCCAGCGAGCCGCCCACCCGTGTACCTCACGAAACACACGAGTTCGAACAAACCCGTATACGTTTCATCAGCGTGACTCACTCCGCCCGTCGAGCTGATCCGTCCACCTGTGGCTCATAGTCATGTTAGAGCTTGAACCGAGTGGACGTGCGAATACGATAGAACTTCCTTCAAGAAGCATTCTCAACGCTTCGTACGATGTCTCCATGACGAAGTCATTGAGCGTGTTCAGGCGTGAAACCGGTACCATTAACTATGTAATTGAAACGATTTGCAGGCAAGCAAGCAAACGTAATGTTATTTATTTAAGTGTTGAGGAGATGAATAGAGTCTTCGTGATAGTTGAGAAGTGGGGAGAGGACCGTTATAAAATACCTGCAGGTGTAGGTACAAGAAGAGAGCAGATTAGTGACGCCCCCTCATATGCCGTTGTTTGCACGTTGTGTATAAATAACGATCAGCCATGCATTGATATACGACGAATGTGGAAGAATGCATCTGATAATAACGGTCTTGTCCCTACGCGAAACCGTTTCATCCTCGACAGAATGTTTGAAATCTTCGGATTCCGCAAGCTGAAGCTTATACTAGACGCTCGTGTTACGGATATGATTTATTTTGACACGGTTCTTGAATACGCATGCACCGCTCTGCTTGACGGATTTATCGAATGTAGGAATGAACAAGGCGAGATTGGTCTAGAGCTGGATGCATATTTAAAAGGTTTAGATTCTTCGAAATATCCTGAACTTTGGTACAATGCACTTGAGCGGTACAGGGCAGAGTTCACCTACACTGTTCACCCTGAAGAGCTCTACCTCTATATAATGAATAGCTGTCGTTACGACTTGGAAGATTATTTCGATTGCCGCTATGCAGAGTGAAGAAGAGTTCACGATTGAAAAGCTCGGGACGGTAAGAAAAAACCCTCGATTGGAAAGGAGTTTTTATAAACTTGTAGTTAATAATGATGTTGTGGTTAACGATGACCTCTTCGTGCGTGCTTTTGATTGTATTCTAGCCGTGTTTAAAGATAACTTGCCAACCGAATGTAAAGTGGGCACAAAAATAGTATTGAACGATATGAAAGCCATTTATGTCGAGTATTGGCATCCGTATAAGTTAAACGGTGAATTGTTGCTTGGACGGTTTCACCGCGTAGTACAAAGTAATAACGATGTAAATGTAGACTCGATTACGTGTGAGTTTAGCGTTTTACGACAGTATCACGGATACGCATTTACGAGTTAAAGTTGATATGCATTTTAAGTACGTACCATTTGTTGTAATTTATGTATTAAAATAAATATTTTCCGATGGACCCAGACTTTCGGCCCACCCTGTATATATATATGTGTATATATATTTATATATATATATATATATATATATATATATATGTGTGTGTGTGTATATATATATATATATATAATCAAAAAATAATAAGAGCATAAGAAACAAGAACGGGAAATATATAATAAAAAATATACAAAACGTGGTATTATCAATATATTAGCGCAGGAAATATATATATACATATATATATACAGTTATATTCGATAATTAAATATATTGAAAATAATAGCATACGGACGATGAATATATAATAATATACAATGGAATATATATATGAACAAAAAATAATAATAGCATAAGAAACATGAACGGAGAAATATATAATAAAAAATATACGAAACCTATAATCAATTGCATATTAGTACAGGAGAATTAAATAGCTTCGATATATATATATATATATATATATATATCGAAGCTATTTAATTCTCCTGTACTAATATGCAATTGATTATAGGTTTCGTATATTTTTTATTATATATTTCTCCGTTCATGTTTCTTATGCTATTATTATTTTTTGTTCATATATATATTCCATTGTATATTTATTATATATTCATCGTCCGTATGCTATTATTTTCAATATATTTAATTATCGAATATGACTGTATATATATATGTATATATATATATTTCCTGCGCTAATATATTGATAATACCACGTTTTGTATATTTTTTATTATATATTTCCCGTTCTTGTTTCTTATACTCTTATTATTTTTTGATTATATATATATATATATACACACACACATATATATATATATATATATATATATATATATATATATAAATATATATATACACATATATATATATACAGGGTGGGCCGAAAGTCTGGGTCCATCGGAAAATATTTATTTTAATTACGTACTTAAAATGCATATCAACTTTAACTCGTAAATGCGTATCCGTGATACTGTACAGTAGTTCGTACTCCAGTATAAACACTCAAATACTTTTTTATTTCAGCCCAGAAATGGCTTCGAATCTAACAACAGAAGACCGGGTAGAACTTGTTCTCATGTACGCAAGACAGGGCGCTACACACAGAGAAGTTGCTACCGAATTCAATAGAAATCATCCTGATAAGCATCCAGTAACACATGCGACTGTTGGCAAGTTGTTTAAACGTTTCAAAGAAACAGGAAGTGTACATGATCGACCGCGTTTTGGTCGTCCAAAAACTGCAACTGATGAAAATACCTCTGCAATGGTATGTGAAACTTTAACGAATAGTCCAGTAAAGTCAACAAGAAGATTATCAAATGAAACACGCATCTCGAGAAAGTCAATTCGAAGAATTATTAAAAATCATAAATTCCATCCCTAAGTGTCTCGATGTCAGAGGCCGCCAATTTGAGCATTTGTTATAATTTGTTGTTTATACTGGAGTACGAACCACTGTACAGTATCACGGATACGCATTTACGAGTTAAAGTTGATATTCATTTTAAGTATTTACCATTTGTTGTAATTTATGTATTAAAATAAATATTTTCCTATGGATCCAGACTTTCGGCCCACCCTGTATATATATATATATATATATTATATATATATATATATATATATATATATATTCCACTGTATATTTATTATATATTCATCGTCCTTATGCTATTGTTATTTTTGATCATATATATTCCATTGTATATTTATTTTCTATATATTTCCATTAATTCGCCTAAATAAACAAAATGATGTAATGATGTTTTATTTAATTCTTTTGGTTGTACACGGTATTTAATTATATCAATTGCCTGGCTTCTAAAGCGGATTTCTAAACAAGAATATATGCATTAATTAAATAAATAGCCCAATCTGGCAACTCAACCTGTACACCTGAACAAGCCATTTATGCCTTCTAAGTCAACTGCCTGTTTAAGTCAGAATATATGCTTTAATTAAATAAATAGCACAAACTGGCAACTCAGCTTTCTAAGCCAACTGGCGGATTAAGCCAGAATATATGCTTTATTTAAATAAATAAGCGCAATCTGGCAACTCAGCCAGATTAGCCAACTGGCTGATTAGGAACATATTAAGACAACGGCTGCTCGGCTGAAGTCTTAATATGCGCTTGGCTCCTGCCAGGCGAACACCTCTCCTCCTCTCTCTCTCCTTCCCCTCTCTCTTTCTCTTGGGGGATAACGCCGCCTCCAAGTTGCATAACCCCTTGTTGCCCTTGCATCATTCCTCCTGCCCCTTTGTTGCCTAACATCTTGCAACATTACCGCTCCCCCATGTTACATAACCTTATGCAACATTTCCTTTGCAACATTGATCAACATTTGCAATTGCATTGCACTCTCCCCTTTTTCGCCCATGCTACTCGCCCGCATAAGATGAGAGAGAACGAGCAAATGAAAAATGAGGCAACTCCCAGGAATCGAACCCGGGATCATCCAATTGCCTGTTGGATGATCCCGGGTTCGATTCCTGGGAGGTGCCTCATTTATAATTTGCTCGTTCTCACACCTCATCTTGTGCGGACGCTCTTCTACACAAGCGTCGTTCTTTACATTAGCTATACTGTGTGTTGTTTGCAGTTAAAATGTATATATGTACGGCATGAGAAGGCGCCCCCTCAGGGCATTCGATTCCGCTCGTATGTAGGAGAATTACGATTTGTGACTGATCCGGGACCTTGGTGTAGTGATTAGCATATCTGACCGGCAAATGGATGATCCCGGGTTCGATTCCTGGGAGGTGCCTCATTTTTCATTTGCTCGTTCTCTCTCCTCATCTTGTGCGGACGCTCTTCTACACAAGCGTCGTTCTTTACATTAATTATACTCTGTGTTGTTTGCAGTTAAAATGTGTGTGTATATATATATATATATATATATATACATATACATATATATATATATAATATAGACACAACCTTTGTTTTACTTACGCCCGAGTTTTTCATTCTGACGAAGGTCAAGCTTGTTGCTACACCTCAGACCTAGAGCTAAACGTGGAATCCGAACCACGCCCCACGACGGCCGGTCAGGAATTACAAAGTCCTCACTCGGATTCGATCTAACGACCTTGCGATCACCAGCAGCCCAGCGTCTTAACCACAAGGCTACCCAGGGTATCCATTCATCTACCGACCAATTTTTATTTTATGGAAAGATGAACAGCTGGGTTTACTGCGCGCCGACTGACGTCAACGGGAATCGAACCCGGGCCGGTGGATTCGTATTCAGCGATGCTAACCATTATACCACCGAAGCGCGGATGAAATATTGAAATACATTCGCAGAAGCCTTCTTATAAATCTTACTATAAAATAAGTGACGAAAGCCCACGTTTTAAAATGTCTTTTGAACCGCAGGTGCTTACGCATCGTACAAATTCATTACCGTTATAAACGTTGCTGGAAGTAATCACTTCCATGTTAAATTTGGTTCAAATCCACAAGTATATAAAAAGTTGTATTGTAGTAGCTGTTCACAGTGGCGGATTATCACTGAGGCTATTGAGGCTGAAACCTCAGGCTCCCATGCTTGAAGGGGCCCCAATGAACTGAGTTTCGATGATATAATTCGAGATTTCGCAAACTTCTTTGATTAAATATGACAGAGTACACAAACTGACAAATTCCCTTTTTTATTTTATGTTTTATAGGCCCTAAAGTAAAGTTTGTTTAATACTGTTCGGTTTTGGTAAACGGCAAAATACATTGTGTTAAGGTTCTTTTAAGTTTGTATCTCAATTAGCCTAAGCACCGTACATATAATTCGGGGAAATGTACTGTACTATGTACTGTACAATTTATGGTGGCCCAAAAAAATGAAATTTGAAAATATCTTTCTCCACAAGGCCATCCGTGTTCCATATCAAAATGTAAGAACTCATGCCAAAAATTAGACAGATCATACAATATTTAGAGGTCGCGACCAGTTCATATATTTTTAGGATTTGAAACAAAAATACAGTATCAATGTTTATTTCAAAATTTAAAATCAACAGCACAGAGCACATGTTATGCAAAAATATACTGGAACACATGTCAAAGCAGTTAATACGACTGCACTAAATCCTTGTATATCAAACAAACAACGTCACACCCGTTACTTTTTCTTTGTCAAAGCCAACTTCGTCGAAACTGGCAATCTTTTTCGGTGGCTGGCGACGAGTCGCAGAAGGTATTGTTTCTGGGTCTCGTCTTTCGTCAGCGCGGTATTGTAGGACTGAATAAGAGCGACTCCTCGTTCGGCACAGTCGTTGACGACCATGAGGAGCGTGCACTTAGCCTTAAGTAACTGGTAAATGGGGTCTATCAGCCAGAGGGAGGGAGGTTTTGACAAGAATGTCTTGGCTTCATCTTGTCCTTTCATGGAGAGTATATCGAATATCTTCAAAGACCGGCTCGTGATGTACGACGCCAATGAAGAACGATGATCGAACACAGTCCCGTCCAGACGTCTCAAGAGTGTTTGGTTTCAGGGACGTAAGAAGTTGTCAACCATAGCTGCTTTGGTGATCTCGTCGACGCGATCGTCGAAGAGGGCGAGAGGCGCGAGGTGCTCAGAGAAGTACCACAAATGGCGATAGAAGGCCTTAACAGCCGCCTCCCTGATGGCACGGTCAGGATATTCATGGAGGAGAGCAATTAGGTTTAAGTCGTTGAGGGTGGCCCTCTCTGGGAGAGGGGCCTCGTGCCAGTAGCGAGCGTAAATAAGAGAAACGAAGAGGCAAATCTTTGTGACGCCAGATGTCTCTTGGGCCGTCAACTTAATCTGGCTCCTGAAAAGGAAGATCTTCAGCGAGTATATTGCCTTAGCCATCCACCGCGCGTTGTGCATAGCGCCTGGCGCATGAAAGGACGGTTCTCCGTCGGAGGATCCCCCTAGGAATATATGACAGAGCTGAAGCAACTCTCCATAGTCATCCCGTGGGAGCTGGCTCTTGACTGCCTCAGAGTAAAATGACATCATCTCTCGTAGGCCATCCGGCATGCCAACGAAGAGCTCGTCTCCAGCAGAACGGAAATCAACTATATTAATATCAGGCCAGGTCTTCTGGAAGCGTTTGAAGATTCCCACTTCAGGCCCACCGGTTGGTGTCAGGGGTGACAGAAAATACGGCCGACAACATTACCTCGAACACGTGATGACGGCACGCGATCCAGATGAGCTCCTTGTCCAGAGCCTTCTCAATTAGGGTGCACGCGCCCATATTCAGCCCAGTATTGGTTGCCGTCGTGTCGAAGACTAGTCCGTGGATCATGGGTTTGAGGTTCCATTCCTCCAGCGTTTGGACACATGCATTGCACTGCTCCTCTCCCGTGCCGCGGCCGATCTTAGGGACGGCAAGAAGTTGCTCTGTTTCACCACCAGTCACCAAGATGGTGACGCGATCCACAAGCTTTTTATTGCCGGCGATGTCTGGAAGCAGTTTACCGTCCCAGTGGAGAAGCAGTGGGCTGTCCGGCGAGAAAACAGCCTGTTGAGTAGTTGCTACCACCTCACGAGTGGTGACCCGCGCTCGCTGAATGGTGTTCCGGGATAGCGCCACAGACTCCAGGCCATGACCGAGCGCTTGCGTGCCGGCTCCTACGACGAACATGGCAGCGCGGTCATGGAGTTTCACTCGGTCGAGCGCGGCGGCTACTTTCTTGGTCACATTGGTCTGCTTCGATTTCTTATTCCTTGGTTGATCTTGACTGGATGTTGACGGAGCTTGGAAATCATCTTCGGACTCCGTCGATGTGGAGGAGCTACAGATGTCAGCAATGGCGGAACTAGAGGGAACAGCCGTATTCGCCTGTTGGGCGCTCAACATGCTTTTTTCCTTTCGAGCACTGGCCTGATCACTCCTGAGGCGCTTGCGAGTCTCCTTGTTCGTCAAGGTCTTGTCGATCCCGGACATACTCGCGCTCGAAGGATCCTGCCGTTGCATCCGCAGGAACTGTTTGTCTTCTTCGTCCGTCATAATACTGAAGGCGTCTTTTCTTTTCGTGAGATGTCAAATAGTTTGGTGAGATTCTCCTTGAATTTTCTTTCCTTGATTCAGTACCCATCTTTCGGTTTCAATCGGGTTTTTTTCAACCCACAATATTCTTCATAGAGCTTCCGAAGCTTGCGCACGCCCGAGTCCACCCGCTGGGTCGGAATTCGTGCCTTGTCCCAGATTGTCAGCGCTCTGTCTATGGTGGCCTTAGCACTGTCACCGATTGTGGATCCCTTCAGGTGGTGAAACATGAAGTTTCTGAGAATAGCCCCGTTTGTTGGCAGGCCAGATCGACAAGATGTCCGGGTCAGGCTTACCCAGGAGCCAAACTTTCGGACTGCTCCTTGTCGTTGGCATGGTCTTGGCCCGTGGAATGGAAGATAAAATGGAAATTACAGTTAAAGAACCTATACATATGGTTTATGGTATATAAAACAAACAATTTTAACAATTTTAATAAACTTTTATAAATTTTAATTTTTTTTTTAATTTTTAACAATTTTAATAAACAATTCATTGTTCCAAATTGCTTATCAAGGTCAGTGCAGTAAATGAATGACAGAAAAATTAAGCATAGTGTCCGCCACTGGTGAAAAGTTTAACTTGCCTTATTGGTGTGATTCACTGCGCGGCGTAACCCAGATGGCAGGAACACAACAAAAACACGTTTACACCTGCCGAGACTTGGCGACCAACTGAGCTAGTGGGAAGAATGCATTGCTATCATATAGTGATTCTTTGGATATAGGTTTACAGTCTACAGTGGCGTTGCTCGGCAAATATTTATTGTAGAACATAATGGTGACCCAAAATTACTGAAATTACGAAATTTAGATATTTTTATCTTGAGGTCGCGACCTCAAAATATTGTCCGATCTTCCTGAGTTTTTGCATGAAGGCTTCTTTTGTGATATGGAACAGGAATAGCCTTGTGGAGAATAGCAATTCAAACTTTTATTTTTTCAGTTAATTTTTGGGCCACCTTACTGTACAATGTACATGTACATATATTGTTAATAAAAATCTCCCTTAAAAAAAATTAGCCTCAGGCCCCAAGTACAGTTAATCCGCCCCTGCCCACAGGTATATTAAGAAAAATTTTTGGATAGTAATCAGTGTGTGTTTTGAAAAAAGAATTATTTTTTAGCAAACGTACAAGTTGTTAAAATAGGATGAATAATTAAAAAAAACGTTACATATTCAAAAGAATGGGAATTTATGAAAAAAACACACGTCTTTAGATCTAAGTGTATTTTTAATCAAAAACAACGTTTGTAATTTGTAAGAGGAAGAGTATGTACCGAGCGGGGCCCCCATATTCTTCATTGCCCCGGGGCCCCGATGTGTCTTAATCCGACTCTGGCTGTTCATATAGACTTGCAGTAATCATAATGGAACCTTATTATTGTATAAGACTAGTAAACTATCATACATGGAGTTCATATTAATCGTTTATCTTTATGAACATAGGCATTACATTATAATTACCTGTATGTCAATGACTGCGCATTCAATTGTCCTTTAGATATATTAGCCCGTGGGCCAGAAGGGTTGATTGGTACCACTCGGGGGAACCAAATCTATCATACCAATGATGAAGGATGCTAAGTAGATGATAGTACTGCTTGCTGGACATTTCAAAAGAGTAGCTTTATTGTTTTATCAACATTTTAAGTTTGCGCCCAATATTAAAATATTAGGTGCCTGCGTTTGATGAAGATTTACACTAAAACGATACCAGATACAGATGTCCAGCAAGCATATTTGGAAACTACAAATTATAAGCTTTCCAAAAAGCATTGTTTCATCTGGTTCGCCTTAGTGGTACCGACTGGTCAAAATTTGGGGTCTGGCTCACGGACTATATATGTCTGTGTTATATGTTGTTGGACTCGGTTTTCCCCCCTCCACCCCACCTTCCCCCAGTTGGGGTACCTTGACTATCGCTGCGGCGTTGCTACATGTACGGAGTCACCTGTGAGGCGAGGAACATTACATATGCGGACAACTTCACAAATTACTTGGACCAGCTAGATATTTGACGTGGCATGAAATTTATTAGAGGTTTTCAAAGGATTAAGATAAGCCGTTTATGGGTATTTGCCGTCTTGCGATATGTCTAGACACACGTAGCCTCAGAGAAATGATTGTTATCAAGAATTGCTACATTCTCTGAGATTTATCAAAAAATAGCAAAAAAAATCTGGGAGTGATCCAAGTAATTTGAGCAGCCACTGTATATACCTCGTTAACCTCGTTTAGGTTCGCTTGGTGGAGGAGCAAGTTGCTTTCTTGCGCTCTCCACCGTACATAGCCAGGTACACCCGGCTCATCTGGTACCATCCTCAGCCAGGCATCTAGTCTTCTCTTGAAGACTTCAACTTTGACCCCTGTAACATTTAACATTTCTGAGGTCCTTTCGAAGCTGGTTAAAAAGTTTTGGCCCCCTGACAACCAAGCTCTATTCCTTCAGCGTTTAGGAGGTCCATTGTCGGGCCTTTAATTTGGGAACACTACACATTCTGCCTTTCCTATTTTCCAGCGTTCTTTGGATGGTAATTGGGTTTAGTTTGGGGTTTTGTACCAGTTTTTCGATCATTTTCCATATGTAGATTATGGAGTACCTCTCTTTTCTTCTTTTCAGAGAGTACATATTTAGTTTACGTAGTCTTTCCCAGTAGTTGAGGTCTTTGCAGCCATCAATCTTGACTGTGAAATGTCTCTGCGTTTTTCTAGTTTATTAATTTCTTTTTTTTTATATGGAGACGTCAAAACTGAGCAGTATTCAAGTTTTGGTATGATCAGTGTTCCTAGAAGGGAAATCATTACTGTTTTGTCTCTCCTTTAAAACGTTCTTTGTTCGCAACTCTTTTTGCTTTGTTTATCGCTATCTGATTTTGTGTTTCGAATTTGGCATCATCGGTCATTATAACTTCAAAGTCGGTCGCTTTCGTGCTTCTCTGAATTTCCTGTCTATCTGGAGCATCATATGTTGTCTGTTTAAGTTCCTCATTTCTACCATATCTCAAGAGCTGAAATTTCTTGGTGTTAAATGTCATATTGTTGTCTTTCGACCATTTGTATATTTTGTTCGTGTCCCTCTGCAGGGCCTCCACTTCATTTGCATCGCTAATTTTTCTACTGATCTTTGTATCGTCCGCAAAGGATGTTACTATACTGTTGCTGTTTACTCCACTGTCTATGTCTGTTAGCATGATAATGAACAGGGGTGGAGCCAGTATTGTACCCTGTGGTACTGAGCTACGTACTTCCGATTCTGATGAAGATACACCTTGAATTTTGACGACCTGTAGATGTTCTCTGAGAAAGTTGTAGATCCATTTTCCCACTTTGCCTGTTATTCCCATATGTTTCTTTTTATGTGCCATTATACCATGATCGCATTTGTCGAAAGCTTTAGCAAAATTTGTGTATATGACATCATAGTTTTCAGCGCCTTCAAGTGCATCTAGGATATTGTTATAGTGCTCTATAAGTTGTGATAGGCATGATCTTCCTGATCGGAATCCCTGCTGATTTTCGTTTAAGCTTTCCAGTGTCTCCATGAAGTCATATTTTCTCGCTGACTATTCTTTCAAATATTTTGGTGAGGTGGGACGTCAATGACCCTGCCTATAGTCTTTGCTTGAGATCTATCCCCTCCTTTATATAATGGGACAATATTCGCTCTTTTCAAGATACTCGGTGTTTCCCCAGTGTCTAGGGATCTTCTCCATATCCAGTATAAGGGTGTAGCTATTTCATTTTTACAGTTTTTAATTGATAGTGCGTTCTATTTGTCCGGACCTGCAGCTGAATATGATTTTACTTGGTCCTATAGCTCTCGCTACATCTTCTGGGGTAAAATCAAAGTCTGTTATACATTCTTCTTGCAATTTTTCTTCGAAGAATGCATCTGTGTCAGATATCGCTTTGTCACTTTTTGGGGTACTGAAGACCGATTCATACTGTGCTCTCAATGTTTCAGATATTTCTTTTGGCTCATCTGTTAGTTCATTATTGCCTTTCCTTAAGGGCCCGATGATTTCGCGAGTTTTTGTTTTCCCTTTCGTATAGCTATAGAAGTATTTTTTATTTTACTATATTGCTTTTATCGCCTTTTCCTCTTCCCTCTCTGTATGGCCCTTAATCAGGGTTTGTACCGTATTTTACGCCTCATAAGACGCTACTTTTTTCCTGAAAAACGTCTCCAAAAATCACTTCAGGGCTTATATGTTATTACTTTGTTTAATGTTCTTTTAATAAAGTTATGAGAATATATTTTTTGTCAGGCTGATAAATCTTCGAAATATTTTTTTCCTAAATATTCTTTGCTAAATATAGGGTGCGTCTTACCACTTGTAGCGTCTTATGAGGCGTAAAATACGGTATTTCCCTATCGATACGCTTCAGTTTTTCTTGTATCACTTTCCAGGCATTGTTGTCTCCGTAATTAACTAACTTCGCTGCTACTCTCTTTCTTTTGAGGAATATTCTTCTCTTTTGCCTTTCTAGCCAGTTCCTCTTTCCTTTTGGCTGTGATTTCGGAGCATATTTTTCTAAAATTCTCAGCGTCTTTTCTTCCAAGGTTGTTAGCATTTCCTCAGTTGTTTTATTTTCTAAAACTGTTCTCCACTCTATTTGGGCCATGTGTGATCTAATTTCTTTCCAATTTATAGTCTTGGAGTTTAAGTTAAAAGCCCAGATTTGCTTTTCCCTTCCGTATGTGTAGTGTCTTTTAATGTTATCGCCATATTTGTTGATAACGTGATTATGTTGTGGTCTGAGATAATATTATAGTTGGGTTTATTTTTATATCAGCAATCAAGTTCGCGTTATTCGTGAATACCAGATCTAGGCAGTTATTTTTTTTGGTATTTTCTGTTATCTCTTGTGTCAGCATAAACTCGTTTGTGAGAACCATCAGCATTTTTCCTCTCTTGTGCCCCCTTATCTTGCTATATAAATATATTTCTACCCACCTTTTTGCATTTTATAAATGGGAAATTCAAATCGCCGCAGAGTATTATATTAGGGGATGGAGAGTTTACGGACTTCATAAGGGTTCTGATATCATGAATGGCATCCGAAAAATTTTCAATTGGAGAGTTTGGAGGTCTATAGATGACTATCAGTATCACGTTTAGTTTATGTATTTTCACTGCAAGGGTTTTCGCGAAGCTGTTGGATTTACTTATTACCGTCTCTGTCATATGCCTCTCATGTATGTAAATAGCACAGCCACCTTTATGGCTCGCTGTTCTATCCGCTCTTAGTGAGTTGAATCCATCGATATGCAATTCTTTCTTGTCAATACAGTGTTCGCAGTTTTCGTAGTTTCCTTGGCAATCTTTAAGACGTGTTTCTGTGAGGCATGCGATGTCCGCCTTTGTTTCGTTCATAAAACCTTTCAGGTACGAAACTTTCTTTAGTGAGTTGCTCGGTTTTATATATAAACCTATAACTACATGCATTTCAGAATAATTGTAAAGATTCAGGCGACGCTGCAGATGAGGAATCAAGTGACACGACAGATGTATCAATAAGCAATCATTCGGGCTCATCCATACAATCATCACTGGCAAGGAAGCCAAAGAAGATGAAGAAGGAAAATAAAAGCGATACAGTTATAGATTTGGTCGCCCGAAGACTGGGCACTCAAGAAGGAAAATTTGACAATTTTTGCCAAATATATTACCAATGAATTAAAAGAGCTGCCAAAACAAACCTCGACATTAGCTATGAAATTAATTAGTGACGTAATTTTGCAGCAAAAGTAGGTAATTTAAACAATCATT
Organism: Bathynomus jamesi; assembly: GCA_023014485.1. Lineage (NCBI taxonomy): Eukaryota > Metazoa > Arthropoda > Malacostraca > Isopoda > Cirolanidae > Bathynomus > Bathynomus jamesi. The sequence continues at coordinate 786,747 of JAJOZX010001291.1, forward strand.
CAAAAATAGTACATAATGATCCAAACCCGCACCATTCCAGGATTATCCCTTCAAGCACTCCCACCCCTGTATTCCCTCCACAGGTACATGCAACTGCATCAAGCTCTGAAGAAGAGAGTTTGTATCAGTATTGTGTGCACTTTTCTGGAAATAGTTTTGTTAACTTATTCTCAAATATACTAAATGACATAAATATACTATATTTTCTTTTATTTATTTAAACTTACCTTTAAATTTTCCTTTCTGAAAACTTCACAAATAGATTCCCACGTTTCTGCAACAATAAACCCAAGGGCCTGCGGTGAGATTGCGGTTGAAAATTTTATATCTTCGTAAGATCTTCTAGTAGCTACCAATCGCAGCGTAGCACTCTAGCGCTCGTGCGGGGTAATTGCATCTCTCATTACCGTATCTTGTCGTTTAATTAATGGAGTAACTAACGACAAAAGTTCTAAGTATGTACGTGTAGCTCCATCCATGCTTAAGTAATTAAACCAATCTTCAGGCTCTAATTTCAATTCCCTTAATAAATTAGTGTGAGAAAATTTGCTTCTTTATAATAATCAGTTTTTTGTCCATTTCGATTTCTTTTTCTTTTTTTGACTGTTAAAGCAATTGCAACTGCAACTAAATTTAACGAGTTCGAATCTAGGGACATGTTAACACAACAGCAAAATGGAAACTGACAAAACACTCGTGTAAGATGTTAATGTGTGTGGGATTTTGCGCGTTCGAGTTTCACGTCAAGTCTAACATTGAACATGGAACAGGGATGAAATAATTGAGCGTGTATGGCCGGCTTATCGGCTTGTATTTCATCATCACTACCAGTGCCGACTTGGTTTTGGGCCCAATCAATGATTAAGAAATACATACACTAAACAAAAAACCATAAAGATTTGTTAGGTTTAGGTTTCAATTGGCACAAAAAGTTTCAGTTTGTTAAAAAATATAAAACTCTGCTATAAACAATAAAGATGAAACGTGAAACGGCTGAAAACCGTAAATAAAAACTGAAATTTTAGGTTTAACGCTGGCAAGGCGTTCTTATTTCCCAAGCTTTTTCTCGATCGCTTCTACAGCGCGTAAAAGTTCTTTGTCGGAGAGTTCACCATCGTTAACCATGAATGTTGGATCACGTCTGTAATTAGAAAAGTTTCCACCGATACAGAATGCTCACATTAATCGTAAAAGGCTTCAAAATTATTTTAACAGAAATTCAGGATGTAATCAAAAAATGCAACTGAAACAGCTGTAAATTGCTGAATGCACAATTAAATTTATTTTAACTCGCGCTGTTCATGAACATAGTGTGATTCCAAGTCGTTAAATTTGGTCTTACTACCCTTCACCGATTCCGACATTTCAAAAGATGTGTGGCTAAAGTGCAAGACGAAAGTTTGAAATATTTTTTGCAAATATCTGTCACACGGTCACAGGCAGCCTTCGAGGAGATTTACCAGCTAAGAAATAGGGACTAGACCTGAACAGTGAAGCATGCGCTTATACAGACATATTCTAATTACCGCCCTCCAACATGTTGACTAGCTGGTTGGAACTTTATCAGAGTTATTTCAACTATTATTAGTTAGAATATATATATATATATATATATATATATATATATATATAGTGTGTGTGTGTGTGTGTGTGTAAAAATGAACAAAGAATAATTCCTACATCCATATAATTCTTATATTCATTCATATAATTCTTATGTTCATTCGTATACTTCGTATATTTATATAAGCCTTATATTCTTATTCATATATTCATTTTTGTAGACTTAGCTTAATAATGTAATCTTGTTCATTTCGTGTATACATTCTCTCTTCGTTGTAAAGGATGAAGTCATGCTTAACGTTCAATTTTTAATCTTAAGCCTTTCATTTTTGCTCATGTGCATGTTTGTTTGTAATTCGTGATGGGAAGGCTTATTTCAATTTCAATTTTTAGTTACCTCGGCAGATCATGATAACATCAGATCTGTCAATATGCGGTTTAAAATAAAAATATGGCTTCCTCTCGCTTAGCAGTCTAGACATTGATACAGCAAAAATATTTTTGTCTTTAAATGCTTTGCAAAGTAAATCAGCCTATTGAGAATAAAAACAAAAACAGATCAGTATTAAATAATAATGATGTCATTAAAAAAAATTCAATATAAAAGCCCATAAAATTTCTCCAATGTTCATTCTGATCTGACTGATCTAACTTAGTGGCTGAGTATTACCTGTAACATTTTAGCAGTAAATTATAGTCAGAGAAAATCTTTGTCTTCTCCTTCGAGCCTTGCTCCCTTCAGAGAACTTAGTCTTAAATAGAGAAAAATAATTTCCCGATACGTTATAAGAAGAATCGGGGAACCTTCAGAGAATTTAGTAAGCCTCACAGAATCCTCCGATCCACTACAAGAAGAAATCTGAGAGTAGTATAAATGAAACTTCTGCGATTTCCTATAGGGTACCAGATTAACAAATCCGTTGCTGCTACCTAACCAGAACCCCCGTCAACTTCGAACCGCCCAAGGCCATAGACAGAGGGGTTAAAATATATGCATATATCTATATATATATATATATATATATATATATATATATATATATATTAAATAAAAAGTTCCGCCCGATTTTGGGTGAATTGTGGAAACCCAAATTCTTGCGGAACTTTTTATTCACCATGTAGGCTATATATATATATATATATATATATATGTATGTGTGTGTGTGTGTGTGTGTGTGTGTGTGTCACCGTTCAAAGCGAACATTGTTTTCTTTGCCAATTGAGCTCAGAGCAGAAAATGGGATTATATTATATATCTATATTTGTGTGGTGTATAGATAGATAGACAGATAGATAGATAGATAGATCGATAGATAGATTTACATTTCAAAAGATTTATAACCTTGGTTTTTCTTCCGCCGAATTGTTCATTCTGACGAAAGTCAAGCTTGTTACCCCATCTTTTATATATATATATATATATATATATATATATATATATATATACACCTCGTTCCTCGTTAACCTCGTTGATGTTCCGTGTGTTGGTCTCTCTTCACACGAAGGTGAAGCTAGTGGCCCTGCCTCTAGCCCTGGCTTGGTGGAGGAGCGAGTTGCTTTCTTGTACTCTCCATTGCACATAGCCAGGTACACCCGGCTCATCTGGTACTGTCCTCAGCCAGGCATCTAATCTTCTTTTGAAGACTTCAACTTTGACCCCTGTAACGTTTCTGAGGTCCCTTCGAAGCTGGTGAAAAAGTCTTTGCCCCCTGACAACCAAACTATTTTCCTTCAATGTTTAAGAGGTTCCTTTTCGGACCTTCAATTTGGGAACGCTACACATTCTGCCTTTTAGTCCTGGGCCTTTTGTCCCCAAAATGGGTTCTGTGTGCATTGAATGTTAATTTTTCCAAACATATACCATTCGAAAGTACATTTGAGATGATTTAAGTCATGTTGGGAATTTTTATTTCAATCATTAGTGCCTCACATTGATCAACAAACAAAATGGCCGGCACCTAAATAACAGCATCATGTATTTTCCATTTTCTTCTAGTGAATGGAATTTTGTTTACCTGTATGATTTTGAATAGTGGTTTGTGATAACTAGCAACATGTTCAACCAATTCCTTTGGTATATCAATGCACGTGAAGCATTATAAATTCAAAATGGTGGTTATTTTGGATTAAAAATGTACCTTTTGCCGTTTTTGTATATTTCGGTTGTTTTTCAGGTATAAAAGCACATGATTATGGTTACATTGTTAATTAAGTGAAACCTATAAATGTTTACATTAATTATGAGGATATTATGTTACTCATACGTTATAGAAATATTTTTTTACAGTGTCAGATACCAATGGCAGTAACGGTTTTTTCTTTCTGTTTCAGGTTGTTGTGCCATAGCTTTGTAGACTTCAAGTGAAACTACCACAATGGAACACCTGGCAACTGAAATTCCACCCAAAAGAGCAAGATTAAACATTGACAACATCAAGTGCCTTATCTGTCATGAAGAGAAAGGAGGGCCACTAGTGACCAACCCATCTTCTAACTCCTATGAAAAGATAATTCAATATGTTACAAATAGGGCAGAATATGGAGATTAGCCATGTTCAAGAGTCTATTCCCGCCTTAAAGGCATGACCTCAGTCTAATTACAGGAAAGCAATGCCGTCTGGCATAGAGACTGTTGTGCAAGAACATGCCACATGAAAATGCTAGAAGCTGCCAAGAAGCGGCTTGAAAAACCTATGCAGGTAGTGATGAATCCATCATACAACAAATGCCTAGGGCATCCAGCGAAACCAACAAAATCTTCCTCATACTTACTGTAGGTACACCCAATGAGGATCGTCCCACTAAAGCGTATATAAGATCATCATCAACCCCCTACTCAAAGTCCTTGTATTTCTTCTGCCGAAGAGCTGACTCAAGAGATAGACTGCACTAAGTGTCTACATTTAATGCAGGAGGAAAATTTAAGAATGCAGTGAATATATCTGGATCAGATGCTCTAAAGGTTAGGTTGAGCACAGCTCTTGATCCAAAAGATGCACAGGCCATTGATGTGAAATACCGTCTGAAATGTTGAGTAGTAAATGTAGAGCGTGCCACTTCAAGGGAAGACAGATCATCAACAGAAGGCCCACGTAAGCACTCAGAACATTCGACAGAAAACCAGAAGGCAATCCCTGCTGATATTGAATTCTTTAGCCTTGTAGGGACTCTTTTATAAGACGGATTAGTTCTTCAAATGGCAGATTTACAGCAAACATACACCTGTAACAGAAGTGTCAATGGCATTGTTAATGCTTTCATTGACAGGAGGGCACTGAAGAACAGAATAAAAGTGCACTTCAGTGATGTCACCTTCGGAAAACCTTTTCACAGAAATGAATCAGAGAGGGTCTTTTTGAAAGCTTCAGGGGATGCTGCCATAGAACAAATGATGAAAGCAACAGAAACAAATAACATGAACATAATTTTCAAGAGTGCCAACATTTTACGCTCAACAATTGCAAGCAAATGTTCTGAAGGATGGTCTTTTCAAGAAAGTCTTTTAGGAAGTGATGATAATGTATTCTTTTTTAAGATGGCTTTTGGTTGGGCCGAAGAACTGTGTTTGAAAACAAGGTTTGTGATGAGAGAATTCACAAAGAGGTTGTTATCATTTCTGATGTGATCATGCAAGCATATAAGTCTGACAGGCAAGTCAGTCACAACCCGAAAACATGCCACACAACGCTCGGTTCACAAAGAAAATGGCCACTACAACTTGGTATCGGCATAGCAGTTCACCAGTCAACGCGCAGCAGACAGCTTGTAGATTTACTACACTCCTTTGGAGGACTGAGTGTGGACTACTTCAGGATTCTACGCCTTGAGACTCAGCTTGCCACAGAAATATGTGCCTAGTATACAACTGATGGCTTGTACATCTCATCAGGGCTTGTAAAAGGACGGTTCATATTCTTTGCAATTGACAATTCAGACTTCAACGAAGATACACACGATGGTAAGCATGCATCCCATGCAACAGCCACAGCAGTCCTTCAACAAAGGCTCCAAGATGTCAAAATGCCAGCTGTCATTCCCTTTCCGACAACCAGCAAAGCATTTCACCCCCCCAGTAGATCAACCACTTGTGTATTGCTCCTTTTCTACTAGAGAAAAACCCAAGTCCCCAACGTATGAAACCTTCGTGGTAGGTGAGGACAAGAACCTTCTATTACACCACAAAGAAGAGGATATAGCATGGCTTTTGTCTAAAACCATAGTTACTGAATCAACTAATGATCAGTATGCAAACTCAGATATGAACCAAGTACATGTACCTCCATGGGCAGCTTATCATTCCTTGATAAATCAGAGCCAACCTTTAACCAGAGTTTGTGTTTTATACTTCTGATGGTACCTGCTTCTAACTGGTCCACCCTTCTAACCGTTCTCAAACATGTCCAGGGTCAACACTGCTGTAATAGGACCTGGACGAAGGACAGTCATCACACTTGATATGCAGTTATATGAAAAAGATAAGCAGCTTGAGACGTCCAGGGAAGACTGCAGAGGCACATGGGTGGTACGCATAGGAGAGCTTCACAGAGTGATGGCGGCAGTGAGGGCAGCAGGCAGCCTCATAGAAGGAAGTAGCCTGGATGATGCATGGATAGAGGCTAAAATCTTTGGACCATCAACTGTTCGGCAGATATTAGAGTGCAGACACTACAAGAGAGCGGTCAGTACCCATGCCATCACCCTGCTGGCATTGTTCTCCCTCTATGAGGATGCTTTCTTCAAGGTTCCTCAAGATTTGTACCTAGATCTCAAGCAACTGGCATTCTCAGTAAATGATGCATGTCATGAAGGTTCAAATGAAACTCTTGAGGTTCACAACAAGATGTATGAGAAGATAAGAGACAGCATCACATGTCTCATGGATGAGTTCAATAAAAAGAACACAGCAAGGCCAATGTTCAAGGTATTTCATGATTACATGGAACTTGTACTGACAACACTCAGCTTCATCAAAGCAACGAGTCAAGGTAATTGGGACCTTCATCTAGCTGCTCTAGAAAGTCTGACAAAGTACTTCTTTGCTCTTGACAAACTCAAGTACGCCAGGTTGGTCCCTCTGTATCTCTCTGAGATGAAAACAACATTGGAAGAAACTGACCAAGATATGTGGAGGGAGTTCAAGAGAGGAAATTTCGTGGTAAACAAAAAATGAAGTTCCCTTTTGTGCCATTGGCCCAGACCATGGCAAAGAACATGAGAATCGGTGGATGAAGGTTTCTGGTGGGCTGATTGGCATCACCTTCAATGAAAGTGCACGGACAAGATTGTTCTTTACGGTCCCAGAGCTAGCTCGCTTGGCAGAAGCTTCAAGCTTGGGAGCTTCATAGAAAGTAAGTAGGCAACTACATCATGAGCTGTCACAAAGTCTCAATGAACGACAGGTAAAGCAGGTGAAAAAGCTAAAATTGAGGTCAGGTCCTTCCAAAATCCATTCACGTTTGAAGGAGAAGAGCTTACAAACCTCATACAGTTATGCCAAGCAAAGTAGTGAACGATCTGTGCAATCAGACACATTTGGTTCAAAAGGCTTACTAGAATTTTGTACAGGATAGAATCTCCTCTGGGAAGGTGAACCTATGGGCTCCCATGAAGAAAATGAAATTGGACACCTGGAAAGCTACAACCAAATCAGCACCCCACAAAGTAGGATCCAAAGTCATTGAGTTCAAGGATGAGCGTGCACTCTTTGCTCGGTGTCTTATTGTTGCAAGGTCCAGACCAGAAATTGATGTAAAGGCAACTGTTGGAAGATTGGAAGATTCGACAGCAAGGGAGATCTGCTTCCTACACTGGGCAAAAGTAAGCTTATGACTGCTCTTGAATCAGATAGTAATGCTGATGAAGACCTAACACCAACTACAAATGAAGACTCGGGGGTCACACCTGTACAGTAACTGATGGAATGGCAGTTGTTCATGAATTGGGAAAATCATCATACGTTCAGACCTGTTCTGATCTTGCAAAATGCTTCTGTTCGAAGCTGTACCAGAAAGCTTCAGATTATGAGGAGATACACCTTGTATTTGGTCGCTATGATCTTCCTATTTCATTGAAACAGGCAACCAGAAAAAGATGCATTGGTACACAGAAATCTGTCTGCTACAAGGTTTCTGATAATACACCATTGGCTAAGGTGACAATGAAACAGTTCCTGTCTCACACAAGCACAAAAGACCAGCTCACCTCACACCTGGCACAAAAGGTCATACAGGAATATCAACCTTCACCCAAGACAGTCATTGTTTCCCACAAGCAGTCAGTGCTATCCAATGGGATGGAAATACATCACCTAGACCAATTTTACATGCGAAGTATGCTGTAGGCATAGGAGCAACCAAGCTGGATATACAGTCACCTGACACAGACATTCTTGTGCTTTGTACCAGAAGATTCCCTGATCCCATATCTGATACAAACTTCATCATTGGTACAGGACATTCCAGGCGTACCATTAGTGTGAAGAAAATCTATGAAAGACTTGGTGATAGAAATGGTTCAGCACGGCCTGGTTTTCATGCCTTCTCAGGATCAGATCAGACGAGACGATTTGCTAGCAAGGACAAGCTTACCTGCTGGAAAACCTTTAAGGCTGTTTCTGAAACCGTAAAAGATGCCTTTGCTTAGCTTGGAAAGGACATGGTACCATCTACTGAAATTGAAAAAACTTTGGAAGAATATGTGCGTCAGCTGTATGAACCAGGAACTGCTCACAAGGATGTTGCTGAGCTGCGCTCGCTGGAAGCTATTCTGCATAAACCAGGCAGGAGGAGAGAAACTTCCTCTAAAAAAGGGAGCTCTTCATCAGATGGTCCTTAGCGCACATTATCAAGCCATGACTTTGGAAGCAGATACTGTGGCAAAGCCAAATCTGCCACAACTAACAAACTATGGATGGAATATTGAGGAGAACATCACATCTGTGCCCACATCACAACTTCCCGCTCCTCAAGCAATAATCGAACTGATACAATGCCAGTGTTACAAATCCCAGTGTGAAAAGAGGTGCTCATGCAGACAGCACAAGCTGTACTGTACAGAAATGTGCAAGTGTGAGGCAGATGACAATGTTTGCCAAAACACTATTGAAAATAACCTATCATGTAGTCTTCATGATACGAGTGTTAGCGATGACGATGATGTCTCTCAAGTGATATAGTTTAAATGTTAAAGGCAGATATAAAATATAGAATATAATAAAGAAATATAACATAAATGGTTAATTTTTTTTTATGCAGGAAGGAGGGGTCAAGGGCAAATGCCCGCAAAAGCGCCCCTCCCATAGAAGAAGAAGAGAGCCAAAATCAAGGTCTGGGGTTTACGAGATGCCAAGACACTCTGCGTTTGAAAGACGGGAGGTCATAGACAGAAAGAAAGATGGAATGAGGAAGAATGTTCCAGAGTTCACCAGTTGAGTAGATGAAAGACTGAAAATACCGATTAATCCTTGCATTAGATAGATGGACAGAATAGGAATGAGAAAGTGTAGAAAGTCTGGTACTTCGTGCTCTCCTTAAAGGAGGAGGCATGCATTTAGAGAGTTCAGAAGAGCAATGTCCGTTATAATAGGGATAGTAAAGAGAGAGTGAGGCAACAGTGTGGCGAAGAGAGAGAGATTGAAGACAATCAGTAAGAGGCGAGGAATTGATGAGACGAAAAACCTTTGACTCCACCCGCTCAAGTACGGCTGTGTGGGTTGAACCACCCCACACATGAGAGGCATACTCCATACAGGTAGTGGCGGATTATCACTGAGGCTATTCAGGCTGAAGCCTCAGGTTACCATGCTTGAGGCCCCCCCCACCAATAGGGCGGGTCATACTATGCATTTTTTTTAAATCAATGGAGAGGGGTGTTCAAATGACATATTTTGGTGTATAGAACACAATTCTGAGGAAAATATTTAATTCTGATAACCCTAACCTACATCATTTTGCAGTTGATTATTATTAAATTGTTGATTATTTTACTATTGTAGTGACCCCAGAATATGTCTTCTCACGTTTTCTATCATGGCTGCTCACGTTATCTCTCATAGAGCATCTGGAATTGGAGAGAAGTGGTGATGAAGATGAGTTTGTTCCTGAACTTCAGCTCTTCGCTCAAACTGACCCTGAGACAGCAGCTTCGGCAAAGGTACAGAAAAACTATGATGAGATTCAAAACATTGCCCTTGCTAATGTAAGGTATGGCATAGGGCTGAGGCCAACTGCAGCGATAGCAACAGCAGCTCTGATTGACGCAGGAATCATCACAGAAGACAATACAAGTAAAGTGATTGATAAGAGCAAGGTCAAGAGAGCACAGGAGAAGTTGATGAGAGAGCTGGGGGAACAGTTCGAGAAGAAGTGCAGGGAGGAGGGGGGGGGATCTCTTGCATCCTCTTTGATAGGCGGATTGACCTGACCAATGTGATGATGGAAGCTGATGGCAGTGACCAATCTTTTCCCGCAAAGATCAAGGAAGAACACTATAGTGTTGTTAGTGAGCCTGGTAGCTACTATCTGTTCCACTTTACCCCAGAGAAAGCAACTAAAGAGGAGTCACATGCGGAGAAGATTGCTAAGGTCCTGTTTGCCTGGCTGAAAGAGAGGGGTTATGCTAAGACCTTGTTGGCCATTGGAGGAGACTCAACAAATGTCAACACTGGTGTGAAAGCTGGAGTAATGCGGAAGCTGGAGGTGCACCTGGGGAGAAAGCTGGTCTGGTTGGTGTGCAACCTGCACACTGTTGAACTTCCCCTGCGCCATCTCATTGTTGACCTTCATGGCCCTACTCTGTCCGACAAAACATTATCCGGGCCAATAGGAAAGCTCCTTGATTCTGTTACAGACTTTGATATCAATCCAAACTTCACCCGAATCTCTGTTGGCCCTCCACTGATCAATAGGGTTGCCCACTTTTCAATTTTTTTGAAAAGTATAGGTGATCGTGGTTTTTCCCATTATTTGGCACTATACTAGCACATTGGTACCATTTTTACAAAAATTGATCAATATTTAGGGGTCTCGCATCGACCTTGAAATTACTAGTTTTTTTTAAAAATGCGTACTTTTTAACTTTTTACTGAATCAAGATAAATCATTAAGTAGGGATGTTTTCTGAATCCTCTTGATGAGAGAAGTCGTTTGGTGTGCCTGCCAATGTCATACGACTAACGGTTTAAAGGTTGTGCCTGTATACAGGTAATACCAATGTGCTAGTATAGTGCCAAATAATGGGAAAAACCACGATCACCTATACGTTTCAAAAAAATGAGTCACCATACCCGGGCGGAATGTATAATGTATATAGGTAATTAGAAAATGCACTATGCCTCTGCCTGGTACCTAACCTATTTCTTTTTTTGCAGATCATAACATTTTGAAATTCTGTCTGAGTTCCTCATCCTTTGTCATGGACAAATCGATGGCAACCATAACTGGAAGAACTCTTGAAGCTACAAATAGAGTCATCAAAAGGAAAGGCGAAAATAACATCGCTACCTTCTCTAAGATCGGCCTCGGAAATTTTTTTAGTTGGCCAACCGTCGTCCTCCATCAGTGGTAGCAAATTGCCAACAACACGGCAGGTTTTGCAATAATTCTTCAGTGTTATCCAGTACACTGCTAACAGGAAAGACGCATTCAAAGAAACCGTAAACAACGTCTTAAAGTTTTGGAACATGGCCCGCATTAAAACAATCACAAAGCTCAACTGCGAACGGAAGCTAGAGGCATTGTGGAAAGAGTGGCACTTACTCCAAAAGAGCAGAAAACGAGAAACTGACGCCGGAGGAAAACGGCAGAAGTTTTCGGACAGTGTGGACAAGCTGTGGGATATCGGAGCATCTGAAGCTGTCGAAGATATAAAGAAGAATCGACTGCTGTCCGACAAGGACAAGAAAGAAGACATTGACTTCTACCTCGATCAACGTGGTCCTCGGGTGGCAACGATGAGCGGGAACGATAAAGTTTTCGCTGTAAAAAGAAAGCTACAGGAAGGAAGAAAACGTCCTCGCTAGGAGCCGCAAACCTCAAAGTGTGGATACGAAACCGGAGATGAGGCCATGGAGAATGATGCCACTGGCATGTCAGGAGAGTCGGAGACAGAACTAACGTTCCCCCTGCCGAAAGAGCCAAGTGTATCTGTCAATCTTCCTCGCCGCATCCTTAATGCACCTGCTGTCATGGAAGTGGCTGATCGTTTCCGCATGTCGAATAATCAGGTGCGTATTGTGTATACTATACACAATACGCACCTGATTATTAGTCGTATGACATTGGCAGGCACACCAAACGACTTCTCTCACCAAGAGGATTCAGAAAACATCCCTACTTAATGATTTATCTTGATTCAGTAAAAAGTTAAAAAGTACACATTTAAAAAAAAAACTAGTAATTTCAAGGTCAATGCGAGACCCCTAAATATTGATCAATTTTTGTAAAAATGGTACCAATGTGCTAGTACAGTGCCACATAATGGGAAAAACCACGATCACCTATACTTTTCAAAAAAAAATTAAAAGTGGGCCACCCTACTGATCAAGTTTCCTGACAAGGTCATTCAAGATCTCTCAACTGATCAATACTATGGCTATAAAATTGTCTGTGCAGTCATGGATGGAGTACTTCCTGCAGGGCTGGCTCTGTTAGAGATAGGACCAGTAAACCACAGCCGCTGGCTCACCACAGCGAACAGACTTCTCAGGCTCTGGGTGTCAAAGCACGGACTTAAAGGAAAGAACCTGAAGATTCTGCAATTCATTGTGGAATTCATCATTGGAGTGTATTACCCATGTTGGTTCAACGTGAAGGTCAAGCACTCCTGGATCGAAGGGCCTAGGCACATCCTCTTTCAGCTGGACTGCCTCAAGTCCCAGAGAAAGGAGGTGCTGGATATTGTGATGCCAACTGTGAGAAGATCTGCTTGGTATGCCCACAGTGAAGTCATCCTCCAAACACTACTCTGCTCTGAGGATCAGAAGGAGAGGATTGAAGGTGGTGGAGAGAATCCTGGCCATCAGGGGAGAGGGGGACCCGGACACTCAGCTGGGGGACTCCTCTGTTAGGAGCAGAAGGACACCTGACATCAATTGTGATGCTTCCAGCATCGGTGACTTGATCAGTTGGTCAGAAGGTGTGTCAGAGCCACCTCTCACCTGCTCTCTAAGCACCTCAGAGGCGCATGGAGGTGCGCAACTGGCCTTGCCACACACAAAGCATTGAGAGGGTTGTTAAAATGGTGACTGAGGCTTCTGCTAAGTACTTCTCACAGGAAAAGAGGGATGGAGGGATCAGGGCTCAGGAGACCAGCAGGAAGCTGATGTCCAAGTCTGAGTCAAAGCAGGATTTGCGCAACCTGGCAAAGTTCAAGATGTCAGGAGAATGATCTCTGTAATTATATCCAGTGATATACATGCAGTTCACCTATTAATAAATATATGTAAAGTTGATCTGGCCATGTCAATATAAATGATTTACCTTATATCTTTTAATATATTATAAAGGGGTTCAAAAGGGTAAAATTGGCAATTTAGAAATACAAAATGATGTAGGTTAGAGTTATCCTATCCAAACAAGAAGCTCATATTTGAATTCCCCATGTAAAAACACATAATTTAGACACCCCTGATGGTAGGATTTCCTTCAGATTCATGTTGTCACCTGAGTACGACCCCCCCCCCCCCCCCCCCCAATGAACTGAGTTTCGCTGATATATTTCGAGATTTCGCAAACTTCTTTGATTAAATATGACAGAGTACACAAACTGACAAATTCCCTGTTTTATTTTGTTTTATAGGCCCTAAAGTAAAGTTTGTTTAGTACTGTTTGGTTTTGGCAAACGGCAAAATACACTGTGTTAAGGTTCTTTTAAGTTTGTTTCTCAATTAGCCTGAGCACCGTACATATAATTCGTGTAAATTTACTATGTACTGTACATGTACATGTATTGTTAATAAAAAGCTATAGAAAAGGGCCCCCATATTCTTCATTACCCCGGGGCCCCGAGGTGCCTTAATCCGCCTCTGCATACAGGGGCGAACAAGACCCCTGTTCAGAGACAGCAAATGAATGGGGGTGAAAAAACCACGGAGGAGGTACAGCACACCTAACCCCTTAGAAGCTGCTTTAGAAAGAGAGTATACAGTATGTGATCTTTCCATGAAAGTTCACGAGAAAAGGAAACGTCTCCGTCTTTGGCCTTGGTTGGTTCGAAGTCGACGGTGGTTCTGGTTAGATGGCAGTAACGGATTTGTTACTCGCAGTAATTTCTTCTATACTATTCTCTGAGTTCTTCTTATAGTGGATCGGAGGACTCTGTAGAGCTTTCTGAAGGTTCTCCGATTCTTCTTGTAACGTATCGGGAGATTTAATGACTAAGTTCTCTGAAGAGAGCAAGGCTCAAAGGAAAGGATAAAGACAGATTTTTCTTACTGTAATTTACTGCTAAAATGTATAGGTAGTGCTCAGTCTCTAAGTCTAATTCTGAATAATAATTTGAAAATTTACCTGGGCTTATACCGGGTGTCCGAGAATTATCTGTACAATGTTTGGCTGTTATTAAAAGTCAACCATGAAGTGTAGAAATTCCAGTGTTGTCCCATTTTACAGAGAATCTCATTAAGTTGTTTCTGATACCACGTTTTGACAAGTTTTTTAGAAATGTACGCGGGTGACAGACATTGATGATTTAAAAGCAAGAATCACAGCTGCTATTGAGCGAATTGATGTGGATATGCTGCAGCGTACATGGCAACATTTGGAGTATCGATTGGATGTTTTGCGAATCACTAATGGTGCACATATCGAATGTTTGTAACAACGTTACTTTAATAAAAGAAACTTTTGAAAATACAGATTCTAAATAATCTTGTTTAAGAATTTTACGTGTGTTATCAAGAATTTTATTAAAAGATGAAATTGTACAGATAATGTTCGGACACACTGGAATTTCTAAAAAACTTGTCAAAACTTGGTATCAGAAAAAACTTAATGAGATTCTCTGTGAAATGGGACAACACTGGAATTTCTACACTCCATGGTTGACTTTTAATAACAGCCAAAAATTGTACAGATAATTCTCGGAGACCCTGTATATCCAGATTTTGTGGACATCATTGTTATTTAATGTTGACTTGGTTAGTTTGAATTCTTTATTAGGCTGCATTAATTTTGCACAATATTTGAAGATAAAGTTAATTTTTTAGCTGTGGCAACGTTTAAACAGATAAACAAGATATTTGAGGATGAAGCCATATTTTTATCTTAAACCGCATACTTTCAGATCCGATGTTATCATGATTTGCCGAGTTAACTAAAAATGGAAATTGAACTATGCATCTTTACACTAAACTATGCATATGAGCAAAAATTAAAGGTTTAAGATTTACAATTAAACGTTTAGGCAAGACATGACCTCATCTTTTATAACGAAGGGAGAATGTATACAAAAAATGAACATTGCAAAATTTAATCAGGATTCATTATCAAGCTAAATCAAAAAAGTGATTACGTAATTTAAAAAGAAGCAAGTCACCAATTATTTAGCAAAAATAGAAAGCAATCAAAAATTGTATCGAAACTTGCATTAGGCGATTTTGGTCCTTACAGTATGTAAAAATTAATATATGAACGTACATACATATGAAGAGAAGTATTATATGAATATAAATATATAAGAATATACAGGATTACATAAATATACGAATTATATAAATATACGAAGTGTATAAATGGATATAAGAATTATAAAATGAATATAAGAATCATACGAATGGATCTAAGAATTACACGAATGAATATAAAAATATATGAACATAAGAATTATTCATTGTTCATTTTTACAGGGCTCTCCCCTCTAGAATGATATTAATACAATACAATTAATACAATACAATACAATTAATAAAATAGGATAATATAACATCCTAACTAATGCTAACTAGATGATAACTATTGGTTTTTATAATACAGATTTATATACATAACATAAGTCGGGGTGGTTAAGTCTAGTTCACATGGTCTGGGTACGCACTTTTGGTCGTGCATAAATAGTTTCACGTTGTTCGGTGTCTCTTGTTTTCCTTCGTTCCAAGAAGGATCTTTTCACCACAAATATACCGAGGATAATAGCACATACAATAATGATACTAACGGCAGATGTTGGAAAAATTGTTACAGGTTGTAGTATTTGTAAGAGGTTATTCTGGTTATCATCTGAAATTTTAAAACAACTCAATTGATCATTCCATTTAGGGGCATGGAGTTCGGGTAGGATGGTTACAGGTTTCATGGAGAGATTTAAGATTTCTACAAACGGGTTTAAATTTAATTTGCGACGGGAAGAGGTATGAATCATTAATGGTAAGCTTGAAGGGTTGTATATTTGGAAGTTTTTCGAACGCAAGGAACAACCTATTGGGAGCGAATAACCATAGGTATTGTGATGAGGGAATAATTTGACGGGCACTCGAAGGTAGCGGTAGTCCTTTTCGCGAAAGAAACCCAGATATCTGGTTCAATTCGTAGTTGGACGGTTTTAGAGGAATTAAATTTTGTAAACGAACATACCGGGGATGACGGTCACGAATTAAGTCGATAAAGCAAGACCTAGTAGTTGTTGTTGTTTAGCCGATCAGCCCACCCTGATCGAGCTAGCCGGCGGCACGCAGGTAACCGATCGATCGCCCTCTCCGGAGTGGACCAGAGGTTCAGCGCACTAGTGATGTTGTGTTGTGTTCGTTTTTGTGCTAGAGCGGTACAGTCTGTCATAATGTGTTCAATTGTTTGTGATGTGTCCTGGCACAGGTGGCAGGTGTCGTCTATGGAGTTGTCTAGTCAGTGTTTATATGTCCGTAAGTTGGGGTGATGTCCACATCGGAATCGTGCTAAGTTAACTCGATCCGATCTGCTCAGGCTGATCTCTGACCTGTTAATGGGTGGCGGCTTCGCACCTAGGACCGTATTCGGACCGAGTCGTGTCAGTACTTTGTGGGTTAGGTGTGTGTGTATGTGTTTTCTGTACTGTGTGATGTCTGTGGGGCGTGGTATGGAATGGAGTATTTGGTTATAATGTCTCTCTGGTGTTACCTTAATGGTGCGAGGTGTTGGTGCATGATTGTACATGTAGTGGCAAGGGTGTTGTGGGTTAGTTGTCGCTGCTGCCATGAATTGTGTTCCCCTCATGTCTAAATGTTCCCTAACTTTTAGCATTTTTGTTTCTGTGTGCAGGTGTTCTATTTGTGTTGTTTGAGTGCATCCTGTAATGATACGAAGTGCGTTGTTTTGTATTGTTTGTAAGGTGTTCATGTGTGTGTTTGAGATAATGGGTGCCCAGCATGGGCTAGCATAGTCCATAACTGAGCGAATATATTGTTTGTATATGAGTGATGTTGTTTCCTGCTGGTGTCCAAAGTTTGTGCCTGTTAGTACCCTAAGCGTGTTAATTTTTGACGTACAATTGTTTTTAATGTCCTGAATGTGGTTTGCAAAAGATAATGATGTGTTGTATGTGACACCAAGTATTTTGGTTTTGTGAGTGTGTGGAATGTTGATGTTGTTTAGTGTAAGCTGTGGAATTACCTGGTGTTCTTTTTTGTTGCTTGGTTGCTTGTAAGCAAGGTGATGGTTGATTTTGTGGGCGCTACTTTGAGTCTATTGTGTGTGAGCCAGTCTTGTATACTGTTTATGTATGTTTGTAGGTTATTTGTAGCGGTGTCGATGTTGTTGTGGGTGGATGTTAGAGTGATATCATCTGCATATGATGATAAGGTAAGCTTGTTATCTATGGGTGTTGGAATGTCATGCATGTATAAGTTGAAGAGTGTTGGTGAGAGAACAGAGCCTTGAGGGACCCCGTTCGGAAAAAGCTTGTTTTTGGATGACTTGCCATTAAATGTGACATGTGAGTATCTTCCTGAGAGATAGTTGCTCAGCCACCTTTTGGTGTTATTGTGCATGTTTGTGTTGAGTATTTTGTTTATGAGAGGGAAGCGTGGGATAGCATCAAATGCTTTACTAATGTCTATTGTTGCTAATAGTGTACGTTGAGCTGGTCGTCTGGAATTGATGCCATCCATGATGTGCTGCGTGAGGTTAGTGAGTAATGTCGTGGTTGAGTGGTGAGGTCTGAATCCATGTTGAGTAGGCGATAGTGGAATGTGTGGGTTGGCGATTTGTAAGATTAGTCTTTCTGTTACTTTGGAAGGTGTGCATAGTAAAGTAATGGGTCTATCGGAAGCTGGTTCTGTTGGATTTTTGTTTGGTTTGAGTAGTGTAATAATTTTACCTTGTTTCCATATGTCAGGAATAATACAGTGTTGGTATGAATATGTGCTGATATTTGTGAGACCTAGTAGTTGGAAGAATTACTGTTTTGAGTGGAGAGCAAACGAGTTGTTTATTTGTTTCCGGGAATCTGCAATGCCGGACGTCGCTATCTGACATCAAAGAATATGCTTACAGGTCTTTGGTGAGGAAAAGGTAAGGTGGTACTGTGGGTAGATACAATCGATAGATATTAGAATTGCTTTGGTAGGGTGTTGGGAAAGGGTGAAATTTATATATGTCATAAGTGAGTACATCGAAAAATGGTACAATTATGAGGTACGTGTAGGGGCGTGGTCTATGTACAGTCCAGGTGTATTCTAGAAATTGGGGGTAATTTGTATGGTTGAGTGGGAATATGGGTGATAAATTTAATTGTGTCTGAGAGGTGTGAATGAAGGACTGAAGTGTATCCCATGGTATTAGTGTGGAAAGAGTGACTTTTCTATGGGCTAGCTGGGTTACACGCTAAACTTTGGAATGAATCGTAATTATTTTCTGTAAATATTTATCGATTAGGGTTACTTGTAGGTTAATTATTTCTATTAATTCTAGATATATTTTGTGTTCTTTGTATTGAGCTAACAGGGATTCAAGGTATGTAAATCCGTCCGAAAGGGCGTGGAGGAAGCGATTGTTTTCGTGTAGTGACCTAATGGTTTGTTCTAACATGTGTCCATTATATTGCCGATTTCGCGCGAAGAGATTCAATTTGAGTTCAATTCTTTTAATATCTTCTTCGGTTGTTAATCCGAATAAACCCTTGAATATTTTTCCTCCTATACCTATGAGTCCCCTTTTATTTCTTTGATTAAATTCTTCCGAGTTTTGAGTTCCAGTTTGTATCCATGGTAATGTTATTATTTCTGATAGGGTGCGTGCTGTAGTTTGAATATTTTCGAATGTATTTTCTAACAGAATGCGACTAATCTGGTCTGTTCCCGGGATATTTTTAACAGAACCCTGAACTTTACTTTTAAACGTTTTTAATTGGGTTTGTATCTGAAGGAGATTGATCTTAATTCTAGCAGGGGGTTGCAAATTGATAAAAAGGTCCGCGTGTCCTTTCAAAAATTTACCTACTGCAATCTTTTCTATAACAACTCCGGTAGAAATTTTAATGCTAGGGCTACAAGAGTAAATAATTTGGAAAATTATAAAGGGGACAATTTTATTCATTGCTACGTCTTAGATTAAACAGAGCTGGGGGTGGCCGTGTGGATACTTGTGTTTGTGGGCGAAGTGGTCGGCCTCGTTTTGGTGGCAGTGGGGGTCGACCGTTAAGCTCGGATTCTGAGCGGGTTCGTTTCTTATGTGAAGGTTCTAGTTCACGTGGTTGATGCATTTGCAGCAGTATTTAGGATCTGTGCGTCGATCATCAATCGGTGAGGGTGGTGACAGAGGAGATGGTGGAGTTGGGGGAGATGGTGGAATTCCACTGAGTGATCCTCTAGAAGGGGTTTCTCCAGGGTCTGGGTCGGACGGGACTCTTGGTTCTGGGACCTCCACTTGTTCAGAGATTGGCTCAAGTACTGGTGGCATTGTGAAGTACCAATCTTCGTCACGGGTAGTGGTTTCCGCGGTGACCACTTCAGTTTTTGGATCCCTGCTGGATTTGTTAATACTTTGATCTTTCGAAGGATAGGCGGCTGGAACGCTTGGCAGCTGTTTTTTGGGAAGGTGTTGTTCGGCAGCTATCTTCAAATTATCAGCGTGAATGATCTTTAGTTTGGAATGTTCCCGGAGGTCGAGGATTTCGTAACAGTTCTTTCCGAGGTTTCTCATAATCCTATATGGGCCATGCCATTTTGGGTATAGTCTGCGATGAGCACTTAACGGTTTCACGCTCTTTATGTAACATCGCATGCCGACGATTATAGTCCGTTGACGGGGATGACGCCTTTGTCGCTCCTGCTTCATCTGTTGGTTTCGTTGGTCTAGGGCATGGCGGATTATGTAAAAAATTTTGAAGGATCGTTCAGCTAGTTGCTGATTTGCTTCTGCCATTTCAGACGATGTCAGAACTGCCGGGTCGATTTGGTCGGGCGAATCAAAAGATAGCCGCTTGTCGTAGTGATATAGGACGAAATGAGGGGTGTTCCCGATAGACGTTGTTGATGGCTGTTTGCACCATGGGAAGGGACTCATCCCATGTACGGGAGGATGCATCGACAACGTGGCGAAAGGCTTCTAAGATCTTCCGATTGTGCCTTTCCACTAAGCCGTTTGCCTGTAGATGGTATGCCACAATGTGTGTGTTTTTAATTTTACATGTTACAAAGTGACTCGAACAGTCTGGAAGTGAAACTAAGGGCGTTATCCGAAATTAGGATTGAAGGAGTAGTATGATTTTGGATGACGCGTTCCACTAGAGCTCTTGCCACAGTTTCCAAGGTCTGGTTTGGAATGGCAACTACTTCGCTGTAACGCGAGAAGCGGTCGGTAAACACAATCATGTACTGATTTCCCTTTGATGTTTTGGGGAATGGTCCCAGTATGTCCATTCCAGTTCTTTGCCAGGGCCGTTGGCATACTGGATATTTATGCATGGGAGTTGTGGACAGTACGTTGCCTTTATGTTTTAAACAAGACGGGCATTCAGCGATGTATTCATGTACCTTTCTGTTCATTTCGGGAAAATGGTATCGCTCGAAAAGACTAGATGGTGCGATCCTGTCCCATGTGGCCATACAAAGGTGAGTCATGACAAAGTCCAATGGCTATATCTACGAGATCATTTGGTATTTCCACGAGGTCGTTTCCATCTTCGTTCCTAAAATGTACGAGCCCATCTTTTAGGTTGTACTGTTGTTTTACCTTCGATGGTTCTTTTTGTTCCAGGCGAGCCCGAAGGTTCTGGGTGTGTTGGTCCTGTTGTTGGGAGTATTGCAGACATTCGTAGTCGAACACAGGAAGAGTTTCTACTATCTTATTCACTTTGGTGTCGGGGCTTGAGTCTCGACAATCCGTCTGGAATAACTTGAAGTTTTCCCCGTTTGGATACGATTTTTGTCGCAGTCCTGAATCAACAGACCCCATCTACTCAACCGTCCTTCAAGTAGCTTGTCCTTGAAGAGATACGTGAGTGGCTTATGGTCAGTTTTGATGGTTACATCGTAGCCGTAGATGATATTTTGGAATTTTTTCAAAGCCCAATATACCGCTAGGGCCTCTCGGTCCGTAGTGGAATAATTCCGTTGAGGTGCAGAGAGAAGTTGACTAGCATAAGCAATGGGTAATTCCACACCATCTACGTCCTGTAATAGGACGGCTCCTAGTCCATAGGAGGAAGCACTTGTGGCTATGACAAGGGGTTTGGTGTAATCGAGATATTGGAGGATGGGATGACAGGTTAGTTTACCGATTAAAATTTCAAAGGCATGTTGGTGATCAGATTCCCAGTTAAATTTAGCATTTTTATGGAACAAATTAGTAATGGGTTTAGCAATATTTGAAAATTGGGGATAAAATTCCGATAGAATCCGACAAATCCAATAAATGCACGAGCGTCGTCGATGGTTTTAGGTACAAGATACCTTTCCAGAGCTTCGAGTTTGGCTGGATCAGGTTTAATTCATGTGGATGATAGTAGAAACCCTAGGTATACCAGGGATTCCTGTAAAAACTTGCTTTTCTCAAGCGTGATAGCCCATTCTGAAGACGTTGAAAGTGTGTTTTTATATCCGAACTATAAACGATAATATCGTCAAGATAGACGAGAGCTTCAACATCTAATAGGTCGGAAAGGACAATATTCATCAACCTAGAGAAATTAGCAGCCCATTTCGGACTCCGAAAGGTAAAACCTGGAATTCGTAATGGCCTCGGTTAGTGGAGAAAACAGTCAATGCCCGAGATTCGGGACTGACCTCCATTTTCCAATAACTGGATGCTAAATCGAGGGATGAAAAAAGTTAGCTTTCCCTACGTTCAGAATTGTTTCCTGCATGTTTGGAATAGGGAAACGGTCTGGGATGGTAATGTGGTTTAGGCGTCTAAAATCTATACAAGGGCGAGATGTTCCGTCCTTTTTGGAGACAAGACTCATAGGAGCGGACCAGGGACTAGCTGAAGGCTGAATGACATCCTGCTCCAACATGTCCGTGATGTGTTCCTCAGCAGTGACTAATTGGGAATGCGGAACCCTATAGGGAGGAATGAAGATGGGTTTGGAATTGGGTTCCAGCTTGTTTCGAAAGGGACCAAATTAGTACGGCCCAGAGGATCTCCTTTTAGGGCAATCACATCTCTATTTCTTATCAAGAAATCGAGAAGTGATTCCATTAGTTTGGGATCTTGTAAGGCTGGTGACTCCTGTAGGGAGTGCTCCAGACATTTCTTATATTATTCTTTTAATGCTGAAGGGTTTAACTCTAAGGAACTGGAAACACGATTTATAGTACTGGTGGGGAAATCTGAATTTATTTCTACTGTGGAAACGGTTCCTATTCTCTGATTTGAAGTTAATTCAATAGGGCTTTTTCCTTTGTTTAACCCTTTCGCTCACGAATTATGACATAGGGTAAAAAAGAAATTTGCCTTTATGTATGGTTATATAAGAATCAATATGGTTTATTTTTCAGCTACACAATTGTCTACCCAGTGAGTGAAAGGGTTAAACAAACAACAGAGATAGCTGAATTCTGACTATGACTAAGGACTTGGGCTATAAGAACACATCTCTTGAAATTACTTTTCTCTGTAATCAGAGTACGATCTGACTCTTATAGATTTCCTTGACCGTTTACTGCTCATGCTGGGAAACAAATCTTCTCATAAGGTGCTACTGTTATATGCTCCGTGGGGCATATGAAAAATTGTGAATCTGACGCTGGTTCGGCGACTAAAATTTGCCTTATTGGCTGAAAAGTCGTTTCAGTTGGATTTCGAATCTCAACTGCTGAGTTAACTGAAACTGGCTGAACTGATGCTGGCTGAACTGAAACTGACTGACTGGAAACTGACTGACTGGAAACTGACTGACTGGAAACTGACTGTGTTGTTCCTACTGGATTCAACAACTGGAACTGATTACTCTGGGGGCTGATTTCTGTGGCGGTTGTCCCTCTTGATGTAACCGACTGACTTCAACTGCTATCAGGTGGAGTGGGTTTCCTATTTCTTTCGGAAATCTGAACTGAACTGATTCTGTTAGTATTAAGATATCTATTATTCTCATGGAGAGGGTGTGTCCTATTTCGACACTTCACTAATTTTCCGGCTGGGTAAATTTTCCATTGATTCCGGTTGAAAAAATCCATACCTAGTAGGATATCTGTCTGAAAGGTGGCGACTGTGTCCACTATACAACATTTTGCGGGGTATACCGCGTTTCCAACTTCTAAATATAATTCAATTTCAATGTATGTAGGTATGGGTGTGCCTATAACTCCTCTGAGTTGGCAGGAAGGTGCCTTAATTTCATATTTGTAATCTGTACTCTCTAGCAACTCGATTACACATTGTTTCTTAATTAGCATCGCGTGTGCTCCTGTATCTAGGAGAGCGGTTAAATCTTGGTTATCTGTGCTACACTTTATTATTAAATCTAGGAGGTTCGCACCTATTATCCTGATGGGGAGTTTGTGTGTGTATTTGGGTTTATTACTGCTATTTACGAGGGAAGAGGTTGAACTGCTGCTTCCAAAGTGGGATCTAAAAAAAGGCTTCAATTGTCTTCTATGGGAGGACCTACCTGGGTCATATTCTACGGGATCACCATAGGCTGGAGGGTTTTCTTGAAAACTGTATTCTGGGGAAAATGATTCCTCAACAGGTACTTCTTCGTACCGAACTATCCGACCTTGCTGATTGTATTGGGGTTTGTACATTGGGTAATAGATAGTGTGATTGACCCTGTGGTCGTGAACTATTTGGTTGGTGGTTCGTTATACCCTGCAGGGGCTTTGTCAGCACATTTCTGTATTTTTGTCGGTCGCCATGGCGATGACCATGTTCACGACAGTGGGAGCAATAAGGGGAATAATTGCATTGACTTATCATGTGCTCAAAGCTATCGCAATTAAAACACTGAGGAGGAGGGAGTGCATTTCTGGGTTTGGGGGGGGCTTGTTTCTGAGGTGGTGTTCCCTGCATCGGCCTCGATTTATAGGGTTGTTGTTTTTGCTGTTGGTGTTGTGGTTGCTGCTGTTGAATGTAGTGTATGGGGGCTTCTCTACCCTTTCGGTAGTTCTGGTTCGCTAAATCTGGGTAATGTTCCCGTGTTTTATTTATGGCTACACTTACTGGTTTGTCAACATTTAGAAACTCTTGAAACTTTTTTTTAGGTGCTCCGGGTAGGTTTTGGTGAATGGTCGCTGCTACTATTAGGTTTCTTTGTTTTGAAGTGAAAGTAACGCCACACACATTTTCTGCGGGTCGGAAGGCTTCTCCTACGAGTTTATGTGTTCGTGTAATAAAATTATTTAAATCTTCATGTTCCTCTTTCTTCCATTTAGCTTGGAAGACAGCTTCTAACGTGGCTAAGGGTTGTGCAAGTGTTATTTCTTTAAAATATTCTAATAAGTTTTGTTTAAAATTGTCCCATGTTGTAGCTTCGCTAATGGATGGGACGTAGGTGATTGTATCATAGGCATTCCCTTCTTTACGGTCGATAAACCTTTTAGCTTCCCTAATCTTTATATCATCATCGGTGATGTTTTCGCGTAAGAAATGTTGTCCTAAAGACTCAATCCAAGGTCTTACGCGTGGTTCAACAAAGTTATTACACTGGTATGCATATGAAATGTTTTTGTCTGCTGTGAGGGTTTTTTCAACTCATGTTATATAATTCGACCATGCTGAATTCGAAAATGACATTGGTTTTCCTCAATCAGGTCAGGTTTTTTCTCTATTGGCCATTTATTATAAGTCCAATTTTATCCCCAAATTTATTGATTTTTTTAGCTTAAACACTGTAGATACGAGTAATATTATAAGAACACTCGTGAAAAATGAAAACATTGTGTGAATAAATACTTTTATTCATACAATGAATATGGAAAAAAGTTTATTGAGGAAGGAATGAAGTTTTTTTGGCTTTCCGTCTGTGTTTTTCTTCGGGCACGTCTCGCTTCAAACACCAGCAATAGTCCGCCAGCATATTGATATCCCAGTTTCCCTGGTACCTCTCTTCCATTATTTTGATATCTTGGTGAAATAGTTCCCTGTTCCTCACTATAATCCCCGCAATTTTCAGGAAAATAGTCCAAGTGGGACCACAAAAAGTGCATTTTTATGGACATGCGCGACCCATGAGCTTTGAAAGCTTCCATCAAGTTTTCGATAACGGACTCGTATTCTGGACTTCTACGCTTGCCAAGAAAATCAGTGACAACTGATTTGAATGCCTGCCAGGCATTCTTCTCAGTTGGAGTCATTGCGTTTTCGAACTGAGTATCCTTGATCAAAGTTCGAATTTGAGGACCATCAAAAACCCCAGCATTTAGTTTAGCATCAGATATATGAGGAAATTTACTCTCGAGATATCGGAATGCTGAACCCTCCTTATTCATTGATTTGATGAAATTTTTCATCAAGCCCAGCTTAATATGAAGTGGTGGGAGCAAAATTTTTGTTGGTGGTACAAGGGGCACTGAAACGACATTATGCGACCCAGGTTCAAAATTCTCTCTGGATGCCCATTCACGCTGTGCATAGTGCTTCTCATCCGCTCGGCTATCCCATTTGCAGAGGAAACATGGGTATTTCGTGTATCCCCCTTGCATTCCCAATACAAATGCC
Source organism: Bathynomus jamesi (assembly GCA_023014485.1). NCBI lineage: Eukaryota > Metazoa > Arthropoda > Malacostraca > Isopoda > Cirolanidae > Bathynomus > Bathynomus jamesi. The sequence continues at coordinate 812,375 of JAJOZX010001291.1, forward strand.
AGAATCTGAAAAAAAATGAAAATATTTAAAGAATTTAGAGAATTTGTTCTATCAGATAAAAAAATCTATGCATTGGACTGTATCACTTCTGTGGGGAAGTTAAGTGTTCTTATACGCTCTCAAATAACCTTTGGAAAAACAACATAGTCAATAGCAATAGTTTACTTATGATATTAGTATTACCTTCAAATCTCCACAGATCCTCCAGTTATGTTGGTCGTATACGAGAGCATCCAGTAAAATTTTCATGTTATCGTAGCTCTCAGTAAGTTGTACGGAATGTGCTACAGGGACTGATGCAACCCTATTCCCAATGTTGAGAAGTACTGCTTTCAAACTTCGTTTAAACGAGTCTATAAATAGCCTCCATTCTGATGCGTTATATGGCAGGCCCAAGGATTCGATTAGCCCCTCAACATTGCAGCAGTACACTAAGGAAGAGGTATTTTCGTGCACTGCAAAAAACTTGCGGAATTCTTCCTCTCGTTTCCTATACCAGGAGAATGTTGTTCCCGGAGCCAGCAAGTTGTCCTCTCGAAGTCGTGAGCCCAAGATCTCGGCAGCTAATTTGTAAAGTCCTAAATCCCTGGTAAGATCATTAAGTTTGGCCTGGTTGAGAGGCCTCGGCTCATTTGAAGCGGTATTTTGAGGTATATTCGACTGGGACTGGTCATTGGCATTGGTCATTGATTCATCATCAGAATCATCGAAGTCCAGGGTTTGAGGTGGGTCGGGTATTGGAATTCCAGGACCAAGGGGTACAGGTCTCATAGCAGAAGGAATGTCAGGGTATACAACAATGTGTTTATTCTTCTTGTTAACTCCTGAAAATAGAAACACAGAAACATGGATATAAAACTTGCATATGAAATAGAAGAAGCATTCAGACAGTGGCGGCTCGTGAGGGAAGGCTGCGGTCCTCAAGATATGAAATAGGTCGATGGAGTCTGTATATTTTCTTTCTTTTTCATTCATATTGTCCCTTCGGGGACAACATGAATGAAAAAGAAAGAAAATATACAATCATTGTATATGTAAATGTAACTTGTATAACAATATGTGTGTGTAAATGTATTTTCTATAACAATATGTATATGTAAATGTATGATTACCATTATGGTGAATATTATGCTATATATGGTGAATATTACATTATGGTGAATATTATGTCAAGTTTCATACGAGGATTTCAAAATATTTAAGAAAAATAAATTTATAAGCCCACCTTGGAGGTTTGTCATGCAGAAATAGCAATCTGTCACGTGATCCTTTCCTTCTCTCCAAATCATGGGAATTCCAAAAGGCAAAGATTTCGCTCTGCCTTTGCTCCATCTTCTCAAATTTTCAATGCACGTCTTGCAGCACATATGAGGGGCGAAATTTTTGTCCTGGTCCCCTAGCTTAATTCCAAAGTATGCTCTATACATTGTCTTCACAAATTTAGTGATTTGGGACTGGTTATTTGGCATGGTAACCGTCCCACATATGTAGCAGAATCTATTGGGATTATTTTTACACGCTCTATTCATTATGAAATATTTTATCTATATGCCTGAAAAGTAAAAAAAGATATTATACAAGTGAAAGAAGTGATGATAAATGTTACTGTTCCAATTCCGCTTTGACAAAATCACGAAAAATTCTATTTTACTTATGAGGCCATAGCCGGATAACCTGAGCTGATTGAGAAAAACGGATTGCAGATTCGACATCAGCAGGAAAACCTCTATAAGAATCACTTACAAAACCCTTGACAGCAAAATTGATGCATACCACTGTTATCTATGGTCCCCTTAAAAATTAGGAGAGTATGGGGAAGGTTTACCAATCTACCTAAGTTAAAGTATGTTGGGGCGGTGGTTTGAGACATATTGCCTTGTGCTTGATCTGAAGTTTGTGTGTTTCGGAATATGTTTGAAGGGCGCGGGGTAGGTGGAAAAATGGGTGTAGGGGGATTTTCGATGTCTAATTTGGTCTGTTTGACCGATCTTAATCTATGGAATGATCACTTGAGTGGTTTTCCTAACTACTCTATATAAGAAATACACATTAAATAAATGCACAACAATTTGCCTAGGAAAAAATTTGAAAAGTTTGTAAACAAAATAATAAAAAAATGTAAACAAATTTTCATTCGAATGTACGTGAATGTACGGTAATATTATGATTGGTACATTAAATAAAATTATTCTATACTAACTATAATGGTGAAAATAACTCGGTTTCAATAAAAAGAAATGTATCACTGGCGTATGGAATATTCACTGTGTTTTTTGTTAATTGTGGCTTGATACTAATTATTAACTGTTAATAATACTGGCTTCTCAAATGTTTAGAAATTACTTAAAAAAAATAGATCTGTACTTAACAAGATTCCTACGGCGAAATCCTCGAGACGTGTCCTGAAGTCGTGTCTTGCTGGCTACTTGTTCTTGGATGAAGACTAGGCGTGGAAAACTTGGAGTCGTGACACACCGGTTCAAGGGTGAAGGTGACGAACTGGAAATCGTGACACGCCAGTCAACTGGATGTTGGATCTAGTTCCAGGGTCTGGAAGACTGGAAGAATCCTGGATGCAGAGGTCGCCAGTTGTTAACCCCTCCGTCTATGGCCTTTGTCGGTTCGAAGTCGACGGGGGTTCTGGTTAGGTGGCAGCAACGGATTTGTTAGTCGCTGTAGTTTCTTCTATACTACTCTCTGAGTTGTTCTTATAGTGGATCGGAGGATTCTGTAGAGCTTTCTGAAGGTTCTCCGATTCTTCTTGTAACGTATCGGGAGATTTAATGACTAAGTTCTCTGAAGAGAGTAAGGCTCGAAGGAGAGGATAAAGACAGATTTTTCTTACTGTAATTTACTGCTAAAATGTACAGGTAGTGCTCAGCTTCTAAGTCTAATTCTGAATAATAATTTTAAAATTTACCTGGGCTTATATACCCAGATTTTTCGGACATCATTATTATTTAATGTTGATTTGGTTAGTTAGAATTCTCTATAGCAGGGGTTCCCAAGCATTTTCCAGTGCGACCCCTTCTACTGCTGTTGCCTATCCAGTGCGACCCCAAGTCATTACGAAGAACAAGTATATATATATATATATATAATTTTATCTAGTGAGGAAGAATGTAAAAACAAATAAGGAAATGTATTACATAACTCAAGAGTGTAAAAGTAAACATTGTCAGAAACTATTTACAACTCTCTCATGTTTAATATGTAATATAAAACAACATATCACTCAATATTCTAAGTCCCTACTCTATCATATGTCTGATATGCTATAACAGTGGCATATTTCATATCTGACATGTGTACATTATGATTTGATTAATTTTTTGTACCTGGGGGTATATGAGGTTAAGGAACATAGCATACAATTTTCTAAGTTGATGTTTGAAATACGGTTACGGTACTCATTTTTCATAAATACCATTGACGAGAAAGCTGCCTCACAGATATAGGTGGTTCCAAATTGTACCAGAACTTTGATAGCTCGATTTTTAACAGTCGAATGTCTCTCTGCTAAAGTAATCCAGAACTTTTCTACGTCATCATAGATATCAAAATTCACCCTTGCCTCATTGTCATTGCAAAGACACTTGCGACCCCATCGACCACATTGGCTCCCTGCGACCCTTTGTGATGAGGCTTGCGACCCCATTTGGGGTCGCGACCCCGGGTTTGGGAACCACTGCTCTATAGGCTGCATTATTTTTGCACAGTATTTGAAGATAAAGTAAATTGTTTAGCTGTGGCAACGTTTAAATAGATAAACAAGATACTTGAAGATGAAGCCATATTTTGATCTTAAACCGGATAATTTCAGATCGAATAAATGAATTGAATAACCTTTATTTAGTAAAATAAATACATTCTTTTCAATTTACAATGACATGAATAATTGTGGAGCTCGACTATTTATTTTATTTAATTTGGCGCTTTACTGGGCTCTTATTAAAAGTAAACAGCTAGTTCTTATTAATTAATAACAATAAATAAATAAATAAGTATTATTAATAGTTAAAACATGTATTAATCTTAAATTATCACTACTGACATGACAAATACAAAGTCACCATTGAAGGCACTATAACAATACCATCCAAAGAAACCAATATTATACATGAGAGATAAGAACTGAACAATCCTAAGAAATGTGTTTTTAATACTAGATTACACACGAGAAATTAATAATTAGTAAACAATATTAATGGACATTAATCCTAGATTTTTGTTAGTATGCCATTATTAATCGGGATTTCAACTTGGTTTTAAACAAATTTACATTCACAATATTTTTTATATCGGCATGTAATTCATTCCATAGTTTCAATCCAATGAAAATGGGTAGTTTCTGAGATGAAGATAATCTAAATTGAGATATAACGAGCTTTGATCTATTTCTGGTCTGATACGAGTGGATTTCTTGATGAGTTACAAAATATCTATTTACCCATTGTAAATTAATGATTTTGTTCTTACTCTTGTAAATAAAAATAAAATGTGCCAGTTTGGTTATATCATTGAGCTTTAGTAGGTTTAGCTCTTTAAATAATGCACCAGAGTGATCAAGGAAATCAGCATCAGATAATAACCTTATTGCTCGTGTTCGGATGACAAAGATACCATTTAATGCGTGGTTAGTGGAGTTTCCCCAAACAAAGGTGCAGTACGTAATATAAGGAAGAACAGAGTATAATAAAGTCAATAAAACTTGTTTAGGGACTACATTTCTAAGTTTAAACATTATAGCAACGCTCCTTGAAATCTTTTTCGCGATACAATTTACATGATCACTCCATTGCAAATTCTTATCTAGCATTACACCAAATTTTGTTACAGTACACTCCTTTATGGCGATTTCATTAACATTAAGTTCATTAAGATATACATTTCTTTTATTAGTAAAAATCATGAAATTTGTTTTACTGGTATTTAGGAAGAGTTTATTGGTGGTCAACCATTTCATTACACTGATGAATGCTGAATTAAATATATTCTTAGGTGTATTAACATCTTTGCAAGAAAAAGAGACAGTTGTATCATCTGCAAACATTATGAAGTTCAGTATATCAGATGAACGTGGAAGGTCATTTATATATAATAAAAATAACAGTGGACCCAGAACTGAGCCCTGTGGCACACCATGTTTGACAAGCGCTTTAGTTGAGCAAAACTTGTTTACTGATACAAAATGATATCTATTGGACAAATAACTTTTAAACCAATCACTGATTGCTCCTCTAAAGCCGTAACAATATAATTTATTAAGTAGAATATTATGGTTTATTATATCAAACGCCTGACTCAAATCCATAAATATTGATATCATTATTTCTTTGTTCTCTTTAGCTATATTTGCAATTTCCATAAGATTTAAAATAGCCATTTCCGTTGTTTTATTATTACGGAAGCCATATTGATTTGGAAATAATAAATTGTAGGATTCTAAATACCGCTGCATTCTACTTTTTACAATTTTTTCAAAAACTTTGCTGAACACAGATAATGAACACACCAGCCTGTAATTTGTTGTAGCGTAGGATCACCCCCTTTAAAAAGGGGTGTTATACAACCAGTTTTTAGCATTGATGGGAATATTCCTTTGGAAATACTTTGGGTGATAATTTTAGCCAAAGTTACAGATATCTTATCTTTAACAAGTTTCAATATAGGTACAGGAATGTTATGAATGTTATTTTTTGTATTTTTTAATTTACCAATAATATTCCGGACCTCAGTGGAGGTAGTAGGAACAAAAGAAAATGAATTTAGTGGGCTGGGTGGCATATATTCTAGAGGTGAGTGATCATTATTTATTAATTGTGAGCGAAGCTTATCCGCTATTTAAGTAAAATGTGCATTTAAAGCGTCTGCAATAGCAGTATCATCTGTAATTTCTTTATCATCAATATTTAATTTCTTTATTGAATTTTTCTTAATTTGTTTTCCGAGAAGATTGTTTATGGTTGTCCAAGTGTTTTTCATATCTCCTTTATGTTTGGAAAATTGGTTGTTATAATAGTTATATTTTGCAATTTTGATTATTTTAGTTAATTTGTTTCTGTATTGACTATATTGTATTTTAGGAATTTTGCTCTGTAATTGCAATTTGGATAATTTATCTCTGTTCTTTATTGAAGTGATAATTCCTGGAGTGATCCATGGATTTGCGACACTTTTGGGCGAAACTGTTTTTCTCCTTAAAGGAAAGCAAATATTAAAAATATGGAATAAGGTGTCATAGAAGAACTGAAACATATGATCTGGATCATTTATAGGTTCGTCACAGTCAAATCGAGTATTTTCTACAACCCCAATAAGTTTTCTTTTGTTAACCTCTGAGAATATTCTGTAATTAGTAGAGTAGTTGTTTTGTCCACAACCTGAACAATGTTATTCAGTATAGCGTAAGTAGGAAAATGATCACTGATGTTTGTGGTTATAATTCCAGAATTTACGAGGGCATTGCTATTTACAAATATATTATCAATCGTAGATTCTGTTATTTGATTGCCATAGCTGCAGACTCGAGTGGGTTTGGTAATAGAATGACTAAGATAGAAAGAATTCATTAAATTTATGTTATCATGATCTGCCGAGTTAACTAAAAATGGAAATTGAACTATGCATCTTTACACTAAAATATGCATGTAAGCAAAAATTAAAGGTTTAATATTTACAATTAAACGTTTAGGCAAGACATGACATCTTTCATAACGAAGAGAGAATGTATACAAAAAATGAACATTGCAAAATTTAATCAGGATTCATTAATAAGCTAAATAAAAAAATGATTAGGTAATTTAAAAAGAAACAAGTCACCAATTATTTAGCAAAAATAGAAAGCAATCAAAAATTTTATCCAAACTTGCATAGGGCGATTTTGGTCCTTATGTGAAAATGAGTATATGAACGTACATACATATGAACATAAGTATTGTATGAATATAAATATATAAGAATATACAGGATTATATAAATATACGAATTATATAAATATACGAAGTATATAAATGGATATAAGAATTATATAAATGAATATAAGAATCATACAAATGGATCTAAGAATTACACGAATGAATATAAAAATATGTGAACATAGGAATTATTCATTGTTCATTTTTACATTAAGAGAAGAGAAAAGATTGATTTGTGTGTTGTTGAAGGTAAGGGTATTGTCAGTCGAAGATTGTGACGAGTAGACAGATGGAGGAACTGAGTTTTTGAGGCATTGAAAGACACAAGGTTTTCTCTGCCCCAGTCAGATATAGCAGAAGGTCAGAGATCAGGTGCCCCATAGCCGCCTCACGCGAATCATGAAACGACTGCTGTGATGGACACTTTGGGAAGCGGGTGGAGAAGCGAAGAGTGCAATCATCGGCATCGGAGTGAATAGGAGAGGAAGTGGAATTAAAAGATCATTAATAAATAAAAGGAAAAGAGTGGGTGACAGGACAGAACCCTGAGAAACACCACTGTTAATAGCTTTAGGAGACGAACAGTGGCCATCTACAAATGCAGCAATAGATCGGCCAGAAAGGAAATTAGAGATGAAGGCACAGATAGAAGGATAGAAACCGAAGGAGGACAGTTTCGAAATTAAAGATATGTGCCAGACTCTATCAAAAGCTTTTGATATGTCTAGCGCAATAGCAAAAGTTTCACCGAAATTCCGAAAGGAGGATGTACAGATCTACAGAAACTAAGGGTAACAAAGACCCTAAGATCCACTCTAAGGTTAGCCCGAGAGAAAGGAAAGAGGAGGGGGTTAAAAGAGGAGAATAAGGGGTGAAGTAATTAGCAAAACCTAGCATTCGTGGGTTAACATTCATTTAGAAAAAGAGAAAGAAAGACTCACCATTATCATCCGCCGGCCTCTGCCGACAGGTCGGAAAAATAGTCGAAGGGAATAGGAAAGGGGTGAAAGATGAAAAGAAGTTAAATAAGAAGGCTTACAAACCATGCAAACACAGTCTTAACTCACTGTCATACCATGCGAACTACAGACATGCAAGTAAAAAGGGTTAGACATGCAAGTAAGGAGAGGATAAGAAAAAAAAAGTAGGTAAAGTAAAACAAAAAGTGGGTTAGTTTACGCTACGAACTACAACTACGTTCGTGTTAGTCTAATTTTTTTTTAAACAATTTTTTTGCTGGCATCGCAAGCTGGCATGTCACAAACTGGCATTAATCGTCAACAAACTCATCCTCGACCACCACCCTCAGAGCTCCTGTTACTAATTGTTTTTTATTTTAAACAACGTTAATATTTTTAAAATGTCTATCTAAATGGTTCTTAAACATATTAACGCTGGTAGAGTTCACGACTGACGCGGGAAGATTATTCCATTTATCAATTACTTTAAACGTAAAGAAGTTTTAAGCGATATTAGTAATGAAACGTCTGCCACGCAGCTTAAATCCGTTATTACGAGTATTGCTGTTATCGAAAGGGAACATTTTGTCAAAATTTACGTTATCGATTTTATTAACGATTTTGAAAAATTCAATAAGCTCCCCCCTTAATCTCCTAGTTTCGAGTGAATGCAAGTCTAACTCTTTAATCCTATCTTCATAAGGCTTGTTGCGCAATGACGAAATTAGTTTCGTGGCGCGACCCTGAACCCTTTCCAACATATCAGTACCCTCACGCAAATACGAGCACCAAAACTGAACGACATATTCTAAATGGGACCTGACTAGGGACTTGTAAAGGGGCAATATAATATTCTTCGATTTAAATTCGAAATTACGCGCTACGAAGCCTAACATCCTATTAGCTTTTGCGCAAGACTCCAAGCACTGGTTCCTAACTTTTAAATCCTTAGATACGCGTACGCCTAAATCTACTTCCTCGTCAACGCTCGCTAACTCTCTGAAACCCATCGTGTACGTGTAATTATTATTACGAGAACCTATATGCAAAACTTTACATTTGTCTACGTTAAATTGCATCTGTCACTTATCCGTCCACTCCATAATCCTATTTACATCGTCTTGGAGCCTATTTCTATCGTCCTCGTTAGCAAACTTACCTTAGGATAAAACGCGTCAGGGCCTGGAGCCTTGCTAACTTTTAGCCTATCGATATAATGCGCAATCTTACCCTCGTAAACAGTTATTTCATCCAAAATAGTCTCGCTGCTAAATGAAACAGTATCGTCTACATCGGGGATATTATTGACGTCTTCTACGGTAAAAACTGTCGCCAAAAAGTTACCTATTTCATTAAAATGCACCCCATCTTTTATAAAAGGGCTAGGGTCACTGAATTCTGACCATAGCTTCACGAAGGGTACATTTTCCTCAGCACAAATATCTTCTAATTTAGTATTCAAAAATATTGCTTTTGATGTAATCCTTAGGCCCAAACCGTGCCTACGATTAATACTTAGAACTAAAGACCTATCTGACCTCGCCTTCAGGGACCTAGTTAACCCCCTATATCTCTCCAAAAGTCAGGCACTCTCGTATCGGGCCTATACGAGTCGTTGCCCTCTACCATCGTCACCAACATCGAGTGACGTGAGGCAACATCAATCCTATCCACTTCGTCTCTAATTCTGTCAACCCTGGCCCCTGGGAGACAGACCCTCCTCCTCTTGGTTGGATTCCGTTCAACAAACTCTGTGTCCATATTGCGCACTAAAGAGTCCCCAATTAAAATAGTTTCCCCCTCGTTCACGTCCCTATCCAAATGGGCGAAAGGGTTCGAAACCTCGATAGGGGGGGGGGATTCCTATCACCTAACGTACGTGGCCTAGCTCTACCCTTAACTTCTCTAAATCTCTCCCCATCTACTAATCTCGGACCAACCTTAACCCTTTCCTCAACTCTATCCAACCTTCCCGATAAGCTACCTAAACTAGAAACTAGGTTACGCACCTCACCCTTCAAATTACTAACGTTTTCAACGTTAGTATTGGTTCGGCTTTCGTCAACTGTAGCCCTACCCCTGCTCTCATCAAGCGTTGCAAGTCTTTCCGTTACCTCACGTACACTACCTTTTATGTCAACTATTTCCTCCCTTAAATCGCAAAAGAAACAAACCGATCTCTCGGTAATCGCCATAGGACCACCGTTATAATCCTTAAAATCCGTTTACCACTGATTTACCCCACACCTAACACACGTCGCTTTCTGCGACGGCATCGCGCAAGTTAAATTAGTTTATAACAGTCACAAGTTTAAGTTAAATTAAGCCGGCACGCTATGAAAACTTCGCTAAAAACCACTAATATTCAATTACTTAACTGTAACAATGTGAATATAAACGCAAGTATATAAAATTCAGAACTTTCCAAAACTAAAGTTATTGGCAATATCCAAAAGTAGAAGCAATATCAGAGAGATCAGGAAATGCGTCCGTTCAGTACAGAGTCAGAGAGATATGCAAGAAGATTGCCAGTAGAACGTCCCTTGCGGAATCCATACTGACGATGTGAAAGAAGATTGTGAGAAGAAAGTTGTTAAAGAATCTTCCTATTAAGGATAGATCCAAAAACTTTGGAAAGGCAAGAAATCAAAGTAGTTGGACAATAGTTGGAGGGTTGAGAGCGGTCACCCTTCTTTGGGACAGGCTGAATGAAAGCGAAATTCCAGCAGGAAGGAAAAGCACCAGATGAAAGACAAAGACGAAAGAGTTGGCCTAGGCAGCGTGTCAGCACAGAAGCACAGTTCTTAAGAACAAAAAGAGGAATACCATCAGGACCATACGCCTTCCTAGAGTTGAGCCCAGATAAGGCAGAAAAAACATCTTTAGAAGAGACTCTAATTTCAGATATAATAAAGTCAGAGGGGTGAGGAGATGGAGGAACAGCACCGGAATTGTCCAGGGTCGAATTGGAAGCGAAAGTTTGAGAGAAGAGTTCAGCTTTGTCAGGAGAAGAGACGGCAACTGTGCCGTCGGAATGGAAAAGAGGAGGGAAAGAAAAGGAAGTAAAGTTGTTGAAGAGGTTCTTAGCTAGATGCCAGAAAGAGTGAGAAAAATTAGAATTGGATAGATTTTCACATTTCTGAAGGATGAAGGAAGTTTTGGTGAGTCGAAGAACAGATTTTGCACGATTCCGGGCAAAAATATAAGCGGAGTGAGAGTCAGGAGTTGAATGGCGACGGTACCTTCTGAAAGCCTTTCTGTTGCGGATAGCCTTAGAACAAGTAAAGTTAAACCTAGGTTTTTTTGCAGTAGTAGTAGGAATAGAATATGGAATGTACGCCTCCATGCCCAAGAGAATCACCTCTGCGATGCGCTCTGCACACTTAGAAGGGCCTCTGCCACGGGAGCAGTAATCATTCCATGGGAAATCACAGAAGTACTGCCTAAGGGCCTCCCAATCAGCGGCGCCGACGTGCCAAAGGCGTCTCCTCTTGGGTGGATCCAAAGGCTGAATTGGAGCGATAGGACAGACAACAGATACAAGAGTGTGATCGGAGTAGCCCAACGGCGAAAAAAGTTTCACAGAGTAAGAAGAAGGATGAGAGGTAAGAAATAAATCCAGACTGTTGGGTCTATCTCCAAGGCGATCGGGGATACGAGTAAGGTGCTGTACTATCTGCTCTAGGTCATTTAGGATAGAAAAGTTGTAAGCTAGTTCACTAGGGGTGTCAGTGAAAAGGGAGGAAAGCCAAAGGTGGTGATGAACATTGAAATCTCCTAAAATGGAGATTTCAGCAAAGGGAGTACGGGAAAGAATGTATTCTACTTTGGAAGTGAGATAGTCAAAGAATTTTGGATAGTCAGTAGAATTAGGAAAAAGATAAACAGCGCAGATGTATTTAGTTTGAGAATGGCAAGTAAGCCGTAGCCAGAGGGTATACAATTCGGAAGATTCGAGTTCGGGAATACGAGAACAAGTTAGGTCATGGCGTACATATACACAACATCCACCTTTGGAGTGAAATTGAGTAGAGAGAAAGTAAGAGGGTACAGAAAAGAGGGTGCTGTCTATCGTCCCCGATACCAGAGTTTCAGTGAGGAAAAGAACATGAGGTTTAGAGGAGGTGTGGTGGTGCTCAACAGATTGAAAATCTGAGTAAATGCCACGAATGTTGCAGAAGTTTATGAAAAGTGAAACAGACAGAGGTCCAGAACATCTCGAATGGGTGGTAGCAGATCCAACCCCGCTGCTCGGTCTGCGTTCCCGGTATCGTCACCGGGGTAGCCAGAAGTAGGGACATTGGTCCCCTCCCCCAGGGGACTCCGAGGCTCTTAAAGTTGATGCCATTTTTTTTTAAGTTTTGAAAAGATTATGTAGTGTGGAAGATGCACGTGTATGCAGTGAAAATTAGGGAGAGAAGTGTGTGTTAGAGAGTATGCTGAACTGCTCACAGGGTAGAAGACAAGGAAAAAGATCAGGTGACGAGGACAGTGACAGGAGAAACGGGAGTTCCAGCACTCCCTATTTTCTGTCTAGCGTCCCCCCGGGAGTACTTCACTGGTCGATTGGTGTCTACAATCTCCTCCTAGCGATGTTAGCGATGGCGATAGTCTCTCAAGTGATATAGTTTACATGGTGAGGGCAGAAATATAATATAGAAGAGAGAAAGACGTATAACATAAAAAGTTAAGATTTTCACAACCTGCATTGCTTTCTATTAAAATTATTTCAAGATTTTTCAATATATTTTTATAATATACCTTGTAAATTGTATGAATTACACTGTGAATTCTGTTTGCCTTCATTTTCCATTTATCTTTAATGAATAAGTTGAGAGTTAAGAGATCAGATGTTGAAGAAATATTTAAAAAACAGCATCGGATTTGGCTCTTAAATGGTTAAAATTTGATTTGTGCTCCCGAAGCCACAGAGGAAGGTAAAAGTTCCCATGTTTCATCATACATGTGGACCTATACTGAACATAAAAATGTATGTTGGCAAAATTTAACATTCAATGCACACGGGATTACATAAGGCCCTGAACTATTTCCCATTTTCCAGCGTTGTTTGCATAATAAATGGGATTAGTTTGAGGTTTGGTACCAGTTTTTCGATCATTTTTCCATATGTAGATTATGGTGTACTTCTCTCTTCTTCTTTCCAGGGAGAACAGATTTAGTTTATGTAGTTTTTCCCAGTAGTTGAGCTCTTTGCAGCCATCAATCTTAGCTGTGAAATGTCTCTGAGTTTCTTCTAGTTAATTAGTTTCTTCCTTTTTATATGGGGACGTCAAGGCTGAGCAGTATTCAAGTTTTGGTATAATCAGCGTTTTTAGCAGGAGAATCATTACTGTCTTGTCCCTTCTTTGGAACGTTCTTTTTACCTGTCCCACGACTATTTCCTTCTTTGTTTATCGTTCTCTGATTTTGTTTCTCGAATTTGGCATCACCGGTCATTTTTAGCCCAAATCGACCCCATTCGTGCTTCTCTGAATTTCCTGACTATGTAGAGCATAATATGCAGTCTGTTTAAGTTCCTCCTTTCTACCACATCTCAACAGCTAAAATTTCTCCATGTTAAAAGTCATATTGTTGTCCTCTGACCATTTGTATATTTTGTTTGTGTCCCCCTGCAAGGCCTCCACTCCATTTGCATCGCTAATTTTTCTGCTGATATTTGTATCGTCTGCAAAGGATGTTATTATACTGTTGCTGTTTACTCCACTCTCTGTCTGTTAGTATGATAATGAACAGGACTGGGGCCAGTACTGTACCTTGTGGCACTGAGCTGCGTACTTCCGATTCTGATGATGATATACCTTGAATTTTGACGACCTGTAGACGTTTTCTGAGGAAGTTGTAGATCCATTTTCCCACTTTGCCTGTTATTCCCATATATTTCATTTTGTGTTGCTATACCGTGATCACATTTGTTGAAAGCTTTAGCAAAATCCGTGTATATGACATCGTAGTTGTTATTGCCTTCCAGTGCATCTAGGATATTGTTATAGTGCTCTATAAGTTGTGATAGGCATGATCTTCCTGATCGGAATCTGTGCTGATATATATATATATATATATATATATATATATATATATATATATATATATATATATATATATATATATATATATATATATATATATGGCTGTACTAATTTAACCTAACCTAGCATTGCGTCTAACTGGGTATGTATACGCCTATCCTGGGCATAAGAATCAACTCACTTTATTAGCCTAGCCTGACATAAATACCTAACCTACGTACGCCTAATCCAGGCATAAGATACACCCTGTTTTACTGATGTAACTTACCTCTTATGGCGGATAGGGATATCGCACCGTCCCTAAATCATCTTTGTACGAGCACCGGTTTCAGGGTCCTTAATTGTAATGAAATGGTTTACTTTAAAAAGTTTGAACCCGTCCTTAACTAAATCTTGGTACGGTTTCCAGCTGTCCAAAATTATGCATGTGTGCCTAATAAAACTTTACTATAACTTAAATAAGACTTAACAAACCGTTTTATATATATATATATATATATATATATATATATATATATATATATATATATAGAGAGAGAGAGAGAGAGAGAGTCGAAATGTCACATCGATGCTGATTGAACAAAAGTTGTTGACGTCATTAATTTTTAGGCCAACTAAGATCCTCGTAACAAATTTCGACTGTAAAAAAACTGGTGTCGTTGGAACTTAATATTTATCGACCTTTTAATACTTAAAATTAATATGTAATCAGTAAATTGAACATAATCAACACTTCAGGGAGCAAGTGTAGTTTACGTTCCCCTGTGGTGTCTAGTGTAGTTTACGTTCCTTACATTATCCTAGTGTAGTTCGCGTATACCTAATCAAATAAAACGTTAAAACTAAAGAAAAAATTACGACTTAACCTAACCAATCGTCAATTTATATATATATATATATATATATATATATATATATATATATATATATATATATATATATATATATTATATATATATATATAAAAATTGACGATTGGTTAGGTTAAGTCGTAATATTTTCGTTAGTTTTAACGTTTTATTTGATGGATTCATTTAAAAAATGTCTTCTAAAGATCGTAGTTTAGTTTACGTTCCCCGGCTTTGACCTAGTGTAGTTTGTGTCCCCTTTTGCGTCAGGGGGACGTAAACTACATTTGCTCCCACTTCAGTTATGAATCACAAGAACCAAAACATTACATATAAATTACACTCAAATATACGTTTAAAATAATCACGCAGAAAACTTCGTAATTTTCACCTTTTAATTAAACAATGCTTATCAACAATTCTTTAAAAAAATATTATTATCAAACTACAATTTCAGTACAAAAAGGAAAGCTGTGAAACCGACCACTTTCGCTGAGGTTCAAAGCAAAAAACCACAATAATCTTGTTTTAACCCTTTGACGATGAGTATGTGCTTCTTTAAACCAAAAAGTCTAAGTTTTTATTGTTATTCAAAGCTAAATATTTTAGTAACTATTCACTGAAATGACACGTAGAAACATGTAGAAGAATTTATAGAAATGTTGCATTGTAGTACAATTTATATTATTATTTGCGGTGAGACTGAACGAACATCCCCCGCCAATCGGAAAACGATTAAATTTCTACATAATTTCAAGATAATCTTTTCAAAACAAGTAGGCTACTGGAACCTTACAATATACCATATATACAAATAATGACGTCACACTTCTCTTCTTATGGCATTCCAATCATACCATGCCAAAGCTCGACCCCACCTATTGCACAATAGAATTTGTATTTACTGGCGCATGTGCGAAGCTTCTCACTCGTAAATTACTGGATATCCTGAGCAATATATAAAAATGACCAGGAACAACTACAAAACCGCTAATAAGGTGAGTGCTTTGTATGCAAAATCAACTCGACGGAGATCTAGTGACCTGAATACACTGTAAGAGGTGACTCAAAATTTCTAAGATGTCGCCTTCAAAGAGAGGTGGCATTGAGCACGAAATTACAAAGAATTTACTGTAGACGACTGGGAACAGACAAGATGTCGGGAATGTACAGTCCTTTTTCAGAAAAAGTTATGCAAAGTTTGTTGTTTATTTTCAAAAATGATCCAGAATATTCAGACACTTCGCAATCGCCTCTAAAGAATATAATTAACATTATGCACTGACCTTCTGCTAAGATACGAGACACCCACTTCACAAACCTAAAAATATTGCAGCTATGAATAGTTTCTCATGTTCACAGGTGTGACGTTCATTATCTGTGTTGTTGTTTTTATGTTTTCATGAGACACGTTTGAATTTTAGTTCATTTTTCTCAGGTAAGTTTTATTGATGAGTCTCATTTTCTGGTTTCCGAAGTTCAAATACCTTTCGTAAGAAAAATGAAGGGTGCCAATAGATCAACTATTCACCTTTCTTGCACCACAAAGTATCCTAAGAAGGTTATGGTTTGGTCCTGCTTTGAAAAACATGAAACAGGAATATGATAATAAAAACCCACTCTAATAGACAGAGTTTATTTCTACAACAGTTTCGATGCCCACTGGCATCCTCTTTGGGTGGATTCGTTTTTCTGTATCCAGCCGAAGAGGATGCCAGTGGGCATCGAAACTGTTGTGGAAATAAATTCTGTCTATTAGAGCGGGTTTTCATTATCATATTTTGAACTTCACGTAGAAAAAGTGAAGTTTTTTGCATTTATGAAACAGGAAATTTGATTTTTTTATTAGAATAATGAATAGGCAAAAATATATGCCACTGTTGCAAGAAAAATTATTGCTTCCCGCTCACAACTGGTTTGGACGGAGAAAATGATTGTTGAAGCATGTTATACAGGAGAATGATTTTTGCAGTATGTTACAGAAAAATAATTGTTACAACATGTTATACAGAAGAATTACTGTTACAACATGTTATACAGTAGAATGATTGTTGCAACATGTTAAAGAGGAAATGTAGTAAGCTTGAGTTTGAGTGTAATATGGTCCTGAAGAACTGAAAAGGGCCGAGCAGGAAGTGAATGCACGAATAGGCGTATTTGGAATGGTACTAGGACAATATCTCCCCGAGGACAAAATCCCCCCGAGGACAAAATCCCCTAGGACAAAATCCCCAGGATTTTTATCTACAGTAGCAACTAAGACAAAAAAAATTATCTACCAACTAACGCTAAACTTTTTCCGCAGCTTCTTCCGATTTATATAAAAAGTTTCTATGAATGAAACCTAATATTCTCTGACCAACCAACTAGTTTATTTCCAAAAGTTTATCCAAAAGTTTACCTCGATTTACAAATAGCTTTAATTTTAGTTCGCATTCTGCTTTCACCCATAGAAGATGGAGTTCGTTAAAAGTAATAAAGGACAAGTTAAATTATTATATGAAGGATATATTTATGTGAAGCAGAAAGAATTGGCAAATGGTGTAGTATCCTACGAATGTGAACGCCGATGGTCTAAAGCTTCATGTAAAGCAAAGGTGAAAGTGTTGCAAAGTGAAATTATCGAAAAATTGCACAATCACACCCATGCACCAGATACGCCACAATGTGAAGCTACAAAAGTATTTCAAGAAATACGCTACAGACGCTACAGACCGAAGAATAAGAACCATTTACCTTTGCCAACATGTGCTCAGGATCATGTTATACCTGAAAATTTTATCCAAACGACTGATGGTGAAAATTTTTTGTTGCATGATTCAACGTCTGGAGGTAAGAGAATTTTAATATTTGGAACTGCTAAAAGCATAGAATTTTTAGCAAATTCCTCTCATTGGTTCTTTGATGAAACATTTAAAGTAGTTCCTGAAATTTTTACTTAACTGTATACGATTCATGCCTTAACAGAGCAACATACAGTACCCTGCATCTATGCACTTTTGCCTGATAAAACTCAAACAACTTATACCAAACTGATACAAGAGGTAAATAATATGACAAATTGTACTCCTACAAGTGCAATGGTTGATTTTGAAAAGGCGATGCTGAATTCTTTACTAGATAGCTTTCCTGAGTTACAAGTCAAAGGATGTTTTTTCCACTTATGCCAGAATATTTATAGAAAAATACAGCAGTTTGGATTTCAGAAACAATATCAGGAAAACAATGATTTCTCTCTCAAAACGAGAATGATAGCAGCCCTTGCCTTTGTACCCCCTGAAGATATTGAGGCTGCTTTTGAACAGCTACATGATCTTCTACCAGTAGAAGCCTTGCCAATCTTAGATTATTTTGAAGATAACTATATTGGAAGACCATGTCGACGAGGACGCCGAGAGCCAACATTGAGTATATCTATATGGAATATGCACGCAAGAACAAATGCTGAGCTCCCACGAACAAACAATTCTGTTGAAGGTTGGCATAGGCGCTTTGCTTCTTTTTCCGGGTGCTCTCATCCAAATATTTGGAAGTTTCTAAATGTCCTTGAAAGAGAAATAAGTTTTCAAAACGTTCAAATGGCCCAAAGTATTGCCGGCCTCTCAACTTAACCGCCAAGAAAGGAATACAAAGCTTCTGCATATCGTATTCTAACAATTTTACAGGATTATGAAAATAGAACAAATTTAGATTTTCTCAGAGGCATCGCATTTAATTTAAGTTTTTAGTCTTCGATTTTACTTTATATTTGTCATTTTGTTTTATCATTAAATTGTTATTATCAATAAATTGTTTTATTATTAAATCGTTTTACTTTTGACTTCGGGGTTTTTTCATAGTGATTATCCTTTAATTTTTTTAAAATTCGATGGGGGATTTTGTTCTAGGGGGGGATTTTGTCCTAGGGGGGATTTTGTCCTCGGGGGGATTTTGTCCTCGGGGGGATTTTGTCCTGATACCTACCATTTGGAATGGCTGATCGTAGTAGGATTGTGTATGTTTTTGAAAGCAGCGTGAGAGATCGTACAAGACCTCTATTTATTTTAGGATTGTCAGGAACATCGTATCTTCCCATCCTTAACATAAGGGCTCTCTACGCCAGTTATGATAAAAGTCGAAAATATGGAAGGAATCATGATTTGTGTAAGGGTTGTCTCGAGATTGCTGATGATATGGTGAAACATTGTAAGGATTATTACATGGTATGTGAGCAGTGTAAAAGTTCCAAATGTGAAAGTCAGAGGGAATGTAATGTGTGTAAACGTACATTTTTTAATAATAAATGCTTTGAGCTCCATAAATCAAATGGCACTTGCAGGAAAATGAGGATTTGTAAGTGCGGTATGTTTCACATGATGGATAATTGGAGGATTTTCAAACATAAATGCGATGAAATTTAATGTTCTACATGTTATGAAAAATATAAGGCGGAGGAGTGAAGTATGTATGTTATATGAAAGATACTAAGCCTGAAAATAGCCCTTGTATAACCGTGTACTACGATATAGAAACTTACACGAACGCGGAAACCAAAGAGGTTATTCCACATTTACTCGTAAGTCAGACTATATGTGATGAGTGCATGGAGCTCGGGTATGATGAGTGTCACAAATGTGGAAAACGGACAAACGTACTTAAAACGAATGCATACGAGAGCCCTGTGAAGCTCTTTGTGTCCTATATTGTCAAATTAGCGGACAACTTAAAAAAAAAGACTGTATATTCTTACCCATAACGGGGCGAAATTTGACACACAGTTCCTTTATAAGGAGCTGCTTGAACACGAGTCGTCTGCGATATTTACAGGTGATCCCTTGAAAAGAGGCAACAAACTAATACAGAAGCAGATAAGAGGTAATGTTATTTTAAAGACACCCTACTGTTCACACCTTGTAAATTAGCAAAGCTGCCCAAGGTCATGGGCGTAGCCGCTGAAGTTTCAAAAGGGTATTTCCCTTACACATTCATCACTAACGAGACTTTAAATTACGTAGGACTACCTCCACCCAAACATTACTTTAACTACACCAACATGAGTGGTAGTAAGCGTGAAGATTCTGACCATTACTACAATAGGATGTCAATTTGGGAGGTGAAAATTAATTTTTGCCAATTCCTTCACTGAGGGGTTTTAAAAATATGTTTTTGGATGTGAAGAATTCAAATCTGCTATTATTTTTGTGATTGCTCAAAACTTAGCTTGGTAAATCTAAGTTTGATTAAAAAGCACATAAATTGCTCTCGGAAAACAACATTTATTAATTTTAGCTTCTCAAAATGTCAGGTAATGCTATAAAAATTTTAGTTTCTCTGCATAAAACATATCCTAGTAATCATAAAACATATCCTTGTAATCATAAAACAACATTAGAAAGTAATGACATCAGTAAAAAAAAATATTTAAACAACGAGTTTCATCAAGTCTTGCTTTGATTCGTTCTTGGACATCAGCCGCCGACTTGCTTCTTGGCCTCTGATATAGCCCTCACGTTTCTCATGTGTATACACCCTGCCTGCTGCCTCTGTGACTTGTTTCACACACCTCTCTATTGACTGAGCATGACAGGGCCACTGTGGAACTTGCATAGGCTTGTCAAAGAACTTCTTTACTTCCGCTGTAGTCAGTTTACATGTCAAAGGAGGTCCAAATACCCCGTCAGACCAGTCTGTCAGCTCCAACACGGAAGAAGCACTGGGGTTGATGGAAGGTGTCTTCCTGGGACGTACAGAAAGATCTCCAAGTGTGTCATCATCTCCACCCCTCATGTCATCAATCTTTTGGACACCAGCTCTCCTCTCCTCACTGTCATCTGAGCACAAGAGTGTCTGGATTATCATTTCGCTGAATGCATACCATGCTGAGCGCTTGATGGTTGGCAAAACAGCATCCACTACAGCCTTCTTTTGCAGCCTAACTAGCCGCAGCTGAAACAAGATGTGGCGTGGGCCTTCCACCCAAGAGTGTTTTACTTTGATGTTGAACCAACAGGGGTAGTACACACCAACAATGTATTCCACTATCAGTCTTAAGTTGTTGAGGGTTTTGCCTTTAAGGCCATGTTTTGAAACCTATATGCGACAAAGCCTGTTTGCTGTTGTCAACCACCTTGAATGGCTCACTGGACCAATTTCAAGAAGGGCCAGATCTGTGGGAAGTTCTCCTGTCCTTATGGCCTGTGTGATCCTATACCCGTACGCTTGATCAGTAGAGAGATCCTTTACGACATTGTCACTCAGTGAAGTAAGAGGCTCTCCAATTGAGAGTTTGGTGAATGAAGGATCAATTTCAAGTTCGGTTGCAGTGTCTAGCATCTTGCCAATGTTACCTGTCCACTTGTTGTTCGACAAGGTCTTCCCATCCAGTGCTGTGATCAAGTGTCGCAGGGGTAACTCATTAGTGTGGAGGGCACAAACCAACCAGATCAGCTTACGGCAAAGCTTGACCTCTACCCAATGCATGGAACCACCCTCCCAGCCAGTGTTAACATTTGTAGAATCACCTCCAATGGCCTGCAGGCTTTTATCAATGCCCTTCTTCTTCATGAAATGTACAAGATTATCAGCAATAACTTCAACAGGTTTTTTTCTCGTTGAGCCTTTCTCAGGAGTGAAGTGGTAGAGATATCTTCCACCTGGCTCACTGCACACAGAATAATGCTCTTCTTTGATGATGCTGGGGAACTGACGATCTGAATTGTCTGCTTTCAGCATAACTAGTTGTATCTTGACGGCCGTCAAAGAAGATGCAGTCAATTTCACCCTTCTTACAAAGATCATCAAATTCCTGATCCAGGGATCTCATAACTTTTTCTTGGGCCCTCTTGACTTTATCGTGATCAACTACAAGTCTCTTGTCTTCTTCAGTGATCAAGCCAGCATCCATAAAGGCAGCAGTGGTGATGGCAGCTGTGGCACGCAGGCCAACACCATATCTGATGCTATGCATAGCAACATTAGGTATTTCTAATGTGTTGTACTCTGGCTTTTTATTGGAAGTTGAAGACGTGCTTGGTATTTCTAATGTCACTTCATAACTTCAATCCTTGCCATCTTGAGCATCAGCTATTTGTTCTTCATTTTCATCATCAGAGAAAATTATTTCATTTGATGGCATTGAAACATCCTGCTTACTTGTCTGCTTATATTCAGCAAGCCTTCTTCTTTCGTCTTCTTGCCGCTTCTGCTTTTTGACTTGTCTGTTGTGCTCAGGTTGATTTGGCAAGCCAATCTGATGTGGTCCAATAGAACCAGACTTGTCTCTCTGACCTTTAATGAAAGCAAGTTCCTTCACAGGGATCTTCATCTCCCTAGGGCATGTACAGTTAATGTGAGTTTCGTTTTTGCAACCAGCATCTGCAAGGCAGCCAAATTCAGAGCAGAGAACAATTTTACACTGGCAACTAAGGATGTCAAAAAGCTTGTCAAGTTTTGCAATGAAAGCCTCTTTGACATGTAGCTTTCCTCTCCCAAGAGATATGTTTTTGGCCTGCTCCCAGCTCCCTTGGATCTTGTTTAAGATTGTGACTCGTGAATTTACAACGGGGACTACAAAAGAACTGTTTGCTCGTTCCCACTTTTCAAGCACTTTAGGGTAAATGTCCTTTGCAAGACTGGCTGCTGGGTAGTTTCTCACATCCTCACCACTTTGTTCTCTTAGCAGTAGCCCATATTTCAGAACGTCTTGCAGAGTTGGGAGTTCAGAGGGCAACAACTCTCTACCAGTTCCAATTAGGTTGCTCATATGTGTGAATGTCCCCAGTCTTGTCCTCCTTTTAGAAGCCATTGTAAGTCAATTCCCACTGGTTAGGATGGTAGCACTGACGGACAAGTAATCTTTAGCATACTGATGAATATGTTTCAACCTGTGAAATAAGCAAAAACAGCAGTGCATTATATATACAGCATATATAATTATTAATATAATAATTATTATATAATTCCACAAAAAAGTCAAAAAAGTCACTATTTTTATGTAGCTTCTTACCAAGCAAAACTAAATTATATTAAATTAACAAAAATATCTTTAGAATTCCTAAGTCATGCTGCAACTTTTTAGCACCCCTCATATTTGGAATTTGAAAGTTGAAAAATTCGACACACCCTATTACTACAACAGTTTTAATGAAGCTAATCCGTAAAATATAGCCGATGAATGTGAACGTTATTGCGTGAATGACGTACGTGCAATTAGAGTATGCTTTCAAGCCTTTAGAAGGATGTACATAACCCGTTTCAAATGCGATCCGCTGCAAGTCGCAACCACGATCGCCTCATTATGTTTTACGGTGTTCAAAAATAACTTCATGCCTAAAGACACCTTATCCGTTATTCACAGAAACAACCCCCGCAGATATGGGCACAAGGCTATTTACTGGCTTATACACCTACAGCAGCAGAACGGGGTATATATAAACCATGCCCGCAACATGGGCGAAGTACCCATTAAGGTTAATGGTCGTGTTTTTTGGGTTGACGGCCAAAGTGAGGATCCAGCAACTGGTGAGAAGACTGTGTATTCCTTTAACGGTTGCTGGTGGAATGGATGCCCGCGCGCTGAATGTGCCTTCACAGGGGACCTTTATGGAAGATCCCCTGCCAACAGCCTCGCATGGTCCCGCACCCGCGATCAACTTATAGGCTCCCAGTTCACTCACAAAGTCTTGTGGGAGCATGAGTATGAAGCACGGATGGAAACAGATGGACAGTACCGTGAAGAAATAAGGAACATCAAACGTTCAATGGTGTTGGACCTCCTCAAATGGAGGATGTACAAATCCTTTCAAACTATACTTTCCGCCTCCGGAGGGCATGAAACTCCACTACAGCGACTTCTGCTCTTTATACCGCTACGTGATGAAGAACAATCCTTACCCTGTAGGTGCACCTGAAAGAATGGTGGGTCCCACCATACCAACCATCGAGGAGTTTTCAGTTACCTTGAATGAGGGCTACATTGGACTTTCTTTCGTAGACGTGCTCTCCCCTCGCGATTTATGGATGCCGATCTTACCCGTCGTTATAGATCACAAGCTCATGTTTCCCCTGTGCGTGAAGTGCGCAGAAGAAAACAACGGTGATTGTGACCATACAACCAACCAGCGTAAAATCAGAGGTGTATATACAAGCCCTGAGCTGGCCCTAGCCGTTCGCCATGGGTATAGAATAATGAAGATACATGAGGTGTGGAGGTTTCAGAAGCTACCCAACCTTTTCACACTATATATATATACGCTTTTTTGAAGGATAAGGTTGAGGCGGCAGGATATCCGCGAGGGGTTGATACCGAAGATGAAAAAAAGGGTTATATTCAGCGTTACCGTGCCCATGAAGGTATATAGCTTGACCGATCTCAAATTGTTAAGAATCCAGGCAAGCGCTTTAGTGCAAACTTGTGTCTAAACAGTCTTTGGGGAAAGTTTGCACAGAATACCTGCAAGTGGAACGTCCATTATGCCAACGTTCCCGATAAAGAGGTTATGGAGATCGTGAATGTAGGTAATGCTTACATAATAAAGTACAACATCACCGAGCTGGCCGCAGATACCTCACGGGTTACAAACATACCTGTAGCCAGTTTCACAACGGCCTACGCCCGCATCAAACTTTGGGGCCTATTGCCGTCTCTTGGACGGAGGGTGTTGTACGCTGACACAGATAGCGTGATATTGACAGCGAGGGAAGGTGAATACATGCCCTCTATTGGGGAGTTCCTCGGAGGTCCGGTACTAATGTCTCCGAGCAAATTATACAATGAGCAAACCAACCAACCAGAGGTAACTGACGAGATCAAGGATGAGTGTGGTGATGGAGCATACGCAGACTCGTTTGTGTCAACAGTGCCAAAATCCTATGGGGTACGGGTGAGGGTAGGGAATGATATGAAGTATATCGTGAAGGCTAAGGGTATCACGCTTAACCATGCGAACCGTCGAGTCGTTAACTTTGACTCGTTGAAGGAACTACTGTGCTTAGAAGATGAGGGTGACCAGCTACCCCAACTGATTGTGGGGACGCACAATTTTCGGGCGCAGAAACTGGGGTGTGTGAAGGAACTTAGGGGCACGAAGGTATGCCGTAACACCTATAGGAAGCGTTACCAGGTGCCTGGTACCTATGATACCGTACCCTTTGGTTACCTTAATCCTTGAATGTATTTATATACTGTATATGTGTATTGATATGTTTATTTATCACGTATATTTGTTTAAATTATGGTTCCATTTTCTCCTTTGCGTGTGTGCGTGTGTGTGTGTGTACAGTAAAAAGCTAAGCTCCGCCCACTGTAAGATCGGCAGCGTGAGTCCTGCCACTACATGAGCATATCTCTATCCCTGCGTGCTCAGTTGACCTCTGCATATCCTTGAGCTCAGACGTGCATTCTCCCGCGTAGAAAAAATAGTAATGGTTACCTTTAATATTGCGTGTTCAACGTTTATGAAGTGGTATTCGGCAAAGTGCCAAGATGTGGTGGATACTGAAAAACACCCTATTCCCTCCTCCTTTGATACTTTTAAGGCTACATTGAGCCGCGCGAAGGACCAAGATGTTCAAATACTCTAAGGGTATTCTGGCGAGGGCATTGTAAGATTTCGTAGCACAAACGATGTATTGAAGTATGTTGTAGACCTAACCTTTATAAAGGCTTACGTATACCGCAAAGTAGAAGAAGCAAAACGTTCTGAAGATAAACAATGGTTATGGATAGTGAGTCTTGTTGATGAGTGGTGTGACAAGCGATATTATCTCATGTTACACCATACCGACTACTCTTACCCTACGGTTGAGAATGTAAATCTTGTCATCATGGAAAATCTTAAGTATTTTTACCACTATATTGATATATATCATGACGAGGTTTGTAGTGAGGTTGTGGCTAATGGGCTGTGTGAGTTTTTAACAGACTTTAGAGACGAGTATCGCTTGTTAAACAAAAAGGATAAATACGGGCATATGTTTCTCTCAAACAGTGCACCGGATTGTAAAGATGTTTAGTTTGTGGAAATGAACGTCTGGTGAGTGATAAAACATTAAAGCCGGTATTGTTTCATGTAGCGGAAATTCTGTTTGTTCAAGGACAAAAGTGTTCTAACAAGCCTGTACATACTTCGGGAGTTTATGGTGTGACTCCCTCCCCCCAGCGAGCCGCCCATCCGTGTACCTCAAGAAAAACACGAGTTCGAACAAACCCGTACACGTTTCACCAGCGTGACTCACTCCGCCCGTCGAGCCGATCCGTCCACCTGTGGTTCATAGTCATCTCAGAGCTTGAACCGTGTGGACGTGCGAATATGATGGAACTTCCTTTGAGAAGCATTCTCAACGCGTCGAACGGTGTCTTCGTGACGAAGTCATTGCGCCTGTTCAGGCGTGAAACCGGCACCATTAACTATGTACTTGAAACGAATTGCAGGCAAGCAAACTCTGGTAAACGTAATGTTATTTATTTAAGTGTTGAGGAGATGAATAGAGTATTCGTGATAGTTGAGAAGTGGGGAGAGGACCGTTATAAAATACCTGCAGGTGTAGGTACAAGAAGAGAGCAGATAAGTGACACCCCCTCATATGCCGTTGTTTGCACGTTGTTTATAAATAAAGATCAGCCATGCATTGATATACGACTGATGTGGAGGAATGCATCTGATAATAACGTTCTTGTCCCTATGCGAAACCGTTTCATCCTCGACAGAATGTTTGAAATCGTTGGATTCCGCAAGCCGAAGCGTATATTAGACGCTCGTGTTACGGATATGATTTATTTTGGTACGGTTCGTGAATACGCATACACCGCTCTGCTCGACGGATTTAGCGAATGTAGGAATGAACAAGGCGAGAATGGTCTAGAGCTGGATGCATATTTAAAAGGTTTAGATTCTTCGGAATATCCTGAACTTTGGTACAAAGTTCTTGAGCGGTACAGGGCAGAGCTTCCCTACACTGTTCACCCTGAAGAGCTGTACCTCTATATAATGAATAACTGTCGTTTGGACTTGGAAGATTATTTCAATTGCCGCTATGCAGAGTGAAGCAGAGTTCACAATTTAAAAGCTCGGGACGGTAAGAAAATCCCTCGATTGGAAAGGCGTGTTTATAAACTTGTATTTAATAATGATGTTGTGGTTAACGATGACCTCTTTGGCGTGCTTTTGATTGTATTCTAGCCGTGTTTAAAGATAACTTGCCAACCGAATGTAAAGTGGGTCAAAAATAGTATTGAACGATATGAAAGCCATTTATATCTAGTATAGGCATCCGTATAAGTTAAACGGTGAAGTGTTGCTTGGACGGTTTCAACGGGTAGTACAAAGTAATAACGATGTAAATGTAGACTCGATTACGTGTGAGTTTAGCGTTTTGCGACGTAGAACATAAAGGATGTATATTTAATTACTTAAGGGGTCCCACGTCTTAAGGTACATAAGCGCCAAAATTAAAATTCGTCAGAAATTGCCTCAAAAGTTCAGCAATATTCTGGCAATAGTATCTCTGTTATTAATTGAGCTAGAACGTTCATTTTTGGCTAAATTAGAGTTCTAAGTATGCTAATGAAGTTGTCGATGAGTTTTTGGAATAGGTTTTCATATTTTATATTTGATATATATTTTTTTTAATTTTTTTTATTTTCTTATTATGCCGAACTTTGGGTGAACTTTTGGCTGGCGATAGAGGTGAAAAAAAATAGTTCGCTTCATAAAGTTTTCAACCATACTTCTAGTGTCGTAAGGTCATTATAACCCAAACCAGGCGATAGAGCAAGGGTGAAAATAGTGATATCCATCAAAAACACGTTTACGCCTGTGGAGGCACTAAGGTACCTTAAGACGCGCGACCGCTCATTTAATTGTGTGTGTGTGTGTGTGTGTATATATATATTTCCTGTACTAATATACAATTTATTATATGTTTCGTATATTATTATTTTTAATTATTTAATATACCCCGTAGAACATAAAGGATGTATATTTATTTATTTAATTCTATATATATATATATATATATTTCCTGTACTAATACGCATTTGATTATACGTTTCATATATTATTATTTTCAATATATTTAATTATTTAATATAACTGCATATATATATATATATTTTTTTTTTTCTGTATTAACATATTGATAATACAAGGTTTTGTATATTTTTTATTATATATTTCCCGTTCGTGTTTCTTATGCTATTATTTTTTTATCATATATATATTCCATTCTATATTTATCATATATTCATCGTCCGTATGCTATTATTATGTTTTATCATATATATTCCATTGTATATTATTTTCTGTATATTTCCATTAATTCGCCTAAATAAACAGAATGACGTATTCGTGTTTTATTTAATTCATTTGGTTGTACACGGTATTTAATTATATCAATTCGCTGGCTTCTGAAGCGGATTTATAAACTAGAATATATGCATTAATTAAATAAATAGCGCTATCTGGCAACTCAACCTTTACACCTGAACAAGCCATTTACGCCTTCTAAGTCAACTGGCGGATTAAGCCAGAACATATGCTTTAATTAAATAAATAGCGCAATCTGGCAACTCAGCCAGATACTGCAACTGGCGGGGTAAGTCAGAATATATGCTTTAATTAAATAAACAGCGCAAACTGCCAACTCAGCCAGATACGCCAACTGGCGGATTAAGCCAAATTATATTCTTTAATTATATAAATAGTGCAAACTGGCAACTCAGCCTTCTAAGCCAACTGGCGTATTAAGCCAGAATATATGCTTTAATTAAATAAATAGCGCAATCTGGTAACTCAGCCAGATTAGCCAACTGGCTGATTAGGGGTCCTATAAGACAACGGCCGCTAGGCTGAAGTCTTAATATGTTCTTGGCTCCTGCCAGGCGAACATCTCCTCCTCTCTCTCTCCTTCTCTCTCTTTCTCTTGGGGGATAACTCCGCCTCCAAGTTGCATAACCCCTTGTTGCTCTTGCAACATTCCCCTATCCCCCTTTGTTGCATAACATCTTGCAACATTCCCCCTACCATTGTTGGATAACAACTTTCAACATTCCCCCTCCCTTTGCTGCATAACAACTTGCAACATGCCCCATCTCCCCTTGTTGCATAACAACTTGCAACATCTCCCTCCCCTTGTTGCATAACTACCTGCAACATTCCCCTTGTTGCATACGCTTGCAACATTGATCAACATTTGCAATTACATTGCACTCTCCCATTCTGTGCCCATACTACTGGGGTTGTCGCAAAGACGAATATGCAAATCGATACGTGTAGCACAAAGTGCCATCTATTTCTTTAGATTAAATGATCCAAAAATAGAAAGGGATGCAAATCTAGTTCTAGCAAACCTAAGAAAGCTTCCAGTAAGACTGATAAACTTCCGAAATGTCTTGTGATGCTCAATCTTTCGATTTCAGCATAGAAAATTAAGTACTAATGTGTAGAACTACTACAAAATGTGTATCAGACCATTTAACTTGAAACATGGAAAGGAGACGATTTGAATTTTGAAAACTATTTCCAGAGTCTTCACATCTTCAATGAAATGGCCAGGATCTTTCTGAACTTGCATAACCTTTCAACTTCTATATAACTTCAGGTCAGAGAATTTATAGAATTTATAGAAACTTCAACTTAAAAATTAGACTAATGGTTAATCCTGAGAAGCTTACTAACTTCACATCAAAGTTTTATTTTCTCAGACTTTAACGGGCAATTAGAACATAAAGTTTATTATTACTCTACAACTTTTCAATAAAACTTAAACTTATACAACTTAGGAAAGTTTATCATTATTAATTTCGAAATGCAATATAACAAAGGTCTACGGTTTAAAATAAATTTAAACTGACTCTATATTTCGAAGGGTTTATGCACAAAATCTAACTACATAGGGCTAAAAGTCGGGTGATCGGACCTATAAACATTTTGTCTACGAAGGATTCAATCTACACTCTCATGACATAATTTATCCAGACCTAACCTAGTGAAGCCTCACTTAATCTACCATAGACTAAATTAATCTAACTAAAAAATAAATGATGATAAAATGTTAAGCAAACAACATATTGATAGCTCAGAATGATCCTTTGCCAAGGAAAACACCCAAAATAGTAAATATTTACTTCAGGGGTTAAGACAGAGGTCTCGTTTGCAATGCAAAACTTAGATGGCGATAGACTGCCCAAGAAAACTATTTTAAACTACATCTCGAAGTATGATTTCCAACTTTTTATGCCTAACTCAAACTTTACAATTTAATTTTCACTATTTAATATGTATAATATAACATTTTCATAAAATACTAAGGCTAACACAGGAGTTTTGGTCAGTTCGCTACAAGTCAAGTTTCCTATTTACTTTATGATTATGATTACAAACTAGGAAAATGATGTGGATTAGGTCATGCCAGTCTCATTACATCACTTCTTCTAAGATCAACAATGTGAAGCAACATTGGTTGCGGGTGACCTTCCTTTGCATTCATTTGATGTAGTGACCAGTGAAAGATCCAGAGGAAGGCTAAGGGAACTCCACCACAGTAGTATGGGGGCAGAATGGACGAGTGCAAGAATGCTGCAATGTTGCAAATGTTGATCAATGATGGAGGGGAATGTTGCAATGGGTTATGCAACAAAGGGGGAGGGGTTATGCAACAAGGGGGGTTAACCCCCAAGCTGCAATGAAGGAGGAGGGGGTTATGAAACAAGTCAATCCTGCAAAGGGGGGAGGGAGCTTTTGGGGAGAGAAGGGATGATGACCTCCCCCCAAAGAGGTAACCTTAAATAAGAGAGGAAGATAAAGGAGAAGGAGGAGGGTCTTTGAGGGAGAAGGTGGGATGTCCTCACTCCCCCAAAGGGAAACCTAACCTAAGCCTTAACCTAAGCAGGAGAGAGAGGTATTCAACTGGCTCTAGACAGACGCATAATGACCGTCCAGGGGTCCAGCAACTATTATATAAAGGGTCTGGAGTTGGCAGATACACATATATATTTCAATTATGTACAGATGTACCTTATTAGGGTGAGTTGCCAGATTGCCTCACTTATTTTAATTTATATTTAGATGAGTTACCAGTTATTGTTTTTATTTATATAAGGAGAGTTGGCACATACCACAACTTATTTTAATTTATTTAGATGAGGTGCCACTTATTTATTTATTTACTAAAGGCAAGAGTGATTTCTCCTAAAATTTGTTCAGCAAGAGAACTAATTATTTAAACGAATCCAAATATTAACAATAAAAGAAATGCAATTAAACCGAATTAAATAAAACACCATTACTTCATTCTGTTTATTTAGACGAATTATTGGAATCAATTTCACGAAATATATAGAAAATAAATGGTGCTCCTTTAGTATGCGGTCTACAGACAAATTAACACTTTAGTATGCGGTCTACACCAATTTGTTTTTTAAATGTAGTTAAAGAAGGGTGAAATGACAATCTTACTTGAAAAAAATTTATTGAAAATTTAAAAACAAAAAGTTTAAATGTAAGGAAAAAAATTTATTGAAAAGTTAAAAACACAAAACAGTTTAAATGTAAGTATACCTTCTTAGCTTGTTTACTAATTGCTTGTTTACATCCCAATGTCAGTCGCCCTTTACGATTGGTTAGGTTAGTCATGATATTTTCGTTAGTTTTAACGAAAATATCTTGACTAAACCTAACCAATCGTAGGTAGACCGCATGAGCAGGCACAAATTTAACGAAAAAACCTGTAGACTGCACTTTGAAAAAAGTAGAGCGCGGCAGAATTTGTAGACCGCATACTAAAGGAGCACCAAATAAATATACAGTAGTTCATTCTATACAAACGGTGGAATATATATGATCAAAAAATAAAATAAAAAATAATAATAGTATAAGAAATACCAACGAGGAATTTATATACAGGGTGTACATAAAGTCAGGATCTATTTTTGTGAAATAATTATTTTTTTCTATTTTTCTTTTCAGAAGCCCTTAGAATGAATACAGAAGAGCGTGTGGCAATAGTAATTTGCCGAATCGAGGGAAAGAAATACAATGGGGCCAATAGACAAGACAATACGAAAATTGGTGAACAAATTTAAACGAACGGGATCTGTAAATGATGAAGCAAGATCAGGACGACTGTGTATGTCAGATCTTACCGTGAAAGCAGTACGCGGAATTATCACTGAGGAGCCACGTACGTCCGTTCGTGCTGCATCACACAGACTCGGCCTCCCGACGTCATCTGTGCACAAAATTCTGAAAGTTAATTTGCAGAAGAAAAGCTATCATTTGCAGGTTTTACATGATTTATATGAGGAAGATTTCCCTCGACGAAGTGCTGTGTGTGCTGATCTCGTAGAACAAATCTGGAGTGATAAATTAATGGACAACATTCTCTTTAGTGATGAAACCACTTTCCATACGTGTGGAAAATTAAATCGCCATAACTGTCGAATTTGGGCAGATGAAAGACCGAATGATTTCGTCCAAAATTGGGAAAGAGACTCACCTAAAGTTAATGTCTGGATGGGTTTAACAAAATCTAAGGTTTATGGTCCTTTTTTCTTTGCTGAAGCTACAGTTAAGGGGCTTATTTATCTGGACATGTTGCAGCAATTCCTTGAACCTCAGCTGATTGGGGATAGGATTGTTAGTACCGTCGTCTATCAACATGATGGTGCTCCTTGTCACTATGCCAAAATTGTTCAGGATTATCTAAATGGACGTTTTCCAAATCGCTGGATCGGACGCGGAAGCAACAGACCTTGTGTCGCGAGATGACCAGATTTAACCCCTTTAGATTTCTTTGCATGGGGCTTTATCGAGTCGCACGTCTATCAGACGAAGATTACGAGTCTTGAAAACTTACGTACACGTATACGAACTGCTGCAGATAACATAACCCCGCAAATGCTCCAGAATGTGTTTAGAAATGCTGCGGAACGATTTGAGCTGTACAGGGATACTGATGGGCGTCACGTCGAATCCTACTCTTAATTATTTAATAAATGTTACCACTTTATCATTTTATGATTGAATTCCATATAACTTCCAAGTGCTTCACAAAAATAGATCCTGACTTTATGTACACCCTGTATAATAAAAAAATAATATAAGAAAAACAAAAGCTGGAGTATAACCATCAATATAACAGTACAGGAGAAATATATACAATTATATTAAATAATTAAATATATTGAAAATAAATATACAGTGCCCGCGAAAAGTATCCGATCACCCTGGAAATTTGTATTTTTTACATAAAAAACAATGTTTAAATGTATACTAACCTTATATTAGTATTTTGTCATCTGTCCTTTGGTTTGGATGACTTGTTCTAGACGTTTTGGCATGGATTTAATCAAGTTTTGACAAACTTCCACTGATATTTCCTTGCACCATACCTTTTTGATGGCCTCTTGTAATTTTTCGACTGAGCCAGTGTCATGGCATTCAACCTTATTTTTTATTATTAGCCACAGATTTTCTATCGGATTGAGATCTGGACTATTACCAGGCCAATCCAAAATATCAAATTTATTGTCAGTAATCCATTTTGTCACTATTTTGGCCCTGTGACATGGTGCACCATCATGCATGTATGTTTTTGTCCTTTGGATTGCCATTGCCATTGGAAGTTTATCCTGTAGCATTGCTAAATACCGTGCACCATTCATAGTTGTGTTCTTCGGAAGAAAATATAGGTTTCCACGCCCATAGTAACCGAAACAACCCCAAACCATCACACTTGGAAGGTGTTTCATTGTCTTTAGGGTGTATTTAGGGTCCATCCTATTTGAGCCAATGGGCCAGCGAACCTTTTTTGGACAACTTCTGAATGTCAAAAATGTCGACTCATCACTAAATAAAACCTTCTTCCAGTCATCAACAGTCCAATGAATATATTTTTTACAAAATGCGACACGTTTTTTACGCATTTTTTCATTAATGAACGGTTTCTTAGCAGTATGGCGAGATGGTAATCCGAGTTCTTTTTGGAGCCGCTCCTGGATAGTTCGTTCAGAAACACCAGATAACAAATTATTCATATTAAATTTTTTCTTTCGCAGTTATTGTTGGGTTTTTCAATACTAAACGTTTCATAAGTTTATCTGTTCGTGAATTTGTTTTTCTCGGTCTGCCAGATCGTTTTTTAGGGACTGGCGTGGTTAGGCCGGCATTGTTCTTAGCCCGTGAAACCCATAAATTAACGGTACTTTGGGATATGTTTAATTCCTTAGCTATCTGTCTCTGTGATTTCCCACATGTATGCAAAGCAACAATAGCACCTCGACAATCACTCTTAAGTTGTTTTTTAGCACACATTATATATAAATTTTATTTACACCACTTTCTGTAAAAAATAACAAAATATCAATAAATTTATACAAACAGTGAAATCTGACAACTTTGAGACACAGCCACCCGCAACGAAGGCTACCAGAACACTAATTTGAGAATGCGTTGGATAGCTCTCATATCAGCGAGCAACCTCAAAGTTACCAGATGTCGCTAGAACAAATAGAAAGTGAATTATGTGTCTCTGAATATCAAGAGAAAATATTGTATTTTCTTGAGTGATCGGATACTTTTCGCGGGCACTGTACATCAAAATACTTTATGTTCTACTGCGCTTAACTAAAACACTAAACTCGCACGTAATCGAGTCTACATTCACATTACTATTGCTTTGCACTACGCAGTAAATACGATTTAACATTATTTCACCGCTCAAGTTATAGGGATGCCTGTACTCGATGTAAATGGCCTTCATATCGTTCAATATTATTTTTGTGCCCACTTTACATTCGGTTGGTAAGTTATCTTTAAACGAATACATTCAAAAGCACGCACAAAGAGGTCGTCGTTAGCCACAACATCATTATTACATTCAAGTTTATAAACACTCCTTTCCAATCGAGGGTTTATTCTTACCGATCCGAGCTTTTCAATCGTGAACTCTTCTTCACTTTGCATAGCAGTTGAAATAATCTTCTAAGTCGTAACGACAGCAGCTCATTATATAAAGAAACAGCTCTTCAGGGTGAACGGTATTGTTGAGCTCAGCCCTGTACCGCTCAAGTGCCTTGTACCAAAGTTCATGATATTTCAAAGTCTAAAACTTTTAAATAAGCATCCAGCTCTAGACCATTTTCGCCTTCTTCAGTCCTACACTCTGTAAACCCGTCGATTAGAGCGGTATATGCGTATTCAAAAACCGTATCAAAACAAAGCATATCCGTAACACGCGCGTCTAATATAGGCTTCAGCTTGCGGAAACCGACAATTTCAAACATTCTGTCGAGGATGAAACGGTTTCTCGTTGGGACAAGAACGTTATTATCAGAAGCATTCTTCCACATCAGTCGTATATCAATGCATGGTTGCTCGTTATTTATACACAACGTAAAAACAATGGCGTATGAGGGGCTATCACTAATCTGCTCTCTTCTTCTACCTCCACCTGCAAGTATTTTATAATGTTCCTCAATCCACTTCTCAACTACCACGAAGAATCTGTTCATCTCATCAACACTTAAATAAACAACATTCCGTTTACCAGAGTTTGTTTGACTACTAGTCGTTTCCAGTACATAGTTAATGGCACCGGTTTCACGCCTGAACACGCGCAACGACTTCGTCACAGACACGTCGTATACGGCATTAAGAATGCTTCTCAAAGGAAGTTCCATCGTATTCGAGGAGTGCACTTCCAATCGGTTCAAGTTCTGAGACGACTATGAGCTACAGGTGGGCGGATCGGCTCAACGGGAGGAGTGAGTCACACCATAAGCAAATGAATCGTGTACGGCGTTGTTCCACGTGACTACTTGTAACCCATTATACTGGGTAGGTGTTTTGAGAAATCAACATACAGTGCCCGCGAAAAGTATCCGATCACTCAAGAAAATACAATATTTTCCCTTAATATTCAGAGACACGTAATTCACTTTCTATTTGTTCTAGCGACATCTGGTAACTTTGAGGTTGCTCGCTGATATGAGAGCTATCCAACGCATTCTCAAATTAGTGTTCTGGTAGCCTTCGTTGCGGGTGGCTGTGTCTCAAATTTGTCAGATTTCACTGTTTGTGTAAATTTCTTGATATTTTTTTTTTTTACAGAAAGTGGTGTAAATAAAATTTATATATAATGTGTGCTAAAAAACAACTTAAGAGTGATTGTCGAGGTGCTATTGTTGCTTTGCATGCATGTGGGAAATCACAGAGACAGATAGCTAAGGAATTAAACATATCCCAAAGTACCGTTAATTTATGGGTTTCACGGGCTAAGAACAATGGTGGCCTAACCACGCCAGTCCCTAAAAAACGATCTGGCAGACCGAGAAAAACAAATTCGCGAACAGACAAACTTATGAAACGTTTAGTATTGAAAAACCCAACAATAACTGCGAAAGAAATAAAATTTAATATGAATAATTTGTTATCTGGTGTTTCTGAACGAGCTATCCAGGAGCGGCTCCAAAAAGAACTCGGATTACCATCTCGCCATGCTGCTAAGAAACCGTTCATTAATGAAAAAATGCGTAAAAAACGTGTCGCATTTTGTAAAAAATACATTCATTGGACTGTTGATGACTGGAAGGTTTTATTTAGCGATGAGTCGACATTTTTGACATTCAGAAGTTGTCCAAAAAAGGTTCGCCGGCCTATTGGCTCAAATAGGATGGACCCTAAATACACCCTAAAGACAATGAAACACCCTCCAAGTGTGATGGTTTGGGGTTGTTTCGGTTACTATGGGCGTGGAAACTT
Source organism: Bathynomus jamesi (assembly GCA_023014485.1). Taxonomy (NCBI): domain Eukaryota; kingdom Metazoa; phylum Arthropoda; class Malacostraca; order Isopoda; family Cirolanidae; genus Bathynomus; species Bathynomus jamesi. The sequence goes on from JAJOZX010001291.1 coordinate 848,883, forward strand.
ATATTTTCTTCCGAAGAACACAACTATGAATGGTGCACGGTATTTAGCAATGCTACAGGATAAACTTCTAATGGCAATGGCAATCCAAAGGACAAAAACATACATGCATGATGGTGCACCATGTCACAGGGCCAAAATAGTGACAAAATGGATTACTGACAATAAATTTGATATTTTGGATTGGCCTGGTAATAGTCCAGATCTCAATCCGATAGAAAATCTGTGGCTAATAATAAAAAATAAGGTTGAATGCCACGACACTGGCTCAGTCGAAAAATTACAAGAGGCCATCAAAAAGGTATGGTGCAAGGAAATATCAGTGGAAGTTTGTCAAAACTTGATTAAATCCATGCCAAAACGTCTAGAACAAGTCATCCAAACCAAAGGACAGATGACAAAATACTAATATAAGGTTAGTATACATTTAAACATTGTTTTTTATGTAAAAAATACAAATTTCAAGGGTGATCGGATACTTTTCGCGGGCACTGTAGTTCATTACATCGATTGTACCACGAAATCCTGCAAATGCGAAGCTTTATACTACCCCACAAGAGACAGGAAAAACGTTCTCCTTTATTGCTCGAATTAATTAAAACACATTTATACGATTGCGAATATTAACAACAAAAGAAATACACTATACAATTAATCCTGGCTTAGCAAAAGAAATAAATATAACCCCGATATTAATAATAAAAGAAATACACAGGACAAATCCCAATATTAACAATAAAGAAATACAATTAACCCGAAATAAATAAAAAACCAAATTGACAACAGAAAACAAAAATAACAGTACACTTTATATATATTTATATATTAAGCATTGAAATTTTAACTAATTTCTCCGATAGCGTCTGTAGACTTTTTAAATTATACATTTAAAAGAAAAACTTGCAGTAACTCACGATCTTTATGGCATAAGGAAAAAACTTTTTAGAATATACTTAACCACTAGATCACCCAGGGTACTCATTTTATATTGTACATTATTCCACTAACATATTCTATAAGAATAATATTTAATTTACCTATAATTCGAGAGACCTGAATCGCTTTCCCCTACTCTAAAGCCAAACCGAAAGTGTCTATTTACTTTTGTCATTCCTCTGTGTCTTCCCAATATAGGTAACTAAGCGAAAGCTTTAACTGTCCACAAGAGAGAGGCAAAACGTTCTCCATAATTTGCTCAGCAAAAGAACTAATTAAAACACATGATTTATTTAATTAACAATGCACACAAAATAACAGTACACACTTTATATATATATATATATATATATATATATATATATATATACTGTATATATATACTTTTATATTATTTTTATAAAGAAAATTCAGCGAAATCAAAGCTAATTCTCCTTAAATTTGCTCGAACTAATTAAAACACATTTAAACGATTACTAACACTGATAATAAAAGAAAAACACAGGGCTCTTTATATTGTACACTGCTCCAATAACGCATTATAATTTTAAATCTGTTTAAGAACTTATTTAGACGCAAAACGAGCCCCACAAGGAACACACTAGACTCTTTAAATTATACATTAATATTAAAATGAAAATCTTACAATAATACTAATAATTAGTAAGTAAACTGCATTCATTAACTAGACATTATACTCTTATTACCTTTGTTAACCTTCCGTTAGCTTCCTCCCGAATTGTTCATTCTGTTATACGAGTTGAAATAGCACCAATAACCACACCATAGTATTAACCTCTGCCTCTTAAGTTAAAATCGTAATTTAACCCAGAGGGCGCGCCTAGAATACTTGTTCAGCTCTCTGTTTGCGTATATGTTCTCTTATTATATATATATATATATATATTAAGAAAAGTTGATTGAAATCAAAGTATTTGAGGGTGTAGGAATTTTCCCTGGCACCGGTTGATAGTGGCACCTCCTCGGTAATGGACGCATGGCCTTTAGAGGTAGTTCTTTTCCTTGTAACTCTCTCTCTCTCATGTATATGGTGAAAGTTGTTTTGGGCACCTATTTTTTCCATAATTGACCGAAAGTTGATCGTATGAAATAATCACCCAACGTGAAACCGCCTAATGTAACCCGGGCGTAAGACTCTTCCTGATTGTTACGATATATGAAATGGCCGGATCACCGGAATCTTGTGGTACCGAAACGTGCGCACACGCACAAACACAAACACACACACACACACACACACACACACACACACACTGTCAGGAATGGGGCTCTCTCTCTCTCTCCCACTAAATCTAGGTCATTAGTTCACGTATTTTAGGCTTAGCGTCTTTCATATCGCATACATGCTCTACTCCAACCGCCTTATATTTATATTTGTAATTAAAAACTTATTATTATTATTTAAAACATCATGGAAAATAAAATTCTTATATAATAATAATGGGGAAACTGTTAGCCACATGAATGAAATAGAGTAACAATATAATTCGAAGTGTTAGTACAAAACATTCTTTTTTATATAAAATAAATTGTAACAGACACACACACACACACACACACACACACACACACACACACACACACAAGAAGAACATTTATATTCGGACAAGATCCTTTACTTAAACATCGTTGTTATTATATTAAAAAGGAATATTTTAGAAAGAGAAGATTGCTAAAATTGCAATTACGGTTCGCCTCGAAATGCCTGGAACTTATGACGTTATATATATATATATATATATATATATATATATAATGTCTGGCTTATTTTATTCTTATTTGTTCTTTTAGATAGGAAGAAAAATAAACAGAAAAGAGAAATAAGCGAACAAGATAACTTACTTTTTCATGAGCGTTGAAATCTCTACATTGAAGGTGATTCTTGGAAAGTAAAAAATTATATTTTTCTGTATATATGTTTGCGTGCGTGAAATAATTAACTAAATTTAGCTTAAAGAGAAAATCTGACACTCAAAACTGTGACTCGTTAACCGCTATGAAAGAAACTGGCACAAGTAAAGTTGAAATTCTTTTCTATTATTTATCGAACCTTATTATTTGTAAAAATGAAAATTGAAATGAGTAACATTTTTATTCCGAATAATGAATGATATTAGTTGTCTATTGCATAATAACATTTAAGACCAATGTTGCTTTATGTATTTTGCTTCGGGTATAACATTATTTCAATTATACTTTCCTGTGGTCGCCACTTTTAAAAAATGCCTTAGTGGTTCAGTGGGTATAGCTTTCCCTTCTTACATAATCAAAGCCCTACAACTCCATACTGAGCCCTACAAACTCCGTACTGAGCGGACGCATTTCCTGAGTTCTCAGATATTGTTCCTACTTTTGGATATTGCAAATAACTTTACTTTTGGAAAGTTCTGAATTTTATATACTTGCATTTATATTCACATTGTTATAGTTAAGTAATTGAATATAAGTGGTTTTTAGCGATTTAGAAGTTTTCATAGCGTGCCAGCTTAATTTAACTTAAACTTTTGTCAGTTATAAACCAAATTAACTTGCGCGATGCCGTCGCAGAAAGCGACGTGTGTTAGGTGTGGGGTAAATAGGTGATATATGGATTTTAAGGATTATAACGGCGGTCCTACGGCGATTACCGAGAGATCGGTTTGTTTCTTTTACGAGTTAAGGGAAGAAATAGTTTACACAAAACGTAGTGTGCGTGAGGTAACGGAGAGACTTGCAACGCTTGATGAGGGCAGGGAGATGGCTACAGTTGACGAAAGCCGAACCAATACTAACGTTGAAGACTTTAGTAGTTTGGAGTGTGAGGTGCGTAAACTAGTTTCTAGTTTAGGTAGCTTATCGGAAAGGTTGGATAGAGGTGCGGAAGGGGTTAAGCTTGGTCTGAAATTAGTAGATGGGGAGGGATTTAGAGAAGTTAAGGGGAGAGCTAGGCCACGTACGTTAGGGCGAACCCTTTCGCCCATTTGGATAGGGACGTAAACGAGGGAAAAACTATTTTAATTAGGGACTCCTTAGTGCGCCATTTGGATAAAGAGTTCGTTGAACTGCATCCAAACAAGAGGAGGAGGGTCTGTCTCTCAGGGGCCAGGGTTGAGAGAGTTAGAGAGGATAGGATTGATGATATTTTTTAATGCTAAATTAGAAGAGATTTGTGCTGAGGAACATGTACCCTTCGTAAAGCTGTGGTCAGAATTCAGTGAACCCTGCCATTTTATAAAAGACGGGGTGCATTTTAATGAAATAAGTAATGCCAGGCTAGGTAGGTTAATTGACGAAAACTTTCTAAAGCTGTATTGGTCGAAGCCCTCTTTAAACGTTGTGGGTCCGGGAAACGTGGGCACGACGTGAAAAATAGTTTAAAACGCCGACCCGTGGTAAAAAATAACTTTAACTTTGTAACGCGTATAGTATCAGAAATAAATTGAATGAATTTAAGGCGATAATTTATTCCGGCAACTACGATATAGTTGCTATCACTGAAATGTGGTTAAATACCGTGACTCGGGACTTGATGGGGGAACTTGATATACCGGGTTTTAAACTCTTTACTAATGATAGGTTACATAGGATTGGTGGCGGCGCTTTGTTGTACATTCGTAATTCCCTTAGGACTATCGAGGTTAAGATAGATTTTCCAACAGCAATTAATGCGATATGTGTTGAAGTTAGGGCACGTAGTCTTAGTTTCAATTTTGTTGTTGTTTGTAGACCTCCCGTTCAACCCCTCAATACCGATACTAGTTTCTGTACACTTCTTGGTAACTTTATTAATAATCGGGATAGTATAATTGTCGGAGACTTTAACTGCCCTAACTTTAATTACGAGACTTTTACTGGTAACGATAAGGGTTTGAGATTGATTGAATTCATGGAAGATAATTTTTTACGACAGATGGTTACCGAACCAACGCGCGGTGACAATATTTTAGACGTGGTGATGACGAACTGCGAAAATATAGTCGAAGGTTTAGAAGTAGGCGAGAGTTTAGGATGTAGTGATCATCAAATTTTTAGGTTTAAGTTATTGATAGAAAACACTAAGGACAGTAACGTAATAGAAGTCCCTGACTTTCGTAGGGCTAATTTTGATAGTTTTGCGGGTAGTTTGAGAGTAGTGGACTGGGATAACTTATTTATGGGTAATGACGCAAACTTGCTAAAATTCATGGTAGGCCTAAGTAGTGGACTAGGGAAATAGGCGAGTTCATAAACGAGCGTAATAGAGCGTATATATTTAATAAGCGCAATGGCAAGGTGGCTAACGTTAATAGATATATCGAGCTTCGACATCAGGTTAAAAGATCAGTCAGGAATGATAAACGTAATTTAGAGATACTTATAGCTGCGGATAGTAAACACTAAAAAAAGTTTCTCGATTACGTGAATAATCGTAAGCCGATAAAAGACAATATAGGCCCTCTCGTGGACGCTAATGGCGCTTTGACTTCCGAAGATCAGGCGATGGCGGATATTTTTATTAACTTTTTTGCGACAGTTTTTACCATAGAAGACGACAATAATGTTCCCGACGTGGACGATATTGTTCAATTTAGCAGCGAGACTATTTTGGATGAAATAACTGTTTACGTGGGTGAGATTGCGCATTATATCGATAGGCTAAAAGTTAGCAAGGTTCCAGGCCCTGACGCGTTTTATCCTAGACATCTGAAAAATTTGAAAGATGTTAGCGTAGGTCCCTTAACGAAGATTTTTTATCAGTCACTGGAAACGGGGATTATTCCTGAAGACTTCAAATTAGCTAACGTCACACCCATTATTAAAAAAGGCGACAGCACAGTAGCTAGCAATTATAGGCCCATTAACTTAACGTCAATTGTCGGTAAACTTTTGGAATCCGTAGTTAGGGATCGTATCATCGATCACTTAGAAAGTGGAGATTTGATTAATAGTAGTCAGCATGGGTTTCGATGCCATAGATCTTGTTTAACTAATTTGTTAGAATTTTATAACGAAATAGTGCGCGAATACGATGTAAAAAAGCATTCGATACAGTTCCCCATAGAAGATTAATTGCGAAGGTTAAAACGTACGGTATACGCGTTCAGGTAGCTAACTGATTAGAGGAATGGCTTCGTGCTAGGAAACAGAAGGTCGCTGTTAATGGTAGTGAATCGGGGTGGTTGGATGTAGGTAGCGGTGTCCCACAGGGTTCAGTGTTAGGCCCATTGCTATTCGTAATTTAAATTAACGACATAGATGTAGGATTGAATACTAACATCTCAAAATTTGCGGACGATACTAAAATAGGCGGTAAGGTTGTTAACGAGGACGATAGAAATAGGCTCCAAGACGATGTAAATAGGATTATGAACTGGACGGATAAATGGCAGATGCAATTTAACGTAGACAAATGTAAAGTTTTGCATATAGGTTCTCGTAAAAATAAATACACGTACACGATGGATGATAGAGAGTTAGCGAGCGTTGACGAAGAAGTAGATTTAGGCGAACGCGTATCAAAGGATTTAAAAGTTAGGAACCAGTGCCTGGAGTCTTGCGCAAAAGCTAATAGGATGTTAGGCTTCATAGCGCGTAATTTCGAATTTAAATCGAAGAATATTATATTGTCGCTTTACAATTCCCTAGTCAGGCCTCATTTAGAATATGTCGTTCAGTTTTGATGCCCGTATTTGCGTGAGGATATTGATTGGTAAGAAAGGGTTCAGCTTCGCGCCAAGAAAATAATTCCGTCATTGCGCAACAAGCCTTATGTAGATAGGATTAAAGTATTAGACTTGCATTCACTCGAAACTAGGAGATTAAGGGGGAAGCTTGTTGAAGTTTTCAAAATCGTTAATAAAATCGATAACGTAAATTTTGACAAAGTGTTCCCTTTCGATAACAGCAATACTCGTATTAATGGATTTAAGTTGCGTGGCAGACGTTTCATTACTAATATCGCTAAAAACTTCTTTACGTTTAAAGTAATTAATAAATGGAATAATCTTCCCGCGTCAGTCGTGAACTCTACCAGCGTTAATATGTTTAAGAACCATTTAGATAAGCATTTTAAAAATATTAACGTTGTTTAAAATAAAAAACAATTAGCAACAGGAGTTATGGGAGAGGTGGTCGAGGATGAGTCTGTTCACGATTAATGCCAGCTTGTGACATGCCAGCGTGCGATGCCAGCAATAAAATTATTATAAAAAAAATTAGACTAACACGAACGTAGTTGTAGCTCGTAGCGTAAACTAACCCACTTTTTATTTTGCTGTACCTACTCTTTTTTTTCTTATCCTCTCCTTACTTGCATGTCTGTAACTCTCTTTACTTGCATGTCTGTAGTTTGCATGGTATGACAGTGAGTTAAAACTGTGTTTGCATGGTTTGTAAGCGTTCTTATTTTACTTCTTTACATATTTCACCCCTTTCCTCTTCTCTTCGACTATTTTTCTGACTTGTCGGCACTGGCCGGCGGATGATGATGGTGAGTTTTTCTTTTTCTTTTTCTGAATGAATGTTAACTCTTGAATGATAGGTTTTGTTACTTACTTCACCCCTTATTCTCCTCTTTTAACCCCCTGCTGTTTCCTTTCTCTCGGGCTAACCTTAGAGTGGATGTTAGGGTCTTTGTTAGCCTTAACTTCTGTAGATCTGTAGAACTATTATGAATCCTGCAGAGAGGGTTATTGCGATGTTGGCAATAAAACCCATCATTTGCATTTATTAACTGTCCATTACCCACTTCCACGGTCTTTAATATTAGGATCAAGTATAAAGAAATATCTATGTTCTACCTCAGAATTAGGTCAGTTGGTATAGCCTGGAGGGAAATCTCTTATATTTGTGTGTACACTTCTCTCTCTCTCGCTCTATATATACACATGTGTATATATATATATATATATATATATATATGTATATATATATATGGGAATGAACTCAGAATGGTCTGTGTGTATCATATATATATATATATATATATATATTATATATATAATTAAAAAGGCATATTTTAATTAAACTTAGACCTACATTCTACAACATTTGCTTAGCATTTTTTAAAGTTTCTTTTATATTTCAACCAAAAATGTAGATAAATATATATAGCGAATAAAATAACTGTTCAATCTTATATAAAACAAAGAAAGACATCTCACACAAGTGTAAAATTTATAAACTTTTATGTTAATTAACGTTCGGGCTTGAAACAGAAATTTACTGTTATTACAGTTTCTAATTTTATTAATATAAAGCACTAACATTTGGATTCGATCTTCACTTATTTCATTGGTTTTGTTTACATTTGAAGAGAAGCGCAACTTTAGTCATATTGTATCTGGAAACAGCTTAACCCGCTTGACTTCAGAAGTAACAGATGGCGTATAAAAAGGACGCGAAATAAAATATAAGCAAAGCCTCGATTCGCGTTGTTTTACCAAATGGAAGACTTTAACAAGCATTTAGTTTGATGTAATCGTAGATATAAAGGCCTATTTTATTTGCATATTAATTAAGATGCACACTAATATTATTTACAGCTTCCAACTGTTTCGGGCAGCGTTTGTCGTGGCCACGTCGCAACACCACTTCCCGTTAGAACAGCGAGTTTAAGAGACGTTGGTCAGCGAACGTTGGTTGGTGGCGGACACAGTTTCCCTATAATCCAGGTGAAGACACTGAGGTCGAGGGTTCGACTCTCGATGATACTGGTTAATAATAATGCAGGAGTTTGTACCTGTGGGAATATCTTGTGATATTTTCTTAAGTGGTGAAAGTACGACTTATAGGCCTCATATTAAAAGTGAAAAAAAGCAAATTATTCTTACTCGATTAATTCCATCTGATAAAGAAAATTAGGTGCCCATCCATATGACTGAAACAAGGAACTTTGTTTTTCACCAAAATTCCTATTGCCATCCCCCGATATCCCACGCGGCCGCTCTCACGAGCACCAGTCAGTGAACAAACACAACGCGTGAGATCGCCATCCTTCTGGAGTAAAGGCTTTCTGCGACGGCATCGCGCAAGTTAAATTAGTTTATAACTGAGACAAGTTTAAGTTAAATTAAGCTGGCACGCTATGAAAACTTTTAAATCGCTAAAAACCACTTGTATTCAATTACTTAACTATAACAATGTGAATATAAACGCAAGTATATAAAATTTAGAACTTTCCAAAAGTAAAGTTATTAGCAATATCCAAAAGTAGAAACAATATCAGAGAGCTCAGGAAATCCGTCCGCTCAGTACGGAGTCTGTAGGGCTCAGTACGGAGTTGTAGGGCTTTGATTATTTAAGAAGGGAACGCTATACCCACTGAACCATTGAAGCATTTTTTAAAAGTGGCGACCACAGGAAAGTATAACTGAAATAATGTTATACCCGAAGCAAAATACATAAAGCAACATTGGTCTTAAATGTTATTATAGAATAGCCAATCAATGTCATTCATTATTCGGAATAAAAATGTTACTCATTTCAATTTTCTCTTTTACATATAATAAGGTTCGATAAATAATGAAAAAGAATTTCAACTTTACTTGTGCCAGTTTCTTTCATAGCGGTTAATGAGTCACAGTTTTAAGTGTCAGATTTTCTCTTTAAGCTAAATTTAGTTAATTATTTCACGCACGCAAACGTACATACAGAAAAATATAATTTATTTACTGTAGAAGAATCACCTCCAATGTAGAGATTTCAACGCTCATGAAAAAGTAAGTTATCTTATTCGCTTATTTCTCTGTTCTGTTTATTTTTCTTCCTATCTAATAGAACAAATAAGAATAAAATATGCCAGACATACAATATATATATATATATATATATACTGTGTATATATATATTACGGTGGAGCCAAAATATGAATTTTAGAATATCAATTTGGAGTACCTAGGAAAAATTGTAAATGACGCTAATTTAAATGTTCACCAAATTTGAACTAGCTGCTGTTTTAGTAAGAGGCTCCCCAATGACCTTGAAAAACCATCACATTTTGAGCCTCACTCACTCAGTCTTCCTAAAGTGCGTGCAGTGCGTGCAGTGACGAGATGCATTACAGTTTAGCTTAGCCTATTAGTATAACTACTGAACCGTTTTTACATGCAGAAATATTTATTTCTTGTAATTCTCTGATTTAAGTACATTAATTCTACTTTTTCAGAAATATTAAAATGGATGAAAAGTAGACAATTCAGTCTAGTATATACCCAGTTTTTGGCGCTGCTAGAAAACTAAATAGCAATAGGCTTCCAACCTATGAAGAAATGTTTAGACATTATTTATGGACAAGCGCTGACATAAAGTTCACTAATAATAACAAAGATCCTGCAGCCTCTGACGTATCAGAAAGAGTCGCTTTAGATATTGAAAATATTTGGGTAAAGGCCTCAATTCCAACAGTTTCTCGCAAAAGAGATTTGCAGCTTATTCGCTCCTATCACAATAAATATATGGCCATACAAAGGAAGAACAGGAAACCCAAATTATCAAAACAAATTACCGTTGTTCACAGAAAAAGCTAAAAATTTATTTGATATTGCTAGCTGCAAATATGAGTTTGATTCATGTCACTGTGATAAAACTAAAAAGATTCCTCGCATTGAGCAAAAATTTCTCACTGGTCAAAGAGGAGAGATAAAAATGGCAATTGGGAACACTGATAAAATAACAACTGAAGAACTTAAAAAGAATATGAAACGAAAGGAAGTGGAACTTTCTCGAATTAGCAAAAGCATTTCAACTAATGATGATGCTGTAGGCCTAGGCCTTGATTCTTCTGATTCGGAGGGTGACATTTCAGCTTGCTCAGGGAAAGAATCAAACCCAACCCAAACAAGAGCTGCTGATGATGCTAGACCGTCTAACTCGCATCAACAAATGAGAATTAATTTAGGAAATGTTGCACAAGTTTGTGATAGATACGGCATATCTGACCGGGCAGGTGCATCTTTGGCATCTGCTGCCCTGTAAGATGTTGGTCTAATAGGAAATGAGGTTACCTCCCTCTTAATTGACAGAAGTAAAAATTAGAAGAGAAAAAACAAAAATATGACGTAAAATGCAACAAGAAGATAATGAGGAACACTCAAAAGCTCTATATTTTGATGGAAGAAAAGATAAAACTAAATGTCATATCAAGCAAAGCAAAAAATATTATTACAAGTCGGTCATTGAAGAACACATAACCTTAGTAAGAGAACCAGGGTCTTGCTATGTTGGACTTATTGCACCTGTCTCTGGTACTGCAGTGGCTAATATGTCAATTGCACGCTAACGAACTTCCACTTCGCCCCTTGTTATATCACATTGATGGGAGCACAACAGGACCTGATACCTTCTCTGGACCAATTGGCAAAGCACTGAAAAATTGTGAACAACTTCCAGTTGCAGGGTTTGATAAAATTGAAGCTGATATACCATACATAGCAAATGAAGACTTCAGTACGGACCAGAAGTATTTGCTTGAAATCTGTAAAGCTGTGTGCACAGGTAAATGCTCTTAGGATTTGTCTGCAAAAATCCATGAACTTTATCTCATGCAAGGTGGATAACTACAGCAAATCGAATTCTACGCTTATAAATTGCTAAAGATAAACCATCAGAGAACCTTCGTGCATTAGCAACATTTGTAATGAAAGATTATGCTCCACTGTGGTTTACCATTAAGTCAAAATCTTCATTCATAGAAGGAGTAAGACATGTCTGGGAAACTATTTCAAGATCAAGATAATTTTCACCTGAGCTGAGAAACGTTGTGGATTCTTCAATACAACACAATGCTTATTTTGCTCACCCAGAGAACCTATTGCTCTCTATGATCACCGATGACCAGGAGCACATCAGAGAGCTGGCAATTCGAAGAATTATGCTTGCAAGAAGCAAAACACAAAAGGAAATCCGAAAGTTTACAATACCAAGGCTGAACTTTGGAGCAAAAGAATACATTGATCTTATTAACTGGCAAGAAGAAGGGCGATTAAGTCCTCCGCTTTTGCAGCAATTAACGGAGAAGGAATTGAGAGAGCTCGCTTCAACACAGTCAGATTTTGGAGGCATATTTGGGATGCCATGTCACACACACAGGCCGTACAAAGATGTCTTAAGTTAGTAACAGAAGCAGCAGCTACAGTTTGTGGAAAAGAACGAAGGGAAGGATTCATTCGAGTGAGATTGAAATCAAGAAACATAATGCCATTTTTCAATACTAAATCACAACATAGTTCGGTAAGCAGGAAAAGGAGTAAGACTTAGGCTGGAACTCGAACTGCAGCTACCTCCACGTGGTGAGTTCTGTGTACTTTGTTTATATATATATATATATATATATATATATATATGAAGTAGCGGAATGTTACCAGAAATGTTCAAATTAGGAAGCGATTTTTTGCCCTCGCTGGGGACCCTGAACAATTAATTCAATGGACATCAAATTTTGAGTGAACAATGACAGTAGCCCGTTGACAACTTTTGGAGGTATTCCAATTCGATTTTCGAAAACATTTTTTGTTCCATTTGCACTCCACCCTATTATATATATGAAATGAAAATGAAAATGAAAATGAAAAGGTTTATTGGCAGACTATAGTCCATATGACAAATATTATTAATACAATGACAGTTCATACACTAAGGATAGAAATATATACAATTGATTAGAAATAATACTGCACTGTCGAAGTTAAGTGGAGCTACAGACAGACGTTTTCGTACCAAAAAGTCCATAGCTTAGAGGATAAATGGCAGGACTCATGGATAGCTTGGATGATCGGGTTGGTTGATTTTTTAATTCTTTGCATTAGACTGTGTTGAGCACGTCTTGTTACCTCCGGGAAGCTCGGGACATTGCGGGTAGCAAACATTTGCGAAGCTGAGCATCTCGGGGGTAATTTATGTAAGAGTCTAAAAGACCTGTTGTACAGCAAATTTAGGGTTCTGCCAGAACCTTTTTTATAATTCACCCAGAGTTGCTGACCGTATATATTACTGCAGAAAGTACGAAAGAGTGTGTCTTTAGCTTCACTTGTACAGAAACGAAAGTTGCTTATGGTCATATTCGCTTTAGCACACAGGCTTCGAGATTGTTTTCTTATATCCGAGTCATCACTCAAGGAGCTGGTAATAGTTTGACCCAAATACTTAAACTCTTGTACTTCCTCAATTACTTCACCATTCATTTTAAACCTTATATCAGCTGGCTGATTACAGCTTTTCGGATGAAATTGCATAACCTTAGTTTTTGTAACATTAAAAAGAATATCATGTTTCTGCGAATACACTTCGCAGACATTTAGTAGCCGATCCAGACCTTTAACAGAAGGACTTATTAACACCATATCATCGGCATAAACTAAGTTATTTATCCTTGCGTTATCTATACAACATCCCACAGTTGCCTCATTAAGTGAAGCAATTAATCCGTCGATATACACATTAAACAGCATAGGGGAGAGCAAGGAACCTTGTCTCACCCCGCAAGAGGAGCCAAAACACTCGGATAGTACATTGCCCCACCTAACAGTGAAAGATTGGTGGGAATACCAAAATTTCAATACATTTAATATGTACATTGGAACCTTCCTGTTTTCTAGTTTTGCAAATAAAATATTGTGGTTCACCCTATCATATGCCTTACTTATATCAAGGAAACAGCTATAAATGGTTGAATTACTGTCAATATATTTAGATATTGTTTCTTTAAGTACATAGATACACAGGTCAGTTGAGTGGGACCTTTTAAAGCCAAACTGATTAGGAGATGTCCATAGGAAATCATTTAATCGGAGTAACAAGAGTTTTTCTAGTAGTTTCGAGAAGCAGGAAGCGACAGCAATAGGCCTGTAATTATTGCTGGATAGAATGTCTCCGTACTTATTTTTGACCAGGGGCAAGATATATACCCTCATGAACTCTGCAGGGATATAGCTATGAGCAAGCATGGCTGATAGGAGCAATGATATATGCAGACATACTACGTCATTTGCATATTTTAAGTGCTCATTCGATAAGTCATCTACCCCTGACGCAGAACCAGTCTTTAACTCTTTAATTAACCTCTTTACTTCAGAAAATGATATCAAAATATTTTCCCTTGTCCCTCCCACAATCGTTTCGCTGCAATCTATCTTAAGATTATCCCTACTCACACTATTAAGAATGTTAGAGTAGTGATTTTTCCACAGCTTTGCAATTTCATCCTCCCCCGACACCCGATCGATTGTCGGAGGGAGGACATTTTTGACACCCGTTTGATTCTTAACAAATTTCCAAAATTTGTTATTATCGTTATCTATGCGAGCTTCACAGGCTTTTGATGCTCGAATAGACTCTTCTTCCTGTTTACATCGCCTTATGGCCGCCTTATACTGACCCCGACTTCTACACATATTCAAGTATACTGGTCGTAATCTGGGTCTACCATGAAAGCACCACAAATCATAGGCGTCTTTCGATTCCCTCTTCAGGGGGGCAATAAAATCATTCCATCCAGGAATAATCTTAGTATGATAGTTGTAAGATTTAATCAGGGGGCTTCCTGCTTCTCTTAACAGGGATATTATCTTACTATAATACCTATCTATGAGTTTACAGTGAAAATCATTTGAGCAAGGATTATTACAGCCAAGGTGCAAAATTTCTTAATTATTAAAGAGGTGACATGTTCTCTCTTTGTATTCTATTCTCTGCTGCATATTAACATTGGACCAATCGACGCGATTATTCTTACCTATCGAGTTCTTGTTAAGTTGTGTTGCGCATAAATTGGTAACGTTAATTAATATTTCTAATGGTCTATGATCAGAAAGAAGGAAATCATGCAAAATATGAACTCTAACAATTCGATCCTTTAGATTATTACTAGTGAGACAATGATCAATCCACCTGGTGGTACCACTCATATCGCTAACATATTATGTAAAATTACCACTGGCTACCCCTAATACATCTACATCACTTATACTTAAATTGGCCGACTCGCACATGTTACCCAATTCTCCAAAGAATTCCGAGTTCACATGTGCGTTAAAGTCCCCCATTATTATACAGTGAGAATATTTGGGGTTATCTGATGACGACTTAATTTTGTACAGCAAATCAATGTATTCATCTAGATTACTGCCGTTGTTGTATGGTAAATAGCAGTTTACAATTAATATGCAATCATTGTTCACTTGTAATTCAATGCCTAACAACCTTACGTTATCGCTTGTTAAAAATCTTATATGTTTTGACAAATTTTTCCTTAATAAGAAAGCAACACCACCAAAAGGCCTACCGTACATTAATGCATCTGACAAGTCTACTGCTGATGACGCATGGTACATAAAGTCATCATGGATGGTAGAGAGGAATTTTAGCTCTTGCTTAGGTAGCCAGTGCTCCTGCAGGAGTATCAAATCTGCACTGTCGCAGATTTTATGAACATCTACAGTTGAATTCCTCACTGACCTTACATTATATGAGACTATTTTCAACAAGTTATCCGCCATGACTGATAGAAAATTTATTATTAGTAAGATTATTATTATTATACACAGTACAACTTTCAGGCATTGCCGTTAGGGCGCCTATTATTATTATTATTATTATTATTTTGCCTGCTATCAAATCTCCTGGAAAAGTGAATAAACTCCTTAACAATAATACCGTCAGGCCATTGACTCATATTATACGGGTTGAAATGCGCATTTGCACCTTTAATTATTACTTTAAAAGAGTTATAATAGGGAGATTTCGTGTTTAGTTTATTAACTATCACTACACTGTGTTCACCAATGATTTCTTCTATCATGTGTCGAATATCGCTTGCCTCGTTCGAGAGCTGAATTCGCGACACAAATAGGGTGAGATTCTCCATCGGCGGCCTCGCCGCGGAGACCGGTTGAGGAGACCTTTGGGACTGGCGCCTATTAACAGTTACCCACCCGTCCTGCTCCCTCGATCTCCCTGAGGCAGGGTTCGCCTGCTTGGGGGATGGGTGGCACAACCTTTGGGGGATAGAAGGCCCCTCCCTTACTCTGTGGCTTGGTGAGGGTCTGTTAGCGGTGTTTATACCCTGACGACCGCGCGTGCCTCTCCTTCTTCGGTGGGAGGGGGTGGAACTGCGTACCGAGCGAGGCGTAATCGAACACCTCTCCTCTGCAGTGGGAGGCAGGGAAGAGGGCAATGATGCCTCGACTCTCGGCATTGGACCGTCCCTGTTCCGCATTGTGAGATCGGGAGCAGAAGTCCTTTTCTGAACGGGAGGGGGGTTGACCGCTACCCCTGCATGCTGCGTTTCCACCCCATCTTCAGGGGGGGAGTTGGAGGCGGGGATTTCGTTTCCCTCGCTGCCCGACGCGCTTCTTGGAGATCTGGCTTGCTGAACTACTTCCGAGTAACTAGGCTTTCGGAGGAGCGTCTCTTTCAACGCATCTAACTATATATATATATATATATATATATTATATATATATATATATGTAACGCCATAAGTTCCATCCATTTGGAGGCGATCACAATATCAATTTCAGCAATCTTATCTTTGTAAAATATCCCTTTTTAAGTTAATAACAACGATGTTTAAGTAAAGGATCTTGTCCGAATAAAAGTGTTCGTCTTGTGTGTGTGTGTGTGTGTTTGTGTGCGTGTGCGTGTGTGTGTTTTACAATTTATTTTATATAAAAAAGACTGCTTTGTACTAACACTTCGAATTACATTGTTATTCTATTTCATTCATGTGGCTAACAGTTTCCCCATTATTATTATATAAGAATTTTATTTTCCATGATGTTTTAAATAATAATAATAAGTTTTTAATTACAAATATAAATAAAAGGCGGTTGGAGTAAAGCATGTATGCAATATGAAAGACGCTAAGCCTAAAATACGTGAACTAATGACCTAGATTTAGTAGGAGAGAGAGAGAGAGATCCCCAGTCCTGACAGTGTGTGTGTGTGTGTGTGCACGTTTCTCTACCACCAGATTCCGGTGATGCGGCCATTTCATACATTGTAACAAGCAGGAAGAGTCTTACGCCCGGGTTACATTAGGCAGTTTTACGTTGGGTGATTATTTCATACGATCAACTTTCTGTCAATCAGGAAAAAATAGATGCCCAAAACAACTTTCACTATATACATGAGAGAGAGTTACAAGGAAAAAAGTACCTCAAAAAGCCATGCGTCAATTACCGAGGAGGTGCCAATATCAACGGGTGTCAGGGAAAATTCCTACACCCTCAAATAGTTTGAATTCGATCTACTTTTCTTAATATATATACATATACAGGGCGTCCCAAAAAAATGTATACACACTTTAAATAATTATAAAGGCAGTGTTTATTAAAATACATTTCATTTTCAAAATGTAATAGAATCTACAGACATTATTTAATTGTTTTATCAACGTCTGTTTTCAAACTGACGTCCGTTCTGGTCCAGGCACTGCTGATAACGCGAAGCAATGGAATCGCAAACATCACGAAACATTTCGTTTGGTATTTGTGTGCATTCTCGTTCAATGGCTGCTCTCAATTCAGCGACTGTTGCAGGTTTTATAGCGTAGACTTTGTCTTTTAAGTATCCCCATAAAAAAAGTCTAGTGGTGTGAGGTCTGGTGAACGCGGAGGGTATTCTACGAAACCCCTTCGTCCAATCCACATCCACATCGTGCCAAGTACCACTCGCAATACTCCACTCTTCGGTCCGGATTATCTTCATTAATAGCATGGACTAATCTTGGAATGTAACTTTTCCATTGACAGCGCTTCAAAATGCGTTGGACAGACGATTCTGAAATTCCTACCTCACGACTCGCTTGCCGCACAGATTTTCTTGAACTTTGGTGATACGTTTCCAGTACTCTTTCTTGCTTTGTGGGGCTTGTCGATGTCCGTGGTCTTCCGGAACGCTTCTTGTGGACATTCTGAACAGTTCCATCGGCTTCAAACTTATCTCTAATTCGAGTGATGGTAAGTCGCGTTGGTGGATCTGTTTGAAACTCCCTCCTAAACTGTCTTTGCACTTCAACTGCGTTTTCACACTTCCAGTAGCATTTTAGAATGAATTTCCTTTGTTCAAAGCTTAGTCTGACTGCCATTATTAATTCTAATGGGTTTAACTTCGAAAGAAAGAAACATCAATTGAGCTATCAGCTGTTAAAGTGTGTATACATTTTTTTGGGACGCCCTGTATATATATATATATATGTGTGTGTGTGTGTGTGTGTATATATATATATATATACACACACACAAGGGAACATTTTCGCAAACAGACAGCTGAACAAGTATTCTAGGCGCGCCCTCTGAGTTAAATTACGATGTTAACTTAAGAGGCAGAGGTTAATAATGTGGTGTGGTTATTGGTGCTATTTCAACTCGTATAACAGAATGAACAATTCGGCCGGAAGCTAAACGAAGGTTACCCAAGGTAATAAGAGTATAAAGTCTAATTAATGAATGTAATTTAGTTACTAATTATTAGTATTATTATAAATAATCCAAAATTTATAAAAAGCTTAAAAAATTATGAATTAGCGGTGAAAGAAATTTTAGAAGTCGTTTGGTTTTCATTAACATGGAAATAGTCTGTCGTGAACTAGTTACTCGTTTTTCTAAATATTTATTTTATCATATAATTCCTTTCTCCCTCATACATCAAATCTGTCGGAGGTTAGCGTCGCTGACTACGAATCCATCGGTTTCGGGTTCGAGATCCGGTGACGGCAGCCGGCGCGCGGTAAACGATCATCCTTCCGCACAATTGGTTGGTAGATAAATGGGTACCCTGGGTGACCTAGTGGCTAAGAATATTTTAAAAGTTTTTCCTTATGCCATAGAGGTCGCGAGTTACTCTAAGATTTTCATTTTAATATTAATGTATAATGTAAAGAGTCTAGTGTGTTTCTTGTGGGGCTCGTTTTGCGTCTAAAAAAATTCTTAAACTGATTTAAAATTTATAGTGAGTTATTGGAGCAGTGTACAATATAAAGAGCCCTGTGCATTTCTTTTATTATCCATGTTAGTAATCGTTTAAATGTGTTTTAATTAGTTCGAGCAAATTTCAGGAGAATTAACTTTGATTTCGCTGAATTTTCTTTATAAAAATAATATAAAAGTATATATATATATATATATATATATATATATAAAGTGTGTACTGTTATTTTGTGTGCATTGTAATTAAATAAATAATGTGCATTAATTAGTTCTTTTGCTGAGCAAATTATGGAGAACGTTTTGCCTCTCTCTTGTGGGCAGTGTAAAGCTTTCGCTTAGTTAACTATATTGGGAAGACACAGAGGAATGACAAAAGTAAATAAACACTTTCGGTTTGGCTTTAGAGTAGGGGAAAGCGATTCAGGTCTCTCGAATTATAGGTAAATTAAATATTATTCTTATAGAATATGTTAGTGGAATAATGTACAATATAAAATGGGTACCCTGGGTGATCTAGTGGTTAAGTATATTTTAAAAAGTTTTTCCTTATGCCATAAAGATCGTGAGTTACTGCAAGTTTTTCTTTTAAATGTATAATTTAAAAAGTCTACAGACGCTATCGGAGAAATTAGTTAAAATTTCAATGCTTAATCTATAAATATATATAAAGTGTACTGTTATTTTTGTTTTCTGTTGTCAATTTGGTTTTTTATTTATTTCGGGTTAATTGTATTTCTTTATTGTTAATATTGGGATTCGTCCTGTGTATTTCTTTTATTATTAATATCGGGGTTATATTTATTTCTTTTGCTAAGCCATGGATTAATTGTATAGTGTATTTCTTTTATTGTTAATATTGGCGATCGTATAAATGTGTTTTAATTAATTCGAGCAATAAAGCAGAACATTCTTCCTGTCTCTTGTGGGGTAGTATAAAGCTTCGCATTTGCAGGATTTCGTGGTACAAGCAATGTAATGAACTATGTTGTAGGACTAAACTTTATAAAAGCTTACATATACTGTGAAGTGAAAGAAACAATACGTGCAGTAGAGAAGCAACGGTTATGGTTAGTGAGTCTTGTTGATGAGTGGTGTGACAAGCGGTATTATATCATGCTGCATCATACCGAGTACTCGTACCCTGCGACTGAGTCTGTAAATTTTGTCATCATGAAGAATCTTAAATATTTTTACCACTACATTAATATATATCATGACGAGGTTTGTAGTGAGGTTGTGGCTAAAGGCCTGCGTGAGTTTTTAACAGAATTTAGAGACGAGTATCGCCTGCTAAACAAAAAGGACAAATATGGGCATATGTTTCTCTCAAACAGTGCGCCGGAGTGTGAATAAAATGTGTTTAGTTCGTGAAAATGAACGAAAATGTCTGGTGCGTATTCTGGGGAGTGGGAGTGATAAAACATTGAAACCTGTATTGCTTCATGTATCGGAAGATTTCTCAAAACACCTACCCAGTATAATGGGTTACAAGTATTCACGTTGGAACAACGCTGTACACGATTCATCAGCTTATGATGTGACTCACTCCTCCTGTTCAGCCGATCCGCCCTCCTGTAGCATATAGTCATCTCAGAACTTGAACCGACTGGACGTGCACTCCTCGAATACGATGGAACTTCCTTGGAGAAGCATTCTCAATGCCATATACGACGTGTCTGTGACAAAGTCGTTGCGCGTGTTCAGGCGTGAAACCGGTGCATTTAACTGTGTACTGGAAACGACTTGTAGTCAAACAAACTCTGGTAAACGGAATGTTGTTTATTTAAGTGTTGAGGAGATGAATAGAGTCTTCGTGGCCGTTGAGAAGAGGAGTGAGGATCGTTATAAAATACCTGCAGATGTAGGTACCAAAAGAGAGCAGATTAGTGATAGCCCCTCATACGCCATTGTTTGTACGTTGTGTATAAATAACGAACAGCCATGCATTGATATGCGACTGATGTGGAAGAATGCTTCTGATAATAACGTTCTTGTCCCTACGAGAAACCATTTCATCCTCGACAGAATGTTTGAAATCGTTGGTTTCCGCAAGCTGAAGCCTATATTAGACGCGCGTGTTACGGATATGCTTCATTTTGATACGGTTCATGAATACGCATATACCGCTCTGCTCGACGGGTTTACCAAGTGTAGGACTGAACAAGGCGAGAATGGTCTAGAGCTGGATGCTTATTTAAAAGGTTTAGACTTTGAAATATCATAAACTTTGGTACAAGGTACTTGAGCGGTACAGGGCTAAGCTCTCCTACACCGTTCTCCCTGAAGAGCTGTTTCTTTATATAATGAACAGCTGTCGTTACGACTTAGAAGACTATTTCAACTGCCGCTATGCAATGTGAAGAAGAGTTCACGATTGAAAAGCTCGGATCGGTAAGAATAAACCCTCGATTGGAAAGGAGTGTTTATAAACTTGCATTTAATAATGATGTTGTGGCTAACGACGACCTCTTTGTGCGTGCTTTTGAATGTATTCATTTAAAGATAACTTACCAACCGAATGTAAAGTGGGCACAAAAATAATATTGAACGATATGAAGGCCATTTGCATCGAGTACAGGCATCCCTATAACTTGAGCGGTGAAATAATGTTAAATCGTATTTACTGCGTAGTGCAAAGCAACACTGATGTGACTGTAGACTCGATTACGTGTAAGTTTAGTGTTTTAGGTAAACGCAGTAGAACATAAAGTATTTTGATGTATATTTATTTTCAATATATTTAATTATTTAATATAATTGTATATATTTCTCTTTTACTGTTATATTGATGGTTATACTCCATCTTTTGTATTTCTTATATTATTTTTTTATTTTTTTATTATATATAAATTACTCGTTGGTATTTCTTATACTATTATTATTTTTTTTATTTTTTTATCATATATATTCCATCGTTTGCACAGAATGAACTATTGTATATTTTTTGTCTAGATATTTCATGAAATTGATTCGAATAATTCGTCTAAATAAACCGAATGATGTAATGGTGTTTTATTTAATTCGGTTTAATTGTATTTCTTTTATTTTTAATATTGGGATTCGTTTAAATAATCAGTTCTCTTGCTGAACAAGTTTATGGAGAAAGTCACTCTTGCCTTTAATAAAGAAATAAATAAGCGGCAACTCATTTAAATAAATTAAAATGAATGGTGGGATCTGCCAACTCTCCTTATATAAATAGAAACAATAACTGGTAAGTCATCTAAATAAAAATTAAAATAAATGGAGCAATCTGGCAACTCACTCTAATTACGTACGCCTGAACATATTTAAAAAAAAAGACAATAATTGACTACTCATCTAAATAAAAATTAAATTAAATGGTGCAAGCTGGCAACTCACCCTAATAAGATACACCTGAACATAATTAAAATATAACGGATGTGCCATAAAAAAGTGTACATTTTAAAAAGGCTATAAAATCAACATTTATTATTTCATTTTAATAAAACTTCTACACAATAAAACATATGCATTTATCTATATGCAAACAAATTTTCAGACTAAAATATGAAATAATTCAAATTCTATCAACATTCAACGAAAGAGTATGATTTTTCTACTTAACATGCAAAAATTATTAAACCTTCTTTATATTTGTTTATAAAAATAATTTTTACCGTAAAATTTACCTGAAATTATTAAAAAAATTGTTCGAAATGCTTTCCTTTCATTTCAGTAACTTTTTTTTTATTCTTGGCCGAAATTCATCTATGGCTCGATTTACTTATTCCTGTGGAAGCTCTTCCCACTTTTGAATGATGATCTCGCGTAAATGAGCGACATCTTTTATCCTAGTCCTGTACACTCGCTCTGCTAAGTTCTCCCATATTCCGGCCAAGAATAAAAAAGTTATTGAAATGGATGAAAGCATTTCGAACAATTTTTTTAATAATTTCAGGTAAATTTTACGTTAAAATTCATAAACCCCTACCCCCTTTGCTGCATTGACTTGTTGCATAACCCCTTCCCCACTTCATTGCAGCTTTGGGGATAACCCGTCCACCTTGTTGCATAACCCCTCCCCCTTTGTTGCATACCCCTTGCAACATTCCCCCTTCTCCTTTGCATCATTGCTCAACATTGCAACATTCTTGCACTCTCCCATTTTGCGTCCATCCTACTCACGTCCCAACTCCCTTTGCTATAGAAGTTCCGCATTCCCAGTGATGTTTTCTGTTTCAATGACCCACATTCTCTCTGAGTAGACAAGTGTGCAGGAGGTAAATATGATGTTTAGTGCATATCATTTTAGGGTGGGTACGTGTATACATTGATATGGATGCGTGAGATTGTGCGCGTACTGTGCCTGCGCGTGAGTGCTCGTGCCTGTGCTGTGATTAGCATTCACGTAAATCAGTGCGATTGGCCTCGTTTTTCGCAATTTTTTTTATTCCCAACAGATAACCGTCGCTTTAGGTGAATTTAAAGATTGGCAGTGGTAAATGTAATTTTAGTTATATTAACAAACAAGTATCTCCTTTTTCTTGGTTTGGTTGGACAGGAGACTAAAAATTGGCTGTTCATTATTTCTGTTGTCAAGTAAGTGTTTCTAGAATTCGGTTGAACATTAAAAGAATTCTAGATTAGCTGTTCTAAGAAATTATTAATCATTTAATATTAAATTTATTACAGATTGTTTTTGTGGGTTAGGTTGCATATTTTTTTAGATTAGGTTCAGAACCGCATCCCCCACAAACAAAAATCTTAAATCCGCCACTGGTAATGACCCGTGATTTCGATTCTCCATTAAACTTTAGATCCCTTTTGTCATATAACCCAAGCTGTCGGTACGGAGGCAAAATCACGCACTTCGTAACAACTGGAAAATTAATAATTTACATTTTTTACCTTCGCGAATTCACATCAGTAATTTTGTCTACACACACACACACACACTTATGTGCATCTTCGCATAGGCATGGTACCGACTTTTTTAGATCCCTATATCTAAAAAAACAATTAACCAAACCTAACTTAAGTGCCATCGAACCGAGTAAGATGTTGTAAGTGTTTCGGTCGCATTTAAGAGCTCGAAAGGCATTTTTTTTCTTTTGTCCTTAAGTAACGAGGTACTCGCTAATCTAGCCTAACGTAACTTAACCAAACTTTAACTAACCTAACCTAGCGTAACCAAACATAATCAGGACTAACATGTCTTTTTTTCGACAAGAGAAATGTTTCTAGATTTTTTATGCATATTTTTTAATTGTTTGAGGTACCAAAAGTGTAACCTCACAAAAAAATACCCCATTACATCTGTGAATTATTACACACTCGATTTCACTTATGTCCAGTTGCACACACACACACACACACACACACACTCACACACACATAATGATAATAATAATAATAATAATAATAATAGTAATAATAATAATCTTCATTCAGAAAGAACACATTAAATAAGATATACATTACATTCACACTGGTTTACACAATGTTGAGATTAACGTTTAATTTTGTATTTTTTAGTGACAAGTAGTTTAATTGCAGTATTCTTAGCTGAATATGCCGTTGGGAAGCATGACGACAGCTTTTCAGGCAAAAATCTTTGAGATTCATTTCTATTTTTAAAAAGGAAAATAAGAAATATAAATAGAATTTGTGGCGAATAAAATTATGTTGCATTTAGTTAACTCTGTCATTACAAATGAAAATTTAAATAATCTTTAAAATAATAGAAATAATAGAAAAGAAAAGTGATGAACAATACAAATCATGATACAATCTTAAATTTACAAAGATACAAATGAGTGAGGCATATTATAACTGTTATAACTGTGGCGTAATATATTGGAAACTTTTAACATCTAATTTACAGTATACTGTTTATGATTGCACCCATTTAAGATTGTGAATTTTGCATATATAATGGTGATTTTCATTGTTTAGTAATATTTACAAATTGCAATATATATATTTATATATATATACACACATACATTAGTAGTAGTTTATAAAGTGTTTCTTTAGTGATTTGCGAAACGATATTAATGATGGTGCTTGTCTGATGTTTATGGGTATAGCGTTCCAGATATCTGCCCCTTTTAAGAGGGAACATTTCCTGCAATTTGCATGGAATAATTTGGTTTATGTATGAAATCGTTGAGAAGCCTTGCATTATGATTATGGTTGGTCTGATGGCGGGTAATCGCCCTGTGAATGGGCGAAGTATAGTTTCTATTGTTAGCAACTTTGTACATACTGATACCGAGAGTAAGTTTATACAGATCATTTAGTTTTAGAATATTTAAGTTTCTGAACATTGGAGAGGTATGAGATCGTCTGTCGTCATTGTCTGAGAGAACTGAGCGAACTCGCCAAACCAGTTTTGAGATAGACGCGTTTAAACTTTGTGACTGTTGTACGATGGGGCACATAGCGCAATTACACTCATTGAAAATAACTGCATTTTGAGCGTACGAGGCGAGGTACTTGGCTAAACCAAGTTGTCTGTGGATGGGGAGGGTTGAATTATACATGGGCCTGCGAATGAGAACTTTATAAGAGTTGTTTTCTTACTAATAACTGATTTTATATAATTCAACTACGCTGATTTCGAATAAGGTGTCCATTTTTTCTATCACTTAAGGATTTTCTGCAAACTGGAAGGGAGAAAACAACATAAATAAATATTATTTATTTCAATTTACATTAGGTACCTATTTCGCTTTGTTATACTAATTAAAAATGCAAACAACTTTAAAAAGAAAAAGACTATTAACGTCAATTACATATTCATCTTTATTTGTCCTGAGTTTTCTTGTGAGATCTATGCCTTTTAGTCTCGAATGTACGCGCTGTTCCTTTTCTTATATGTAATAATTCTGGAGTATTCCGTTTCAACATCCAGTAGTAATCAGCCATCATGCTGATGTCCCACCTTCCATTATTCGATCAAATCGGCGCATCACTGGAGCTAGGAATTAGTGAAGGAAGTGTGAATACGATAATTCAACAACTGGGATACTCAAAAGTGTGTTCACGGTTTGTTCCTTGTGAACTGACTGAAGATCACAGAGCCCGAGTCGTTGTTTCGATACGAGACAGAAGGGGATGACTTCCTTTCACGAATTGTAACTGGGGATGAGACTTGGGGTACACCACTTTGAACCTGAAACAAAACGCCAATCCATGGAGTGGCATCACGCAGACTCCTCACGCAAGAAAAAGTTCAAAATGTTCCCTCTGCAGGAAAGGTTATGGCTACCATCTTCTGGGACATGAAAGGGGTGATTCTGGTGGACATTATGAAGAAAGGACAAACAATCAACTCGGAGGCATATATTGCTACCCTACAGAGACTCCAGAGACGTATAAAGCGAGTTCGACCGGAGACAAAACTGGAAGACGTCCTTCTTTTGCACGATAACGCAAGACCACACAACAGTTTGCAAACAAGAGAGGCCATCACAAAAATGCGCTTGACTGTGTTATCCCACCTCCGATACAGTCCGGATCTGGCACCTTCAGACTTCCATTTGTTTGGGCCAATGAAGGATGCTATTCGTGGAAGAAAGTTTCAGAGTGACGATGAGGTTGTTGGAGGTTAAAAGTTGGCTCCAGCGGAATCTAGCGGACTTTTACCAGCAAGGAATAAACGTCCTTGTTTCGAGGTGGAGGAAAGCCGCAGAAAAGGATGGAGACTATGTCGAAAAATAAAAACTTGTAAAAAAGGTATATAACTACTTATGTACAAAATTTCTTGAACTTACAAGGAAACCTGGAAAGAAAAAAAAGGTGGGGAAAAATATATTGAGTGGTCCTCGTACATACAAAAAAAATTGGCCAATATCATATTTCATTCCAATTGTGCACAGCGACTTACAGCAAATAAAATTAAATTTTTGAGCACAGAAATCACTACGGACATATTCCTGAATCACAGGCGGTATCGGCCTGGTTGCCAATGTATCGGTATTTGTGAAATTGTGGCCGATACTACGGATACCACCGATACTTTATAAAAATATTAATTTAATGAAAATAATCAATTTTAATCCTTCAGATTCTCTAAACTCTGGCATTCTTGATAAAATTCAGATAAAGAAAGATGATTAGTAATTAACACATTGAAACCAAATAAAGCTGCTGGTCCCAATAATAGTTATGTTAGGATTCGCAAAGAAGGGGAGGATAGCTTAGCTGAGGCACTATTTTGTTTGTTACTGGTACATCTATTAATTATGGGGAAATACCTGAAGAGTGAAAAAAGCCTCTTCCTACCCATTTACAAAAGGGTAATAAAGAAGCGGTAGGAAACTAGTTTAACATCATTGTTAGTTTAACATCATTGGTAGGAAAGACACTAGAATTATAAAGAATAGTAGTAAAAAGCGTTTGGAAAGTTTTAAATTTTATTTCAAGTTCGCAACATGGATTTATATCATGAAGGTCTTCTTTGTCTAATCTCTTAGACTTTTTAGAGTTTGCAACTGAGAAGGTAGATAATGAAAATGATGTACATTATTCATATACCGATGTATCGGTATCTGTATCGGCTAAAGTATCGGCAAAATTGAAGTATCGGAATCGGTATCGGCTAAAATTTTGGTTTCAGTATATCACTAATATACGAGTATCCATTATATATAATTGTGTTAAAGTATTAGCTAAGAAAGTTAAAATATGGCTTCCTTTCTTCTTCTTCTTCTTGGGTTTGATTTTTCTTATAAAATTAAGCTTCTTCTCAAAGATGATGGCTGCTCTCTCTTGCCTCCCACAGTGCTAAGCGTCAGTCTTTTTATCGTTGTTTTATCAGCATTTGCCCACGTTTTTTTATGCTATTTATAAATATTTACATAAATTAACTCTGCTTACACTTTACACTTATAATTCCAGTCAGCTGACTATAAACATTTCAGTCAGTCATTAAAGAATAATTTTTTATTTAAGTGCTTAGGTTAGTTTCCTTAAATATTTCATTATGTATTGGTGCTGGGCGGCCACATTAGTTCAGGTTGCATTATCAAGGCTAAGTATTGGACTACGGTTATGTGAGTAAGTAATAATGAAAAAAATAATTTATGTATATAGAAATAAAATAGGGAAGGTGGGGCAACTCGGGACCACTAGGCAACTCGGAACACCCCCTCTACAACCCAAACTAGTGCTGCCATCTATCTTTAATCTATCTCCGTCGGTGCCGACACTCATCAGTGGCCTTGAGACAGTAGTACGGGGCGGGTGCGCCACGCAGCACCGCAAAAATTAGAAAGTCCCATTTTTTCCTCTATTTGATCTATCATCTATCTATTGGCCTCAGTTCTGTTATAGAAAAGGCATGCGAATTTAGTACTAGCATCTGTGTAATATTCATAGATCTTAAAAAAGCATTCGATACAGTGCCCAGAGGAAGAATGTGGAGATGTTCGGAGGGGATTTATGGGGTAAGGGGGACACTTCTTAGGGCTTTGAAAAGTTTGTATCAAGTTAGCGAATGCAAAGTAAGGACTGGACACAAAAATGATGAGTGGTTTGAAGTTAGAACAGGGGTGAAGCAGGGCAGTGTTATATCACCACTCCTGTTTAGAGCCTACATGGACACAGTCATTTCAAGTTTGAAGCGACATCATGAAATGAATAATAATAATGGAATAATGGTATATGCGGATGACATAGCATTCTGGACGACAGAGAGAGGGAGAAGATATAGAACAAGCTTTAATTTATTGGAATGAATGTTTGAAGGAGGGGGGAATGGAAATGAATGTAGAAAAGACAGAAATATTAAGTGTATGTCGAAGAGAAGAAGGAGAATTTGGAGTTCAAATAGGAGATAAGGAAATAAGAAATGTTGAAAAATTTAAATATTTAGGGAGTATGTTTACTAAAGAAAGTGGTAATATGCAAGAAATAACTGAAAGAACTGCAAAGTTTAGTAAAAATGTCGGAATGTTATACCCGCTACTGAGAGATGAACATATGCCTCTTGGGACTAAGAATATAATCTTCGAAACAGTTTTAACACCATTACAGATTTATGGGTCGGAACACTGGAAAATGCGCATGGCGGATCGAAGTAGAATTCAGGCGGTAGAAATGAGACCGCTGAGGACTATTCTGAGAAAGACGCGAAGAGATAGGATAAGAAATGAAAAAATAAGAGCCAATGTGGGAGTAACGCCGATTTTGAGAAAAATCAACGTTGCCAAATTGAGATGGTTGGGCCACTTGGAGAGAATGGAGGAGGAGAGAACTGCGAGTAGGTGCTGGGAGTGGAGACCAGGGAATGGCAGAAGATCGCGGGGGAGGCCGAGAAGGAGATGGAGGGAAGAAATGGAGGAGAGCTTGCGGAGATACGACTTGCCCAGCATGCAAGAGCCCGGGGAAACGGGAGTGCTGCTGGACAGGGCGGAGTGGCGAAGGAGGCTGGCTCCACTGACAGGCTGACTAGCCTACCTGGGAACTGAAGTAAGTTGATCTATCATCAGCGAATTTTTCCTTGATT
Source organism: Bathynomus jamesi (assembly GCA_023014485.1). NCBI lineage: Eukaryota > Metazoa > Arthropoda > Malacostraca > Isopoda > Cirolanidae > Bathynomus > Bathynomus jamesi. The sequence continues at coordinate 878,196 of JAJOZX010001291.1, forward strand.
CATAATTCCAAAGTTGTAAGAACTTATTTTGTTGCTTTTTGTGTGTAGACTACTTATGGATTAGTGTTTGATTTTCACGTATCGTTGTGTCTAAAATTTCATCAGTGACCGAGTGGTACTGAAATTTGGGAAAGGAGCAAAAAGGAACCCCTGGTTCCGAGTTCCCCCACGATATTTTTAATCAAAAAATTGCAACGGTTTTCTCAAATTTCAGTTACACCTAATGCAAAGCTAGAACGCTATAGAAAGTGATATAGAATGGAAGACAGAAGGTGAAGATAAATGTTTTTTTATTTAATGGGTTCAAATCCTCGTCCTATATACCTACAAAATTGTGATTTCCTTACGAGCCCCGAGTTGCCCAACCTTCCCCTACACTCCTTTAATAACTGAAGTATGCAGAGATGATTTTGAAATATAGTCCTGCAGCAGAGTGGTGATATATACCTGAGGTGTGTTTTAGAGTACATACAATGTTTTATTGTTGATTCTAGTAAGGTAGGCTCTCCAGATCATGAAACCAATTGATGCCACTTTCTAGCCCCAGGGGAAATTCAAAATGTCCGCCACCGAAAAAGCATTTTTCTCTAAACATGACTAAAAAGTAACTTAACAAAATAAAAAGTGGGAATAAATCAATAGATACCATGCATAGTATATCTTGTTAGGTCATGAAATCAAGAGATATCACTTTTTAGCCATTGGGTTGAAATTTCATGGGCAAAAATCCAAAATGGCCGACACCGAAACTAAATTATTGCGATATTTTCTCTAAAAATAGTCGTAGAGACTTGCTTTTGGTGTTAAACTGCACATTTTCGAGGTTAAATAACACTGGCCAACAAAATGAAACTTTTTTTCTCATCACAAACATGATCACACTTTTCTTAATGCATTTTTCGCGTTGATTCCAATCTGGTTTTATGTTTTTTCTAGCACGTATAGTTATATAGATACACTGGTTTTGATATTTTTAAGTTTTTGATATTGCTATAAGAAAATTTATGGATGTATAGATCACACTTAGGAATGCTAAACAACAAATACATCATATACCTTATTCAATGTACTTATAAATAAAGAATATATACATTATTTTATTAAAAGCGCTGTGAGTGTGATTTCCTTTTGTAAATTTGGCCTGGATTGTCACGATACAGCATCCAACAATGGTCCGCCATCATGCTTTCATTCCAATATCCTTGGTAGCGCTTCTCCATCATCTGAATATCTTGATGGAAGCGCTCTCCTTGCTCGTCACTCACTGCACCAAGGTTTTCAGGAAAGAAATCTAAGTGGGAATGCAGGAAGTGAATTTTTAACGACATTCGACACTCCATTTCTTTGAAGGCATCAAGGAAGTTCTTGACTCCATCCTTATACGCAAGTGACTTGTTGCTTCCAAGAAAGTTTTCACATATCCATTTGAACGCCAGCCAAGCCTTCAATTCCAGCGGACTTAGGACTTTTTCAAATTCAGTGTCATTCAAAACCTCCCTTACTTGTGGCCCAACAAAAATTCCTTCCTTCAATTTTGCTGCAGTAACCTTCGGAAATTTCCTTGAAAGGTATTGGAACCCTTCAGAATTGACTTTACCCATTGCTTTAACAAAATTCTTCATTAAACCAAGTTTAATCTGAAGAGGTGGCAGATAGATCTTTTGGGGATCCACTAAAGGGACAGACTGGACATTGTTTATCCCTGGGACATATGTATACCTAAGTGGCCAGTCACTTTTGGTGTAATGTTCTATAGTGGCGCGACTGTCCCACAGGCAAAGGAAACAACAAAATTTTGTGAATCCTGACTGCATACCCATAAGCATTCCTATAACTTTTAGATCTCCACAAACATTCCATTGATGACTGTCGTATTTGATTGCCTTAAGTAGTATATCCATATTGTCATATGTCTCTTTTAGATGGACGGAATGGGCAATGGGGATGGATGGCATTATATTACCATTATGCAAAAGAACTGCTTTCAGGCTTCTCTGCGACGAATCAATAAAGAGGCGCCACTCAGATGCCACATACGTCTGAGATATGGCTGTAAATAGTCCATTGATGTCATGGCAATAACAGAGAGGACCGTCTACTGAAAAGAATGCTGTTAATTCAAAATTCCGCTTTCGGTAGTAACTAATACGAACATTGTTCTCAAGTAAATTGTTCTCCTTCAGTCTTGAGGCAAGAAGCTCTGAGTTCTCTTTAGACAGCGATAAGTCTCTAACAAGATCATTCAACTGTCCTTGGGTTAACTTTTTAGGCTCTAAATGTCTACCTTCAAAAGTGTACTCTGGTTCTGTAGATGGTCCGGAAACGCCAGTTGCACCTTCATCACTTTCCATGTCATCTATGATAGAATCTAGCCTATCACTTGGGGGAATTGGAATGGGCAATGTTTCATGTTTTACTGGTCTACGTGCTGAATCCAAGTTTGGATATACAATCTGGTGTTTGTTCTTGGCAGAAAACCCCATTAAGTTCACACTACAAAAATAACAGTCTTCATGATGATCTCTCGGCTCCCTCCAATCATGGGTATGGCAAATGGCATTGAAGCTTTCTTTTTGTTAAGCCAATCACGTAATCCATTTGAACAGCCAGAACAGATTTGATGTGGCGCCCATGGTTTATCTTGGTCACCTAGATGGCAACCAAAGTATAGCTTGTATGTTTTCTTAATGTCGGTTGTAATACTTCGTCGCTGTGTTTTAGTTATCAACTGGCCGCATACGAAACAGAACTTGTCGGGGTCATTCTTACATTGTCGAGGCATGTTGACTGACCTGAGCAAACTATAAATTAAAAAAAAATGTACACCAACTTGACACAACAAGTTCTTGGACTAGACTGATCTTTTGACACACAAAGCACGGCGTTGTTGCCTGAATCACAATGCTGCTAGACGTAAAAGCTCACACCTGAAATACATAAGATGTATAATTAAGATAATTGAAATAAATAAGATGAATAAACTAAAAAAACACAATAAAATAAACACAATCAAATGTTGAAATATTAGTATTTTGCCTATTTAAAATGGTTAAATCTGTGTAGTTATATATATGCCTTCATCTTGAAAACTATACGTACTAGAAAACATCTGATTGCAGTTTTGGAATCAGCGTGAAAAATGCTATCCAGCCACCACAAATATTATTCTGATGAAAAATCTTTGTTGACCAGTGTAATTAGTTGGTAGTTATACAATTATGATCTATCCAGTGTGAAGCAGTAAAATGAACCATTTCTCACTTATTTGCTAGTACTACTTGAACGTCTGTATATAAGCTACTAGTTTAGAAACAATCTTTGCAGCTATAAAACATGTGAATACCCCTCAATACTATTCAAGCATGATACTATATGTGTATTTCTTTTCTCTTTACAGGTAATGGTTAACAATGGCAGAATCATCACCTGCATGCCTTCTCCGTAACCATATAAACTGTAAAACAGACAAAAACCCTTTGATGCCTGTTAGCCAAGAACGACTTACAAGTATTTTAGCTGCTAGTAAATGTAGAGGTGATGGGTTGCATGTGGAATTAGAGACTTTATTAGACCATTCTTCCACAAACCTATATGTCCAGAAAAATTGTGCATCTTACTTACATATCAAACACACATATAGATCGCTACTTGGCCTGACAGAAAAAGACTTCAGAGGAACCTGCCACTAAAAGGACTCGTCGTTCCACTGAACCTCCTTTCAACTTCAAAGAAAATTGCCTGATATGTGGAGAAAAATGTTCTTCTGCTCCAGATCTCCGTCATCCCGAAAGTTGGAAAAGGGTTGTTCAGTGTAGAACTGCTGATCGAGGTGCCAACCAGATAAGCTTAAAAGATGTAATATTGGACGCTTGCCATCTGAGAAATGACGAGCGGGCCAGTGAGGTAAGCTTGAGAATTGAAGGTGCCTTGAGTGATTTACATGCAGCAGATTAACAATATCACAAGGACTGTATGTCTCTCTTCAGAGGATACAGAAACATACAGGCATCAACATCAAAAACACCAAATGAAAAGACAGATGAACCCTTTCAATATGTTGTGAATTATCTCACTGATGATTAATCCATAATGTGGAACTCTGTTGAAGTCCATGAATTATACTATCGCTAGGGAGGTGATCAATATAGCCGGAGACAATTGATCAAATGCTTATCTGACCACATTGGAGAGAGATTATTGATATTGTCAAGTCGAGGAGTTGCAACCCTTTCAGTTTTCCGGAGAAAGGCATCAACATAGAAAACATAAGCTTAGTTTGAGCACACTTCTTCCCACCCAGAAAATGACCCAAGTATAACAGAGAATAAGGTACAACCTACAACTTATCCAGATGATATGTACCTACCTCAGAGAGCACTCACACTTCCTGCCTCTTGCTTCATCACAGCTGATCATAACTGGGCCTGATGCTGAACCAGTGGAATTACATGAATCTCGCGTTGTGAAACGAATGGATATGAGAACCACCCACGAAGAAGCTGATGTGATAATTGCACAGCAGATGGTCTTTGCAGCCACTCATAGAAAATGAAGCATCATAGTAGTTTCTGATGACAATGATGTCTTCAGACTGTACTGAACGGCTGCATTTCCTGAGCTCTCTGATATTGCATCTACTTTTGTATATTGCTGAGAATTTTGCTTTTGGATAGTTTTGAATTTTATATACTTGCGTTTAAATTCACGTTGTTATAGTTAAGTAATTGAATATTAGTGGTTTTTAGCGATTTAGAAGTTTTCATAGCGTGCCGGCTTAATTTAACTTATACCTGTGACGGTTTAAACTAATTTTTAACTACGCGATGCCGTCGCAGAAAGCGTCGTGTGTTAGGTGTAGGGTAAACCGGTGGTATTCGGAATTTAGGGATTATAACGGCGGTCCTATGGCGATTACCGATAGATCAGTTTTTTTTTTTTGGCGAGTTCATGGAGGAATTAGTTGACATAAAACGCAGTGTAGGTGAGGTAGCGGAAAGACTTGCAACGCTTGATGAGGGCAGGGGTAGGGCTACGGTTGACGGAAGCCGAACCAATACTAACGTTGAAGATGTTAGTAATTTGAAGGGTGAGGTGCGTAACCTAGTTTCTAGTTTAGGTAGCTTGTCGGGAAGGTTAGATAGTTGAGGAAGAGGTTAACGTTAGTCCGAGAGTAGTAGATAGCGAGGGATTTAGACAGGTTAAGGGTGGAGCTAGGCCGCGTACGTTAGGTGATAGGAATCCCACCCCCTATCGAGGTTTCGAACCCTTTCGCCCATTTGGAAAGGGACGTGAATGACGGGGAAACTATTCTAATCGGGGACTCTTTAGTGCGCCACATTGACAAAGAGTTCGTTGAACGGCATCCAACCAAGAGGAGGAGGGTCTGTCTCCCAGGGGCCAGGGTTGACAGTTAGAGACGAAGTGAATAGGATTGACGTTGCCTCCCGTCACTCAATGTTGGTGACGATGGTAGGAGGCAACGACTCGTATAGGCCCGATACAAGAGTGCCTGACCTTTTCGAGAGATATAGGGGGATAATTAGGTCCCTGAAGGCGAGGTCAGATAGGTCTTTAGTTCTAGGTATTACCCCTAGGCACGGGTTGGGTCTTAGAATTACGTCAAAAACAATATTTTTGAATACTAAATTAGAAGAGATTTGTGCAGAGGAAAATGTACCCTTCGTAAAGCTGTGGTCCGAATTCAGTGATCCTTGCCTTTTTATAAAAGATGGGGTGCATTTTAATGAAATAGGTAATGCTAGGCTAGGTAGGTTAATAGACGAAAACGTGCGAAAGCCGTATAGGTCGAAGCCTTCTTTAAACGTTGTGGGTCCGGGGAACGCGGGCCCGACGTGATAAATACTTTAAAACACGGGCCCGTGGTAAAAAATAACTTAAACGTCTTTTATTGTAACGCGCGTAGTATTAGAAATAAATTAAATGAATTTAAGGCGATAATTTATTCCGGCAACTATGATATAGTTGCTATGACTGAAACTTGGTTAAATACCGTGATTTGGGACTTGTTGGGGGAACTTGATATACCGGGTTTTAAACTCTTTACTAATGATAGGTTACATAGGTTTGGTGGAGGGCTATCGAGGTTAAGTTAGATTTTCCGGCAGCAATTAATGCGATATGTGTTGAAGTTAGGGCGCGTCGTATTAGTTTTAATTTTGCTGTTGTTTATAGACCTCCCGTTCAACCCCTCGATACAGATACTAGATTTTACTCACTTCTTGGTAATTTTATTGACAATCGGAATAGTATAATTGTCGGAGACTTTAACTTCCCTAATGTTAATTACGAGAATTTTACTGGTAATGAGGAGGGTTTCAGATTGGTTGAGTTTATGGACGATAACTTTTTACGACAGATAGTTACTGAACCAACGCGCGGTGATAATATTTTAGATTTGGTGATGACGAACGGCGAGAATATAGTCGAAGGTTTAGAAGTAGGAGAGAGTTTAGGATATAGTGATCATCAAATTCTTAGGTTTAAGTTATTGATAGAAAACACTTAGGATAGTAACGTAATAGAAGTCCCTGATTTTCGTAGGGCTAATTTTGATAGTTTTGCGGATAGGATGGGAGTAGTGGACTGGGATAACTTATTTATGGGTAATGACACGAATTTGCATTGGGTGGCGTTTAAAGAAAGTTTTAGGAATATTGAAAGGGAGTTTATTCCTCGTAGGCCTAAGCGCGCTAGAAATCGTGGTAGGCCGAAGTGGTGGACTAGGGAAATAGGAGAGTTCATAAACGAGCGTAATAGAGGGTATAGACTTAGTAAGCGCAATGGCACGGCAGCTAACTTTAATAGATATATCGAGCTTAGACGTCAGGTTAAAAGATCAGTTAGGAATGCCAAGCGTAATTTAGAGATACTTATAGCTGCGGATAGTAAACATAATCCAAAAAAGTTTTTTGAATACGTAATAATCGTAAGCCGGTAAAAGATAACATAGGCCCTCTAGTGGATGTTAATGGCGCTTTGGCTTCTGACGCTCAGGCGATGGCGGGTATTTTCAATAACTTTTTTGCGACAGTTTTTACCGTAGAAGACGTAAATAATGTCCCCGACGTGGACGATATCGTTCCATTTAGTAGCGAGACTATTTTGGATGAAATAACTGTTTACGAGGCTGAGATTGCGCATTATATCGATAGGCTAAAAGTTAGCAAGGCTCCAGGCCCTGACGCTTTTTATCCCAGACATTTGAAAGATTTGAAAGAAGTTATCGTAGGCCCCTTAACGAAGATTTTTAATCAGTCACTCGAAACGGGGATTATTCCTGAAGACTTCAAATTAGCTAACGTCACGCCTATTTTTAAAAAAGGCGACCGCGCAGTAGCTAGCAATTATAGGCCCATTAGCTTAACGTCAATTGTCGGTAAACTTTTGGAATCCGTAGTTAGGGATCGTATCATCGATCACTTAGAAAGTAGAGATTTGATTAATAGTAGTCAGCATGGGTTTCGACGCCATAGGTCTTGTTTAACTAATTTGTTAGAATTTTATAACGAAATAGTGCGCGAATACGATAGGCATAGAGCAGCTGACGTTATTTATTTAGATTTTAAAAAGGCGTTCGATACAGTTCCGCATAGGAGACTAATTGCGAAGGTCAAAGCGCACGGTATACGCGGTCAGGTAGCTAACTGGTTAGAAGAATGGCTTCGTGCTAGGAGGCAGAGGGTCGTAGTTAATGGTAGTGAATCGGGTGGTTAGATGTAGGTAGCGGTGTCCCACAGGGTTCAGTGTTAGGCCCATTGCTATTCGTAATTTACATTAACGACATAGATGTAGGATTGACTAGTAACGTGTCAAAATTCGCGGACGATACTAAAATAGGCGGTAAGGTTGTTAACGAGGACGATAGAAATAGGATCCAAGACGATGTAAATAGGATTATGGAGTGGACAGATAAGTGGCAGATGCAATTTAACGTAGACAAATGTAAAGTTTTGCATATAGGTTCTCGCAACAATAATTACACGTACACGATGGATGATAGGGAGTTAGCGAGCGTTGACGAGGAAGTAGATTTAGGCGTACGCGTATCTAAGGATTTAAAGGTTAGGAACCAGTGCCTGGAGTCTTGCGCAAAAGCTAATAGGATGTTAGGCTTCATAGCGCGTAATTTCGAATTTAAATCGAAGGATATTATATTGCCCTTTACAAGTCCCTAGTCAGGCCTCATTTAGAATATGCGTTCAGTTTTGGTGCCCGTACTTGCGTGAGGATATTGATAGGTTAGAAAGGGTTCAGCGTCGTGCCACGAAACTTATTCCGTCATTGCGCAACAAGCCTTATGAAGATAGGATTAAAGAGTTAGACCTGTATTCACTCGAAACTAGGAGATTAAGGGGGGAGCTTATTGAAGTTTTCAAAATCGTTAATAACATCGATAACGTAAATTTTGACAAATTGTTCACTTTCGATAATAGTAATACTCGCAATAACGGATTTAAGTTGCGTGGCAGACGTTTCATTACTAATATCGCTAAAAACTTCTTTACGTTTAAAGTAATTGATAAATGGAATAATCTTCCCGCGTCAGTCGTTCATTCTACCAGCGTTAATATGTTTAAGAACCGTCTTGACAGACATTTTAAAAGTATTAACGTTGTTTAAAATAAAAAAACAAAGTTAGCAACAAGAGCTCTGGTGGTGGTGCTCGAGGATGAGTCTGTTGACGATGAATGCCAGCTTGTGACATGCCAGCGTGTGATGCCAGCAATAAAAATTATTAAAAAAAAAAAAATTAGACTAACACGAACGTAGGTGTAGCTCGTAGCGTAAACTAACCCACTTTTTGTTTAACTTTACCTACTTTTTTTACTTTGCATGTCTGTAACACTCTTTTCTTGCATGTTTCTAGTTTGCATGGTATGACTATGAGTTAAGGCTGTCTTTGCATGGTTTGTAAGCGTTCTTATTTTACTTTTTTTCATCTCTCACCCCTCTCCTATTCTCTCCGACTATTTTTCTGACTTGTCGGCAGTGGCCGGCGGATGATGATGGTGAGTCTTTTTTCTCTTTTTCTGAATGAATGTTAACCCACGAGTGATATGTGTTCCTCCTCACTTAACCCCTTATTCTCTTCTCTTCTCTTAACCCCCTACTCTTTCCTTTCTCTCGGGCTAACCTTAGTGTGGATCTTAGGGTCTTTGTTAGCCTTAGCTTCTGTAGATCTGTAGATCTTGATTGTGCATTAATCATGGTTGGCACTAGTCAAGGCCGATCGTCTGTTGACATCCAATTCACAGTCCGGGAACATGCTGAATACATCTCTCAGGTTCTGCCTGCACATTAGGCCGGGTCGTTTTTGCTTGAAAAAATTTTTTTCGAAAGTTTAATTTCCCTGTATTACGAAAGTTTGTGTACCTACATAGGAAGTATCATGACAAAGGTTCAAGTTTTTATATAAATATTTTGAGGTTCCACAAGTCACAAAATTTTGGTGATTTTTTCCGATACTTCTGATAGTAAACTACAGCTCTTTGCTGACTTGCCATGATAGTTTACAAGGCAAATCACCCAGAATTCACCACGAGGAGGTGGCTGTAGGTCGAATTCCACACCATGCCCAGCCCAACCTCCTTTCCATTATTTTTTACATGTAGTTTATTGACATTTGTATTCGCATTTTGACTCAAATGTAGAAATGTTTGATCTTGAAGCAATTCTTGCCGTTATAAAACCATCTCTATTTTCCTGGCCACAGACAGAAGCTGATGCTTCTGTTACAAGTTTGACATGTCTTTCCACAGCTTGTGAATGACATGGGTACTTTTTCAATAGAGAGTTAGTTTCATCACCCCTTACACTGGGTGTTTGTCAAGCTTTTTGTCAGAGTTGGTTCATGTCTTGGGTAGTCTCTAAATCGAATTAAATCTGTGTAGTGTAGTCTCTTACCAAGAAATTAATTTTAGGCCGTCTAAATTCTCTAATGCCCGAGGACACACTTTCCCTGGCTAAGAGAATGCGCCGGAAAGCTAACTCTCTCATCACTTGCCTTTCATCAAATAACATCGAGACCAATAAAGTTTCTGAGTGAGCAAAATATGCCCCTCTTTCAATAACAGGACCAATGACTGCCTTAAGCTCATCAGATAGGTATCTTGAACTAGATATCATAAACCAGAGGTGCCTTGGTCCCTGGTAATAGTAAGGATTTCGCTTTATATTAAACCACGTTGGGGCATAAACGCGAACAATGAATTCGGTCAGAGTTTTCAAGTATTCTGAAGGCTTTTTGGTCGCAACATAAAGTCTAATTATCCTGTTGGCTGACGTAAGCCATCTGGCATGGTTCAAAGAACCTGGGTTGCGGTTTTCAAGGTTTTGGGAACATTGGCCTTCTATGACTGCATTACAAATTTTCATGATATACTTTTGATCTTGGCTTAGATCGAGATCCCCCGGAATAGAAGGCATATTACTTGATTTGATTGCTTCAAACTTGACAACTGGCATCTTTTCGCATGCAGTAAGACTTTTGCCAACATCTCCAGCAAGGGCTTTTGGTCCTTTGGTTTTACCATCCAAATAATTAAACAAATGGCGGAGAGGTAGCTCATTGGTATGCAGCAAAAACACGAACCAATGAAAAGAAGTATTGTAGTGTACCTCTAGTTGCCAGATAATTCCATTATGTATGACAGTGTTTACATTGGTTCCATCACATCCAATGACCTTCAGATTGTCTACCTTAATATTGTTACTGTTAAGAAACTTTATCACTCCCTTAGAAATGTTAGTTGAATTTCCAGTCACAGGAGTGAAGTGCCCAAGATATTTTGATTCTGGTTCAGCTATAAGCGTGATGTGTTCTTCAGTAATTGTTGTACTGTAGTACCTTCCATCCTTACAGATATTTGCTTTAGTTAAGTCCTTTCTTCCATCAAAATACAATGTTTCTATACTTTCTTCACTTGATTTACTCAACTCCTCTCTGATCTCCTTTCTCTGCCGTCTCACCTTATTCTTATCCACAACATTGTGATAATCTTCAGATGTAATGAGACCAAAATCTTCCAGAACAGCAGAGGCAACGGCTGCACCAGCTCTGTCTGATATTCCGAATCGGTCACAAGTTTTTGCTAATGAAGGCAATTTGCGAGTGAGCTTATGTGCTTCACTTGATTTCTTTATACCTTCCTCAATGTGATCATCATCATCACGCTCTCTATCTGTATCTGTTGATGTGTGAGAATCAGGAAATGTATGAAAGTTATCCCAGTCTATTGGCCCTTCCCTAGAAGTGAATGGGTTATTGATATCTCCATCTTCAATGTTTTTAGAAAATCGTGCTCTTTCTTGTTCTTTACACTCAGATCTTATTTGTAGTTTCTTCGTTGTCTGTAAATCAATACTGCCTATTGCCATTTTTCGTGCACCTCTTTGGTCAATTAGGAAAGAACGTTCCATGGCAGGAACTTTTAGCTCTTTTCCATAAGTGCAAGAAAACAGATCATGGCATTTGCAGGCAGCAATATCAAAAAGCCTTTGATTTATGGATTTGAACGCGTTCAGTTTAGATTCAAAATCTTTCTTTTTTCTACCAGTCTTCATCATATTTTTAGATTTTTCATGACAATCCTTTACTGTGGCTAATATTTGCTGTTGTGATATTGTTGGAATTGATGCACTTTTCCAGATCTCTTTTACCTTTGATGCAACTATTCTTTCCACATCATTAGCATTTGGCTCTTTTTTCCCCTCACTAGCTATAAGTAAGAGATATTTTGTTTGTAAATATTCTTTTAAAACGTCTTCATATAGGGGAAGTTGATTTCCACTGAGCTCAGCTTTCCCAAAAAGGGAAACAGCTGGACTCATGATTTTTTCAACAGTTGCTTTCACTTTTACGGCCTCAGCCATTTCGGATAATTTAGGAAAGTCACTCTGTTAGTGTAACAACGCGTATTTAACTATTCAAATAATCAATTCTGAAAAGAAAAATTGTATATATAAATTATATATATTCTGGACGAAACACAGTCAAGAAAAAACTTAATAGCAACTTACTATTTGGCCATGTTTACAAAAAAACGCTATTTCGGCAGCGGCCATTTTGGATTTATGTTCATAAAAAAATTTCCCCAAGGGTTACAAAGTGGCATCAATTGGTTTCATGATCTGGAGGACCTACCCCTACCCTACCAGAATCAACAATAAAACATTGTATGTACTCTAAAACACACCTCAGGTGCACCGCTGCAGGACTAATAAGAGTGTTTCATATGATGAATGAAGCATGAATTTTATATAAAACTCATTTAGTTTCAAGTCCTTAAACTAATTAGAAGATATACTTGCATATATCTGTGTTGGAGAGGATGTACGATGTCATACGAGTATATGCTATATCTGAATTATTAGGAATGAAATATATAAAAAAGGATACTAAACAGGAAAAGAATTAAGGAGTTGCGATTTTATATTGTCCAATTCACGTCACTTATTTTCTTCAGTGAGAGTACATGTTTACGTACCTTTAGATGGTTTGGAATGACGGTGCAGGATTCAACTGACCCCTCTGCAGCATTCCCCCTCATCTGCGGGATTTGGTGGAGGAGGGATTTGGTTTCCTAACTACTCCTGCCCTCGGAGCCAGCTACGCATGGCTGCTCAGGGGCTTTGCGCAAGAACCTGTGCACTTGATTCTTCAAATTATTCAGGGTGGTGTGCTGTTGTTTTTTTGGCAGGACATTAAAAAGTTTCGGGCCTCGTATTCTGAGAGTATTTTCCGTCCTCGTTTTCATGGCCCCCTGTCCCACCGCAGCTGGGACAGTACAGAATTTTCCTCTTCTCTATGTAAGTACACTCGATACCAAACGGAAGCAGTCATAAATAATCTCAGAAAAATCTTCTAAGATTTATTACGTAAATTTAGAGTTAGTCCAGTGTCGGCTTTAAGGCTTCTAATGTTTGATTTTAAAACTTTATATAATTTTAGTAAGTCTTTTACGGCAGGAGTACTTTCTCTCTCTCTCTCTCTGTATATACAGGGTGTCTCTGTCTCAGAAGTCGCGCACCAGAGGCTTTATTCAGATTTACGAGGTTTACGAGTCGAAATGGCTTATAAGTGATGTTTAATTACAATATATGTTCGATAATATTCGAATAATAAAATTAATAGTATGTAAGTATGTACAGTCAATCAAAAAGCTATTATAAAATAATTAAATTGAATGAAGCTACATTAGCCAATGGTGTCTCAGAAGTCGCGCACCATTGGCTAATGTAGTTTCATTCAATTTATTTTAAGAGAGCTTTTAGATTAACTGTACATACTATTAGTTGTATTATTCGAACATTATCGAACATATATTGTAATTGAACATCACTTATAAACCATTTCGACTCCTAAACCTCGTAAATCTGAATAAAGCCTATGGTGCGCGACTTGTGAGACACCCTGTATCTATATAATTACACGCCTCTATTTTCCTTTATAATGCAAGACTAATTGGTAATGTTAAGTTTCTGTTATTACACATTTATCATATATGACCGACCCTTCACAACCCTTTTTTTCATTTTAAGTTTATATTTAATTTTTTATTCAAATTATTATTTGCTCAACTATTCTAAATTATAAAAAGCTTAACAAATAAGTAGTCTTGTGCCAATAATTCTCATTGCCATCATTTCACTCTTTTTCCAGAAAAACATTTATTTGAAAACCCTATTTTCTTCAACAACAGACTCACTAAAAATTCGATCAAAGAACGAGACATTTGACAATGTAAACTTAATTAACTTATCAATCACTTCAGTAATCTTCAGACAAATCCCGGGATTAGGGAAGAACTTCACCCATAACGGTGGATCATATATAGACTCAAATGAAGAACTGCCTTATTTACACTAAATGGGAGGTTATATATATATATATTAATATATATAATATATATATATATATATAATTATATATATATATATACAGAATGTCCCGTAAGTCTGGAACCATAGGGCAAAATGATAAAAACGGCAATAAAAACGCCGAAGAGACTTTTGGGGACTGTTTGTGAAATGAGCGAGGATGGTAGCGGCTGTGTTATCGTCGGTGGATATCCTCGGAGGTCCACTGCGTGGATTATCTCCTATAGATCCCGTTTCCCTGAACTTTGCTACAAGTTTCCCGACACAGCTGTGTGTTATCGGCGCGCAGTCCGAATGCAATCTGTTAAATTCCTCAGCGACCTCAATCTGACTCCGATATCCTACGAGCAGAATTACCTGGATGCGTTCCTCCTCACTCAAAGACATCCTGGGCACTTGCATAAACGGAAAAACATAAATTACTTATTTTACCCTATGGTTCCAGACTTATGGGACACCCTGTATGTATATATATATATATATATATATAACAAAGGAAAATTAAAGACAAAAAATGAATGACTGTGTGTAATGTAATATGGAGTAAATCTCTTTAAATTGGAGATATACCGGACATCCGTAGATGGGAAAGAATTGTCTCTCATGAATCGAAGTGATAAGTTACAACCAAGAAACTGTCTAGTTGTATGATAAGAGAAACGAACATTAGAAATGAAAACTATAAAGCCGAGATGGCTACCAGAATGTATTTCTATACCTACAGTATACCTGTACGTCTTTAGAAGTTGGTTGCTATACATACATACATACAGTATACCTATCCCCGTACCTCTAAACAAATTATTCTTATTTACTTTTATACCTATACAGTACTCACTACATACTACATTAGCTTTTAACTGTTTCAAAGAAAAAGATAAGAACTTAATAGGAAATCTTCCTGTTGCAATGTCACGAGACTGCATTATCGATCCATCTTCCTCCAGACGTTTTTTCTTCCCGAACTAAGGGCTATTGGATTTGAGGGGGGGCACTGGCATTGAGAGATCAGAGATTTCGATAGCCAAAAAATATCAGAAGTCTGGGACTCCTGGCCAAAAATTTTCAGGGGTCCCACCTTGATTTCAAAGAGTCCCACGAAGTCAACTTGAAAAACCAAGAGTCTAACCCAAATGCCAAGACTTAAGACAATCCATTTCTTATTTTTCTATTTAACACTGAATGATGTGTTGTGATGTGATGTTGTGCGGGCTGACGGGCAAACTAACCACTTTATTTATTTTCTCCCTACTGTAATACTAAATGAAGTGTTGTCGAGATGTGTTGTTGGACGAGCTACTTTATTAATTTTCTCTCTAATACTGAATGAAGTGTTGTTGGGTAAGCTACTTTATTAATTTTTCGCTATTACTGAATGAAGTGTTGTTGTGATGTGTTGTTGGGCGAGCTACTTTATTAATTAATGGGACCGATACAGGACCTCTCCATAAAAGGTCGCGCGGGACCGGGAATGGCACCGCCGTCGCCCTAGCTACGCGCTAGTAAAGGTGGCGGCCGTGGTGCCGAGAACTAGCTCCGATTTAGCCAGAAAGAGGGTGTATACCCCTCTTTCGTCGCCCCGAACAACGTAGTGCGATCGATTTCGAAATCGTCAAAATTTTCGACTTAGGTTAGGCTAAGGTCAAATTCGTAAGAGTAAACATTTTACCTAATAGTCGCACGGGTCCGGCAGTGGCACCGGCGGCACCGCCGTACGGCTACGAATTAGTAACTTTTCGAGTTAGCTTCGAAAACTTTTACTACAATTCTCCCTACAATCTTTACGGGGGCCCGGAGCGATGCGAAAGAGGGGTGCGTTGCTGCTTCAGGGAGGAGCGAAGAGTCCTATACTGGTTGACTCGGGACTGCTCCCATAGTAAGGGCGTGAGCACCCCCGAAAGAAAATTTCTTAAGTACGAGTCCAATAGGAAATGCACAATAGTACCTGCTCAAAGAAGCCCAAATGAAATTCTGGTAAAATATAGTTAGGGGAAGAGGTGTCAGTAAGAAGCCTCGCGCCTTACCCACTTGAGCGGCCTCCCCCGGGTGAAAAATGCGTGTGAGACTCCAAAATCGGCGAAATTTTGTGTGTATATATATATATATATATATATAGGTATTTATTTCAAATTTTCACGGGAAACGGACGACTTCCCGAAAAGAGCCGGCGAAATGCTGAAATATTCCCGTGTTACAAATTTTTAGCGAGGAGGAGGCCGAGTACCCGGAGAGAAGTGGAAAATCGCCAAAACAGGCCCTTTTTTGTGTCTGTGATTATGCAGTCCTTTAGCCATTGCACTCGTACATTATTTCAGATACTGTTTTTAATAAAACGCGAAAGATTTTTTAATAAAATACTTCCTATGAGTAGTAACAAATGGTATAGGTAGGTAGTAGTAACTATGTGTTACACCAACAGTCTGAGACACATAACGTGTCATAAGCGTATCGGTTCAATCGTGTCCGAATGTTGATCTATGTTTACGTCTGGTTAACCAGCCACGTATAACAACACAAGTTCTTCAAACTTTGTAATTATACGATATTTTACATATGTTAAATAACAAACTTAAGATTTTTAATACAAATCTGAATAAGAGTTGTAGACTGAAAGATGTTACAAGTGGACATATATGATCCACGTAAGAATGTGCGTCCGGAGCTAAATCCTTGCGTCAGGGACCCGTACCTATGGGTTAATGAAATATCCGAGGGATGGCACTGTTACTGAGGGGACGGATGTGAGGTGTGGCACTAAAAATTACCTTTTTAATCCCTTTTAATCAATTTAATCTCCCAAGGGAGCCATTAGTGTTTTTAATCCGTTAATAACTTTTAAATACCCAAAGAAAACACAGGGAACTATAAAATTATTTTTAGCGTTTTTCATTCAAAATTATTAAGTTTACACATATATATAATTCTTATATATATATATATATATATATATATATATATATATATATATATATATAGTGTCTCGTTGGCACTATAATAATGTTAATTAGTTAGGTTGAGTTGTTAATGTTAATGATTATGATTGCTTGAGGCTGGGGTCACCATGATCTTTTGCAGACCAAATAATGTTATTAATTAAGGAAATTAATGGAGTGAGTTTTCTTCCTTTATTAAACAAAATAAGTGGGACTTAATTGAAACAAATGAGGTTGCAGTTGTTTGAATGAAAGTTCAGTTCAACTGTATAAATGTGCATTTAAATAATGACTTCAATATTATAATAACGGGCGAGGTAATAAAAGTCTTTATATAAAGTTAGGTGAATGACACCAGGCCAATGGGGCTTGTAACACGTTTTTACATGGTGAGATATCTCGTGTCACTGGAGTTCTTCGCGGAGAGTGGTGAGATACGATTGAGGCATCGTGCCCGAAAGTCTCTTATAACTAGGCTGACCATACGTACCGTTTTGAACGGGACAGTACCGTTTTGTATGGGTTTTTGTATGGGTTCTGTCACTGAAGAATAATTGTAAGCTCAATATGTTTATGTACTTACTTTTTCATGAATACAGAATATTACATAACCCCCGTCCCTTTTTTGCCATCCCAATGTCCCGTTTTTGTCTCAAGGAAATATGGTCAGCCTACTTATAACGAAGTTGAACGCTATCCTCATCTTGAATATTATTTCTCAGAAGGCAAAAGGAAAATCTTCGAGGCAGTCTCGCGATGTGACGTCATCTTGGTCGCGGCTGTGTCGATAGAGCAGCGGGTTTATTGTAAAGTGCAAATTGCAAAAGTATTTGAAGGCGTCTCTGTCGCTACATACATTATGAATTAATAAATAAATTATGAACTTTAGAGGCCATCCATCACCTCTCATCGCCGTTAATGTACCTCAGCCGCCCAGGCTGCGCCCCCACTTTACTCCGCTCACAACCACCAAAACTCACAACCAAGACTCCGACCCCAAAATTCCAAAACCCACAACTCTACAGCCCACTCGTCGTTTTTGCTATTTTCTAACTTAGAATAAAAGATCGAAAAACATACCAGAGGGATAATATTTCGTTTCAAACAGAGCTTGAATTAAAAATAAAAGATATGGGGGTCTTTCCGTTCTATGGGCACCAACCAAACTAAATTTGCGTTTACATTATGATTAACAAAGTATATTTCAATAAATTTCATTGTTTTAAGGTGAAGAAAATGATTTTTATTCACGAATTAAAACAACAGTTTTATTTATTGAAATTGGCAATGTCATGTAATATTACGTTAAATAAGTCGTGTTTACCTTTATTTCTTTGTCGCCACATAAATTCGCATAAGTAAGAGTCGATCATATTCCTGGACGTCCCATACTGTCTCTTGTTTCTCATTTTTGCTAAATTCCAAGTACTTTCAATGTGCTGAGTGTGTGCGCTCGTTGTTGGGTCAATGAAGTTTTCACTATGGTTTAATGTCAGGTGCTTATATTTATAGCCTTGCAAATTTCCTTAATTTTCCTACGCTTTCAACTTGTCAGATATTATTGTGGTTCCTGGTTTTATGTTATTTTTAATGCACTCTTCCAAAGTAGATTTATCTCTTTTGGGAACCGCATACAAAAAGCATTCACCAGTTTCCCTACAAATGCCACCGAATGCCCACTGTTCAGATAGCATGCGACCTGTTATATTTTCTCTTTGAATACAGAGTTTCGTCGATTTCTACGGTTGTATTTGGCGCGCCTATGACTGCAGGTTTTTTGATTAAGGAATCAGCACACACCTGAAATATGCAATACCTTTGGTTAGAGTACATTGGTTAGGTTAGGTCAGGTTAGGTTAGGTCAGGATAGGTTAGGCTCTGTTAAGCTAGGTTAAGTTAGGTTAGATATGACCAATAATAATGATAATGTAATGTAATGGCCACTCACCTCCCTCAAGTAACTATTATAATCTACTATTCTATTATGATTCATTTGAAATTCTTTCTCACAAAACTTAATTTGAAGTACAGGGTGTCCGAGAATTATCTGTACAATGTTTGGCTGTTATTAAAAGTCAACCATGAAGTGTAGAAATTTCAGTGTTGTCCCATTTTACAGAGAATCGCATTACGTTTTTTCTGATACCAAGTTTTGACAAGTTTTTTAGAAATTCCAGTGTGTCCGAACATTATCTGTACAATTTCATCTTTTAATAAAATTCTTGATAACACACGTAAAATTCTTAAACAAGATTATTTAGAATCTGTATTTTCAAAAGTTTCTTTTATTAAAGTAACGTTGTTACAAACATTCGATATGTGCACCATTAGTGATTCGCAAAACATCCAATCGATACTCCAAATGTTGCCATGTACGCTGCAGCATATCCACATCAATTTGCTCAATAGCAGCTGTGATTCTTGCTTTTAAATCATCAATGTCTGTCACCCGCGTACATTTCTAAAAAACTTGTCAAAACGTGGTATCAGAAAAAACTTAATGAGATTCTCTGTAAAATGGGACAACACTGGAATTTCTACACTTCATGGTTGACTTTTAATAATAGCCAAAAATTGTACAGATAATTCTCGGACACCCGGTATATTCATTAACTCATGAATAAATAAACAAGATTATCTTAGAGGGATTTGAGATCCCTCTAACCATGTATGTTTTCGGACAGACACACGCGTTTTACATTCACTTTTTGAACATCGCCACGTAATTCTTTCTTCATTAAAATATAAAGACATCAGGTGTCATACTCTTGAAAAATTCTAACTGCCTTTCCTTCACTTGTTATCTGTGTAATTATTTTTGTAATATTCCAGTCTTCCATTCTGTTCCTTTTATACTTTAAAAGTGTCACGAGTGTATATAGCTTAGGTCTTTGCGCGAGCTAAGAATAAGATGGCCTAAGCCTACGGTCCAATTTTCATCGCAAATTATCGTCAAATTTTTGAAGAACAGACAAATATTTTTTGTTTCTATTTATGTTCATAGCTGTTAAATTAAATAAATTAAATTTCTCCTTTTGGAAATGTACTGATTATTAATAAAAAGTTAAAATAAGTTTAAAAAATATTAATTTCTCTCATTTCAATGGTGCCCATAGAACGGAAAAGTCCAAGATACAGTATATTATTATTTCAGAAAAACTGGCTCACCTGAAGATCCGTCACCCAAGCCTTTTTAGTTAGCTTTATAAGGCTAACTAACGAAAATATCACGACCTAAGCTAACCAGTCGTCAAGGGCGTACAGTTGACCTAACGATTGGTTAGGTTAAGTCGTGATATTTTCGTTAGTTAGCCTTATAAAGCTAACTAAAAAAGGCTGGGGTGACGTATCTTCAGGTGATCCGAAAAACTTGGCGTTTAAAAATAAAACGATATATTATTTAAAAAATTAGAAAGAAATGACGGGAGAATAAAACCTTCCCCACCCGAGTCTCCAGCCCGAAAGACAGATTGAGATATAAAATCAGCCAAGAATGGTGGTCTAAGCATTTCAGAATAACAAAGTAAATGTGAAATAGAAAC
The DNA here is from genome assembly GCA_023014485.1 of Bathynomus jamesi. Taxonomy (NCBI): domain Eukaryota; kingdom Metazoa; phylum Arthropoda; class Malacostraca; order Isopoda; family Cirolanidae; genus Bathynomus; species Bathynomus jamesi. The sequence continues at coordinate 898,570 of JAJOZX010001291.1, forward strand.
AAAATTTCAAACATTCTCAAACACACAAATGGATATATTTAATACTAATTTTCCTATAAAGTCGAAACCCGTGGCTAAAAAGAATTATAACAATCAGTGGATCATTCCAGCCCTCATTGTAAGCATAAACCGTAAACATTCTCTCTATAAACTATGGAAGAATGATATAATTATCAATGAACAAACATAGAAATTATTGTAACTAAATTCGCTCATAAAAAACGCAAAAGCGGACCATTATTGTTCTAAAAATACCGAACAAAAGTCTAATCCTAAAGGATTATGGAATACTTTAAAGGTCCTAGTTAACGCCAAAAAAGAAGAGACAGATCCCGTTACTTAGTCAACAGAGGCTGGAATTTCCTACAGTGATCCCAAAGACATGGCCAGTTTATAAAAACAATTTCTTTTGAAAAATAGGAAGCAATACGCAGCTGCCATTCCAGAATCAGAGTCACTACCAACAATATATACCACACCCCACATCAAATACTTTCTTCTCTGAACCACTTCTGTCAAACGAAACAGCAGCTACATTAAAAAATAAAAAAAATAAAAGTGCTGATATCAGTTTAATTCCAGTGAACATACATAAACTAATATCAGACGATATAAAAAACCCACTCACAAGACTTATGAATGGGTCAGTAGTGCAAGATGTATTCCTGATCACCTGAAGATAGCCAGGGTTTGTCCTGTATTCAAATCAGGCGGCCCTGATTTCCCATCAAATTACCAACCGATCTCCTTCTTATCAACTCTGGGCAAAGTACAGTATTTGAAAGAATCGTATACGTACAGCTAAATACGCCATCCTAACAAAAACACAATTGAAAATATCTATAGAAACCTAAACTACGAAACAAAACCCACAATCTTAGTTTTCCTTGACCTGTTGAACCTTTGATAGGCTCTCACATGATATCTTACTAGACAAATTAAACACATGGTATAAGGGGAAATATGCTAAATTTGTTTAAGTCATATCTCTCTAATCGTCACCAGTATGTTAAAGTAAATGACATTTCATCAGAATATGCTATATTGAAAAATGGGGTCCCACAAGGATCAATCCTTGGAGCCTTACTCTTCTTAATACATGTAAATGATTTTTATCGATCAACAACATGAGATTGTATTCAATATGCAGATGATACAACACTAACTTTTGCACACCACATTATCAATTACCAAATGAATGAAGTGAACAGGCATTTAAATCATGTTTATAAATGGATGTTTGCAAATAAGCTTTTACTAAACTTGACAAAATCATCATAGATGATCGTAACTAAAAAAAAATGCAATCGTGCACACACCATTTATAATTATTGGAAACACTCCTCTTGCAAAAGTAAATGAAATGAAAGTTCTTGGCATCAAGTTAGATGAAAAATTAAATTTCGAAAGCCACACACAACATATAAAAAATTTCTAGATTTTTCTACATGATGTTTAAACTAAAAAAAAAAAAAATTCCAAAAATGCCGTCCTCACACTGTATTACTCATTTATCCATCCACACTTGCAATATGGAATCATAGCATGGGATAGTACAAATAACTGTGTACTGTATCCGCTAGAAGTAAGGGGCTATTCAAAAACCACGTAGTCCTTAAAGGGGGAGGGGGTTCCTTATTTGGGAGGAAGAGTCTTGACGTATAACCACGTGGCCAATACTAAGCATTAAAATATCCTGTTTATCCTATTTTACCTTGGAAAGAAATATAAATACGCTACACTGTATGCTCTAATTAATATGTATGCATCCAATATGTTAGTTTGTATCCAATATGTATGCTCCAATAAATAATTTTTTGAACATTCAAAATTAAATTTTTTAGTCAAGATGATATTTTCAATTAAAAGAAGACATTATTTTCAATTAAAGAAACAAACAATTAATACAATTTATTTAGATATGCCTTTTAATTGTTAATTTACCTCATTACCTCTCAATAATATAAGAAATCTAATATGGCACCTTACATTTTACATAAGATTAAAAAGGGGTGGGGGTGACATCAGAAAACCACGTGGTTTTAGAAGGGGGGTTTAAGTCATTGGCCACAAATTGCCACAAAGGGGCGGTTGAAAACCACTCGAAAAAGGACAACGTGGTTTTTGAATGACCCCTAAGCCATAAAATGTTTTTACGAAATCTCTCAGACAATGATAACAGACGAACTTATACGTATCCAGTGTTTAGAAACTTAAATATTCTAAACCTAAATAACCTGTATAAACTTACTGTCGGTATCATTATGTACAAAGTTGCTTCCCCCATCACAGGGCGATTACCCTGTGATGGGGCGATTATCCCCAATCACAGGGTGATTATCCCCATCAGATCAACCATAATCATAATACAAGGCTTCCCCACTGATTCCATACATAAACCATATTATTCCATGTAAATTGCAGGAAATGCTCTTTCCTACAAAGGGGCAGATATCTGGAACGCTATACCTATAAACATCAAACAAGCACCATCACTAATATCGTTTTGCAACTCACTAAAGAAACATTTCATAAACTCCTACTAATGTATATGTGTGTATAATATAAGTATATATAGTATATTGCAATTTGTAAATATTACTAAACAATGAAAATTACCCATTACATAGGCAAAATTCGCAATCTTAAATGGGTGCAATCATAATCCATATGAATTAGATGTTAAAAGTGTCCAATATATTAGGCCATAGTTGTAATATGCCTCACTCATCTGTATCTTTGTAACTTTAAGATTGTATCATGATTTGTATTGTTCACCATTTTTTTCCCTATTATTTCTATTATCATTTATTTTCTATTATTCTAAAGATTATTTCAATTTTCATTTGTAATGACAGAGTTAACTAAATGCAACATCATTTTATTTTCCACAAATTCTATTTATACCAGGTTGCCCAGAAAAAAGTAAGCTATTGCTTTTATCAACTATTATATTTACTATTGTCAAGATTTGCTTGCTTTTATAAAGATTTAAATAAATAATTTGCTTTTATATGTAGTACTTCTATATGTCTTTATAATATATGTTTTTAATATACTCTATTTATCTTTGTTGCAGATTTTTCAAAAATATTTAATCAACCATCAAAAATGCCTTCATATAGTCAAGAAGATCTCGTATTGATAAAACGATTACGTTTTGAGAAACACTATGATGCCAGAAAAATTATATCAATGTTTCCAAATAAACCATGGACTCGTTCTGGTGTAGAAAAAAATATTTGTAAAATTGTAAAATTCATAGAACTGGATGTGTTGCTAGAACCAAAGGTAGTGGAAGAAAAAGAGAAGTTCGCACTGATGAAAATATTGCAATGGTTGAGGAAATGGTTTTAAGTCAGGAAAGAAAGCCTGGAACACATATGACACCAAATGAAATTGCAGCAGAAACCGGAATTTCAAGAAGTTCTACTGTATACAACGAATTGTCAAAGAAGATCTGCAATTGACAGTTTATAAACACTATCCAGTGCAGATCTTGAGTGAAGTCAATAAGATGAACAGAATGGAAGCATGTCAAGTTTTTCTTGAAAGATTTCCCAATGTCAATAGAATCTGGTTTAGTGATGAAAAGTCATTTCCAATTCGATCACCTATCACCACTCAAAACAATCGAGTGTATTCTACAGCAAGAACCAAGAGAGAAGTAACACCGGAAGGACATTTAATTCAGTGGCTTAACTTTTCTATAAAACTAATGATCACCTGCTGTGTCTCAAAACTGGGTAAAAGTGTTGTTGTTTCAGTTGAAAGCTGTGTTAAAATGAATTCTGTTTATTATTGCAACAGTATATTAGAAAAACATCTACCAAAAATTCGCGAAATTACGGCAAATCGATATACCTGTATATTTCAGCAAGATGGTGCAACAAGTCATACTGCTCACCTTACAATTGAATATTTAAACAAAAGTTCCTGACTACATAAAACCTAAAGATTGGCCTGGCAACAGCCCAGATTTGTCTCCGCTTGATTATGCAATATGGGATAAACTGAAGAAAAGAGTGTATAGGAATACTAATTTCGCTATTGATCAATTAAAAGAAAAGATTGTGGAAGAATGGAATTCGCTTTCACAAAATTTCATAAACAGGGCAATTGATAACTGGCGCCATCCTTTGGAGCTTTGTATCCAACAAGGTGGTGGATATTTTGAGTATTTGATGTCATAATATAGACAATAAACAGGAGTATTTATTAACATATATTATTTATTTTGTATTTCTTTCTATAAAGCTGAAATAAATCTTAAAATCAATAGCTTACTATTTTCTGGGCAACCCGGTATACAGTATATGCGATATTTTCCGATGTAAAATTAGAAATGAATCTTAAAGAATTTTGCCTGAAAAGCTGTCATGCTTCCCAGCGGCATATTCAAATAAGTGAAATTAAACTCCAAAAATTAAACGTTAATCCCAATATTGTGTAAACCAGTATGGATTTAATGTATATCTTAATGTAAAGTGTTCTTTCTGAATAAAGATTATTATTATTACATAAGACATTAGTCAGGTTTTTCTTTTGTAAAATTGGGATTTTGCAACTTACGAGGTTTTTAAATATCATTGCCATTGTGTAATTTATAGCTACAAAACCTTTCTGTTTGTTCAACTTATGATGCCATAAACAATGATTAGGCGGGTGGGAGCTGGAAAAATCGAAAGTTCGATTTTATGGATCACCCTAATATATATATATATATATATATATATATACACACACACACACGCGTGTGATGATCAGAAAATCACGAAGGAAATTAAAACACGAAATACTGCTCAAGCGCTATTTCGTGTTTTAATTTGCTTCATGGTTATCTTCATCGTAAAAATTATTCATGTGTTACTATCGTGAAATCATTTTCATATATATATATATATATATTCTTGAAATGAATATAAAATTAAGGAGGTTCCACCCTCTCTCTGAGTTGGTGTTCATTCCAAAAAAAATAATAAAATACAGTTAAAATGTAAACTGAAATTGAACTTAAAAATTAAATTTATTTAAATATCTGTAATTATATTAATTATATATAACACTCTGACCCTGCTGTGAACTTGACCTTAAAGGTATGACCCAGGGAATGGGCGATTACAAATCACCTGTTGGTGGATAATATTGTGTACAGTGTTATCTTAATCCCTTCATTTATTTAAAAGTTATGAAGACAAGACAGTACCATGACCCCTTCTGTAACCTTGTAACCTTGACCTACGAAAAATACCATGACTTCTGCTGTGACCTTGACCATGAAGATATGACCCATAGGGTGGGCGACTACAAATCATCTGGTGGTTACAATCATCATACATTTGTTTAAAATATCATCCTAATCCGTTCATTTATTCAAAAGTTATGGAGCAGACATGAAAAACACACTGACCACTACTATGACGTTGACCTGGAAGGCATAACCCAGGGGGTGGCGATTACAAATCAACTGATGGTGGGGTAACATTTGTGTATTGTATTATTTCAATCTCTTCACTTATTCATGAGTTATGAAACAAATAACATTCTGACCCATGCTGTGACCTTCACCTTGAAAGTATGACCACGAAGTAGGCGATGACAAATCATCTTGGGGTGGGTAACAAATGTGAAAAGTATCAACCCAATCCTCTCATTTGTTCAGAGCATATAGAGCGGACAAATGTTGTACTGTAATTCTTCATGGTGGGAGTACCAATATGGCGGCTCGATGGTTTCAATTCATTATATTAGAATATAGGCTGATGCGCTATCCGACAAGTTATAGAGGTCAGTGTTGCACACTATCTCTTTGTCCATGTCTTTAAAATTAATGTAAATAACTTCAGTTTTCCGTGTTATCTAATCTCATTTGTCAAATAACCCCGTTTGTCAAATAACCCAATTTGCTTGTAAATGTAAATGGCAATTCCATAATATGTATGTATACAAAGGCATTAACTGTCAAAATATATATACTGTATATATATATATATATATATATATATATATATATATATATATATACACACACACGTCGAACGGGTTCCTTTGGGTCGCTCGAATGTAGAAGACGACGATGGACTATAACTTCCCGAGGTGGTCTCCTTCGTTGGAGTAGGAGTTATATCCGAAGGATGATTGACAATGTCACTCTTGGGTTACGAGAACTCAAAAAAAAAAAAACCTCTCTTTGGATGGGTCACGTCTCACGTCGACACTAGTGAACGCACCAGGCTCACAAGCTTTGTCGTGTAATGTTTGTGGTTTCCACTGACCACTTGTTGAAAACTTTGCCTAAGCAAATTTTTTATTGTATAATTCTTAAAATGGCTCAAGTTTTTCTACCTTAAAAGGTACGGTAATGTACCGTAAAAAACAAAACAAACCTCAGATTAAATTTGAAAATTAATTATATGCTTAATAAAATTTGTTTTGTTTACAAAGCTCATGCATCTTAGAGGCTTTAACATCCTAACCTGAAATTTAAATTCATCAATACCTACAAGAAAAATAGGAGCCATAAAAAATTAAGAATAAATACTGTGGGAGAGAATTTTTTCCCTTTCCAGGAAATCAGGAAATGCCCAACGATCTGCGCAGAAGAGGCAAAATTTAAAAGCAGAAGACGCCTCGAAAAAGAATTCATAAGAGTTCAATTCAACAGAGTTGAGTGCAGTTCAGTTCAGACAGATTCTCTGCGACTTGCAGCTTTCCAGAGAACAAGAATTTTGTCGTGCAAGCAACCCCCACTGCAATTATAAATTTTTCCCCATGCAAGACTACAGGATCATGGAGGGGTAAAACAAAGAATGTGACCACAACGACGGCGGAAAGGAGATACGGGGCCCCTGGTCGTGACTAACTTAGTCCCGACCGTAAGATCTTCAAATAGGAGCAGTCACTGAACCAAGAAGGAATTAAATGGTGAAGGTAAGGATTGTTCAGCCAAACTTGATGCATTAGACTAAAACAATACTTCCCATTAATGATAACTCTTTATCATCAATTCCAGCAGTCATAACCGTAAAAATAAACTGGAGATTCCTCAATACTTTATTACTACCGTAGTCATTTCAGTGATTCGTAGTTAACTCTGACCTTTGCTGTTTAGGGCTAATTCGCCCAGACAACAACAAGCCTTGTTAGTCTATGATCTATTTCAAATTTAGTATATAGATGAATATTTATAAATTTACATTACCATAAACGACCTAATTTGGCCAGGTTAATTGCATTTAAAGATTAATCAGTTAGGGTAGGCCCTATTTAAGCTTAATCCATTTTACAAAATTTATAATACGACCCACAGGTTTCCGAACGGTCTTCCCTTCAAATAAAGGGCGACAAAAGCAGAAATTTTCCGTATTCTTGGATTTTGGAGCTAGGTAGGATAATTGAATATATGCAGATTCTTAAAAAGGATCTCGTATAAAATCAAATTTCGGCCAAATATATTTTTTATATTTCGTATTTAGTTCAATATACTCAATGAACTACTATCATATTGAACTATCACAGGCAATTTTTGCCATTAAGTTTAATATTGCAAATTTTTATCTGGCCAATTCATAATAAATTCAAAGATTCTCAAAACCAAACAATGAAATATTAGAGCTGGAAATCAGCTTTTAGAATCTACTCATGATTCTATTATATTAAAATTAACAATTACTCATAGACATAGCTACCTACTCATATTAAATTAAAATTAGCCCCAAGGTAAATAAAAATTAAAAATTTCAGAGGAATCTCCTTGGGAGAAAGGTTAGGAGAAGCAGAGTGGGCTGCATCCCTCTCCCTCCCTATGGAGTAGAGGACCATTCTGCAACAACTGGAAGAGTCAGCCTTGCACTAAATATCTGCAAATTTTTAGACCATAGTATCGTACCTATTTTGATTAAGTTTCAACATTATTTTTTATCATTTAAGATATCCGTATCAAATCATATATTTGAATACAATAGCTAAAAGGAAGTCATTTAAATTTTTCTTTTTTGGTGTGTCTTAAGATTAAGTTAGCCATATAATAAAATGTTAATTTGTGTTGAATTTAATATTGCCTTCCAGTTAATCTTCAAACTTTTCTGAACACCACTCGTACCTCGATTAGTTGTAAAATTTCGGAAGGTTACCATCAAATGCTTCCTGATTTCGTTTCACAGAGTACGGTGGAGACTTCGGAAGAAAACACTACCTATATCGAGTTTCGCGGTCAATGGAGTAGCATGGGCGCAAAATGGGAGAGTGCAAGAATGTTGCAGAGATAATGATCATTGTTGCAAAGGGGTGGGCGGTGGTATGTTGCAAAGGGGAGTATGTTGCAAAGTGGGGTGGAGGTATGCAATGAAGGGGGATGGGAATGTTGCAGGTGCAACAAGGGGTCATGAAACTTGGAGGCGGCGTTATCCCCCAAGAGAAAGACAGGAGAAGGAGAGAAAGGAAGAGAGGTGTTCACCTGGCAGGAGCCAAGTGCATATTAACACTTCAGCCGACCCGCCACTGTTTTATTAGTTGTAAATCAGCCAGTTGGCTTAGAAGGCGTAAATGGCTTGTACAGGTTGAATTGCCAGATTGTGCTTTTTTTTTTAATTAAAACATATATTATTGACTGTTGGCTTAGAAGGCGTAAATGGCTTGATCAGGTTGAGTTGCCAGATTGTGCCATTCATTTAATTAATTCTTAACAGTTGGCTTAGAAAATCCGTCAGTAGGTTTGGAAGGCGTAACCAGCCATTTGGTATAATTGTTTACAACCAAAAGAATTAAATCAAAAGAATTAAATAAAACAACATTACATCATTCTGTTTATTAAATATTGGAAATATATAGAAAATAAATATACATTTGAATGATCAAAAAAATTAAAAATAATAATAGTTTAAGAAATATGAACGAAGAATATGTATATAATCAAATAATATAACCGTGAATATAACAGTACAGGAGAAATATATATATATATATATACACACACACTTATATTATGGAAATATATAGGAAATAAATACACATTGGAATGATCAAAAAACAAAATAAAAAAATTAAAAAATAAGAAATACAAAACGTATAACCATCAGTATAACAGTAGAGGCGAAATATATATATATATTATATATACAATTATGTTAAATAAGTTAATACATACACTTTATCTTCTACCGCACAAAATAAAAAATAAGAACTACAAATCGTATAGCCATCAATATAGCACTACAGGCGAAATATATATACACACAGTTATGTTAAATATATTGAAAATAAATGCATTTCACTTTGTTTTACTGCGCAATACACTAAACTCACACATAATCGAGTCTACAATTACATCATTATTGCTGTGCATTACGCAGTATACGCGGTTTAATAATATTTCACCGCTTAAGGTATAGGGAAACCTGTACTCGATATGAAGGGCCTTCATATCGTTCAGTACTATTTTTCTTCCCACTTTACAACCGGTTGGCAAGTTATCTTTAAATACGTCTAGAATACAATCAAAAGCACGCACAAAGAGTTCATCGTTAGCCACAACGTCAAATACAAGTTTATAAACACGCCTTTCCAATCGAGGGTTTATTTCTACCGACCCGAGCTTTTCAATCGTGAACTCTTTTTCACACTGCATAGCGACAGTTGAAATAATCTTCTACCGATCAAGTGCTTTGTACCACAGTCCATGAATTTTCAGAATCTAAACTTTTTAATGATCCTCCAGCTCCAGACCATTCTCACCTTGTTCAACCCAACACTCGGTGAACCCATCGAGTAGAGCGGTGTATGCGTATTCAAGAACCATACCAAAATAAAGCATATCCATAACACGCGCGTCTAATATAGGCTTCAGCTTGCGGAATCCGACGATTTCAAACATTCTGTTGAGGATGAAACGGTTTTGCGTAGGGATAAGAGCGTTATTATCAGAAGCATTCATCCACATCAACCGTATATCAATGCATGGCCGATCGGTATTTATACACAACGTACATACAACGGCATATGAAGGGATGTTACTTATCTGCTCTCTTCTTGTACCTACACCTGTAGGAATTTTATAACGATCTTCACTCCACTTCTCAACTATCACGAAGATTTTATTCATCTCCTCGACACTTAAATAAACAACATTCCGTTTGCTTGTTTGTCTACAATCCGTTTCCAGTACATAGTTAACGACACCGGATTTACGCCTGAACAACCGCAACGACTTCGTCACGGACACATCGTACACGGCGTTGAGAATGATGCTCAAAGGAAGTTCCATCGTATTCGAGGAGCGCACGTCCAATCGGTTCAAGCTTTGAGATGACTATGAGCCACATGCAACGCGTCGGCTCGACGGGAGGAGTGAGTCACACGATAAGCTAATGAAACGTGTACGGCGTTGTTCCAACATGAATCGTTGTATCCCATTATATTGGGCAGGTGTTTTGAGGAATTTTCCATCTGCAACACACGAAGTAATATCGGTTTTAATGTTTTATTACTCCCACTTCCCCGAATACGCACCAGGCATTTTCCTTCAGGGTAATTTTCACGAACTAAACATTTTATAACGGTTTTAATGTTTTACCACTCACCACACGTTCATTTCCACAAACTAAACCTCTTCACATTCCGGCGCACTATTTGAGAGGAACATATGCCCATATTTTTCCTTTTTGTTTAACAAGCGATACTCGTCTCTAAAGTCTGTTAAAAACTCACAGAAGGCATTAGTCACAACCTCACTACAAACTTCGTCGTGATATATATTAATATAGTGATAAAAATACTTAAGATTCTCCATGATGACAAGATTTACATTCTCAGTCGCAGGGCACGAGTACTCCGTATGATGTAATATGATATAATATCGCTTGTCACACCACTCATCAACAAGACTCACTATCCATAACCGTTGCTTCTCTTCTGTACGTGTTGTTTCTTTTACTTCACGGTATATGTAAGCTTTTATAAAGTTTAGTCCTACAACATAGTTCAATACATCACTTGTCCTACGAAATCCTACAATGCTCTCACCAGAATAGCCATAGAGTATTTGTACATCTTGCTCCTTCGCACGTTTCAATATAGCCTTAAAAGCATCAAAGGAGGGTGGAACAGGGAGTTTTTCAGTATACACCACATCTTGACACTTTGCAGAATACCATTTCATAAACGTTGAACAAGCAATATTAAAGGTAGCCATTACTATTTTCTATCTACGCGGGAGAATACACGTCTGATGTCCAGGGCTTACTGCGATCAACTGAGCACGCAGCGAAGCCCAGGTAGTAGCATGACTCACGTTGCTGGTCTTACAGTGGGCGGAGCTTAGAAATTTCTCCGGTACACACGTTTAGCGGAGCATAGAATTTCTCCTGTGAACACACACACACACACACACACACACACACACACACACAAAAAGAGAAATTGAAACGCTAATTGAAACATGATTTATTTAATAAACGAAATATTCAAGGTATATATATTTACAAATACGTGTAATAAATAAGTTAACAATAGACACATCAAAGATTATATTCAAGGTGTATATATATATATATTTAAAAATACGTGTAATAAATAAGTTAACAATAGACACATCAAAGAGTATGGTATCCAAAGGGTACGGTACCATAGGTACCAGGTACCTGGTACCGTTTCCTATAGGTGTTACGGCACGCCTTTGTACCCCTAAGTTCCTTCACGCCCCCCCAGCTTCTGCGGCCGAAAATTGTGGGTGCCTACAGTTAGTTGGGGCGGCCGACCGCCCTCATCATCATTCAAACACACTAGATCCTTCAGCGAATCAAAGTTAACGACCCGCCGATTCGCATGGTTGTGCGTGATTCCCTTTGCCTTCACGATATATTTCATATCCTCCCCCACCCTCACCCGTACCCCATAAGTTTTGGCACTGTTGAGGAAAAAAGTCGTCATATGCGGTGCCTCCATACACATCCTTGATCTCATCAGTCAACTCACCGAGGAATTCACCAATAGAAGGCATGTATTCCCCCTCCCTCTCTGTGAATATCACACTATCTGTATCAGCGTACAATACCCTCCGCCCAAGAGAATGCAATAGGCCACAAAGTTTTATACGTGCGTACGCCGTTGTGAAGCTTGCTACAGGTATGTTTGTAACCCGTGAGGTATCTGTGGCCAATTCGGTATTGTTGTACTTTATTATGTAAGTATTACCTACATTCATGATTAAGGTAGGTTGATTTTGGAACTGTGATCTTGGACTAGTCTAGATAAAAAGGTATTAATATATAAAAAACGTTGCACCAACTCATATTTGTGAAAATGATTGTATTTTTTGAGGATTGTTAATTATTTTTAAGTTGTAAAATTGCCAAATTTTACACGTAAAATCGCGCGCGCGGCATTCGCGCAATGTAAACAAACAAAATATCGGACCTTATTTCATCAAAATAATCAATTAAAATTCGGCTTTTTTAACAAAACGATGCTTAAAACTTATTGTAAATGCATTATAGATGTTTATTAGTGTTATTTTGTATTTTTTAATGATATTTATCTATAAAATGTGCATTAAATTGTTATTTTATGATGCGTTCATTTAATTGTGTTTATTTTCAGATATTTCATAAAAATGGGTAAAAAACGGAAGTCTGCAGTGTTAACTCGAAGTGATAGTGCCAAAAAATTCAGTGGCCAGCCTTTCCCTTTGGATAAAACAGAGCCTCCTACCCTCCGCCAAGTTATTCAGTACAGTTATTTCCTCCAAAACAGCCACCCGGACTTGAAAGACTATGATATTGCTAAAATGATAGCAAAGGATGTGATTGAGATCTGGCAGGCAGTGAACCCGCGGCTGCCCCTGTATGAGGAATATTATGTAGTGAAATTGGTGGATAAAGTGTGCTTCAAGAAAGCAAAAGAGATAAAGAGGAAATCTCTTTCTACAGTCCAGGAGCAGAATCTGGAAGAAAAGCTGGATAAACTTTTTGACATTTCTGCTTGCACCTGTAAGCTGCCTGTTCGTCCCTGTGATGACAATGCTGTGAAGTGCAAGAAAGAAAATTGTCAAACACAGCACATAATCTGCACTTGTCCTCCCAGTAAGAAGGTAATGCTATTATTTTTTTAACTTTTAACTGGCCTAACTTAGTGCGATTAGGTGCCTTTTAAATGGAAGGAAATTCAATGCTTGTAATTGAAAAATATCCGCATTTTCCTCCTGTAATCTTCCTTCCCCCCCCCCCTGGTAATAGAAATTAATAATCAATTTTTTTTCAGGATTTTATCTCTTATTTTAGATCCGCTATTTAATATACCGTGTGACCACAAAAATTTTCCCTGTTTTTAATCGCTTATTACTCAGTCAGTATTGCAGCTTCACAAATGAAATAAAAAGCATTCGAAAGAGAACATTTTAAAGTTTTATTTCATTTTTTCGATATCCTGGATACGAAATCAGTACTTATAAAAAAATGACAGTTTTATCCACCACAATCATGGGTTATTTGTCGGACATGCAACGTGTTTTCATCGCAGAAGAGATGATCAAACATGGCTCGGTAGTTGCCACCCAACGGTCTTTCAGACGACAATACGGTCAGCAAAGGACCATAGATCCTAAAACGATTCGCAGGATTTTCGCAAAATGGAAACATCACGGCTCAATCAAGAACATGCATAAAGGCAACTCTGGGCGCAGCAAAGGTGTGCGAACCGCTGAAAACATTGATTCAGTCGCAAATCAGCTTGAAACGGACAACAAGAAATCTGTGAGACGACTATCAGCTGTGACAGGAATCAAACGGGAGAGCATTCGGAAAATAATCACGTTGGATTTGAGAATGAAGTCATTCAAAATTATGTGTTTGCAACAGCTTAGCGAACAAGACTACCAGCGTCGTTTGATGTTTTGTGAACGCATTGAAACAATAATTGAACAAAACCAGATAAGATTAAGTGACATAATATTCAGTGATGAATGCCACATCTATCTCAATGGGTTCATCAACAGACAGAATTACCGGTGTTGGTCACAAAACAAGCCAAATATACACTTGGAGAAACCTCTGCATTCACCAAAAGTTACTGTCTGGTGTGGTTTGAGTAGCAGCAAGGTTTATGGTCCTTACTTTTTTGAGGACCCAGAGACAAGGAGACCGCTTTCAGTAACTTCAGAAAGATATGTAGAAATGCTGAACACTGTTTTTGAACAAGAAAACTGCAGTAACAAGTGGTTTCAGCAAGACGGAGCAACAGCCCACACAACTAGGCAATCACTGGAATGTTTAACAAGATTTTTTGAACAAAGATTCATTTCTCATCGCTCGCAGTTTCCCTGGCCCGCAAGATCTCCCGATCTATCACCTATGGACTTTTTTCTCTGGGGATTTGTCAAGGACAAAGTATTCAGGCAAGAGCCATCCTCTATCGAAGAATTAAAGCAAGCGGTGGTAGAGAGTGTACAGTCCATTGAATGCAGCGTTTTGGAAAATGTAATAAATAACTTCCTTTCCCGTTGTGTGAAATGTAAGAATGTCCAGGGACGTCACTTTGAACACATGTAGAATAAATTAAAACTTTAAAATGTTCTCTTTCGAATGCTTTTTATTTCATTTGTGAAGCTGCAATAATGACTGAGTAATAAGCGATTAAAAACAGGGACAATTTTTGTGGTCACACGGTACTTTAATATTTCAGGTTCCAGTAGAGGAGAGGGAATACTTGAGAGATCAGAGGGCCAAAATAGGACCCAAGGGCTCTTTCCAGCTGGGATCTGTGGATAAAGCTGCTGTGAAGAGATACCAGAGGGCTGCAGCTGAAGCAGAAAGATTACAGAGCCAGATTCGACAGCAGCAAGAAGTGGATTTGGCCACTTTTGCCTCCACACCTTCACAAGATATTTCTTTTGAATCCAGCTCAGGAGAATCAGGAGAGGTAATATATATTTTTTCTTATATCTTATCCCATTTTTACCGAAATTTATCCCTACTTTTTGTCCCTATTTCCCCCCTTTTTTCCCCCATTTTCGCTTTAGTAATTTATTCTTTTTTTCGCCCATTTTCGCCGACTTTTTACCAGAATTTTTACCCATTTTTTCCACCTATTTTCCCACCTTTTTCCCCCATTTTCGTTTAAGTAATTTATTCCTATTTCCACCCATTTTCGTCGATTTTTACCCACATTTTTCCCTAATTTTCCCCTATTTTCCCCCATTTTCGCTTTAGTAATTTATTTTCATTTCATTTCAGCCATCTGGTGGTGAAGCTGAAGAGTTCAAGCCAAGGAGGCACCCAAGTGGAGGTTACAGCTTTTTGAAAACCCCCAGATATGCCATGGAACTGATCAGGGGTGATGTTTCTTCCAATCTTGGGGCAAGTCTTGCTAATGCCTTCCTCCTGGACTTACAAGCTATGGACCTGCTTAAGCCTGGCCTTGATATGAAACAGATAATAGTTGATAAATCGAAAATGGACAGGGAAAAAGCTAGAATGAAAGTGAAAAGTGATGAAAAGCACAATGAGGGTGTGGAAAAGTTAGTCTGTATTGGGATTGATGGGAAAGTTGACAAGGACACTTTGCTGTACAGAGAAGTTAAGGATGAAAATGGGGAGACTAAGCTGAAGAAAGGAAAGGGAGAAGAGCACCATTTGACTTTCACAAAGGAGCCGGGAACTGAAAGTGGAACATATCTTACTCAGGCCTTGTAACAGCTCTGGAAAATAAAATTGAGCGGAAATTGCACACCATTGGCTGTTCACTCCATCAGAATGACCTTCCTTTCAGAGCTGTTTTCAAGCATCTTGATGGCAGTACCAAAAGTCCCACTGCTTTCACTGGTCCGCTGGGAAAACTCTGTGAAATTGACTACCAAGATCTGCCACAAGTGGAATTCACCAAACTCAGTGGCCCCCTGGATGACATGGAATTTGCTGAGGAGACACTGAATGATCTCAGTAGCGACCAGAGGCTTCTTTTGGAGTATGTGCTTGGAATTTCCAGGGGCAAAGTCAACCCAAGATTTGCTGCCTGGAAAATTGGACCATTAAACCATGCAAGATGGTTGACTTTGGCAATTAGATTGATGTGTCTGTGGACCAGAGGTGCTTACCCTCGAGAACTACAGGATAAGCTTTACCAGGCCATCAAGTTCATTGTGGAAGTGTATGCAGTCAGTTGGTTTGAGATCAAAGGGGACAGCAAGTTCCACAATCAGCAGCTCTACATCTTCAACATGATCCAGAGGATCAAGCAGCAGTCTGAAGAAATCCAGGGTGTTGCTTTCAAGAACCTGAAGTACAATGCTTTTGCCTTGCTGCCCGAGAATGTGCTGTACTCCATGATGAAGTCTGATGACTTGGAAGTGAGAGAAGCTGCTCTCAAGAAAATTCTGTCCATCAGGTAACCATTTATTAATTTTAAAAAATGTGAAAAAAAAAATTTGATTATGGGGATTTATTTAATAAAAAAAAGGCCCGAGTTCTATAAATCCCCATAATCGAATTTTTGTTCACATTTTCTTATCCCAATTCCCCCCCTCCCCTCTGATAATGGAAATAATCTTACCTTCTTTCTGAAAAGAAATTCGATTATGGGGAGTTATAGAACTCGGGTTTTTTTTTTTTTAATTTAAGTTAAATTAAATCAGCAATTCTGAGACTAATAGGGAATAAATCTTAAACTGGAATAAAAAATAAATTAATTATTATTCTTTCAGATGTGGGAAGCCAGCCAAGAAGAGGCTGAAGAAGATCACAGCCATCAACATTGAAGCTACCCACTGGTCAGAACTAATCAACCTTTCTCAAAGTGGCATCTGTGAACCTGCTCTCACAGAAGACTTTTCTGACCAGGAGCTTCAAGAAGCAATGCTGAATGACACCAAGCTGGAGCTGCCTGATCTGCCTTCACATTCTCAGAGTGTTGAAAGGGCCGTGAAGCTGACATCTGAAGCTTCCCATACTGTTTATGGACTCGAATCAAGGCACAAACACATTCTGGCCAAAGCCCTAAGCCGCCAGATGAGGCCTTCCTTTGTTTCTAAGGGCTCTTACAGTGAAAATTATGATGATCTTGGGATCTAAATGTGTCTATTTGACTCTGTACATGTTTTTTTCCTTTTTTTCAATAAAATTGTAACTTTTTTCAGGATTATTTTTATGAAAATAGCATGATTTTTTCGGCCGAAAATTGCGAAAATGCGGTATTTTCCGGTACGATTTTTTGACAATGTTTGAAACGGTTTCCTCAAAAAACGGTTAAAGCTAAGGATCTGAAATGTTTTGTCAGTTATTATCATATAAAGCCCTGACTATCTCGACTAGTCCAAAGTCGATATCTAAAACAATGCGGAAAATCAACATACCTTATTCATGATCCCCATGACCTCTTTATCGGGAGCATTGGCATAATCGCAGACTTCACTATAGCTTTGTGCCAAATGAACGTTCCCTTTGCCAGTATTCTTTGCAAATTTTCCCCAAAGACTGTTTAGACACAACTTTGCACTAAAGTGCTTGCTAGGATTCTTTACAATTTGGGAACAGTCAAGCTGTATACCTTCACGGTCACGGTAACGTTGAATAGAAGCCGACTTTTCATCTTCGGTATCAACTTCTCGCGAATACCATGATGCTTCGACCTTATCTTTCAAAAAAGCGTTTATATATGGCGTGAAAAGGTTGGGTAGCTTCTGAAACCTCCACACCTCATGTATCTTCAATATGCTGTAGCCATGGCGATCAGCTAGATCAGGCTCTGGACTTGTATATTCAACTCTAATCTTACGCTGATGGGTTGTATGGTCACTATCACCATTTTTCTCTTCTGCGCACATCACGTACAAGGGAAACATGAGCTTGTGATCGATAACGACGGGTAAGATCGGCATCCATAAATCGCGAGGGGGGAGTACGTCTACGAAAGAAAGGCCGAAATAGTACCCGTTCAAATTTCTTGAGAACTCGTTGATGGTGGGTAGGTCAGGCCCCACCAGTTTCTCAGGCGCACCTACGGGGTACGGATTGTTCTTCATCATGTAGGGGTATAAAGAACAGAAGTAGTAATGGAGTATCATACCCTCCGTAGGCTGAAAGTATAGCTTGAAGGGATTTGTACGCCCTCCGTAAAAGCTATCACCGCATTTGAGAGGATCCAGCACCACCGAACGCTTGATCGTGCTTATTTCTTCACGGTACTTCCGTCTGTCTCCATCCGTGCAACATACTCATGTTCCCACAAGACTTTGTGAGTGAACTGGGATCCTATAAGTTGATTGCGGGTGCGGGTCCACGCAAGACAGTCGGCAGGAGATCTAGTCTGGATATCTCCTGCGATTCCACACTCAGGACGGGGTCATCCTTGCCATCAGCAACCGTTAAAGGAGTCCACAGTCTTCTCACCAGTGGCTGGGTTTTCACTTAGACCATCAACCCAAAAAACACGACCATTAATCTTAATGGGTACTTCACCCGTGTTGCGGGCGTTTTATGTATACACCTGTCTGTTGCTGTAGGTGTATCAGCCAGTAAATAGCAATGTGTCCATAACTGCGGGAATTGTTTCTGTGAATAATGGCTAAGGTGTCTTTAGGCATGAAGTTATTCTTGAACGCCGTAAAACATAATGAGGCGATGGTGGTTGCGACTTGCAACGGATCGCATTTGAAACGGCCTATGTACATCCTTGTAAAGGCCTGGAAACATACTCTAAGCATGCGCACATCATTCAAGCAATAACGCTCACATTCATCAGCTATATTATAAGGATTACATTCCTTAAAACTGTTGTAGTATCGGTCAAAATCTTCACGTTCATCTGTACTCATACAGTCATAGTTAAAGTAATGTTTGGATGGAGGTAGTCCTACGTAATTTAAAGTTTCGTTAGTGAGGAACGTGTAAGGGAAATATCCTTTTGAAACTTCAGCGGCTACGCCCATCACCTTGGGTAGCTTTGTTAATTTACAAGGTGTGAATAATAAAGTGTCTTTAAACTGTACATTACCTCTTATTTGCATCTCTATTAGCTTGTTGCCTCTTTTCAAGGGGTCACCTGTAAATATCTCAGACGACTCGTGCTCAAGCAACTCCTTATAAAGGAACTGTGTGTCAAATTTTGCCCCGTTATGGACGAGAATATACACAGTCATTTTTTTTAGCTTGTCCGCTAGCTTGACAATATAGGACACAAAGAGTTTCACAGGGCTATCGTAGACACTCGTTTTAAAAACGTTTGTACGTTTACTGCATTGGTGACACTCATCACACTCGATCTCCATACACTCATCACAGATAGTCTGGCTTACAAGTAAATGTGGAATAACCTCTTTGGTTTCAGCAATCGTATATGTTTGTATATCATAGTACACAGTTATACAAGGTCTATTTTTAGGCTTAGCATCTTTCATATAACATACATGCTTTACTCCATCCGCCTTATATTTCTCATGGTATGTAGGACAGTGAATTTCATCACACTTATGCTTGAAATTCCCCCAATTTTCCATCATATGAAACATACCACATTCACAGATTCTCATTTTCCTGCACGTGCCAACTGATTTATGGAGCTCAAAACATTTATTATTGAAAAATGTGCGTCTACACACATCACACTCCCTCTTCTCAGCTTCAACTACACGGCTTTCACATTTGGAGCTTTTACACTGCTCACATACCATGTGACAATCTTTACAATGTTTCACTCTATCATCCGCGAACTCGATACATCCCTTACACAAATCATGATGTCGCCCATATTTTCGGCTTATATCATAACTCGCGTAAAAGTCACTTATATTACGGATGGGGAGATACGTTGTCCCTGAGAGTCCTAAAATAAGTAGGGGCCTTGTACGATCTCTCACACTGCTTTTAACAACATACACAGTCCTACGACGATCATCCAGTCCAAATACAGTTATACGAACATTCATTTCCTGTTCTACCCTTCTCAGTTCTTCAGGACCCATAGCACAGTCACACTCAAGTTTACAGTCTACAGCTAGTTTACGGGCACGCTCCACTACCCTAGGCAACCAAACTTTTTGGGTCCGTGTATTTAGTACAGTAAACATACGTGCTAAGGCCACTGCTATAAAGCCGCAACCACGATCGACGTTTATATGCCGTCTAAAAATAGCCTGAGAATTGAAGTTAAGAGTAGAAGGTGTGGCGCTATGACCCGCAACACGGAATACACGATCAATATTTACCGTGAAGTTGTCCATATTGAGGGCTATACTACTTTGAGAGGCATGCATTATACGGCCTAATATATACTCTATATCTTCAGCTGCCAAACGTCTGAAAGGAATTACTACCCAAAAATCATCTACATCTCCGTCATCTGACCCGCATCCAAAAGACAGCATCGTCCTAACTTCACGTTCGTCGCGGTTCAGAAGGGCAAACTCATCAATACGCTCAACTGTGCGCCGTAGTCCGTGTTCAACACCATTGCTATACACGGATCTAGGATCAACCCTGACTATATACCGATTTCTAGTCAAGACTGGGGTGGGGGCATCGGTACGCAACAACTCGAATGTTATGCCATCCTCAACAGAGTGAGGAGCTGCTGCGGAGGATGTACACGGATTTGAACAGGAATAAGAAATATTTTTATTTGAGGAAGGTACTATTGTGGGGGTTGTGTCGTAAGACGCAGAGGGTTGGGGCTCTATTACTGGTGGTCTAACAACGGGAAAATCCTGGCACGCTTTATACCTGACGTGGAAGGCTCTTCATCATGCCTCCGCTTTGAATTGTCGTGTGCTACAGGTATCGCTGGTGAGGATTCGTCGGCGGGGAAGGATTCTGTGATCACAACTACACTGTCGTCGGGTCATCTGTAATATCGATGATGGGGTGCTGTACCTCATCGTCATTCACGGTTCTGTGGGAGAAGAGAAAAACAAAACTGTAGAATATTAGGAGCAGCACTCAAAATTTTTAATATTTTGTAAATGGCCCACTTAGGGGTGTGACGTGTTAGAAATGGACTCTGTAGAAAAATTCAGGTTCACGAGCCCATCCACATGTATTATATCTGGACCTACAGGATGTGGTAAAACTGTGTTTATGCTTAAAATCATTAAAGAAAAGGGAGAGATGTTCTCAAAATTTGTGCATAAAGTTATATGGTGCTATTCGACGTATCAATCAGTGTTCAACGAGTACCAAGATGATATTTTGTTCCACAAAGGTGTATATGATGTTAATTCGTTAAAGGGAAATGAACATACAGTCATTGTAATTGACGATCTCATGTTGGAGATGGATAAAACGTTTGCCGAGACATTTACAGTATTCTCCCACCATCTTAACATAAGCGTGTTCTTCATCAATCAGAATCTATTTTTCAAAAATAGATACATGCGCGATGTATCGTTAAATACACAATATCTAGTCTTATTCGCGCAACGTAGAGATGTATCACAAATTGGGGTATTAGCCAATCAAATGTTCCCGAATCAGCGTAAGGAGCTTTTGGAAGTTTATAAAGAAGCTACAAGCACGCATTACGGATATTTGCTTTGCGACCTTCATCCGCGAAACACGTTTAAGGTGCTTCTGAGAACGAATATATTTCCAAACCAGCCTGAGACGGTGTATATTCCAGAATGACAAAGAGGCTAAAGAAATACCATGAATTAATAAAAATCCATCATCGACTGCCCCGGGCAATGCAGCAGATGTTTATTAAAAATATCGACTCCGACTTTTTAAAATGCATCTGTGAAATTTATCTTAACGTTATAATTTGCAATGTATCAATGAATCCCTCTCAGAAGGCTCGCCTACGCCGTTACAAGAGCATAATACGTGCACTCGCTCATAAAAGTCAAACTGTAGGGAAGAAAAAACGAATTATTGTACAAAGTGCAGGGTCATTCCTCCCCATCTTATTTTCAGTTTTGGGTTCTTTACTGACTAGATTAACGTAATGAAGAAAGTGGTAGTGATTCCACATGAGGTGTATGCTTCACTGCAAAGTTCAAAGAATCCAGACACGGATCTTGATCCCCGTAAAAGCAGGCTTAAAAGAATGGAAAGCGGATTGCTATCCCTATTAAAAAGTGAAAAAACACCTGATGAGAAAAGAATCTTATACCAAGAAGCTCTGCAGAAATTTCTTCACGAGTACGAAAATTATAAGAACCCGACAGAGATTCCCGTGGTTATTAGGCACAGCACGGAGGACGATGGACATGGTGGCATAGGACCTGTGACCGACGATACAGCTGACCAATCTAAGCTTAATGGACTGGCCACAAAACATATCTAGCATGTATTAAAAAGCACCCTCCCACATACATTGAGGAATAAAGGTTTAAGTCTTTATGATCCATTGCATGAGGACCCCACCATACAATGGACCGATACAGGCGAGATCATTGTGGAAGGATCAAAGGTACAGGGGTCGAATATCGTGGACATTGTCCATGATCTGGTGAGAAAGTGGGTTAGGGCCTCACCATCAGGATGGAAGCATATTAAAGCAAGACTACAACAAATAAATGTCCCCAAAACAATGATAGGAAATCTGAACAGGTTAAAAGACTTGGAACATGCGACGCACGTGACACAATTGAAGACGTCATCACCCCCAGCGGTAACACCTTTGAAGAGGAGAAAGAAGAGGTTAAACAACGGTCAACCCTACCCACGTGCCTCTAAAATACGCAAATGGTTAACATATTAAGGAGACGCTATTATGACATTTCTAACCCAGCCTTCTACGGAGGCGTAGGTAGACTGTACAGAAGTGTTTACGGAGTAGGAAAAAAAGATGTTGAGAGATTTTTGCGGGAGCAGGACGCTTATACACTTCATAAGCCAGTGAGAAAAAGGTTTAAAACAGCCAAGACAACAGCTGCCTCGATTGACTCAATTTGGCAAGCAGCTTTAACAGACATGCAAAGCTATTCTGTGTATAACGATGGTTACCGCTACATTCTATTCATAATAGATGTATTCTCTAGATATCTGTGGCTAATTCCTCTGAAAAATAAATCACCTGAAACAGTCGCTAAAGCCACCAAAACTGATGTTAAAAGAAAACAGGGTTCCTGGCTATTTTTGTACGGATAGGGGAAGGAATTTATAGGCCGTGCTTTTCAGAACATGTTGACAGAGTTTAACATCAGCTATTACACAAACAATTCTATACATAAGGCTTCTTTAGCTGAAAGAGTTCAACGTACCATAAAGGAACGCATGCACCGCTATTTTACACATAAAAACATACAGATTTCTAGACATTCTGGAATCATTGGCCTCATCCTACAACCGCTCACACCATCGCACGATTGGGCAAGACCTAACGAGGTTTTAGAAAGAGGTACGCGCCCAGAGGTGAGAAGATGGAACACACCACCACACTCTGCGCGTTTCAAAATCAATATTATGTAAGGCTGTCGCGTTCGGGAAATAAATTCGCGAAGGGATTTGAGCAAGGATGGACACGTGAGATTTTTAAAGTTAGGGCTATGAGACCTAAAGGTGAGATAATGATGTATTACGTTGAAGATTTGAATGGGGAAGAAATCTCAGGAGGCTTTTACCGCGAGGAGTTGCAGAAAGTGCATTTAATTTAGGAAAAAATGTGTTTAAAATTGAGAAATTTTAGGAAGCAAAGGTTCAGGAAAGAGAAAAATGTACCTGGTGAAATGCTAGGATACCCAGAAAGCTTCAACACCTATATAAAAGCTGATGCAATAATGAAGCTTAAATAGTATGCAACATGGCTCCTAACCATTTCTACGTCACACTCCCGTCCTCCTCGTCCCTGTCTGTATACCCTAACAACACACTAGCCAACTTTGTAACAGAGCTCCACGGACCATTGAATTGGGTCGTGATTCGTATGAGGTGGATATGTGAAATTCAGCTGGACACCCTTTTTTTAAGTATTAATTATAAAGAAACCGTTGCATACCATCCAGACTGGTTATGCACAGAATTACAGTACAGAAGTAACACTAGGGCCGGGCCGTTATGATTCGGCTGAGGATGTTCCGAGAGACTTCAACCTAAGTTTAAAAAACTCAAATCTTACTACTGATTTAATATACGAAATCGTAAACAAAGGAAACCCTGCACATACTCTAATCCTAAAATCGTAGGCTAACCTAAATATTAAAGACCAAAGAGTGCTCAAAATTATAACCGATGGAGATATCGCTCAGCCTTCCAAAGAGACACATTTCACGAGGCACAACACGACTTGTCCAACCTAATGTATCAGTTGAAATTGGAGAAAATTGCTGACGGCTATAAACCCCCAGACATGTGCTATATTTACAGCAATATAGTGGAGCACCAGTTTGTTGGGGATACCCAGGCACGCCTGCTGCGCATTGCTCACATCCCCAACCATAGAGGAAGGAGTTTGAGTATTACATATGACAGACCCCATTACGTGAACGTCGCAACTAATCTAATAACCAATATCTGAATGTATATAAAAACGGCTGAGGGTAAAAATTTCCCATTCGGTAATGGGAGCTTAACAGTGAAGCTGCACTTCCGACGCGCTGAGATATAAATGGACAGAAAGCTTTTCACCGTCTATCGAGGGGTGAGATACCTGCGTAGTAGTGTACTTGGGTCCATTTTTTCAACCATACTACGTACGGCTGTTCCTTTGCTGAAGAGGGGCGTCAGATACCTCGGAAGGAAAGCGCTGCAATCAGGTCTTAACACTGCAGAAGACATATTGGCTGGGGCTAAATCTAAAGAAGCTCTAAAAAAACAGTTAAAACGTACACGTGACGAAATCGTCAAAGATGCAAAGAGAAAAATGCGTGGTGGTGGAAAGAAGAGGACTGGCCGGAAGAAGGGATTACCACCACGTAGCATTAAACGTAAAAGGATATCAAAAAAGAAGTGTTCTAAGCGAATAAAACCTGTGGTTGACCATTTTTTTGACTGATATAAGCTAAGGACATTGATATCATGAATCATAGTTTGTTTACTAATTGTCGAGAGAGGAAGCACTATTTCTAGCTCGTCATGGCACGCTTCATCCTCCGTTTATTTCACAATGCTGTAAATCGGAGCTATCCCTCTTTGAGATGCCCCCAACTCAAGTTTCTATTAAACACAGTGACTTTATTACAATTAACCCTTTAAACACAATTACTTCCCCGAGTGCTCCAATAGAATTTGTGATACCCAGCTCAGGCCCTTACGTTTTTGATCCAAGCTGTGTGCACATGTACGCTAAACTACTTATAGCCCATTCTGGAATGACAAATATGCTGTATACCCTGAAACAAGCTTTCTGCACTCTATATTCAACCAGTGTGACGGATATTTAGAGCAGGTCATCATATCGGCAGGCACGGGGTACTATCACCTACGAGCCTATCTGGAAAATGTCCTCAACTTTTCCGAAGAAGCGAAGGCTACCTTTTTAAGTGCCGAGGGATATTATCAAACTAAAGACGAAAGTTGTATAAAGGACAAATTTAAAAATTCTACAAAGATATACAAGTGTTTTGGACGTTTGCATACAGATTTCACATTCCAGGAGAAGTTGCTTGTGAATGGGGTGGATATGAAAATAAAGCTCACCCGCACGAGTCCTGAGATCTGCTTAAATCTGGATGCTGATCAAGAAGAGGGAGCAAAACCCGTTGTGGTTCACATTATGGAGACATACCTCCGCGTACGACGAGTGAAATTAAGTTCACCAAAACAACTAGAAATTGAGAAAAATTTACTAAACGCCAGAGTAAAATACACTATTAACAGAGTACAAATCAAACTATACACGGTGCCAGCAGGATTGGCATCGAAACAGATAGAAAACATCGCCCTGGGAAATCTTCCTAAAAGGATATTAATTGGAATGCAGAACCATGCTTCGGTGAATGGAAAATATAAAAAGAGTGCCTTTAAATTCGAGAATTTCGGACTTAAAAATATAACTCTATACGTTAATGGCATTGCGTTTGGAGGAACATTGAATATGGACTATTCCTCAGATACTGTGTTACCTCTTTTCCCGAGAGCATATAGTAATCTGGCGCATATTGCAGGTGATTGTGATGAGCTCGGGAATGGGGTAACGCAGAAAAAATTCAATGATCAATTTAACCTTTATCCGTTTGACATCACACCTGACTTATCTGCTAGCGTAAATACACATTTAAGCCCACAACAGAGCGGAAACATCTCAATGAGGTTGGAATTCACCAAGCCTATAGACGCGCCTATTAGTGTACTAGTATACCTCGATTCGCAAGCCCTAATAGAAGTAGACAGATTTAGGGGCGTTATCACACTTTTAAAATGGATGCGAATATACTTCAGAGTAATGAATAGTGAACGACTCACACGCTCCAAATTTATCGGTGTGTTTGCGAAGAATGAAACATTGAATTTGCCAGCTAAGCGAGATTGCGATAGTCTTATTGTGAACACAGATGTCATCGGTAATGAAGGGATTCATTGGCTTGCAATCTATTTTAAAAATAGGGACCGCCTGTACTATTTTGATTCACTGGGGACTCAACTCTGGAGTGACTCTGTTATTGTAAAATTTCTCGATCAGTTACATATCCCCGAAGTTGTATGGAACCCATGCCGATTGCAAGGTTATTTTAGTAACACGTCTGGAATGTACTGCATCTCATTTCTCATGCATATGTCACGCGGTAGAGACTTTATAAATTTTTTAAAATTATTCGACCCGGGTCACACTCAACGAAACGATGAAATGGTATGCAGACAGATAAAATGCCGTTTTCCGATTATGCGTACTCGTTTATTGTATGATGTTTTGTTCGTGTATATATTTGTAACCAATAATGTTAGTTTGTATATTCTGTAGTTTAAGATGGTTATTGTACTAAAAACATGATTTCTTTCATTTAATAAATTGATGAAAATACATTGTGTCTTCTTTCCCCATAAAAGATCGAAACAAAAAAACATCTACATTATTTCGTTTATGATGTGACATTCGTTGGCCTGACTGCTCGGTAAATCCTCCGTATTCAGGTCCATGACACGGGGTTCTTCAAAACGAAAAGATTGTATAACACGTGTCAAATCTTCATTAGACCTTAAAGGAGAAATAATAATTCATTAGTTCATACTGAATCTTTTTTAATAAAAACATATACAGAGTATACATATAGTAAGATATTACAATGTGAAGATATCTTTGAACCGCTCAGAGGTAAATTCAACTTACAGCCGCGATTGGGAAATTTTGACCCGGGAGAGTCCCGGGGGTGAACCAATCACGATTGAAATAGTTTTCTGCGGAGTCTACACTTTTCTTTTGATAATAAAGCACATTTCATGTAAAGTATTAATTTTATGAACAAACAAATATATAAACCTCAAAATATAAATACCTGGTAACAGAAAATTTAATGAAACTTGTTTCATTGAATTTTCTGTGGCTGAAACTCTTGAGAAAGTTATTATTTTTATCATAATGAAAATATTAATATTAATTTTAATTCTTATGCATTGCCTGCCATAATAGTAATATCACGAAAATTGAAAAATTGTCATATAGTCATAATTCTATATTATATTGATAGATTAACTAAATATCCGCATCCGCAGATATTGAAATTAAAGATCCGCATCCGCAAGTGTTGAAAAACTGACATCCGGTCCACCACTAAATTTATGTGTATATATATATATATATATATATATATATATATATATGTATATGTATATATATTATTAATATAAACACCAAGGAATGTCTGTCAGTCGGTCACGCTCGAAAAGAGAAGAAGATTCTTGATATATATATATATATATGGGCGATATTTGTATTTTAATATGGGCGATATTTGTATTTTAATGCATTAGAAAAGGCGTAATGAATTCTACTTTTAATTATAATTTTAAAAAGTCTAGCTATAATAATAAAAGGACGCCCGTGTGTGTGTGTGTGTGTGTGTGTGTGTGGGTCAACTGTACGCCCTTGACAATTGGTTAGGTTAAGTCGTGATATTTTCGTTAGCTTTAACGAAACTATCACGACTTAACCTAACCAATCGTCCAGGGCGTACAATTAACCTAACCGGGCATTCAATTAACCTAACTAATAACAGTCTTTGAACTACAAAAAATATTCCACCGTCGGCTGGGATATTTTACCCACCCGCACGAAGGGCGGGTTCTCCGCTAGTGTATATATATGTATATAAATATATATACAGGGTGTCCCCAAAC
The DNA here is from genome assembly GCA_023014485.1 of Bathynomus jamesi. Lineage (NCBI taxonomy): Eukaryota > Metazoa > Arthropoda > Malacostraca > Isopoda > Cirolanidae > Bathynomus > Bathynomus jamesi. The sequence goes on from JAJOZX010001291.1 coordinate 926,760, forward strand.
AAACTATATACTCTTTATAGCATCATATATTTTATAATTTAAAAAAAAAAACAATATATTGTTATAGCAATTGCCAATGAAAGGTAAATTAGTAATCTAAGTGATCAAAATGTTATAGCGAGTTGTTTGCATATCAAATTTAATTAACTACGCCAAGTGCTCAAAATGTTCTCCGGCGGCATGAATGCACTTTTGAATGCGTCGACTAACTGATTCGCAAACATGGACTAATGTGGATGCTGTGATGGTCCCGTACTTTTCCCTAATTGCATCCTTAAGGTGTTCGAGTTTTGCAGGTCTTGTACCATAAACTGCATCCTTCAGGTAGCCCCACAAGTAAAAATTAAGTTGAGTCAAGTCCGGTGAACGTGGAGGATACTCAACGTTTCCTCTTCGTCCTATCCAACGGTTAGGCAACGTTTCATCGAGGTACCTTCTGACATCACAATGATAATGAGGGGGGGCTTCATCTTGTTGAAAGTAAAAGTCGTCGTTTCCAAACAACTTCCGAACTGCAGGTATAATTTCTGTCCGCAGCATGTCGAGATATGCGGCACCGGTAACTGTCCCATTAAAGAAAAATGGTCCAACCAAACCCCTGGATGATAAACCACACCATGCTGTTAATCCTGGTAAATTAACATGTTTATCCACATAAACGTGTGGATTATCAAGTGACCAGTACCTGCAGTTGTGTTGATTACAAGGCTTTTGATAAAACAAGGCCAGGCTTAGTCGACGCATTGAAAAGTGCATTCATGCCGCCGGAGAACATTTTGAGCACTTGGCGTAGTTAATTAAATTTTATATGCAAACAACTCGCTATAACATTTTGATCACTTAGATTACTAATTTACCTTTCATTGGCAATTGTTATAACAATATATTGTTTGATTTTTTTTTAAATTATAAAATATATGATGCTATAAAGAGTATATAGTTTTTTTGGGACACCCTATATATATATCAAAACTATTGACTTCTCCTTAGGGAAACTGAGCTTACAAATGAAAAGAAGGACCAACACAACAGCAAACATTTCCGTTTATTTTTTATACTTCAGACGTTTCGACAAATCTTTTGTCATCATTAGTGAATTATAAGTCTTAAAACCTTTAAACAAAAATGAGAATAATGAAAATTACATCAATACACAATTAAAATCATTAAAATTACATCACTACAAAAAATTAAAATCATTAAAATTAAATTAAAATTACCTCAACTGGTAAATACACAATGTTTACATCAACCTCCATACTTGGCAGAAACTGAGAGAAAACTGTGTGGTCAGTAAATTAGAAGGTATGATATGTCTATGAAAATCGGTTGGTTAATTAAAAGAGCTGTAATTTGTAAGATGAGCTATTATTGTTAATGGAAGGTTTGTTTCTATAGATGTACAAAGATTCTAAAATTCGGAGTTCTGTAGGGTTATTGGATCTGGTTAGAATTTCGAACCGAGTTTTGTGAAGGGGATGGTTGTTTTCATTACTATGGTTTCTAATTGCGGATTGTGGTGGGCTACTGAGGGGACGGTTAGTACGGACTGATAAGCCCAATATTGAGAAAGGCGTACCTCCAGTTGGAGTTGAGTACTGCCAATATACGCAGCCTTATAGCTGTCGCACGTGTATTTGTAAACAACATTAGAGCATACAGTTTTGGGGAATTTGTCTTTGAACCTTAACAAATTTGATAATTTAAATGGGTTGGCGAGGGCGAATCTAAAATTTATTTGGGGATAACTAGACTTGAGCAGTTTGGACACTTCACCTCGAATACGCAATGATAAATAACCATAAAAAGGTAATTTAATATATCTGTTTTTTTTTGTGTACTGTAGTTATCGGGAGTTTAGTATTAAAAGTGTTATTTAAAAATTTCTTTAATTGGTTGTCAAAAATATTAGAAGGGTAGTAATTATTAATAAAGTACTGTCTTAAAAATTTAAATTCTTCGTTTAATGAAAAGTAATCTGAGCAAATCCGATAACTTCTTGTTAATAATGTTACTATAGCACTAATCTTATATTTATAAAACATACAACTTAAATAATTGGTTCCCAAACCAGTAAAAGTTTGTTTTCTAAATAATGAGGTCTGGAACTTGTTATTAACCCGTTTAACTAGAACATCCAGGAAAGGTAAACTATTATTTGTTTCGTTTTCACATGTGTACTTAATATTACTATGTTGTTTATTAAAGTAATGAAGAAAAAGTTTTATGTGTGAAGGATGTTTAAATATTAAAAAAGTGTCATCCACGTATCTTCTATAACCACGCTTCTCAAACTAGGGGTCGCAACCCCTCAGGGGGTCGCGTAAATATTATTGGGGGTCGCAGAAACATTTGAAAATATTATTTTTTTCATAAATATACCGTACAGTGTTAGTACCTATTGCTTTTATGACATTGAGTGAAGGGTCGCGAAAACATTTGTCTGATCCAAAGGGGTCGCAAGTGAAAAAAGTTTGAGAAGCCCTGTTCTATAATATACAAGTTTAAAACTATTAGGACAACTTTTCAACCAAATTTCTTCGTAATTGTAAAGAAATGCATTTACTAGCTACCCCATCAATTTGGCTGTAAAGGTTGCTATTAAATAAGAAAAGATTATCACAACACGCTATTTCGAGGAGGTTTTTAAATTTAGTCTGAGTGAGGCCATTAATAAGAGTATTACCAGTAGTGAATAACTTGTTTAGTATGATATCTAATGTTTCTTTTAACGGGACATTAGTAAATAATGACGAGACATCAAAACTGGCCATTGTAAGAGAATCGGCACGATTGATCTCATTTATATCTTTAGCAAAATCAAACGAGTTGTTAATGGAATAATCATTATAGGTAAGTTTTGAAATCAAGGGAACAAAGAATTTGGCTGTTATAATTGAATGTACCACAGGCCGAAAGGGTTGGCCGACAGTTCAGCGCAGACATTTCAGCGCCGACAATTCAGCGCAAGGACAGTTCAGCGCAAGACAATTCAGCGCAAGACAATTCAGCGCAAGACAATTCAGCGCGAAGAATGTTATAATTCTATATAATATATCGGGTGGCCACAAAAAAACTTTACTTAATTCAAAGTTTAATAACTCCAACAATTCAAAAGTTATGCGATTGAGCTTTGGCACACATTAACAGATGGTTATAATCTATAATTGCTGGAATTTTTAAATATGTAGGTTCTATAGTTTCGTTACAGTGAACAATTTAAAAGCATATGTCTAAAAATAGCATGCCGAAGAAAATGAATTTGAACTTAACAAAATTTACTTAAACAAATGGTCAATGTGACCACCTCCCTGTTGGTAAACTGCCCTCAATCGCTTCTTCCACGAGGAGATGCACTTTCGAACCTCATCTAAGGTGATATCCTCCCATGATCTACTGATTTTCTCCTTAAGTTCATCTTCGGTGAATTTGTCTTTCTGGCTGCCGTAAACCTTCACCGTGAGGGAATCCCATACTGAATAGTCCATCGGATTACAGTCGGGAGACTGAGGCGGCCATTCATCCTTTTTGATGAAATTAGGGGTCTCTTGCTCTAGATGATTTTGGGTCGCTCGGCTTGTATGGGCGGGTGCCCCATCTTGCTGGAAAATGTAGGCCTCATCAGGATACAGCTGACGACAATCAGGAAGTAACCCATTATCTAACAGGTTGATGTAGCGCTCAGAGTTAACTTTAGTTTCGTTTGTGGCAATAAAATGAATTCGTGTTTTCCCCTTCCATGAAATTCCCGCGACACCATTACTTTTCTGCTGAATCGTGAGGTTTCATGATAAAGCCTGGAGGGAGGAATGTCCTTTTTCCTTGAACCATAAACCCTGTCATTTTGCCTGTTTTTGGCCACCTCCAACGTGAAATCCTTTTCGTCTGTAAACACAACTTTTTGCACGTCTTCAGCTGAGTAGCGTTCATATAGGGATTTACAGCGGGTCTTTCTACGCTGTCTTACATTCTGATCACGCCGAGAAACTCGAATTCTCTTGTAGGCCTTCAATTTCAAACGTTTTACAATCCCTTGTACAGAGGAGCGAGAAATCCCAAGGTCGTACGCAATCTGTCTCTGGGAGCGATGATTTCCTGGTGTATTCTCCTGGGATTGAATCAGTTCCTCACGGCAGCCTTATTTTCTTCTGTTGAAACACTTTTGGGCCTGCCGCTGCCGGGTTTTCTAGCTGTTGATCCAGTATCCTTTATCTTTCTTATTAAGTTATAAACACTTTGACGAGTCCAGTTCTTTGCGGGGAATTCTCGGACAATCCTATTTCCATTCCAACCTTTTTCCTTGACACATGCTTCTATGATGGCTTTATCACTTTTACTTAACGTCATGCTGGCGGGGTTTTAGCGGAAAAATAAAAGAGAGCAAATTCACATTAGGTTTAGCCTACGCCAGCGCGCGTGTCATACTATGCTACATTAGGTTTAGCCTACGCTAGCGCACGTACGTGTCAGATGCACACCAGGCATGCTATTTTTAGACATATGCTTTTAAATTGTTCACTGTAACAAAACTATAGAACCTACATATTTGAAAATTCCAGCAATTATAGATTATATGCATCTGTTAATGTGTGCAAAATCTCAATCACATAAGTTTTGAATTGTTGCAGTTATTAAACTTTCAATTAAGTAAAGTTTTTTTGTGGCCACCCGATATATATAAATTATAATTATATAATTCATATATATATATATATATATATATATATATATACAGTACTGGCCAAATTATTAGGAATTTTTAAAAAATTTCATTTTTTGGTATAAAATGTTAAATTAAACCAATTTTAAACGTTGAAAAGTTATTTATTTCTACACAAGAATACATGGTCATTATTTAGCAATAGTTTAGTACTTAGTTTGACCCCCTTAGCTGCCTTAAGGGCTGCGACACGCTTCGGCATGCCATGAATCAATTTTTTGCATAATTCCTTAATACGTGTAGAATGAAACCAGACTTGAATAAGTCGCTCTATGAGTTGGTGTTTTGTTGTTATCGGCGTTTCATGGATTACGTCCTTTAAAATACACCATAAACTTTCGATTGGGTTCATGTCTGGAGAATTTCCAGCCCATGGGAGCAACCGAACACTATTTTCATGACACCATTTTTTAACCGACTTTGCCGTGTGGCATGGAGCTGAGTCTTGTTGAAAAATCCAACGTCTATTACCATACCATTCCCTTATTTGAGGCAGTAGACGTCTTCTTAGTACTTCTATATACTTGACTTGGCTCATATTCCCCTCAACAATGCTCAAACGACTAGATATTTTTACTGCAGTTTTATCACGTACTGTAAATACACTTCTATGCATACTGTATTTACTGTATTAACATTCTATTTAATGTTAAATATTATTCTTACCTGTTCCCAATCCTCACTAGTCCAGTTAATGTGTTCCTTTGCCCATGCAAAACGTGCCTTCTTCATAGCCTCAGTGAGCCTGGGCTTCTTCCTTGGGCGGTAGGCTTTGAAGCCGGCAGTTAGAAGCCTCCTGTTGACTGTTCTACGACTAATATTGATGCCATCAGCCGCTAGACTACTGGAAATGTTTTTGCAAGTAGCTCTTCTATTTCTAAGAGACAAAATTGCAATCTGTCTATCAGTTCTTGGAGTCGTTACCCTTTTTCTGCCGCATCTTCCAACCCTTTTGGGGCCTACATTTTCTCCAAATACCATTTTTTTCTTAATACGAAGTACTGACTGTGGTGAAACATGGAGTTTGGCAGCGATTTCCTTTTGTTTAAATGTAGAAGAAGTTAATAAAACCTGTATTTGCCCAATTTTCCGTGGACTCAAGTCATTCTTTCGCCCCATTTTCAAATTCACTTAAAAACTGTAACAAATAATTGCCGAAATTGGGTAAATACACTATTTAAATTAAACGGTAGTTACAATGACACGTAAAAGAAAGAGAAACACACCCGCATCGCACGACAACCAAACGACAACTGACGAACAAACACGCTTCGTTCGACTAAAGAATTATGCAAAAAATTGATTCATGGCATGCCGAAGCGTGTCGCAGCCATTATGGCAGCTAAGGTGGGTCAAACTAAGTACTAAACTATTGCTAAATAATGACCATGTATTCTTGTGTAGAAATAAATAACTTTTCAACGTTTAAAATTGGTTTAATTTAACATTTTATACCAAAAAATGAAATTTTAAAAAAATTCCTAATAATTTGGCCAGTACTGTATATATATATATATATATATATATATATATAAGCACACCGGACAAAAAATTAGTCACCCCTCTCAGAATGTACCTAATAACGTGTGACGGCGACTCTGGCCTTGATAACCGCACGAATCCGGCGAGGCAGAGACTACGAGGTTGTGCATGTACTGAACATCGATTTGCTGCCACTCGTTCATCAGCCGGTCCCGAAGTTCCGCCAGAGTCCGTGGGTGTCTATTCCTGCGCTTCACTTTCTGTTTCCAGCCTGAACAACACCTTCGACGCATTCAGGATTAAAGGCTTCATTGGACCTGCGATGTACTTGTCGCCTCCCATCATTGGAGAACAAACAAAAACGGGACTCATCGGACCAAATTACACGTTTCCAATCTGCCGCAGTCCAGTTTTTGTGCCTCTGAGCCCATTTATAACGTGCCAATTTGTGACTTGCTGTTAACAGCGGCCTCTTCCGTGGTACCCTGCTCCAGATGTCCATCGCATGCAGTTCTCGTCGCAATGTCCGTTCGGAAATTGGTCGCTGGAGAACCTCATTGGTTTCTTGGAGCAATTGTTCTCTGGTTTGAAAACGATTTGCAGTTACTAGACGAGAAACATGGCGGCGGCCCCTATTGTCGAGAATTGTTTTCCGGCCACAGTTACGCCGTCGATTGTCAGTTGATTGCGAACTACACCACTCTTTGTAAACTCGCTGGACAGTACGCGTTGACACACCAACAAATTGGGCTACTTCAGACATTTTGTGTCCGTGGGCTCTGCCAAACACGATGGCTCCTTTTTGCCACTGAGTAACGTCTGCCTCACGACCCATTTTTCAGACTATATCCAACACAAAACTTTGTTCTTCACCACCTCACGAAACAGATCTGATCCTGTGTGCTACGTCACCGCTACTTGTCACTTACCAATGCTACATCAGCGCCCTCTGTGTGACCTTGAACTTCCTACTATCGGTGCTATTAGGGTGACTAATTTTTGTCCGGTGTGCTTATATATTAGGGTGTCCCAAACTCATAGGGGGCCAAATGTTTTTTCGGGATACAAATCCGCTCGTGTTGCGCTCTTTTGATGTTTCCCATTAGAAGTCTTCCTGTAAAATTTCAGAGAGATCGAAGGAAATTTAAAGGTCCCGAACTTTGAACACTTTATTTCTCCTCTTAACTGAAAGGCAAATTAACTGAAATACTTCTCTCAAAAGTTCCATCACAAAGATGATTATACAAAATAAACATGTATTTTAATCTTAACACACAAACAACAATTTCAAAGCATCACATTTATGCATTTTAACTAAACACGTGTTTCATGAGATCCGTTTTTGTTCTCTTCCGGCTCACATTCCGTCGGTGTGAGTGGACAGTTCGAAGGAGGAACTGGAGGTCTTCTTCATCACGGCATAGAGGTTTGCTTGTGTATTTCTCAATGAGGGCGATGCCTCGCTCTGCTGCATCATTGACCACCATCAGTTCTGCAGCTCGGCTCTTTGCCAGACGGTAGTTTTCGTCAGTAGGCCATGTTTCAGGGTCTTTGGTGAGGAACGTGGGCTCAACTTGGAGAAACTGGAAGAGTGTGGTGGATCGACTCGTCACCCACGGACTTAAACGGCCATCCACTTGCAGTCCCTTGCCTTGGACCCGTTTGAGTCCTTTCCCAGGGCGCTTTTTCAGGTTAGCCGTCATGTTACGCTTTTCATTGTCGTCAACTCTGTCATCAAACAGTGCAAGACAGATTAAGTCCTCCGAGATATACCACAGATGACGGAGCACAGCCCGGTAAGCTGTGTTTCCAACGTCCTTGTCAGGGTAACCTACAAGAAGATTACACAGCCTAACTTCATTTTTGGGAGATTTGATGGCGATGGGAGCCTCGTGCCAGTGACGCACGTATACAAGGCTCACGAAGAGAGCCATACGGCGAACCCCTTGCAGTTCTTGGAGACGAAGTTCGGAGAACTGGGACTGCAGTAATGCTATTTTCAGGCAGTAAATAGCTTTGGCCATCCATCTGGCCTGATGGTAAGCCCATGGAGGCCGAAGGTTGTAACGTCCTACGTCGGCTCCGAGGTACAAGAGGCTCAGTCGAAGAAGTTCTTCATAATCTTCTCGAGGATGATTACCACTTCTTAGGGCATCGCGGAGATAGTCTATTACCTCAAGTCGCATTTGTGAAAGGCAAGCATTGTCATTTATGAAGGCTTTAGCCACCTCGTCCTTGTCAAATGCATCCAACTGACAGTGGTTCATTGATGGCCAGGCCTCCTTGAATCTCCTGAAAAGTGGTATTTGAGGACTTGGTGGTGTTCCTAGGCACACGACGAAGACATCCTTGAGAATCACTTCGTGAACGTGATGACGGCAAGCAAACCATAAAAGAGATCTTCCCAATGCCGCTTCCAAACGCGCACACGCACCTTGCACTATCCCTGTGTTTGATGCCGTCGTGTCAAACACTATGCCTATGATCTTGTCCTCAATTCCGACTAGGGTGAGCGCTTGATGGACTGCGCTTGCCATTTGCTGTCCTGTGCCGTCTATTATTTTCGGTGCTCCTAATAGCTCTTCCACACCATCCCCAGTCACCACAACAGCAATCCGATCGACTGACTTACCCTCCTGTTCGATGTCAGTGAGTATCTTTGTGTCCCAGTGGATCTGCAGTCGAGGTGGAAGCTGCTCGAGGTGGCCAATAACATTGGTCCCTATCATTGTACGGGCCTTTTGTCGGAAGCGGTGAACCGTGCCCTCTGAAGGAACACTGTCAGGACCGAGAGCTAGGGATTTCGCTGTCGCAGCAAACGCTGATGTTGCCTGTCGAACAGAAAGGCCCTCGCGATCCCAAGTTGCTGCCAGGTCAAGATCACTCAGACTTTCTTTTAGTCTGTCATGTTTGGGAACTTTCGAAGGTTTAAGTCCACAAGTGACGGCTTCGTTTCCACTGTCAGCTGACGATGTGCTAGAACTGCTGTCGGTAGCCTCTTCTGTGACTCTTACAGCTAGAGCCTCCTCCGTTTGACGCCGGTGTGCCCGCTCAAGAGCTCTTTCCCTTTCCTGTCTTTTCATTGTGGCTGCATTATATTTTCTATCTTCACCTCCCATGTAATTCGTATGTCGATCTGCCCTTTGGGAAATGAGGAATTCCTTGTCTTCAAGAGGGATATCTCCCCGATCCAGAACGTCTGAGCGGGCGACATCAAAAATATCCTCCATATCAGCCAAGAATACATCCCGCTGCATATTGTAAGTCATTCCAGTCTAGTTCTTGTTTTTATGCAAATTTCGATACCTCTGAACCAAAGCTTTCAGTTTAGTCGAGGCATAAACGGAGGTTGTTGCCAGATTCGAGTTGGCTCTAGCCCAGATTTCTAATACAGCCGATATTACAGCCTTGACACTGTTGGAATCTGTCTTCTTTTGGTCGCGGTGATGGTAGAAGAAAAGGAGCAACACGTCCATATTACTTGGTAATCGAGATTTAGCCAGCTCTGCTATCGGAGACCTCTCAAGAAGCCACAACTTGATGTTTGATCTTGTCAACGCCATGATGATCAATTCTGAAATCCAAAAAAAAGTCATCAAACGTCGGGACCTCTAATTATCATCTGATCGAGTTGAAAATCACACAGCCAATGCATTAGCCCAACCCACATCCGGGCATGACACGAGTGGTCAGGTCGTGTTAAGAAAAGAAATTGGGACACCCTAATATACTGTATATATATATATATAATTCATATATATTAGGGAAAGTGAAGTATGAACTTCCTACAAATTTATTGAGTGTAAAAGCATATACAATTAAAATAAAACTTAATATATATATTATTAAAATATTAGGGAAAGTAAAGTATAAACTTCCTACAAATTTATTGAGTGTAAAAGCATATACAATTAAAATAAAATTTACTACAAATTTATTGAGATTGAAAGCATACCCATTTAAATAAAGTTAAACATTGGGAATATATTTTACTACTTTTGTAGGTCAATTTGATAACTTATAACTCTTAGGTATTCAAATTTATCCAGCCTTCCATAATCAGCAACTATTTTCTTTATAGCGGAATATGTTCTTTTATATTTCGAATTCTTAGCATCATCTTTGTGTCCAGTTCTGAGCCTTAAGACTTTCTTTTCCATATGATCCTGCTCTAATCTAAGAAATTCTATAAATTTATAAACCGTTGAATGGTTATGACCAAGTGATACCTGAATGCCTCGGTGCCACCCTTCCACTGAATTGTTTGTCTTTGGTAGATCTCCTTCAACAACACCAAAAATACTCCACACTGCTGGTTTAAAAATAGGGTCTCTTCTACCACGCCGGAACGGACGACCAATCCAAGTATCTCCAAAATAGTTCGCTAGTTCTTCCAGTTCAGGCGGCATTGCATCTTGCAGGGATTCAAATACTTGAACAATATCATCTGCTGGCACGAAGGCTAAAGCTACTAGCATCTTGCAAAATCGACGAATATTTTCATCCTCTAAATAAAGTTGAGTAAGATGCAGACTTTGAATTTTTCTCCATACACTTTGGCTCAGGTGAAAAAAACATCCCACTAATTGCGTCTCGCCAAAAACAGCTGCAACTGCATTATGGAATGACTTTTCAAACTCACACATAATAGTTTCTGGCTTAATATCTGGGTCTAAATTTAAAATTTCCCTTAACACCCTTTCATAGGAACCCTGAGTTTTATTTTGTAACAGTACGTATACCAATGGAAAAACACTGCCTTCACACGTCATATGTATAACATGAAGTTGATAGAAGAGGTGTGGAGCTACTTTAAATGTCCCGTCTGCAAGCCAATGTTTGTTTTCTTTAAGAAACTGAATATTTTTTGATGTGCAAAAAATGAAGAATCTGTTACGATCGTCAGCACCGGAATCGTAAGCTAAAACATTTTCTCCGCAGTATGTTTCACGTAAACGATCAGGTACTGAAATATCACACACTATTCGGCGCTGGAATGGCTCTCCCTGTTGTCTTCTGTGACGCTGAACACTTCTTTGCACTGAAGTATACTTCGGAAGAATAACAGTTGCTTCATCTGTCAAATGAATTTGTGTCTCCTGTATAATTCGCCGTGGGGCATCATTCGATGCGGCAGCTCTCTCGCGAAGATGAGAAAGTGTTTTCTTCATTGTCGATACTGCAGGTTTGGCACGTGATTATGTTCCGTTATAGAATCCCCCAAATTCCCATCGACGTGGATGCGACCTCTGCATTTTTCATCAGTGCAGCGCCATGACCCTTTTCCACTAGCAAGCTTTCTATCTAAGCGATAGAAATGTCCATTTAACAAAATCTGTTCTCGCCCTTTCTCTGACAATATCCACTCCATAGGGGTACCGTGGGAGAACTATTCTTAGTTTAATCTTTACGTCGTAAAGGCTGCGTCAAACTGGTAAGCTATAGTGTGTGTGACCTTCACGTAAACTATCTTTAAGATAGGGGGCATTTGGACGCAGAAACCAACCAACCTTTTGTTTCAATATATATATATATATATATATATATATATATATATATATATATATATTTGTCATTTACCATTACTTATTCGGACTATAGTGGATTTAATTATCCCAGAAGAGTTCCTTGTTCCATGCACGGTCTGTGTGTATCATAAAAAACTCAGGGAACCATTCTGAGTTCATTCCCATATATATATATATATATATATATATATATATATATATATATATATATATATATATATACACAGTCATATCTCGATTATATCAACAAATGGTTTTTTGAAAAAAATTGATATAACCGAGGAATTGATATAATCGAATTTTATGCTAGAAATATCGGATCAACCGGATTTCACTGTCTGGGACAGTGAAATCCCGTTGATCGCTTTGGGGCAGTGAAATTCCGTTGATCCTACTTTTCTTTCTTTTCTCTTCTTTTCAATTTTTTTCTCTTTAGCCATTTTTATGGGATAACATTTTTTAATAAATTTATTTATTTGTTAATAAAAAAATCTATCTACCAATAAATCTATGATATTTGAATCTTTGTATAAACTTTTTCGTGTATTTCATAGTCAAAATATGAAATTATAAAAAATTGATATAATCGAACAAAACTTTGTATGGACGTTTTTTTTTTAAATGGATATAATCGAGATAAATTGATATAATCGAACAATTTTCTTCATATTTTATTCACAAACAAAATTTTTTTTCTAAAAAATTTATATAATCGAAAAAATTGATATAATCGAGGATTGATATAATCGAGATATGACTGTATATGTATATATATAATTTTTGCAGTATATAATTATAATTTATATATATATTATATATGAATTTTAACATTCTTCGCGCTGAATTGTCTTGCGCTGAACTGTCCTTGCGCTGAATTGTCTTGCGCTGAACACTCCTTGCGCTGAATTGTCGGCGCTGAAATGTCGGTGCTTAATTGTCTTGCGCTGAACTGTCGGCTGACGGGCCGAAAGAATAGGTCTTAGTGGGAAATTTGGCTTATGGACTTTGGGCAAACCATATAGAATTCCTAGATTAGAACCAGAAGCAAACAAAAAATTGTATGTGTTGTCATGAATAATATTACTATTTTTTTAATTTACGCAAAAACCTATTAAGTTTATCTTCGAGTTTTAGCAATTTAGACAGAACATTCTCTTTTACCCTTTTAAATTTAGACGTATTCGACAAAATTGTCTCCATTCTGTTTATGTAAACTGTTGAATCAAGCAACATTACTCCTTTCCCTTATCCGGTTTTGTAATGATGACAGAGTTATCCTTTTTCAAATTTTTAAGAATTTTAAAATCTTGCTTATTAAAAAGGGGGAAAACACTTTATGGGGTTTAAAATTATAAAAATTCTTAAAAGAGATGCTCTCCATTTGTTTTACCAAGTTATGAAACGAGAAATTTGGTCGGATCTCACAATTCTTAATATTAATGAGAAGATTTTCAAAACCAGAGAAAAATGTATAAAAATTTAAACCTAACGACAATATTTCTTTCTCTCTAATACTTAAAACTCTATTAGAAAAATAAAAAATAAAATTATCTGGATTAAAAAAACGACTGAATAATTCCCAATTTTTTTAATTTGGCAGCATGTATCCTTTTATGTCTATTGATAATTTTATCACAGCAATTTGAAATTTAGTAACTAAACACCGATAATCAATATAAGATACCCTAGATTTTAAACCAAATAGAGAATTCTTGTATTTCAGCTTGAGAAAACTCACTGTTTTAGTTTTCGATTGAAGTTCCAAATTTAATAATTTATGTTGCCATGATTTATATAGTTTGGAGTTATGGAGGCGTTTATTATAGAGTTTAAATCAAAGATAAATAAATTTTAGATTCGCCCTCGTCAACCCACTTAAATTATCAAATTTGTTAAAGTTCACAGACAAATTCTCCAAAACTGTATGCCCTAATGTTGTTTACAAATACACGTGCGACAGCTGCAAGGCTGCGTATATTGGCAGTACTCAACTCCAACTGGAGGTACGCCTTTCTCAACATTTGGGCTTATCAGTCCGTACTAACCGTCCCCTCAGTAGCCCACCACAATCCGCAATTAGAAACCATAGTAATGAAAACAACCATCCCCTTCACAAAACTCGGTTCGAAATTCTAACCAGATCCAATAACCCTACAGAACTCCGAATTTTAGAATCTTTGTACATCTATAGAAACAAACCTTCCATTAACAATAATAGCTCATCTTACAAATTACAGCTCTTTTAACTAACCAACCGATTTTCATAGACATATCATACCTTCAAATTTACTGACCACACAGTTTTCTCTCAGTTTCTGCCAAGTATGGAAGTTGATGTAAACATTGTGTATTTACCAGTTGAGGTAATTTTAATTTAATTTTAATGATTTTAATTTTTTGTAGTGATATTGTGTATTGATGTAATTTTCATTATTCTCATTTTTGTTTAAAGGTTTTAAGACTGATAATTCACTGATGATGATAAAAGATTTGTCGAAACGTCTGAAGTATAAAAAATAAACGGAAATGTTTGCTGTTGTGTTGGTCCTTCTTTTCATATATATTATATATATATATGTGTGTGTGTGTGTATATATATATAAATATAAATGTGTGTGTATATATATATATATATATATATATACACGCCTCGGTGGTGTAGTGGTTAGCGTCGCTGACTACGAATCCATCGGCCCCGGGTTCGAGACCCGACGGCAGCCAGCGCGCAGCAAAACCCAGCTGTTCATCCTTCCACACAATAAAGAAAGTGGTTGGTAGATAAATGGGTGCCCTAGGTGGCCTAGTGGTTAAGACGCTGTGCTGCTGATGGGGCGTGGTTCGGATTCCACGTTAAACTGTAGGTCTAAGGTGGAGTGAAAAGCTTGACCTTCGTCAGAATGAACAATTCGGGCGGAAGCTAACCAAAAGTTATTTATATATATATATATATATATATATATATCCCTTTGCTTTGTCCTGAGCGATAGGGCGCGTCCCTCTGTGGCCAATGTGGGAATGCATCTTTCTTCGGTGTAAGGGCTTTCTCTGCCCTCGTGGACTATTGGACCCGTTTGGTGACCCGGCTGATCTCCTGCTTCTATTTCTTTCTCCTTTCACCCACTCTTTCTGGCCCTTATTTTTTCCCTGAATTTGGCTTTGTTTAGGACCTTGACTTGACTCTTTCCTAGGCCCTTGGTGTGGGAGGTGGTTGTCCTTCACCCTTGTCGCTCTTCAACCAAACTCAAGCCCTGACCCTGCCATCATTCACCGCACGTTGGATGAGAGTGGCCGCCTTTTAGGCACGGGGACTGGGTACGGGTGTATCTCCCCTGCGTGACACCTATTGGCGGTGGGACCGAGTGTGACCACGATTCGTCTTTCCCTCGTTGGAGTCGGTGGTGGCTGGATGCGTTCGGAAGATGAAGCTTCTTTTAGTTTGCTATGGCTTCTTCTACCCCTCGGCTTACGACTACTGCTTCTCATTCTCGGATTACTCCTTCTCTTAACATTCGAGTGGTGGGCAACCAGGCCCTCGAGTCCTCTACCACTGGAAGACCGCATCCTGATGGGGTTGACCCCCCTCTGGTAACGGAACGCTTTCATTCTCCTTTTCCGTTGCCGACCCCAGTCCGTCCATTGAATATGGCCATGGACATACACTCTCTGGAGCAGGGGTCTCGCCCCAGCCCACCTCAGCCGCCTTCGGGCAAGTCAAGCTTCACCCAAAACCAGGCTTCTTCCTCTCCCCATATGCCCCATTAGCCCTGTTCAAAAATCAACTTTTTCTTATTTTCATAGGTTTCTGTACTTTTTCCCATGCTTTTTGACCTGAAAAGGCCGAAAATCACAACCATTTTGACTTAGGTTGTTGGGAAGCATTGTCGCATGGAGCTTTAAGTTTTCTGCCTTGAAATCGGCCAAAAGCACCAGTTCCGGGGTCCCTTGAATCATGTTTTGCACTATAACTTTTTATCTAAACAAGATAGAGCAACAAAATAGGCACCAAATTAAAGTGTTTTTAATCATCTTTCTAACTTATACAATTATGATAGTCTTGGAACAATAAATGGCACATTGGTACATACAAAGATTTCAGAAATATCACAAAATTCGTTTTCTCACACTCAAGGCAGACAAGGCGCCTTATTCATGACACAAATTTGAGATTAACATTTTGTCACAAGTCTAATCGATCAAGAAGTGAAAGCATTACATGATGATTAATTTCATAATGACATTTATACAGTCAGTTGTTGAGAGTTTGTTTCTTGAAGCTGTCAAAGCGGCGTCTGTTGAACTCCACAGCTTGAAGGAGATAGTCCCTTTGCTTGGCATCTGTTGTTATGACATTTGCAAAGTCGCTCATCATCTTGACACCACGTTCAGCAATGTCATTCACCGCTTTCAGATTCTTAACATAGTCCAACACTTTTCTGTAGTCCTCATTCTGTGGCCAAGACGTGACAGGTTCCAGAAGCCACTCGGATCCAATGTTCAGTGTGTCCAGCAGGAAATGTGATTCTGGGCCAATGAGATCAACCAGGGTGGTCTTAGCTGTGACTCTCTGGAATAGAGGCTTTCCTGTTCTGAAGCTGTCTGGCTTCTCAGTGGCATGTAACTGGGCAGCAATGTCGTGCTTCAATGTGTCACTCAATCTACTGCTGAACAGGGCAAATGGCACGACTTCCTGCGTCAGGTACCATTTGTGGTTTTCCATCTTATTAAGTACTGCATCAGCAAGCTCTGGGTCAGTTTTCTTGTACTTCAACATGTCCTGGATTAGACTTAGATCATTCACGGGAGCATCTGCAGCAGACATTGACATCATCCATACAGGAGTGTAGAACAGCGCAAGGAAGGTGTTGAGTCTTTCCAGCTTTGATACAGTGTCTTCGTCGTAGTCAAGTTGATCTGCAAACATCAGCATTTTCATGGAGTACAGGTTTCTGGCCATCCATCTGGCCTGATGAATGGCGCCTGGTCGACTCCAGTGAATACCTCGAGGAGGCGTTCCTCCAAGAACAATGACTGTCAGTTCAGCCATTTCCCTGTAGTCGGCTCTTGGAAGCCTTTCTGCTGTTAGAATGTCTTGGAGTATTTCTTCACGGTTCTTCTTTTCCTTCAGCCATTTGCTGTTGATTGCCAGCATCTTTGGGTTTTCCTTGGACAAGTCCGTCAAAACATCCTTCAGATGCTCAAACTAGGGATTATCTGGCCCCTTCACCTTCCCAAACAGCTTCTCCCAAACTGCTCCTACTAGGATTTCCAGGATGTGATGTCGACAGGGCAGATGAAACACCTTTTTGTTCAGCATTTTCTCTAGCAGTTTGGCAGCTCCTCTGTGAACTCCACTGTTACTGGATGTAGTGTCAAAAACAAGGGCAGTAACATTATCCGTAAGTTCCCATGTCTCCAGTAAATCCATTGAAGCCTCAGCCTGAGCTGTGCCAGAAGAATTGTCGATGACAGGTACTCCCAATAACTTTCCTTCAGTGTATGAAGGTGGACCAGACACTAGCACAGCTAAAGTCTCTGAGGTACTTCCAGGTTCACTGCCCAAGACATCTTTGAGCAACTTTCCATCCCAGTGTAAGGCAGCGTACTGTGGGGGGTTTTCACAAAACTTGGACATGTGACTCTGGCTGATATTATACCTGGACAGCATTCTGTTGCGACGTGTTGATGAGGTTGAGATGACGAAGTTATCCAGATCAGCCCCTCCAGCTTTCAAGGTGGCAGAAACCATGGTAGTAACTTGATTGTCTGATAAACCAAGACGATCAGCTGTATTGCAGATGACATCACATTCCATGACCTTCCTTGGAAACGTCAAAGTCACACTAGTCACAGTGTCTTGATGGTGAGAACATCCAGGACGAGGCTGATGGTAATCCATGTCCTCTGTGTTAGCGTCGTTGTCAGTTGAGTCACCCCAGGTAATGTCATCCACATGAACAACTGCCTCTTGTTCTGCTGCAGCTGTAAAATAGTACAACATGTTAAGACAGTAATTGTTAAGTACATGCTAAATATCGCAATGGAGTAAAACTTAAAACTTTTTGTAACGTTCAAAGTATTTTTTACCTTGTTCTTGTCTATGCTGCAGTCTTTCATTCCTCGCTGCTTGCTGCAGGGATCTTGTCTCAAAAATCTTGTCATGACCAGACATATGACCTTTCCTCTCAGTCTTTTGGTCTTCGTAGAACCTGATATCCTCATCTTTCTTCTCTCTGGATAACAGTCTGTTGTTCTGTATTTCCTGGATTGCATCTGGAGCTCCTATATCGAACAGGCTGTCTAATTCAAGCACAAATGCTCCTCTTTTTCCTCCAGCGTTACTTGCTCTTCCTTTGCTTTTCACCAGAGCACGATGTTTCTCATGTAGTTTCATGAAGAGCTTCATTGCGTTGTACTTGGTCATTGTCTTGATCCTAGCCATCTGCCAGAATGGGATGATAGATTCAACTGTTTCATATGCAAGGTCTTGAACCATGGGCCTCCCTGCATTTTCCGGTAAATTCTGAAGATTAAGGAAATACTGGAACGCCTGTCTGTTGGTGGGAAGCTGGGAACCACTGATAAAAGCTGAAGGGTATCCAACCAGGAAAGTTTCAGTGAGAGATCTGGTAGATGGCCCAGTTGACACCTGCCTGTGGACAGTACGTGGATGTTCTGAGATATCAACTGTGCGCCCACGGAGCGCCCTCAGCTCCTTGCTTAATGCCATTGTGAAGTTGTAACTTGTAGATGGTTTTCTAGATTCTGACTGAGTTTCTGTTGTTTCCTGAAAAATGATAGATAATTATTATTATTATTATTATTATTAATTATTATTTATTATTATATTATTATTATTATTATTATTATTATTATTATTATTATTTATTAATTTTATGCTCTTTCATTTGATACCTAATTGTTGCTCTATCTTGTTTAGAAAAGTTAAAGTGCAAAACATAATTCAAGGGACCCCGGAATTGGCGCTTTGGCCGATTTCAAGGCAGAAAATTTAAAGCTCCATGCGGCAATGCTTCCCAACATCCTAGGTCAAAATAGTTGTGATTTTCGGCTTTTTCAGGTCAAAAAGCATGGGAAAATGTACAGAAACCTATGAAAATAAGAAAAAGTTGATTTTTGAACAGGCCTAATGCCCCATCACCCGCCGTCGGCCCACTTCTCCACGGAGAGAGCCCCGCGGCGGACGGGAAAGTCGGCATTCACGGCCATCCTATCAACCGTTGGATATCCCAGTCCACTTCGATTCTTCAGCCTCCCTATCCCTTCCAAGTATCCACAAATTCTGGTGGTCCGGCCTACCACTGGGTCCCTTCCGTCCAACTCTGAACGGACGTTGCAGGCGATCCGAGCCCGCAGCAACCCCAGCCGCTATGATGTACGACCACAGAGGGATGGCTCCCTCCTGTAAAATCACGTTCAGCCGTAGAGACGAAAGCCCTACTCTCCCTCACAGAGGTCTTTGGATGCTCGGTGTCCGTTTCCCCACACCCTCGCCTGAACCAGAGACAGGGCACTATTTACGCCACCCGCCTATTGTCGATCGCAGTGAACGAGCTCCTGGAGGACCTCGCACCTCAGGGTGTCACCAATATCTATCGCTTCACATCCCGACAGGGAGGCACCACCTCCCCACCCTGCGTCTAAATCTACCTTCAATACCATAGTCCCTCCTGACCGTATTGTATGGGGAATGGGAGACCGCACGTCATGCGAGTTTTCTCTCCGCCCATACATCCCAGACCCGACCCGTTGCTTTAAATGCAACAAGTTTGGACACGTTATCTCAGTTTCTCGGCAGCCGCACCAACTGTGTTTCATTGCGGAAAGTTGCTCACTCTGACAGGTGTCCCAACACACCCAAATGCCCAATTGTGAAGGCGCACACCCCTCTTCATCCAGCGAATGCCTTTTCTTTAGGTTCGAGAAGGAGGTCCGAGGCCTGCAGGTAGCGGACTTCCTTAGCCCCCGAGAGGCGCGAGACAGGGTGCGGAGTCTGGAGGTGAGGCCAGGGGTTCTTACGCCGCTGCCCTCGGCTCTGTCATCTCGGTATGCCGCCCTGGCCTGCCGCTGAAACCCCCCTCGACCACTGCTCCCCATCCCTCCCAAAAGGAATCCTCGCAGGACCCGACGGCCACCTGTCCCTCCACCATCCCTTCTCTTCACGCATCTCGCCTGCCACAGATTCCCAAGGAGTCTGGGACCAGGACACCAAGGCCCCATCCACTTCGAGCCCTGCCCTCCCACGACTCTCTGCACACGCCCGAACCTACTGCCCGGAGCAAGCCGACGAGGCTGAGACGCCGGAGCGAGTCGCCAGACCCTCCGGCCTTCCAACGTGTCTATCCCTCTTCCCCTAGATCTAGGAAGACTGCTCGGACCCTCACACCGCCCACTTCGTCTAGAAGGACCATATCTCCCCACCGCGGAAGTCCCACGAATCTACTCCCACAGACTCTGACAATAGTTGCCGAATTACATGACCCGCCCCCACGACGAGATCCAATCTGGACAACATCCTCTCCCCCGAGGATCCAGTGTATGCGGCTCTGGCGCAGCTACACGGTGTGGCCGAGGGGATTTCGGCCGCGCCCATAAGTCTCATGGATCTGCCCTTGACTCCTGGCGCCATTTTTTCTACCCCTCCACGAGACCACTGTGGTTCATCTCCTTCCACCCCCACAGTACCTGCCCCCCTAACATCCCTGGTCCCCTCCTTGTTAGCCACCCTGGGCGCGTTCTCCCTCCCACCTGCCCGGTCCTTCTGGTACCCCCTATCGCCAGCCAGCGTCCGCCGTGAGACCCCGGACAGGCGGGGAGGCGCCACTTTGGGAAATAAAGCGCCCCTCCTGGCCCGAACACAGAAGCCCACCAAGACACTCCTCACCCTCTCAGCCCACGACGTTCTCCTAACTGCCGTGATCCACCCCTCCGGTCTCGCTCGGCCGACTCGACCCCGCAATCTCCGCGGAGATCGACTGGGCAACCGAGTCCTTCTCTGGTGAACGGCAGATAGCCAGCCATGCTCCTGACCCATCCTTCGTTTTCTCGAACCCCAGATCTCCCTTCACACACCAACCTCCTAGCACCTACGCCTTTACCCATCCCCCTTCACACTCCAACCTCCTAACACCTACGCCTTTACCCATCCCCCTTCATCAACTAATGGATGCTCCGAAAACTACAATAGTACACTGGAACTGCAGAGGAATATTCGCGAACCACGAAGGCCTTAATTCCTTGATTGTCACTTCCCGTCCGGTGTGTGTCTGTCTCCAGGAGCTAATCCTGGGGACCAGGCCCATGCCCTGCCCTACTGGATATTCCTACATCGCCACCCCGTCTCCTGCCAGCACTCGAAGGGGGCTGCCATTTTCATACACCACGCAGTCCCTTTCCACAATCTCTCTATCCGGTCCCCGTTACAGGTGATTGCTACCCGGCTTTCCCTGGATAGACATTACACTGTCTGTTCAATATACCTCCCTCCCCACGCTCAAGTCTCCCGCGATGACTTGGAGGAGGTGGTAAAACATTCCCCAGGCCCTTTCTATTACTGGCCGATTTCAATAGTCGCCACCCCATGTGGGGCAACACACACTCCACCTATATGGCCCCAACCTTGATTACTCTCATGACCGAGCTCTCCTTCGAGTGCCTCAATGATGGCTCTCCTACATTCTACCATGCCACCACCTGCACTCCATCCTGTATAGACCTATCCTTTGTTTCGACTGATGCCCTCCTACATTTCACATGGCAAGTCCTCAAAGAGGACTATGAAAGTTAACATTTCCCTGTTCAACTCACGCTCAATTGGCCTGACCAGACCGTTCTGGTACCGGAAAGGTGGATTACTACCAAAGCGAATTGGTCCCGCTTCCGCGACGATATATATACAACCCTTACGACGGCCCACTTCCCATCCTCCGACGAGTGCATCGCATACTTCGAGTCCGTCGTTGTAGCGTCTGTGGGCACTAGCATCCCACGATCTTCCTCCTACCCCCGCGGAGGCCATACGCGCCAAGAAGAAAGCTACTCGGCGCTTCTACCGTGCGCGACTCCCCATCCGTCGCACAGAGATGCAGCGGGCCAGGGCCATCGCCCGCCGTACAATGAAGACAGCGCGGCGAGCTTCTTGGCGTGCCTTTGTGTCCGGCATCACCGCCACCAAACCTTCGGCTACCATCTGGAAGAAGGTACGAGGTGTCGAGAGGCGACATGTCCCCTCCCGATCCCCGGTCCTCCGGACTAACGATGGACCCCTATGCGAGCCCAAATTGGTGGCAAACCACCTAGCTTCTACCTTCGCTGCCGTTTCTTCCTCCGCAATTAGTTCCCTCGTACCCGCTCCAAACAATAGTTCCTCTTCTCCGTCCATAGACAACACCTACAACCGGTTGTTCACCATGCGTGAACTACAGGCGGCACTGGCCTCTCGACGATCCCCTTGTCCCGGCCTGGACGGTATTCCGTACAGCATCATCCAGCACATCCACCCTACCTTACAAATTTTCCTACTAGACCTATACAACCGCATTTGGATAGAGGGCGCCTTCCCCTCCCGGTGGAGGGAGGCCTACGTAATCCCTATCCCCAAACCCGGCAAAGATTCCCTCGATCCCACAAACTACAGACCAATCGCTCTAACGTGCTGTGCCTGCAAAATCTTTGAAAAAATGGTCGCGACGCGACTATCGTTCTTCCTTGAAAATAGTAATTCCTTCCCGGCTACCCAGTCCGGCTTCAGACAATTTCGCTCCACCACTGATCCCCTCCTGCTCCTCAGCCGAGACATACAGAATGCCTTCGACAATGGACAGTTCGTCCTATCAATTTCTTTTGATATCCAGAAGGCCTATGACACCACCCGTCGAGCAATGATCCTTAGTCAGCTCCGACATCTAGGTCTAATCGGAGCAATGCCATCCTTCATCAGGGGCTTCCTTTCCTTCCGAACCTTTAAAGTCCGGGTGGGCTCAGTCCTCTCTGACACCCTTCGTGCAGGAGGACGGGGTCTCACAGGGAAGCATCCCCAGTGTTCTATGCTTTTCCATCGTCATGAACACAGTCTCAAAATGCCTTCCACCCACCATCCGTTCTTCCATCCACGCGGATGACCTTGCGATCTACTTCGCAGAGCGGGATCCGTCCGTCGTTCAACGGCAAATTCAGCTCGCCATCTACCAAGTGGAAAGGTGGGCGACGTCGGTGGGTTTCCTTCTCTCCACCCCCAAGTCCAAGTGTATGCTCTTCAGCAGAAGAAGACCCGCAACCCTTCCTGTTCCCTCTGTCACATTTAACGGCAATCCTCTTGAGGTGGTACCCTCCACGCGATTTCTCGGCGTGACTCTAGACCGAAGGCTCAACTGGGTTCCCCATCTCAAGCACCTGAAGCAATCCCTCCGACGTTCCCTAGATCACCTCTCCCACACCACATGGGGCGCAGACCGACACTCTCTCCTTCGCCTTTACACTTCCATGGTGCAGTCGAAGCTGGACTATGGCAGTGTAGTATACGGTTCAGCCTCCAACGCCTGCCTCCGTATCTTGGATCCGGTCCTTAATAGAGGCCTCCGCCTCGCCACCGGTGCTTTCCGCTCTTCCCCAGCCTCCGAGTGGATTGCAATTACCTCCCTCTTGCCCTCCGACGGGGTCTACTCCTCATGAGGACATACCTCCGTGCACAGAGGCTACCTTCTTCGCTTCTGTGCGCGGCGGTTTCTGAACTCCCACCCCAGGGACGGAGCTGGTACTTTACTGAAGCGGTCCGCTCTTTCCTTGACCTTTCCAACATGCCTGCCCCCTCAGTTATCCCCATTTCATACAGCATCTACTCCCCCTGGCTCCTCACCCCTATCAAGTTTTGCAGGGACCTTTGTGCCCTACCTAAGACTACCACGAGCGCTGCGGTATACAGGTCACTCTTCCAAAAACACGCAACCCAACACCCGGACGCAGACCCCATTTATACAGATGGTTCCCGCTCGGAGGCTGGTGCGGCCTCCTCAGCGGTGATACTGTCCCAGCCACTTTCTCGAGGCGTCAGCCTGCCCCGCGAGGCCTCCGTCTTCTCGGCGGAACTCTTCGCGATTACAGAGACCCTCGATAGTGTGCGTACCCACTCTGCCAGCTCCTTCGTCATTTATTCAGATTCCCAAAGCGCACTTCTCTCCCTAGAGAGATTCAACCCTCCTCACCCGCTCGTCTGTACCATCCAGCAAACCATCCACTTTTTAACGGCCTTCCGACACAAGACAATCGCCTTCTGCTGGGTCCCGGCACATGTTGGCATCCAGGGTAACGAGGAGGTGGACCGCACGGTACAGACGGCCTGCTTACTGCCGACCTCCTCTCGACCCCTCCCTTTCTCCGACTTCTTCCCGACTCTCCGCTCCCACTTCCGCTCCATATGGCAACGGGAATGGGACCAGGCCACACAAAACAAACTCCACAAGATCAAACCACAATTAGGATACTGGGCCTCCTCATTCCACCGGTCCCGCCATAAAGAAGTGATTCTAGCCCGTCTCCGCCTAGGACACACCCGCATTACTCATGGACACCTTATGGCTAAATCGCCAGCCCCGCTCTGCCCTACCTGCCATGCCCCTATCACTGTCGTACATCTCCTGGTCGAATGCCCAAACCTGTCAACTCTTAGTCGCAGGTGTTTCCCTCTTTTGTTCGAAAATCCCATCCCCGACCGTCTACGCTCCATACTCACCGAAGGCCCCCACTTTTCAGCGGAAGCGATTTTCCTTTTCCTCACTCACTACCATCTGCTCCATCGTGTCTAAGACCATACCCCTCCTACCCACTATCCAGCAACTGACCCTTTGTCACCCCCCTAGTCTCCCATCCCCAACTCAGTAACACCCACCCACTGCCTTGCCGAGATATGTACCGCTTTCTTTAGGTACGAATCGGCGGTAAATTAAAGAATGGAAATATATATATATATATATATATATATATATATATATATATATATATATATAATGCTGCAAACCCACAAGGAAAAAGAAAAAACGATTCCAAGGCCTTTCGTGTATTCAGAGCTTCACCTCTGAATACACGAAAGGCCTTGGCATCGTTTTCTCTTTTTCCTTGTGGGTTTGCAGCATTCATTCATTTCACGTGTTTAATTGTGAAATTCATCCCATATATATATATATTCTGATCTTTATTGTGCGAGATTTGATTTGCTGTTACGTACTGTGCGTTTAATATTTGAATTTACGAGGTTAGGTAGGACAATTTTTGCATCATTAATTCGCACTGAATTCAAAAACAACAGGTGACTCAGTTCATCAGAAAAATATTTTGAGGATTGTTTAGCTGCACCACTTTATCTTTCATTGGGGACTAGATAAGGAAAATTTTGGTTTCAGTATGTCGTGCTGAATTCAAAACAATATGCGTATGAAGTTAATCTGACAAAAAGGAATTGGTTAAGAGGGTCACAAAGTGAATATTTTCTGATCTTTATTGTGGTTTATTGAGATTTGAGAATATGTATATCTATATCTATATATATATATATATATATATATATACACATAGGATCCCTCCTAAGGAGACGTAGTTTTACATTTAGGATAAAAACGAAGACGTCCAGCAGAAAGGTCATTATATTTGGCTGCAGCCGACGTTTCGGGCATCTCTACCCATTTTCAAGGCCTAATAAATAAAAGCTAAAATTAATACATGACAAAAATATAAATGTCGAGAGTTAAAAACTAATCTACAGTACAAAATTAAAACTGTTCAAAAATAAAAATTAAAAATACAAAGTGGAAACAGGCATAAGCCAAAATCAAATAAAAAGTAAAAAATATATAAATGACAAAAAATATACGAATGATAAAAATAAAACTTAAAACTAAAGACATTCAAAAGTAAAATTGTTAAAAAACTTTACAAATAAAAAGTTAAACGGAATAAAAAGTTAAACGAAAACTCTCAAGAGTAAACCGACATACCTACGCCCACTTGACAACCACAAGAAACTGAAGCGAAAAGGAGACAGGTTCGCAAGGGAAAATTTAGTAGGTAGTTATTCTAATTAATATAAAAGGGGTAACAGCCAGAATCAACGTTTAAACTAGAGAAATACGAAGGGAGGACGAGCATTTTAATGATTTAAGAATTTTAAAATCGTCAACAGAAACGTCAACCTTACACTTGATAGAATGACTTCTGATAGCAGACTGTTCTTTTCTCAACAAAACCTTCCCTGTTCTATGACTAATACCCATATGGGAGCAAAATCTCGCCTGTAAAGAAAGAACTGTACTGCCAACGTAGTTCCCCTGGGAACACCCAGGGTAGGTAAAAAAATAAACGACAGGGCACCTCATCGCGGGGGAGATTTTGTCCTTACATCGGAAAAAACATTCAACATTATGTTGACGATACCTTTGCTCTATTCCAAACGGACAACCAATCAGTTCAGTTTCAGAGTTTTCTGAACACACTGCATAAGAACATTGTAGATACACAGAAAAAGGAAGTTGAAGGTTCTATTCCTTTCCTTGAAGTTTTGGTCTCCAAATCTGGCTCGACCTACGTTTACCTACGTTTACCTACGTAGTTTTTGCGACTTTAATTACAAATTAAGTTCCATTCGCACACTTGTGCATAGAGCTTATAATATTTGCTCGAACTTTGCTCTGCTTCATAATGAGTTTGAATTCCTTACTGATTTTTTCTTTAAAAATGGTTTTCCACGTGATCTTGTAGCAGGTGTTACTGGTAAGTTTCTTAATAATGTATATTCCCCCAACATTGTCCCAACGTATGATGTTCCTAAGAATTGTAAATATCTTGTTTTACCTGATATCTACCATTTTAACTCTTTTGCGAAGAAGCAATTGTTGAGTGTTGTGAGGAAATTTTATTTTCATACTGATTTTAAGATTTCCCTTGTAAAATAATAATACCCTTGAGTATGTTTTCCGATGTAAGGACAAAATCCCCCCGCGATGAACTGTTCTGTCGTTTATTTGTTTACCTGCCCTGGGTATTTCCAGGGGAACTACGTTGGCAGTACAGTTCTTTCTTTGCAGGCGAGATTTTGCTCCCATATGGGTATTAGTCATAGGACAGGGCAGGTTTTGTTGAGAAAAGAACAGTCTGCTATTAGAAGTCATTCTATCAATTGTAAGGTTGACGTTTCTGTTGGCGATTTTAAAATTCTTAAATCATTAAAATGCTCGTCCTCCCTTCGTATTTCTCTAGTTTAAACGTTGATTCTGGCTGTTACCCCTTTATATTAATTAGAATAACTACCTACTAAATTTTCCCTTGCGACACTGTCTCCTTTTCGCTTCAGTTTCTTGTGGCTGTCAAGTGAACATAGGTATGTCGGTTTACTCTTGTGAGTTTTCGTTTAACTTTTTATTTGTAAAGTTTTTTAACAATTTTACTTTTGAATATCTTTAGTTTTAAGTTTTATTTTTATCATTCGTATATTTTTGTCGTTTATATATTTTTTACTTTTGATTTGATTTTGGCTTATGCCTGTTTCCACTCTGTATTTTTAATTTTTATTTTTGAACAGGTTTAATTTTGTACTGTAGATTAGTTTTTAACTCTCGACATTTATATTTTTGTCATGTATTAATTTTAGCTTTTATTTATTAGGCCTTGAAAATGGGTAGAGTTGCCCGAAACGTCGGCTGCAGCCAAATATAATGACCTGTGTGCTCTACGTCTTCATTTTTATCCTAAATATATATATATATATATATATATATATATATATATATATATATATATATATATATATATACACTCAGAAGAACCATCATCTGTTCCGATCACATGCAAATAGAATTAAAACTTTAAGTGTGACGAGGAAATTGGGTTTCGTCTCCATTTACCTGCTATTTTAATTTTTTAACATGTAAAATACATATATATATATATATATGATGAATAAAACCACGAAGGAAAGGAAACACAAAATGGTGCTCAAGCGCTTTCGTCTAATGACATCCTCAGGAACACTGAAGTACATAAAAAGGTTAAGCCTATATATAGGTTACAGAAAAAAAAAAAAGAAAAAATAAATAACATACATACACACACACACACACATATATATATATATATATACATACATATCTATATATACAAATACATACATACATACATACATACATATATACAATAAACAGAGAAGTAAAAATAATAAAAAATTAAAAATTAAAACCTTAAAGGATTACCAGTGAGGCGTACAGATTTGTAAGGAAAAATATCAATTTTTAGCACAAGATCAAATGGATTATAAAAATACAAAATTATACTGGAACTCTGCCGGGTTTTAACACAATGCTGCCTATGGTCAGGTTTCGATATATATAAAAAAAAATAAATAAAATAAAATGCAAATTAAAAGTTAATCGATTTTTAGCACAAGATCAAATGGATTATAAAAATACAAATTTATACTGGAACTCTGTCCGGGTTTTAACACACTGCTGCCTATGGTCAGGTTTTGATATATAAAAAAATAAAATGCAAATTAAAAGTTAATAAAGCAGAAGACAAGTTTACCAAAGATTTAATGTTTTACCCTTCTTATTTAAATCTGTTTTAAAGGAATTCAACATAACAGGATCGAGTTGAAAAAGACCTTTGCTTATGTTGAAGTTATTTGAAAGTTGGATAATGGCAGACTCAAGAATATTTCTATTAACAATGTTGCTTGAATGGAATAAAACTGAAGCATTATTCCAATCAATACAGTGGGCTAACTCTGACAAATGGACAAAAAGGGCACTGGACAACTGTCCTGTTCTAACGGAATATTGATGCTGTTTTATACGTGTGTGCAAATCCTTTCCCGTCTGACCTATGTATGAAATATGCATCAATATTCCGTTAGAACAGGACAGTTGTCCAGTGCCCTTTTTGTCCATTTGTCAGAGTTAGCCCAGTGTATTGATTGGAATAATGCTTCAGTTTTATTCCATTCAAGCAACATTGTTAATAGAAATATTCTTGAGTCTGCCATTATCCAACTTTCAAATAACTTCAACATAAGCAAAGGTCTTTTTCAACTCGATCCTGTTATGTTGAATTCCTTTAAAACAGATTTAAATAAGAAGGGTAAAACATTAAATCTTTGGTAAACTTGTCTTCTACTTTATTAACTTTTAATTTGCATTTTATTTTTTTATATATATCAAAACCTGACCATAGGCAGCAGTGTGTTAAAACCCGGACAGAGTTCCAGTATAAATTTGTATTTTTATAATCCATTTGATCTTGTGCTAAAAATCGATTAACTTTTAATTTGCATTTTATTTATTTATTTTTTTTTATATATATCGAAACCTGACCATAGGCAGCATTGTGTTAAAACCCGGCAGAGTTCCAGTATAATTTTTTATTTTTATAATCCATTTGATCTTGTGCTAAAAATTGATATTTTTCCTTACAAATCTGTACGCCTCACTGGTAATCCTTTAAGGTTTTAATTTTTAATTTTTTATTATTTTTACTTCTCTGTTTATTGTATATATATGTATGTATGTATGTATGTATGTATTTGTATATATAGATATGTATGTATATATATATATATATATATATATGTGTGTGTGTGTGTATGTATGTTATTTATTTTTTCTTTTTTTTCTTTCTGTAACCTATATATAGGCTTAACCTTTTTATGTACTTCAGTGTTCCTGAGGATGTCATTAGACGAAAGCGCTTGAGCACCATTTTGTGTTTCCTTTCCTTCGTGGTTTTATTCATCATAAATATTTTTCACGTGTTACCTTCGTGAAATAATTTTCATATATATATATATATACACATACCGAATATCAGTCTAATGTGTGAGAATGTTGCTCCCCTGCAGCTAGAAAGATAAATTAACGGAGCCGCGAACACGACGGAAAAGATCTCTCTCTCTTAGGTTACCTTCCTAGGTCGGGTTAGGGTATCCCTTTTGGGGGGAGGTTATTCCCTCGGACCAACCCCCTCTCCCCCCTTCATGCAGCTTGGGGGACTAAACACACTCCCCCTTGCATGTATACCCCATCCCCTGATGGGTGCCCACCCCTTCCCCCATGGGTGCCAATCCCCTCCCCCCTTTGCAACAATTAATCAGCATTGCATTGCAATTTGCACTCTACCATTTTTCGGTCATACTAACCCCTCTATTAAGTTCACTGTTGAAAACGAAAATGATGGCTGCTTATTTTTCTGGATCTTAAAATTTGGAGATGCTTGAATCGGTTCAAATTTAAAGTTTTTGTAAGCCTACTAATAATAATTCATATGTGTATTTTTATTCTGACCATCCTCCCTCGATAAAATCTTCTAATTTCTCTGCTATGTTTCTCAGGGTTTCAGTCCTGAATTTTTAGATTCAGAGTAATACAATATCATGAATATTGGTACTAAATTATGTTATCCTATTTCATTTCTAGATAACTGCCTTAGGAAAGTTAAGAATAGGTATTATAATAGTGTAACTGTAAAGAAATTTGAGCGTAAAAATATCCTTAACCTCCCTTACCAGGTTAATTTTAAATATCTTCTGACTTTACTTAAAGCAATTGGTATCAACGTAGTCTTTGAGTATAATAATACTGTTAAATCACACCTAATAAAGAATAGCGTTGATAAATGCGGTTGGCTGTGTGTATTCGATCGGTTGTATATATTGTAACTCAGTATATATTGTATACATAGATCTAACGGGAAAAACGTTAGATATCAAGGTAAAACAGCATAAATTTGCGTGTAGAACAGCAAATAATTCTGATGCATTGTTTAACCATATTTACAAATGTAATCATAGTATCAAGTGAGATAGTTCTAAAGCACTCGTTATAAACAGAGATATAATTGAAAGGAATATCCTAGAGGGTGTTCGAAAATCCCTGTCACCCCCTACAAAATGTGCATATTGTAATATCAATTTTATTTTTGTGTGATTAATTGAATTTATATGTGATTCATTAACATTTTTTTCTTTTCCAGGTATTAGAGTTGTGTGAACAATGGCAGACCAGTCCACTTACACTCTGGAGAAAAGGATAGTGATGAGCACATGGGCTCATGAAAGGTCACATACTGGCAAAACGATGCATGATATCCAGAATGATTTCAACACAAGATTCAATAAGGCTGCACCACCAAACAAGACGGTATTACGCTGGGATGGCAAGCTGTTTGAAACTGGCTTCATCAAGGACAGACCACGGTCGGGAAGACCAACAACGCGAGCAGAACAATGTGAAGGTATGATTGCATCGGTGGCTCGTTCACCGAAAAAATCACTTCGGAAACGATCACAAGAACTTGCAGTTCCCATGTCCACAATGAGAGATCACA